>JAWWEU010000040.1:19675180-19692388 GCA_035583155.1 Acropternis orthonyx
TTCTTTTAACTGAAACTCTGTCACATTGGGAAGTGGTTGGCATTTTGCCAAGAGTCAAACCAAAACAATAACATATGTAATACACAGTCCTCTGAAGTCTGATTTTAACACCAGTTTTACAGACCTGTTATTCCACTTGTATAAGTAGTATAATTCCAGGTATAAATAATGCAAGTACTGGCCTTGAAATTTTTATTTCAAAGCCTTATTGTTTTTTGGATATGGAATCTTTCACTAAAAATTAAATCCCACCTGAATAACCTCCTTTACTTTTGTGCGAAGGTCATTTTATTGATATTAATAAAAATTATTCTGGAATCTCAGTTTGGTTTACTAATTAAAGGGCTGGAAGATATCTGATGAAAGACTTGCTTTAAGCAAAACATAACTGTTTCTATTCAGAAATATAAACTATGCTATAGTATAGTCTTACTGCCTGGAATGCAAAGTATTACTGAATCTTCCCCTCTGGATTTGGAAAAATGCTAAGGTTTGATAAAAAGCTCACCAGTTGAGAAAGTGGGATGCAAGATCTTCGAAATAATGTAATCCTGCTTTTTCACTCAGCCTGACAACTCCTTAGTGTAACACCAGTGTTGGCTTTGTTCGTATTAAACCGAAGTAATTTATATCTTAAGGATGAATTCTTACCTCTGATGAATGGCTGCACAGGCTTCATCCTACTGAAGCTAATGAAACTCATCAGAATTGCACAGATGGTGTATCTAGCCCTTAGTTGGTAACTTTCCATGACAAAACACTTCATTTGGTTTTACCCCTGTGAGTGGCGCTAAAGCTTATAAACAGTTAAGCCAATGAATAGTATGAAAACAAAACCAAAACCAAACCAATCAACCAACAAACCCCAAAACAAACAAACAAAAAGGCTTATCCTTTGGAAGAGAGGATGCACTCCAAAAAATATGCATTTCTGGGGGAAAATCATCAAGGAACTCCTACCCCACCTTTCTGAAACTGGATAATAAAACCAAATAATTTTTATCACTTAGGTTTGGGAACAGGCTGGACAGACTCTTGAGAGGCATCACAGTCCCTAGATTTGTAATGTTTATCATCAACAGCACAGAGGTAAAAGTGTTGACAACTTGTGTCAAAACAGTGAAGTGATGCTGTAGCTACACCTTTGGGCTGTTGTATAAATAACCAGCATGTCAAGGGATGTGCTCATTGCTGTATATACTATAGATATTGTCTGTGTATGTGTCTGAAAAGTAATCATATCAAATACAGATGTTCACTGATGTTTAACAGTCTCTGCAGCATAACGTTTGATGTTGCTGAAGTACCCAGGATTCAGAGTATTTTAGCCGTGGTGTTTTCAGTTGCAGATATGCTCTCTAAAGCTATGGGCTCCCCCTGTATTTTTTTCAATAGTAGTGCAACAGCAAAGGAAACTTAATGGTGGAAATACCTCATATGTTTTTCAAAAATTAGAGGTATTTACCTTCATCCCTTCAGGATAAGGGATAGCGATTTGGATAGTATGGAGGATTAATTTCTGTAAATTTCTTGCAGTAGTGGCTTTTCAAAGGATGTTGACATTTTTCAGAAATTAAAGGTAATATAATACAAGACAAGGAGAACTAAGGCTTTATGAAACCTTTCTCATCTGGATGTTGACCAGGGAGCTCAACAGTGCAATCTATATTGTTTGCAATACACCACATGATAAACATCTTTAGGAACTGCGTGTTTTTTGAAAATACAGCAGCAAATCACCAAATAAGTCTTAAAAAAATTGCGTGTGCTTGTCATAAAAATACATGATAATTTTATACATATGGCTGGCTCAAATTCAGCTGGGAAGCTAAATGTGGGAAACAAACATAAACTCTGCCAGGACTCAGTGTAAGAACTCACTGCATAATTTTAAAAAGATATAATATCATCTGTCTTTCAAAATATTACTATTCCATTTGCACAGAAGAAAAGCATAGAGCTCTGTAATATTTATGTATGCTTATTTTACACACACAGCTTTTTGAGAATAGCATTTCTATGTTAACCTGACCTTAAAAATTAGACAGAAGTACCTACAGAGAGTCCTGAGATGTAGGTGCTAGTAACTCAAAAGACTATACTATTGAGGATAGTCCTTTTGGGGTTTTCTCAGGTAAAATCAGTAAAGAGCTTTTTTGTAAAGGTGTACTAAGAAAAGCCCTTAAAAAGTAAATTCAAAAGATGCTCAAGGCATTTTCCTCAATGACAGCAGGAGCTATGTGTACTGGTTTTGGCTGGGAAAGAGTTAATTTTCTTCTAGTAGCTAGTATGAGGCTGTGGTTTGGATTTTTGCTGGGAACGATGTTGATAATACAGGGATGTTTTCATTGTTGCCAAGCAGCTCTAACACAGAGTCAACGCCTTTTCTGCTCCTCACCCAACACCACCAGTGAGGAAACTCGGGGTGCACAAGGAGTTGGGAGGGAACAGAGATGGCAGAGCTGACCCCAACTGACCCCAGGGATATTCCATACTATGTGGTGTCATGCTCAGTATATAAAGCTGGGGGAAGAAGAAGGAAGGAGGGGATATTTGGAGGGATGTTATTAGTCTTCCCAAGTAACCAGTAGGCGTTATGAAGTCCTGCTTTCCTGGGGATGGCTGAACACCTGCCTGCCCATGGGAAGTGGTGAATGAATTCCTTGTTTTTTGCTTGGCTTGTGTGCAGCTTTTGCTGTACCTATTAAACTGTCCTTATCTCAAACCATGAGTTTTCTCACTTTTATCCTTCTGATTCTCTCCCCCATCCCACTGGGTGAGCAAGCAAGCGCCTGCGTGGGGCCTGGCTGCCAGCTGGGGTTAAATCATGACACCATGAAATACATCAAGACCTGCTTCCAGGCAATGCCAAGCGTAAGAGTTTATGCCCCATAAATTTCAAATTACGCCTAACTTCTTAGTTCTGATTCATGGACTCTAATGGAAAATGTCCTTTCGGCTCCTACCACAGAATGAGTTTGACTCCTGCAGTGGATATACACAAAAAATGTGGCCAGCTGGCCTGGAGTCCTGTTGTGTCTTGTATTGTCTGAGCCCTCACTTTGCACACTGTGGTAGGGGAAAAGAGGCTGCTTGTAGGCGGAAACAATCAATGGATTGTCTTCAAACTCCAAGCCCTTTCTTTCAGAATGGAAAACATTTTGATTCTCATTACAATCAAAAACATTGAGGGAACTCAGCACCTCACACAATGTATTATGAGTAATTCTGAGATATTTTTTATAAATAAAAGTAGCAAACCAGAAGTTAACATGGAAACACATTGCAAGTGAACATGCAGAATACTTCTTGGGTACCTACTAGAACCTACCTTGTCTCAAGGGTTGTCTGTATTTCAGGTTCTTCCCTTTACTGAAGCCATTGGCAGGACCCATCCAGGCCCATAATCTTCTCCCTTAACACCTTGTTGACGATTTGGTTTCTCCACTGTCCTTGTAGAAATCAGAATAGCAGAGAGATCTGTGGTAATATCCCTACTGTGACTAAGAAAATTCCAGAGTCTAAATAAATCCCTCAAGCTGTGGGTATATATTAATGCACCAGGTTGTAGCAAAAGATAACAACTTTTATTAGATCAATTAATAAAAATTAATACAAATTTAGTGGAAATGCACAGGCACTTTTTCAATGCCAAAGGATGAAACTTCACCCTATGTGTTAGAGACTAATTTTTATCTTTAGGATGTCACAACTACTGCTTCTGCTTACTACTATGATGACTTTTGCACTTAAAATAGTCCTAACACAACCTGTCTATGATCTAGACTCAACACTGAGAAATTATATAGGATTCAAATGGTACATATAAGTTGTGCTAATTCTTTACATCATGCAAATTTAATCAGATATTAATTACAGTTTTTTAAATACCCCAGGAGACTCTAAAAAGAGACACAGAGGGGCAGCAGACAATTGCACTCAAATGTAATGATGCTTGTATGCCTTCCTCACCAGTTCTGTTTATTGTTTAATGAAAAAAACCAACAATCCTGGAAAATTGTGAGGTTAAGATTTTCTTTTGGGAAGTACAATCTCCTCTTCCCTTCCTTCTTAAAAATGTCATAAAAAGATGTGTAAAAATGCATACTTTCAGTATGCATTTATAATCTGTTTTTAATTAGTACTTTTTTTGACCATCTTTTTCAAGGAGGTGTGGTGCCTAATACTGAAGTCTGGGCCTATTATATTACCCCTCTATCTTTTGATTTTCAGAGATAATGTTAAAAGAACACACAAGAAATAACTGATCCTCACTGGCAGAGAAATTGCTGGCTTTTGTTGTTTCTGCACTAAAGGCATCAAACAAGAGCTCTGAAAACTCTTTGAACTAGTAATTTCCTCTATAGAGGATAATTTTTACTACTGATAAGAAGATTGAATGTCAGTTCTAATATAAGTCTTTTACAATGGAAAAGTAACAAAAGAAATCATATTTCTGAGCAACATTGCCCATTTGCTGATTTCCAGGACATAAACTTGAAGATACTTTGTAAATATCTTGCAAATAGATATACTTAAAAGTCAATTTTTATTATGTGTTTTCTGCCATTTACACTGTGTTTTCTTTGTTCTGCTCTAGAAACTACTGTTTGCATTAGTGGACATGCAACTAAGAGGTTATTTTAAATAATTTCAACTTTTAAAAAGAGTAGCTTATGTACATTTGCATGTCGAAGTGTCGGTAGACTAATTTGAGTAGGATTTTATCATAAGCTTCAAGTAATATACAGGCTTGTATATCTTTTCCTGAAACAGGGTGATTAAAATGCAACATTTGATTTTTTTGCACATGACTTATTGCTAAGTTTGTGTTGCAGTTACAGAGCTCTAAATAAAAGCACCCTGGAATTTTAGCCTTTCATTTTCAGCAATTTAATTTTTCCAGAATGTGACTATATAAGCTGAAAATTCTTATGTTTGTTCGCTCAGATGTGAACATTTCTCCAAAGTTAAAAGGAAATCCATTCAGCTCATTTTTAATGATCTGAATATTGTGAGAACCCTGTGGTTTTTCATACTTATAAAGAATTGCTCAGTCATTATTTCTTCCTGGGTAACTCAGAAATCTGTTGAATTTAATACTTCAAATTTGACATGAACAAAATTACTAAGCTGAAATATGAGGTTTACTAAATTTGAATTGAAATGGCAAACCCCCTCAAACTCTACATATACAAGCTCTGCATCTAACACACTCCACACAATCAGTATGCAGTTTTCTACTAGTATCTTCAGATTTTGATTCTGTAGGCACTCATACCCCCAGTATTGATGCACAACAGAGTCATAAGTGTGCACAAAGAGACAAATAGTAAGCTTATTACTGTTCCTGAGCAGCTAGGCTGGCAGAGCTCTTGCAGGAGGTATTGCTCTTCTCTTAGCTATGCTGCAACAACAAAATTATGCCATAAGTGTTTCCTATGTCCAACGGCTTGAACTGTCCCTGTCTATGTGCTACTCATGTAGATTCTGTCCAAGCTGGAATAAAAATACAGTGCTATTCCTTATTAAGAAGGATTTTCACCCAGTTTAAATTCTGAGGATGCTGATAGAGATGCTGCTAAAAGAAAAAAAAAAAAAGCTTTCTTTCCAAATATAAAAAAGTGTTGGCTGCACTGAAGGTAAAACCAGTCTATGACTCTTTCCCCTCTATTTTTCATATGAAAAATCATGTTACTCTCTAAATGTGATATTGTACAGCAAATTAAAAGACAGGTGAAAAATCAAAGTGATACATTTCCCATGACTATCTTCAGAAGCTTTGTTTCCAGGTTTATTTTTACTGAAACAGTCAGTTCAGATAAACTTGAGTTAACTTTCTTTCAGGCAGTTTGACTAAAGAGCAGTGACCTACACCAGCCTTGCTAAAGCAAGAGTAACCACATTTTGTGATGGTGCAACTCTAAACAGGCATTTGATTAGCAGCTCAAAGTCTTAGTGGTTGTATTAAACTAGTTCCTGTTGGTACAATCTCAGTACACTCATTTGCATAGACTTACTACACACCTCTTCCTCTACAGTATATCCATGAAGTGATTTCCCATCCTCTGTTGGTTCTTCACTCATGCTCTGACTTGGGTTTTTTGGTTCTCATGCTAAACCAGATCAGTGCATGGAATAGCGTGTCTTCTTGTCAAATTGTATTTCAGCTGCATCATCAAACCAGTCCAGTTTTCCACACAGCCTTGCAAACTATTGGGTCAGCACAACTAAGACCAGTAAATAAATGCCTAAGGCTGCTAAAGATGATTCCTCAAGGCCTCATTGCTTCCAAGAAAAAGTGCATGAGTTCACACCCTAAATGATCATTAGGAACACTGAAATGCTTCCAGCCAAATCCCATCAAGGTTATGGCACTAAAGGACACATGCACAATGACTTGATGTATAAAACTGGTACAAATCACACTTGTGACAGCTGCTTACAATAAAGCTGTGTATCTGAAAGCATGAGAAATAAACAGGCTGTGTATTGAAAGGCATACAACTAAAATGTGACAAAATTACCTGTGATTCATCCCAGGGCAAATTTGTCACTGCTACAGCAGGGCCATATTGTCTCTAGAGGTTGAACCTTGTTTGTGGTTTTTAAAAATTTGAACAGCTTAAAATACTAGTTAACTTATTCACATGTTCATGGTTTCTGCTAGATCTGTGGATGCTGCATTCACTGTAGAAGTATTATGCTACTGTTACGGTAGCTAGCCCAGCTACTCCCAGTTATGTGGGTATTTAGCCAGTAATTTTGTGGAAGCTGTCCAACTAAATGCTTATCCAGGAATTTCAGCTATTGTTGCTAATCTTTGCAGCAGCATCAAACAAAGGGGAAAAATTCCTTACAGCTCTTAGAAATGGAGGGATGAGGGAAATGTTACATGAAACTATGCAGAAAGTACATGCTACTCCATATATGACTTGTGAAGGAGCATTAACACTCACTTGAAGGACTTTCACCAAAGAAATTCAGTCCAAAGTATTTCAGATGTCTTTTTGGCATCAATAGTGAGAAAGGCTAGAACCAGAGATAAGGTTTGCAGTGACATAAAAAAAGGTGATATAGAGGGTCTCACACATCTATAAAGTTTTTTTGGTAAGGACAGGAGCACCTTTTCCACAAATGCATATTCGTCATGCGTAGGGCACACAAGTGAGTTCACTGATTTGAGGATCTCTGCTGAACTAGAAGTGGTAAAAACTGTGTTACTGCAAATGATGCACATTTATTGCTGACTCACTTCCTCAAACACTATCCAGTCAATATATAGATGTTGTTTACCAAATGGCTTGAATGAGCAGATTTTATTATATCTTGTTAGTAACCTATTCAAACATTTTTTAGTAATTATTTCCTGGCTGTGAACAAGTTTCTTCATTACTGTGTCTGCCAAAAGATAACCGTAACTTTACTTTTGTGCTAGAGTATCAATTGCTGAACAAGCCTTGTTTGGTTATAACGAGTTCTTATGAGGAACAGCAATTTCTTGAACACTGCTATGAACAAAACTCCCTTTCCATAGATGTTAAGAAACAGTTAACAACAAGGCGCACTAAAAGCATCACAAAATCCAAATGTTTGGAATTCAGATGAAGGCTCAAGAAAACTCCCTTACTAAATGCCATGCCACATTTATGACTTCAGGGCAAAATATATGAGCACCAGACAATGTGAACATATTAATTAATGCTAATTACATCTCTACAGTACAGATGGGTTCTAGTCTCTTGACATGAGTATGTAATATATTTGGCATAAATGTCAGTTAACGTGTTTATGCAGAAAAAAACCCCTGTAGCTTGCAAATACACAATCAGCTGTATTTTAAATGTGAAGATGTTATAGGCTACAGCACATACAAGCTGACCTGCAACATGGTGGTGCAGATTTTCACCCTTATATTTACTCTGTCTCAATGATTGTTGGGAATCCCTAAGGTTTTTAAGATTTTTTCTGATCCTGCTGTGTGACTATTAGAAGAGCATGGCTGCAGATGCAGTATGAGCAGGGAGGGGGTGCATAGCCTCCTATGTTGTCATATAATTGAGAATAGAGGGGAGGAAAGATTTTCTCCTTTCAAATCCACTCTCTGAAATCCACACTAAGAGTAACCCAGATACACCTGCACTACTTCTCTTCATTCTAGTGTATGTTCCTATACTATATGTCCAGCTCTTTGTGTCAGCTGGTTATACTCACTGGTGTGAATAGGAGGTGGAATTTCTGTTTTTCTTCATCTCCATCCCTTTGGAGTTCTGAATATCACCACTTCTGACCTCCAACAAGTATTCTGTTCATAGAACCACAGAACCATGGAATCATACAGGGGTTTGGGTTAGAAGGGACCTTTAAAGGTCATTTGATCTAATACCCCTCGCAGTGAGCAACTAGGTCAGGTTACTCAGACTCCCACCCAACTCGACCTTTCCAGGAATGGGGTATCTACCACCTCTCTGGATAACCTGTTCCAGTGCATCACCACCTTCATCATATAAAATATCTTAATCAGCCCTCCTTCACTTTAAACCAGTTTCCCTTTCTCCTGTTGCTACAGTCCCTACTTAAAAGTCTGTCCCCATCTTTCTTATGAGCTCCCTTTCAGTACTAAAAGGATGCAACAGGGTCTTCCCAGAGCCTTCTCTTCTCCAGGCTGAATAGCCCCCATTCCTTCAGTCTTTCTTCATTACAGAGGTATTCCACCTATCTGATCAGCTTTGTGGCCCTCCTCTGGACTTGCTCCAACAGGTCCATGTCTTTCCTGCGATGAGGAGCAGAGATCGGGATGCAGCATTCTGGGTGGGATCCCACCAGAGCAGAGAAGATTGACAGAAACACCTCCCTTGATGTGCTGGTCACGCTTCTGTTGATGCAGCCCAGGACAAGGTTGGCTTTCTGGGATGAATGCACATTGGCAGCTCATGTCCAGCCTCTCACCCAGCAGCACCCCCACCCAAGTCCTTCTCCACAACGCTGCTCTCAATATTTTAATCTCCCAGTGGTATTGGGGATTTCCCCAGCCCAGGTGCAGGATCTTGCACTTGCCCTTGTTGAATCTCATGAGGTTCACATGGACTCATTTCTGGAGCTTGTCCTGGTCCCTCCAAATGGCACCCTGTCCTTCAGGAGTGCCAACCACACCACTCAGCTTGGTGTTGTCTGCTCGGTGGATCAGGGAGCTACAAAACCTGCATCATGCAGTCTTTGCATGCAGATGCAGACTTGTAAAATGCTATCTAAAAGTGAATTTAAATAACAGTCAGGCAAAGTAAAGATGGGCCATTTTTACAGTTTACTGTTATATTTTCCAGGGTTTGAGATTAGGTGGCTCTTTATCTTTGTTCTGTAATGTCCTTGTAGAACCTCTCCAGAGCGCTTCAGCAAGGCCATCAGTGAGAAGAGGTGGCTCTTGGATTAATGTTTTTTTTATTTTATTCAAGAGCTACTATGTTTATTTAGGCATGGAAAGAGCAAACTTCTAGTGCGCTTCTGTTTGCCTCAAGATATTGTTAACGTACATTATCTCAATACACATAGTGACATACAATTCCATCTAAGAAAACACAGTTGCTTGTAGCCTAGCTTCTGTAATTTCCTTCCTGTATGATTTGTTTTCCTTTTTTTCCTATTTTTTTTAATTTTGTCAACATAAATTACCCTTCCCTTTGGAGCAGACATAGGTGACAAACAGATCTCAAATGTTCTGGAAATACTATTCATTAATTGTGAACCTGACATTCGTTAATTGTCTGGCAAGCTGTTCCCATCTAATTCTAAAAACATTTCCATCCATCATTAGTTGAAGAGCTACAAAAGCATTCCTATGAGCAGTAATGTGCTCAACTGTGCACAGTTAAAATCACAAAAAGCAGCATATTCAGGAGGTGGTGTCATTCAGCCTTTAACAAAGGCGTCCTCTAAGATGTGCTGGTTTAAGTTTTGCCTCTATAGATGAGTTTACTAGTGCAGACTTCCATGTCTGTGCAGGATACATTCAGCAGCAGGCCCATGCCATGTAATTTATTCCAGCTCCATTCTGGTATTAGTCTGAATTACAGCACTGAGACAGAACACATACTCACAACTCCTCTTTCAGCACAGCTGTAACTAAAAAGATGCTAGTTAATTTAGCTTAATGCAATATTATGTATCACGTTAATTCCTGGTAAAACATCTTATTAAAAGATTATTAAAACAGGTGATTAAAAATACACATTTTGGCTTTTTATAAGAAGAGTTATTGGGCACTTTTCCACTGACAATCAACTTGACATCTGTGGGCTTGGCTTAGAACAGATATATAAAATTAGGCCTTCAGCATTTATTTCATGACTATCAATTCATTTTAATACTTTGAGCAGATATTCCAGAGCTCTCAGGAAATGACAGTAATAGTTCTAAATTTCTTAGGTGTTTTGGAAATGCCTCTCTTCAACTGGTTTAAAACAATTATTTGCAGCAGAGGAAGCTTCAGCATGAAGCTCATTCATCATTATTTCAATGTTCTACAGTTTAGGGCACAGTGATTATATCTTCAGTATTTCCTGCACTGTTAATTTAAGATTCTTTGTCTTTCCCTTCTCTCATTTGTACAGCTGTAATCAACACCAAATTCTTCTCTCATAGCATACAACTTGATATCAAATGTCTTCTTTCTCTGTACACAGCTATTATGTATGAGTTGCAGTATTTTTTCAAGACTTTCTTGAATGTGTATCCTCTTCTAGTTAGCAACACAGCTAAACCTGTAGTGTAAGTTATCAGCATGCATTTTTTTTCTCTGATACTGTTTTCTTTTCCTGATCTTGATACTGCTTCTTCTTGAACATTTAAAAAAAAAAAAGAAAAAAAAAGTATCTTTTTTTTTTTTAAACTCTGATTCTATGACTGTTCTCCACAGATTTCTCCTCCATCACAACTTGCTTATTTCTGCTAACACTATTTTACAGCAAGCCTTTTCACACTTATCAAAATGTGAATATCTACATTTGCTTGTGAGTGACAGCAGTCTACTGCACTCCCTCGCTGAGGTTTCAGAGAACCACCTTACTTGTAATGCTCCAGCTGCCCTGCATACTGGGGAGGAAATCTTTGTGCATATCTGAAACCACTTCAATAGCTACAAATTTCTTCTTGAAGTTCTTCTTTTGCATAATATTTCCTGAAAGACTGGATACTGTCAGGTTTGTGTGCTGTGACCACTGCCTCATTGTTTCCCGGTCCCCTCTTTTTTAGCAATGATCTCTTTTGTGGTTCATTTGTCTTTCTTCTTTTTTTGAAAGGGACTGAGTTTTGTTAGGTTGGCACTAGCCAAAGTCTCCTGCTAATAAAGTCTGAATAAATAATAACAGTGCTTAATTATCTTAAATACTTGAATAATTCTAAGTATCTTTGAATTGTGTAGCTAAAACTTCTGGTGTAATTTTTCTGCTCACAAAATAGTTGTTCCAACTCTACAACGAACGTCAAAGAGCTAGACTGTGAAGCCACACAGCACTGGATTGCTGAGCAAAAGAGCTAAACTGAAGGTTCCTGAGACCCTTGCTTTGCTAGAAAGTATGCATCTAAGTCACAGTTGCAGGAAAGTCTGGCCATGTTTGGAGTGGGATACCTAAGCTGAACATTTAAATAAAAATGTCAGAAGTTTGGGACTTTTATTTTAAAGGAAAGGTAAGAGATAGTATGCTTGTGTCCTTTTTACTCATTTACTACCCTAATGTTTAGCATATCTGCCAAGAACATGCGGACCTAAAGTAAAGTCTGCCTCCTTCCTTTAGGAATCTGTTAACACAAGAAAAAATTATGGCAGGTCTTTGGCATTGTGAGTGAGCACAGACAGTAAAATGCAAGAAAAGGAGAGAATAAGGAACATGACTTCATGTCTATTCAGCAGCTAAAAAAAATCTTCAGGTTTGTGTTACAATTTTGGATCTCTTATACTGAACCTAAATTCAAGTGAGTTGCCTTTGCTTAGGTAATCCAGGTGAAGTGACATGGAATCACCAGGGAATGGGATATATGAGCTTAGTTGGTCTATGGTTCTGAAGAGAGTTTCTGAACACAATCCAAGAGCCCATCATTGTTCTTACATTTCCTCTCCTCTGCAGCTTACTCTTTCTGCCTCTAGTCAGAAGGTTTGGACTCTCATAAAACAATCTTCTCCAATCTCCCTGACTGGAGACAGGTATAATAGTGAGAGAGGAAAGAATTGAGGCATAGATGTCATTTGGGACTTTTCCCATGTGACTGAAGAAACTGAACTTTATCTTTCTTCCAGACCTTACCATATGGGCAAACTCTACTTGTCCATGCTATTTCATACCAAAGGGAAACCCTCTGACTGCGAGAGAGAGATAGCCAATCCTTGTCCCTCACACACTACTTTCCTCCTCAGTCTCTTATTAAGTGACATCAAAGTTCTTGCGTGTTTCCAGAACTTGTCTAAGGCTCTGCACTAGAAAAACACAATTCTGCAGCTCAGTGGAAGCAAAAACAGAGATACAAACTGATGAGATTAGGGAAGCTCCTAGCTTTTATGATGTGCTTCCCATTACTACTCCCATTATTGTCTGACATTTTCCAGCCTAAAACATCCAGGTTTTATTTCTCTCCTACATTGCAAATATTAACTGCTTGGGCTCAAAATTTGCTGCCTGAGACTGACTAATAAAAAACTTCATTACAGCAACAAGGCTAAGGAGAACTATGTGTTTTTGTCTTTTACTTAAAAAAAGGGTCTTGAAATGATTTAAGATGTCCTGTCAATACTTTGGTGCAGGGTTCTTGAAATTTGCTGTGCTGTTGATCTTTATCACAGAATCACAGCTGGTATTACTGTTTTGGTTTTGACCTTGGCAAAATACCAAGGCCCCCATGAGCCGCACAGAATCCCAGTAAAGGAGTGAGGAAAAAAAAACAAAAACAAAAACCCCACTTAAAACTGAAAAACTTATATATATTTTTTTTTACACAAATTTACAAAACATATACGTACAAATATAAAAGGAAAACCAAAAATAACTTTATCCCAGTCTGCCCTCCCAACAACACACAAACTCCACCACCCAGAACCCCAGAGAAACACCCCAAAAGATGTTTCCTGGGAAGAACACCCAGCAGAGAGCAAAAGAGCAACCCCAAACAAAACAAAAATATTTACTTCCCAAAGACCAAAACTGCTGTGAAATTCTTGGCAAGGAGCAGCAAGGCCTATCACTCCCAAAAGAAACGAAGGGTGTCATCTTCCTTATCACCACCACAGGCAGAAGAGACCGGGAAGCAACTCCCCCCTAGATTTATACTTGCCCTGAC
The DNA here is from genome assembly GCA_035583155.1 of Acropternis orthonyx. Taxonomy (NCBI): domain Eukaryota; kingdom Metazoa; phylum Chordata; class Aves; order Passeriformes; family Rhinocryptidae; genus Acropternis; species Acropternis orthonyx. The sequence goes on from JAWWEU010000040.1 coordinate 19,688,504, forward strand.
ATCATATGATATGAAATACCTAGTTGGTTACTCAAGTAGGGTGATACCTGTCCCTCTGAATCTATGGAGAGCCCCATGGCCCAAAACTGAGGCTTGCTGAAGAACTATACTAAGACCTTAATCTGAGTTTTTGGGGTTTGTTACACCCATCACAGCTGGTCAGTTCACAAACTTTTGAAAAACTGCCTCTCTTCCAGTGTTACACCCTGGTCCAGAAGCACCAAGCTTTACCAGGTGTTTACTTTAATTTCAGGCTTCAAAAGATTTTTCCCACACAAAACCTTGTAAAGCCAGTGGTTCTTTGATACCCCGAGTTCACACCTGGAGAAAAACTACACATTTTTCTCTAAGAGATTTCTCTTAATTTGGTGAGAAAATGAGTGTTTTGGCAAAAAGGGTTTTACAAAGATAATATGTGACTTCACAAAAGCATTACAACCGATTAGCAGGACTATCAAGCATTACTGTAGAACAGAGAACCTTTGTTAAACTCGCCAAACACAAACTCCATGCTATTTAAGTGAGGTACCCACAACTTACAGAAAACAAGTGTTTAAATTACCCACAAAATAAAGAATAAAGGAAGAGAGATTAAGAGAAAAAAGAATAAGGACAGAAAAAGAAGAGATGAAAAATGTAGTTACCACTTAGAAGACCACATGTTGATGTGCCAGAAGAGCAGACCGAACACAATGAAGACCTCATAGGTGCCTATTTATGGTCTCTGGCTACTGTGGCCACTCCCCCCGGTGGGACCTGTAGGTCACTGACCACTCCCTGTCCCCTTAACCAGAGTGACGGATGCCGCAGCGAAGTAGGGGCTCCAGGGGGTGTGGTGTGGGCAGGTTATCAGGTGTACCTTATTAATTGATAGGTGCCCCAAGTGGCTTTCTGGTCTGTGACAACCAGTATTACAAGAGATGTGCCTACAATTCTTAGCCAAAGTTCCCAAAGACTCTGCATTTGGCATCTCAGGCCCAAGTTGAGAATTTTTCTCAAGTGGTAGTTTCTACCTAACTGGGATAATCTGGTTTTGAGCAAGGTTTTCTGTTGTCAGCAGTCATGTGCTCTCACCCTTATACTCTCAAAATTTATGCTTGGGCATATGGAAGAGGACATACATTGAATGATGTGTGAATAGACCAAGAGTAGAAATTGGAAAGTGGTGTAGGAAGAGAACAGACTGAAACAATCTCTGTGCAGAGGAACAACTAAGGTAATTGAACTTGTGAGGTTAAAAGAAGAGGGGAAACTGAGACAGTGTTAAGTGATGGAGCAACACAGAATCTACACTGTCACTACTTGGGATAAACGCCTAGAACCATGGGGGCACAGTTGGACAAACAATTCTTAAGTGATATACAGGTTTTCAAATATACAAAGGTATTTTCTATGCTCTGGGCTGTGTAGCTCTTACATTATCAGAGGTTGGAATGTTTTGTTACTGAAGGTGTTTGTTTCTTCAACTCCTTGGTGTGGTGAGAAATAAAACCAGGATAATTACTGCTGTAACCTGCTCCAGACTGATTCTGCAATGACTGATAGGATCTTTAGGAAGGCACTATCTCTTGCCTGTCAGTCATCATGGAGTTCTCCCAGTATTGTTACTCAAGCACTATTGGCATCCAGTTTATGGAATCAAAAAGGCTGGCTATCCTTGCAGTATAGGGCAGAAAATAAGCAATCAGCTGTGGGAGGCAGTGCAGTAAAGGAAAGAGAAAGTGAAAAAAACTGGACTGGTCTGATAGGGCAACATTTCTTTTACTTTTTTAACTTTATTTTACCTTTCTTTTTTTATTTATTTTTACTTTGACTTTTTTTTAAAATTTCTGTTTCTGTTACATAATTAGATATTATGCAAGTACCTTAAACTAGGTTTCTCTTATCTTATATGATCATCAATTTTGTGTTCGTTTGTTGGATACTGGACTTGAAACTGCAGTTTCATTTGAGAGAGTGCCCACAGCAACCTCTGCAGTTAGCAAATGCCCTTAAAATTTAATGAAGTCAGTATTACGCTCTTTATACTGAGAACTCACATCAAAAGAGTCAGAAACTGACTACTTAAAATTAGTAAGTACTTTTGACCTTAGTGTCTCTTTGTGTTTTATAATCAGTAAAAGGAGAGTAGTATCTCTAATCTCATTTGTGAAAATAAATGTTTGGGAAGTAGTCAGTTCCCATGCTGATGTCTATTATGGAAGAATCTCTAAGGAAATTATTAATTTAGAGTAGGAGTTGAATTGTGTACAATAAATAGGGCATAAACTACACTGTGCAATGAGGAGAAAACAGTTTATTGGAGAATCAGTTGTTAAAGGAGTTCAGTATATTATGGGCACTTGAATACTACCTTTGCAACTTCAGTGTTCTGCTAATGTAGTTTTCATGTTTAATATTTGCAGCAGTAGTCTGTAGTACTTGTAGGAGAATTAAACTTAGGGCAATAGAAGACAGTATTTAGAATATAATTTTTAACTGTAGAATAATTTTAGGTTATAGAAATTATGAAAGATAATTTCATAACCTGTTTTAGTGTATAGATAATACTATTTTATACTGTGAAATCAGTTTCTGAAATCTCAATACATTACAGTTTTGTGATCTGGGCAGAAAACCAAAGATATTTCTTTCTCTTAAAAATAATTTTGTTAATTTTCTTAGTTTGAACTACAGAGACTAGTATTTACACAGCTCCAATGACAAATACAGAATTCAGGGAAAGATTTGGTGCCTTTTTATCCTATAAAATTATTCTACAGCAGAACAGGCAATACCGGGACTGACATTTATATTATTAGTCTGTCAAAATCACATAAAATTAAACAACAGCAAATGAAGTTAAAAACATTTCAGGACTAACAGCAAGAAAACACAATAAAATACTTATTACCTTTGAGAGTCAACATGAAGCAGCCGCTTTTCCTGGGCATATGTGAAAAGAATCCGAAGCTGTTTGGGACTGCTCTTTAAGAATACTGTATTTCAGTGTCTTAGTTTGAAAGAGAAAACTAAGATATCTGGGGGCCAAGAGAGCAAAGGACCCCACCCGATTAACCACACTAAGACTCACTGCAGATTTCAAATTAGGGAATAGGTTTAATTAGGTGAATGGCAAAAGGGCAAAGGGGGAAAATAAAAGCTCCCAAACCAATTCTCTATATATACACACACACCCCTACAAACTGGGAAACAATGAAACAACAGAACAAAAGAATACGAAAGAAAAAAACCTGTCTGGAACGTTCTGTAATACTAGTCACGGACAGTGAGTGGCACTGTTGCGCTGCGGTGCAGCCACGCTGTTCTTTCCAGCGCCGCATGGATGAAGTAGCGGGGGCACCGGCTGGCGGCAGGCGGGAAAGCTGGCAGGGAGTGGAGGCAGACGGGGCCCCGCCTGGTCGGCAGTGGCTCCGATGGACTGGGCTGCTGCGTGCGGGGGCCGCGCCTGCTCCGGCAGCGGGGCAAGGGCGTCCAGCGGCAACGGGCTAGGAGCGGGTGCAGGCGTCCGTGCACAGGGAGGGGGAGGGGAATGTCCGACTGCAGCGGCGGGCCAGGAGCGTGGCTCAGCTCCCAGGACAGAGTGCCTCGGCGGTGACCAGGCAGTAAGAAGGAGAGGACTGACCGGCTTGTCTCGGTGCCTCAGGGTCCACGGGAAGACTGTGGAGAGCAGCTCTGATGCAGCTGTGTTATAAATTATGAAGACAAATTTAGAATAAAAGAAGATTTATTACAAATTTAGCAAGCAGCAGCAGGCGTAGCAGCGCTGGGCAACCTGGAGGGTCTCATGCTCCTCCAACGGTTTGCAAAACCCCCCCCTCAGTCCTTGTGGTTATATAGTTTCCCAGTTTCCGTATAGCTTCGCCTTGCATTGTGCCACGTATA
>JAWWEU010000040.1:19692488-19726265 GCA_035583155.1 Acropternis orthonyx
TAAACTGTAATTCTGACTTGTAATCTGTTTGTGAGTTAGACTCATTCCTCCTGCTAGTTTACCTTTAAACCAGCACATTTCTAATACTTATATCCAGTTGGTCTGGATTTCTCCTGGTCTACTTGGTCAGGCATGAGCAATCTCCCTCACAGCTATTTTGTCATCGTTTGCTGCATCTTGGCTTACTTTAAAGGGAAATATGAAGTGACACGTATCTCTGACCAATACTATTGTAGTTTTAAAGGGTTTGTAAAGTATGTGTCTCCCTGCTTTTGCTTCCAGGAGATGAGCTTGTCCCAAGCCATTTGAAGGCTTTTGTCCAATTACAACGAAATATAGTTGTGGCTTTAGACTTTTATTGCAATCACTTTGGATTATAACAGGTACAGAGCTGTTACCATGTAGTTCTGCACAAAAATATAACCTTGTTGGTTTAACATTCTATGGTTCTATGAAATGACAATTTGTAAAAATGACATTGCCCACTCAGATCTACATTCTGCAGACAGCTTTGAGTGAATGGATAAATGTTTCTTTATATAATAATCAAGATTGTAAAATATATGGATGATTTTGTATGCCATCTCCTCCTTTTCTTACCTTTTTTTTTTTTTTGGTCCCTCAGAGTTAGGTTTTCAGAAAGTAGGAATAAATACCTTTGAAAAATCTCATCATCTTTGAGGGCCTTGCACACAAAGTTAGTAGCTGATATTGCGGAATCTAGAAAGGTTATCTCAGGAGACCCATTTCCTCTCAGATGCATTATGTGTGGGTTGCTTCTGCTGTTGGACTTTTCTATTATTACTTCTGCTGGTATGAGTAATAGGAAGTGTACTTGCTTGGAGCACACTGAACTGTGTGCTCTGCTCTAGTGAGCATAATCGACAAAAACCCCTACCTGTTCCAGTCAGCAGATGTGGACACACAAGACATCATGAACACTAGCCTGCTGTGTCCTTGATACTCATTTGGTATTTTGCTTATAAGCAAGCATTTAGTTATATGTGGACACAGGCTTCAGACTCTCTGGAGGAAGAAAGCTGGTGCTTGCTCAGCACTTTAGTGCCTGGTTAGGCTCTGTGTGGGCTGAGTCCTCCCTAGGCAGAGAAGAATGTGCTGCTGTGGAGGTGTCACGCCACAGGGATCTCAGGGTCCACTGTGGCACAACCACAGCCGGCAGATGCTAGTGGCAGGGATAAAGAAACACGTATAAATCTTTGTCATCTTTGCTCCTTGTTCCTTGCCTCATCCTACAAGCCTAACCTTAGAGCACAAAAGCTGCCAACAGCTTGCAAAAAAAAATTTAAGGCAAAAGGTATTTCTCCTCCAAGCATGACTAAGCAAAATATTTAGGCAATTTGACCTGAGCTTTTTACCAAAAGAATAAGTATTTGCTGAGAGAATATATTGAATAAGATGTGGTATTGATCTTAGTATAACATATTCAATTTTGTATATTGTGCTTTTAAAAACAAATAAGTAAAAACAAATTTAAAATTCTCCTTATAAAAATGAGAACAAATCACCACTGGCTGTTTGAAAAATGAGCTAGAGGAATGTGACAAAATACAGGGAATAACACTAAGCAGTGAATGTCAAGTCAATGGAGAGGAATTTTAATGTGAGAAACAGTTGCTGAGCATTTAAATAAAATTATAGATGATTAGAGATGGAGAGAGAAAAAAATAAATATACACAAACACAGCATGAATAGCTGCATGCCAGCATTCAGTCAAAATAGTATGAATTTATCACACACATTTCAGACAAGCCATTTCTCAAACATCAGAAAAAATGGGACTAATGGACGTAGAACACATGTAGCCCACCAACTCAATTTAAATTGTAAAGATATAGATCTAACAGATGTCTTAAAATTCTAGGATGATAGAGATTCTATGCTTTCCTAGGCAATCTACACCACTATTTGGAATCTTCCTGTTAAAAATCCTTCCTGTGGTCTAGACCAAATCCTCTTTGTAAGAGCTTTCTATCCTTTAATTTTTATAACATAATGAACAATTTTTCTGCCTTCCTTGATGCTACCTTTTACATATTGGAAGTATTCAGTCTACATTAAAGATCTGTAATGCTTTTCATGTGTCTTACAGGTCATATTCTTTGCACTTTTTTTGTGTTTACAGATTTTTTTTCTGGATACTTTTGTTTGAAATGTAATGCCAAAACCTAGCCAGTTTTTTCAGCCAGTGATTTACCAGAGTTGAGATGAAGGGAAATATTCCTTCGAATTAATGTTTTTACTTCACTGCTTGATGCTTTCCGTTTTCTGGAGCAGTATGACATTTCTGTCTCTTGCTCTGCTTGTCATATACTATATCTCCAAGGACCTTTTCTGCAGAACTTCTGTCTAGATATCATAAGCATTTCATAAGAACCTGTGGCCTTTCATACTTGACTGAAAGGCAGTGGCAACCCAGAATCATGTTCACACCTGAAACCAGTACGCAGCACTTCCAAGAAGAGCATAACAGCGATCCTACCTCTGCTATAACTTCTCAGTCAAACAGCTTCCTGGACGGTAGGTCATCATATTTTAGAGCTACAAATGGACTTTTCCACATCTATTTATCCATCAATCCACCACTTCTGGAACTGATATGCCCTTTAAGTTTCCAAAGTATTTTGTGACAATGAGATCCACAATTTAGTTATGTATTATATTAAGAATTAATAATGTTTACATTGCTCTGAGGGTTTGATAGTTTCTGTAAGGTTAGAAGTAATTAATAAGCACTCCTTATTCATCTTATTCAAACCATTTACAATTTTATGGCTCTATATCATATCCCTCTGTATCTTCTCCAAGCATGGAAAGTTTTGGCCTTTTTTCTCATCCCTTGTACAGAAGCTGCTATTCTTCTCAGTGATTGATTCTCCTTTGTAACATTTAAAAAAAATTTATAACACCTATTTTGAGGATACCTTATTAGAACTGTATGAAGTGCTCAAAAGGATCACCAAGAGGAGTTGATATAAAGATAAATGGTATTTTCTGTTTTGTTCTCCCCATTCCTAGTGATACCCAACATTCTGTTGGTTTTTTTCCTCCACCTTCAGTGGTTCCAGACCATAGTTAATAGACACCATAGTTTGAGACAGCTGTTATATATTTTTAATCCAAGTATTTTTATCTTGTGCATGGTATTATACCTGTCACAATTTAATTTGTTTGCTTCTACTGAAAAGATCTTCAGTATTTTGAGATCCCTGTGGATTTCTTTGCAGTCAGTTTTATGTTTGTCTAGCATGCATAACACTCCATCACCTGTAAATTCTGTTCTTTTACAATTCTCTCCTTTTCCATATGGTTATGACTGTATATACTCATTATTTATGAAAAAAATACCAATCAGATGACATTTATCTAATTTCCTCCAGAGATCTCTAATAGGTTGGTAAGGCATGACTCCTGAACAGAAGTGCTGCTGACTGTCTGTCAGTACATTACATTTATCCATGTATAATATTTAAGTATGCAGAAAGAAAACTGACTGAAAAGACAAATCACATTTCTGAGCCAGCAGTATCCAGAATTTCCTTGGACCCTGTTTTAAGCTTGGTGCCACATTTGTCATGGTCCAGACCTCTAGCACTAAGAGGCTGATTTAAACTACAGGTTATGTACTGCAGTACTACTGCTCAGCAATTTCACGTTTGAATTTCTCTACAACTCTGGGTCGATTACCATCTTGTCCTTGTAACTGAGGATGGTTAATTTTATTGGTTTGTTCTAAACCCTTTTTTTATTAATATTTGAATTGAGACAGTTCTTCAGACTCATCACTCATAAAGAATGGTGCTAAAACCTGGTGAGCTGCTTCTTTTCAATGTGGTTAAGATGTCTTAGAACATTTAGCTAGGGCTTCAAAAGAGGGTTTTTTGGACTTACCTGTGATTTTAACTTTAACTTCATAGATATTCTTCTTGTGTTTTATTTTGTTTTTTTCCCTCTTTTGGACATGACTACATTTTTTTGGAAGTAATTTCTGTGAAGACCTTTCTTCACAGTTGAATCACAATAATGTTGTTTTGGTTTTAAATGCTTTTGATGTCTTCCTAATAGATGGTATTCAATGACACTTGGCCTCTAACATGATGTTTTTATGACATCTCCAATCCAATGTAAACATTTTTTACCTTATTCTTTAAAGATTTCCTTTTCTTCTCAAAATTTGAATGTTACCATTGAAGAAGTCTTATCTCATTTTCTCCCTAACATTTACCATCTCAAGATGGGCTATTCCCTTCTGATTGCTGGTAATCTTAATAGCATGACAGCAGGTAATTGAAGCCTGTCATTATTCAAATTTTTGACCTCACTAATTTCTTCAGCGGTTTGTGATAATTGTCACCATCCTGGTAATCTGATGAACTGCAGCTCTAATACTATACTTCTCCTTTTTAGGAATATAATTCACAGAGGTTTATGTACATACACATTCTGGTAGCATCCTTACCTTATTCTCCTGTATGATGTTTTTTTCATTACTAATGCCTGTGTGCCATCCACACAGTGTCTATTCTTACCTGAGACAGAATTTCACATTTCCAAACTTGAAATATGTCTTGTGTCAAGAGGATGGAGCCAGGCTCTTCTCAGTGATGCCAGGCAATAGGACAACAGGCAATGGGCACCACTTGAAAAGGAGGAAGAACTTTACCGTGAGGGTGACCATGCACTGGAACAGGTTGCCCAGAGAGGTTGTGGAGTCTCCCTCACTGGAGATATTCAAGAACTATCTGGACACAGTCCTGTGCAATGTGCTCTGGGATGACCCTGCTTGAGCAGGGAGGTTGGACCAGATGACCCACTGCATTCCTTTCCAACCTTACCCATTCCGTGATCCTTTTTTGTGGATTACTCTTTGAATTCATCAAAATAACTTTAGTCTCATGCTGGCCTTCTGTGTGCTTGCAGATAATTCATCTTGAAATCATCTATAAATTTAACAAACACACCCAGTTGTGAATGAACCTATTTAATGGTATTGGACCATAAGAGAGTCTTAATGTACTTTTCTAGTTTGACAGTAAACTACTGATAGAGTCTCTTTGCATGTGGTTTTCTAATCCCGTTAGCTTGCTTATGAATGAGAATTCCATATAAGAAAACATAAAAAGCCTTCCTGAAATCCTGCTAGATTCCACTTTTCTTTTTCTTAAGGCCTATTACTCAATAAGAAGGACATTTAGTGACCATGATTTGTACTTGGCAGGTATCTGTTGGCTTTTACATGTGGTTTACATGGCTTTCAGAACTGTTCTCTAATATCTATACTGCTTAATACAATATGACTACTAACTGTAGTTCAAGGAGATGTATTATAGGAGAAGCAAATGACAGAATTAATACACCTGAGAGGCAGATGCTTGGACAGTAAATTTTGAGTAGCCAATTAAATATCACATATTAAGTTAGCTTGTAGGAAGTATCAGAAAAGTGTGCCAAGCTAATGAATGGAAATTGATGATTTGCTCTCCAACCTTTTCTTTAACACATTAAAAAAATACAATTAGTAAAAATTGTGAGGTGAGAACAATTTGAGCAAGAGTCGTGATTAACTCCTGTATGGACAAAATATCCTTTACCAAAATACCTTCTGCAAATCTCAGTTCAGTTTCATTAGCATAAACTTCATTCACTAAAGTACTGTCAAAATGGGGAATAGAGACCCAGTAGTTCAGCACCAGAGCAGATCAGTCCTGCTCATTACAGGAATTGATTCTCTGTCTGAGGTTTGATTCCTAGAGAATATCTGTCATTACTGTCCAATTCCAACTTGAACAAAGGCTGCTTAAATGTGTTGCTATTGATGTAACTGTCCACTTTTATTGCTGAACCCTAGTGATGTCATAATTTCTTAGCCTTCTGACACTTGATCTTTTAGTGTGTATCTTTCTTAAGCATTCATGGATTTTGAACACTGAAATAGGAGCAGCCTTGTGTCAATCTTTTCTGTCACATTTGTTGTACAGTTTCTTTTATTCAGATTTGTGTTGTGCTTTGTACCTTTAGCTTATTGTCATTGACTTTGTTTTAATCAATGTGTCTCTTATTTTGGACATCTAGTCCAAATTAGGCATGCCATGCACTATCGTCTAAGAAGCAAATCTAATTTAGAGTGTAAATGAAAACTGCATTTAATGTAGTGGCAATCAACTATCTATCTATCTGTATAAATATCTCATCTATTTTTGCTTTTCTACAATTTTTGCAACACTTCCTAACGAACTAAAATTTACTTTGTTGCATGTTCTATCAGTCCAAGTCTTGCAATAGCTTTGGAATCTTGGTGAAAATTTCAACTGATTTTGACAGTGCTTAAATTTCACTGTTACAACATTCCTACAAGCTGAGTGGAGCCAGACAGAGTGTAAAAACCCAGTTAGTTTCCCACTGAGGGCAGAGCTCCACCTAAGTTCATTTATATGGATATGCTCCATCTTAGACAATGTAGACTAGCTCATTAGCTGCCTACCACCAGTTTTCTTTAGGCTGTGCACTAATTTTTCTTTCAGTTCATCCTGTGATTTATCATTTGTAGTCCTTCTTTAGATGAAACAGTAATTTTATGCTGATTGCATGAGTTGTATTTAGTTAATTTATATATTGCATTTCTACAACTTCTTTTTCTTAGTACTTTTATTATTTGTGAAATTCAGCTTTCTTATTTCTTTTGTTTTCATGGCTTGTTCTCAGACCTCTTGGAATACTTGCATTTGTTCCTTGGTGTTGAGTAATGTCTTGCAAGTTTGCTGATGAAATCAGAATCTCTCAAACAAAATTTAAAAGGTTGCTATTGTCCTGAAATATAGGACTTGATTTACATACAGACACATACACATATCTAAATAAGATTATGAAAATAGCTGTTTGGTCTTTTTAATAGAAATACTCTTCTTATTTCTGGATTTGCTAAGCACTGTTGTTCTGATTAGTCCCAGGACCTGGATGCTTTTGTTATGCCTCCTCACTTTTACTACAAAGCCTAAGAAAATGGTCAGCAAACAGGATAATCTTACTACAAGTCATAAAACCTCAGAAAATGTGACTTACAGAATTCTACTGCTTGTTCTTTCTTTCTGGACTTCCTACTTCTTCTCCCCCTTTTCTGTTATACTTCTTGCTGTCAGTCTTGCCTGCATTATTTTAAAGCTACTACACCTTATTGCATCTTTCATTCTGAATCTTTCCTGTGCCTTTTCCAATTCTTTCTCCCATCTTCTCATGAATCTCTCTCATTTCCACTTCTCCAGGACTCCTCCCAGATATATTTCTTTCACTCTCCTATTTCTCTCAATCTACCTCCCACACTCTTCTGCTTCCCATCCCTTCCCATGCTATATCCACACAACTGCATGTATACATACACCACATACACATGTACATACAGAGAAACATATGTCCTTGTCTACTTTTCTCCAGTATTTTCCCACCACCAGGACATTTTGAGATGTTTAGGAATATGCTTTCTATATTTTCATCTGAGAGAATTAGGAATTCTTATGTCTTCTCTTTCCTCCCCTCTATTCCATCTTTAACAGTATAGATCCTTTGCCACCATCTACATAAGAAAGCAATAGCTGGTCACACTTTATTTTAAACTTCACTAGATCCATAAATAGGAATAGGTTTTATATACACTGTGTGGTACAGAACATAATCACTTTGTGAATCAGCAGGTTAGACCAGGCCTGCATTTGGCCTCAAATTGCTTATCCAGATGCATTATCCTCTATTCTCTAGAGCACATCTTAGGTATGATCAAACCCTTAGAATATATATGCCTCCAATAAATGATTTCTAAAAGCATGAAGCTCATTGTGTGCATATCTGTATGTATTTTGTAATACTGAGATTAATCAGGGATGAGAACATGAATTAAATTAACTTTATGTTCACTCTACAGGAAGAATGTACAGGGAAAAAAAATCAATGGACTGGATGAAAACTGAATGTGGTAAGAAGATGCAAATTCATTATATAATACTGTAAGGAAGTCCTTAATTTTTCTTAATATATTTCATTAAATTAATTATTTTGTTAAGTAAACTTTTGTTAAATAAGCTGTGAGAAGCATACTTTTTTTTTACCCAGATAGGCACGTAAGTAAAAAAAGTAGAGAATATTACACAGAATAATGACTTTCTTTAAGAAAAGTATGTAAGAAAAATTACTTTAAACTTGCAAATCATGCTGTACTTGTTAGTGATCCACGAGGAGGAAACAAAAATACTGCAACTTTATGGTTTAGTTGAGGTAGTTCCCAATGGCACAAATGTCCAAGTCCCACTCAAAGCTATGTCTTCAATGCATTATACTTCTTCCTTGTTCCTCGTAAACCAGGCTTACTGACCACACCCATCTGATGATTCAGAATGTTTTCTTGGTACATTACAATGGTCACTTCCTGTCACCTCAGTTGCTTCCAGATACACAACCTTTTTCTTTAAAAAAAAAAAAAAAAAAAAAAAAAGTACTAATTCTGTATGCTCTCTAACTCTCCTCCCAGAAACCAGTCAGAAGAAGGTGCAGCACTGAAATGGGCAGCCTGGATTCCAGTCCCCAAGCAGCCTTGCTGGGGACTGAACCACCAGCTCATGCTTTCCACAGAAGTTGCTGTAATCACAAAATATATATTTCTAGGCCAGAAAATTTTTTCTGCCTCCCTGTGAAGCTGTGTCACTGTGCAGGCAGGAATCAAAACTGAAGGGTGTAAAGGGAAAACAACAGAATAGGTTGAATCTGTGATCAAATGATGACAAGAACCTCCAGGGGAGAAATGCATTGCAAATTATTCCCTTTGCTATACTTTATAATTGTGCACCAGAAAGCACAGAAGGGAATTAGACCTCATGAGAAGTCTAATTAATTATGAGTTTTAATAACTTTGTAAATAAATGAATTATGGGCAAGATAATACACATAGAAGTTATTCTTATCCCAAAAGGGTAATGAAGCTTTACGTTAATTGGGGAACAGAGCATGAAGATGCAGCTGCTTGTTAGATTGGAATACATATTGACTAAGATTCAGAATTATTCTAGCCCAGGGATTTTCCATAAGATACTGTCAAGGCTAAGGTATAAGGATAGTGTAAATATTGCAATTATGCAAATGTGGATTTGATGCAAATATAACCGAATTTAATGTTAAGATTCCACCAAAAATAGGAGGCATATAAATATACACAAGTTGCATTGGGTTATAAAATGGCATCAGGATAACCAGTTCATACTATTTATTTGTAGTGCATAGTAAACTTTTGGTATACTTTTCTGCAGTGACTGACACAAGAGAAAACAACATTGAGAGTTGACTTAGTGATTCCACCTTTATCTAAAAGTCAACATGCATTTGTGCTAAAGACTAGTTTATTCAATTCCCATTCATGCATCTTTGGATATAAATAAATAAACAACACTGGGAATTGCAATCAGAACTCAGTATTGTTTTTTCCCTTCCCCAAGTTAAACTCACTCTCATTAGAATCAGGCTGTCTTTGTTAATTTCTTTTTAGCCCCCCAGATCTTGAATTTATGATTGAACTGTGCCTTGTGCTTAACAGAAGGGATCTCTACCTTGTAGTTCAGGATTTAGAAATCAAGGTCTTCTGTTTCCTTGGCAAGTGTTCTACCCATCTGATCATCATGGTCACAGAGACTCTAACTAGTCTTGATGTGCCTGAAACTGTCTGAATTTCTCTCAGGCTTCTATGTCTAAAATTTGTTAATATGGAGTTTATCATGGGATGTTTTCAGCAAGAACATTAGATGAAGCCACATCAAATCAGAGAATAGACTAAGACTGATGAATTAAGGAATGCTGAAATATCTATTTGCAGTGAAACACTTTATGGTTTGTGACACTGCTTGATTAGCACACATTACATGTGAGATCCTTCAGAATTAAAGCAACTTTACCTTCACCTCCGCAAAAAATGAACTTTGTTCAGTGCATCATCACAGCATTAATTCATTCCAACTTAGAATTATTTTCTCCTAGGAAAAAACAACTGTGAAGGCAGATGGTTCATCCAAAATGCATCCCAAAGACAGAAAAAAATGTCAGCGGTCATAGTGTATGAGGAAAAGTTTTGTAATCAAATCTTACAGCTCTTAGATATATAAACAGATGGCAAAGCATCTCAGCAGGTGTTACTACCAGCCCTTTGGCAAGACAAAACCTCTCAGTGGACACTAAACCTACTATCACAGCTACTTCAGATAATGCTTCAATATCCTCTACCAAAAAATACCTCCTTTGCTAGAATACTTCATTATACATTTTGGAAGCACAACCCAGTAACTAAGAGAAATTGTTCTGAATTTTGGATTTCTCAAAGCCATAATCACAACTGAGAAACAATTAAAAAAGAATTTGACCATCAAGTTGTAACAGAAGTCTCAGTTCAAAACATCTCACTGGTTCCATATCATCAAAAAGGCAATGAATAAATAAAGATGCTGCTTCAAACTCTGCTCATTATGTTGAGAACATCAGACAGAGAATGAAAGCTAGACTTAAAACCTCCTCCCCTAAAAATGTATTTTATGCCTAGAATTTACATGAAATGGATGAAAGGGATTTTCATCCTTATCTTTTTTTTATGGAAGTGCACCATGCACTTTTTACACTCTATATGGTTTAGCTCTGAATTTTCATGTTTCCTGGACAAAAGTTGATGGCTTGTGTGAAGAATTACTTCTCATTGTTTTAAAAATATCTTTACCATTTTTACTGAATCTTTTATCTATATAAAACAAAAAGTTAGTTTACCCTAATTTTGCTCCACCATTTTTATTCAGTAAGTTTTATTGTAAGGTATTATAGATTCCAATTATCATTCATATTTAACGGAGGACTTTAATTTTTCAAAGTCAGGCAACATCATGTTCTTTTTCTTCTTTTACACAATGAAACTCCAATTGGATCTGAGTTCCAGTTTATTCTATTGGATGAACAACAGCAGCAGTGTGTTGGGAAGTGAGCTTGACAGATATCTTGGCCACTTTGATCCAAAGTTCTCATATGCAATTGCCAGTCACTGGCTGAAAGGACTTCCCTCTGCAAGTGCCCTCCTGAAGGCACCTTCTGCCAGGTCAGGTGGGACTACCTGATCTGTGCTGGCAGCTTTTATCAGTACCAGAGACACTGTCCACAAGACTGGCTATCTGACTGGTCAAAGTTGGGGTGTGTTTGCTCACATCACTAATTGGTTACATTATAAACTACATGATAATTTAACCACAGTAATATACAGATTAGGGTCTTCCACCAACAAACAGGTTACAAGGTCAACCAAGTTACTAAAATTCATACATGCTGCAAGAGTGTCCATTTTTTCTGGTCTTCCTTAAGTGTGGAACACATGTTATGAAAATGCATTAAGATAGAATAAGATTTCAGCTGCTATTTGGCCATCCTCCAAAAATATGCAATTCTCCCTCCCAAAAAACAAAACAATAGAGAATTTAACCTTACTTGGAATTTCTGAAACTGGAGAGGTGGAAGACAAATTGGCAAATTTTGCATAACCCATGTCATTGTCTTTTATGATGAAATGAGTGCCTCTGTGGATGAGGTAAAAGCAGATGGTAATATTTACCTTGATTTCAGCTAGCATATCCACGTGGGTTCTCATGGCATCTCTCTAGCCGAATGTAAATGTAACTAGGAGGTAGGTATATATGGCATATAACAATATGGACTGGACGGTCAGGGTCAAAAGGGTTGCAATCAGTAGTCTGAAATCTTACTAGCAGCTAGTTATGCTCCTCAGGGAGCTTTTTAGGGCTGATGTTGTTTAACATACTCAGTGATCTGGTTGGTGAGCTGAAATGCACCCTCAGCATGTGCATGATGTGAAACTGGGGAAGTGACTGACATGCTGGAGGACAGGGTTGTTGTATGAGGACACCTTGAATAAGCTGGAGAATGGCCTGACAGGACAGTCTTACACTCAGGACAAAACCCCCCATGAAATTGTATAGTCTGGGGACTGACTAATCAGATGGCA
This sequence comes from Acropternis orthonyx, assembly GCA_035583155.1. Taxonomy (NCBI): domain Eukaryota; kingdom Metazoa; phylum Chordata; class Aves; order Passeriformes; family Rhinocryptidae; genus Acropternis; species Acropternis orthonyx. Next base: position 19,704,530 of record JAWWEU010000040.1, read on the forward strand.
GCTCTGCAAAAAGGGACCTGTAGGTCCCGGTTAAAAGCTAGAACAAGGGTCAACGCTACAGCTTTGTTATAATTTAGGCTAATCACATGTCATTCTACATTAGCAAGCATACAGCAAGCAGGTAAAGGGAAATTATTATTCTCCTCTACTTTGCATTTGTAAGTCTGCATCTGCAATACTATGTCCAGTTTGGGCTTCTAGGTATGCAAGATACTTGGAAGATGAACAGTATTCAGACAGTAATCAAGTTGGTTCCATGGCTTAGAGCATGTGACATATGGGGAGGCTAAAGGAACTCAGATTCTTTATCTTGAAGAAGACTGAGAGCATATAAGCCCAATGCTTCACTGAATGGGGGGTTATTAAGAAAGCTTTTTTGGAGGTGAATAGGGAAAGAACAAGAGAGAATGGCCATTGACTTTGGCTGGATGCCAGGTGCCTCCAGACCCCTCTATTCCTCCCCTCCTCAACTGGACAAGGGAGGGAAAATATAAGGAAAGCTCATGCATCAAGCTAAGGACAGAGAGAGAGATCCCTCACTGAGTATTGTCAAGGGCAAAATAGATCCAGCCTGGAGAAATTAACTGAATTTATTACCAATCAAAATCAAAGTAGGATAATGAGAAGTAAAATGAATCTTAAAAACACCTTTCCTGGGCTTAACTTTATTCCCAATTCTCTACTTCCTTCCTGACAGCAGTGCAGAGGGATAGGGAATGGGGGTTATGCCACATTGCTTCTGCTGCTGCTTCCTTCTTAGGGAGAGGAGTCCTTCCCCTGCTGCAACAGAAGCTCTTCCCAGAGGTTGCAGTTCTTCATGAACTGCTCCAGCATGGGTACATTTTTTCAATAGAGGGGCAGTCCTTCAGGAACAAACTGTTCCACTGTGGGTCCCCCATGGGACCACAACTCCTGACAGCAACCTGCTCTAGCATGGACTCCTCTCACCACAGGTCCTGCCAGAATCCCTGCTCCAGTGTGAGCTTCCTATAGGGTCATAGCTTCCTTTTGGCATACACCTGCTCTGGTGTGTGGTACTCCATGGGATGCAGGGGCACAGCTGCCTCATCACGGTCTTCATCACAGGCTGCAGGGGAATTTCAGCTGTGGCACCTGAAGCACCTCTTCCTCTTCTTCCTTCACTGACCTTGGCGTCTGTGGGGTTGTTTCTCTCACATACTCTCACTCCTCTCTTCTCTGGCCGCAATTACTTCTGTGCAGTAGCTTTTTTTACCTTTCTTAATTTTATTATCACAGAAGTGTTACTACCATCGTTAATTGGCTCAGCCTTGACAAGTGGCAGGTTCATCTTGGTGCTGGCTGGCATTGGCTCTGTTGAACATGCGGGGAGCTTTTAGCAGCTTCTCAGAGAAGCCACTCATATAGCCCCTACACCACCAAAACTTTGCCACACTAACCCAATACAGGCTGTAAACTGCAAAACTCTGATCGGACTAGAAGGAGAAAAAAAAAGTCACATTGATTGAATCACAACACAGAAAATACCCAAATACAACCAAAAGATTCCAAATTTCCATTGCTGGTTTATGATTTGCAGGTTGCTTTTCTCTTTCTTATTTTTTGATCACTCAATAAAATTATATTGGTGGTAAGACTATCAGTGTTCATAGTAAAAAACTAAGATGCAAAGTTAAGCTGCTGTTACTCTATTTCAACATTCACAGCACAGTGAGAAAGGAAGATCAACTTTGAACCTGATTCCCACATCTCCTGGGAGGTGGGGAATGTTAATTATCTGAGTTTGGTACTTCTAGGGCAAGTACAACTGTCAGTAGGCTGTTGTGCAGAACCAGGGCTGACAGCTGTGTTCCTTGTACTTTGGTGCCCATGAGCTTTGCAGTTTTACCCAAATTCTCTATAAATGGGCTGAGCACAGCTGCATGGCTGGGTGGAGTTTAAGCCTCTTCAACTTTGTGTTTAAAATACAACAGAGCTCAGGTTGTAGCCAAGCTTAAGGTGAGAGCACCTCTGTACGTATGTAGAGACCTAAACCCTATGTTTGGTTGTCTGACATAAAGGTTTCAATTGACTTCTGCTGTACTTCTGAGTTAACACTTGGCTGTTTGAATTGTCCTCTAACACTTGAGGTGTTTCCAGTTTATTAACCAAAACCCAAATGCAATTTATGGAGTCTGAATTTGTCCTCATGTTGCTCTGGAAAAAGAAGTCTTATTGATGAAATAAATGTCCATGTTTTAAAAGAAGACATTATTGCATACAAGTTGATGGTCACAGATGGTAAAGTCTCTCCATGTAGACATCTTACTGCAGGATGGACTGTAATCTGACTTAGAACTTTGTCTGAAACCGTGAGTCCCATCTCCATTAGGAAGTGATGCTATCACCAGCCAGAGCATGACAGATTGTTTCCATGTTAGTACCATAACTCAGCATTTTTGCCTGTAACGATGTGCTTATTCTTTACTTTTCCTTACAGGTTTTCCCTAAACAGCAGAAGCTTTTGCTTACGTGTAAGAAAACTTCATTGCATCCTCTCCTCTGGGAAAAACTGAGTATTACCTTTTCCCGGACCCCAGCTGCCTGCCGAGGCGCACTCGCACAGCGCAGGGCTCAGCAGACGCCCCCAGCACGCACATCTGGAGGCACAGCTGCCGGGCACTCACTGGAGCACCGGCGGCCTCTGGTCAGTATTTGGAATACACACCGCACAGCTCTCTTTCCGAAAAGCAGTTTTCCCTCCAGGTGTTCAAAATATTAATTTATCCTTTTCTTTGGTGGGCTTATTAGAACAACTGGGGACTTGGTTTGTTTCGGTTTGGTTGGGTTTTGTATTTTTTTTAAGCTGTAAGAGGGCACACGGACCGGGCTGAGATGGGTCAGCGATGCCACCTCAAGGCATGGTGGCTGCTCCCACCGGTGTCCGAGAAGCGGTGCCCTCAGGGCTGCCCTGCACCTCACGGGCGTGCGCGGCCATCGCCGCGGGCCTTTCCCCGCGCTGGGACAAAGACGGCGCCAGTTTCCGCCGCCCGCCGGGTCAGCCAGCCCTGCCCTCTCGGCGGCGCAGCTCCCGCAGCTCCCTCGGGCGCCACAGCCCGCCCCACGGCCCCGCACCTGTCCGGCCGGGCCGGGCGGTGCGGCGGGCGGGGCGCCTGCGCACTGGGCGGGCTCTGGCCGCCGAGCCCGCAGTCACTTCCTGCCGCCGTGCCCATCCGGCTCCGGGGTCAGCGGCCGCCGCTCTGGCGGGACAGCGGCGAATAAAGTTCCATCCGAGGAGGGGAAGCCGCCCGTGCTCTCCAGGTAGGCCCGGCCCGGCCCGGCCCGACCCGACCCGACCCGACCCGACCCGACCTGCCGCTCGCTGTCACCGGCGGCCCGCGACCCTCCCGCCCGGGCTGCGCCGGGCGGCTGCGCCCGCGGGATCGCCCGGGATCGCTGTGGGAGCGCCCGTCCCGGCGGCGGGGTTGCGGGCTGGGGGCTGGGGACGGGACGTGGGGCCAGGCTCGGCTCGGCCCGGCCCGGCCCGGCCCGGGGGCAGGCGGCGGACGGGGCTCTCCCCGCCGGCCGGGGCAGGTGGCGGCGGGGCGGGAGCGGCGCGGGGCCCGGCGCGGCCGCTGCAGAGGGCGGTGTGGGACCCGCCGACAACAATGGGGACTTTCAGCTGCGCCGCTGCCTCCGGCCTGCCCGAGTCTGCGGGGTTAGCGCTCTCCTGAGCCGCCTGTGCTTCGGCCGTGACAACTAATTTGCTTATTTTAGCAGAAGCGAGCTGCTGGATGTAGAAAGAAAGTGGGTCGTGCGCACGAAAAATGCCTTTAAGGGACAAGTGTTGTCAGACTGAGCACCATCACCATGGATGCTGTGAACCAGGTACAGTGATGTGTGATGCTTCGGCTGTTCTGGCCATCGCCTTCCTTGAAAGCTCACAAAAATTGCTGCGATGTTTGCAAATGTGTATCGTTGCTGTTAGTCTTGGATATAAAAGTTTATCAGTTTTGTTTGGAAATGTTTTTTTTTGGTACCTCTGAACCGTCACTTCAAAGTTGTTTCAGGAAGAGAATTTTTCAGTTCCTGCAGGATGTACAGTAGTCCCCCGGGCACCACGTGGACATTGTATGCACTGAGCAGAGGAAGGCCAGAAGTTGTGTAAAACAATAAAAGTGCAGTGTTCCGATTTCTTTGTAAAATTATGTTTCTGGCAAACTCTTGCATTTGTTGTTTGTATTTTACTCTATATCTTCTCTGGTGAGCTCTGATGAACTTGAAGATCTTATCCTCAGAGAAGAAAAAACCTATCAAGTCCTGAAATGGCTGTTTACATTCCACTGCTGTGTGATGTGAAAGATACCATCGGTGGAAAGTATAATGAATACAGTGGAGGTTCAGCCAACCTACTGGATTTTTTTTAAACTGTACTGCCCACTGTTGTAATTGGTATCTTTAAGGGAAATTTTGTTCCTTTATTTTTGCCTTCTTGTAGAGTTTATTTGGATGTGTTGACTTGTGTTTTGGAAAGAGAAGGTGCTGTTTGGAAGCTTTCGCTTTTGTTTTGGGGAATTAGTAGTTGAAAGTGTGAGCATGGCAAATTTGTTTATGCTCCTTTAATTAAATGTAATTTTAGAGTAGGTATTGTTCAGTTAGTAGAAATATTTCTTTGTGTTGAAGATGAAATGGTTTTGAGTTGTCCTAATGCTTTAAAAAAGCTGAAATACTCTTCTTGCCTGTTAAATTAACAGTGCTGTGTTATGTCTGCTTCACCTGTGTTACTCCTCTAGATGTCAGTGGTTGTTGTACATGCATATTGGAGGCAGTATGCAAACCAAAATGTATTTTTTTCAAGTATAGGGAATAGACTAGTTGCATATAACATGTCATTGTGTTAGAGATCCACAAATGATTAGCTGATTTGTAATGGTTGTTAGATATTTGTATTTAGATTTTTCTTTCTGATATTCTTTTCATCTTGAATGTATAACCTTACATCTTTTAACTCAATTGTCCTGTCAAAATTTGTTTAATTGTTTTGCACTTAATATCTCTACATAGTTTTATACTATGCCTCTACAGCTCTTTATTAAAAAAAATAAATTCTTAGAGATGTTCTGTTCTTCATTTGGAAATTGAAACCTTAAAATGGGGCTAAAGTCAAACTAAATGGATAAGGTAGGAGCTGATTTATGAAGTACAAAGCTAACTGTTTGTTTAGTCAGTAAGAAGCGAAAAACAAGTGATTTTGCAAACAGATGCTTGAATAGATGCTCTTAGTCCTGTAAATTTGGGTTTCCCTCTAGCCACAGCTTAATTGCCATGTGCATATACAGTAGTGGAATGCTATTAATTTTCATGTGCATAAATACTGCATATTGGAATACCTCATAATTATCCTGATCAATATATGTTATAGTTTCAATAGCTTTGACAAAGAATATGACGTGGAATGAAATAAAATATCAGAAATAAGGTTAAAAATATTGTGATAGCTCTTTTTGGTATACACTGTGTAGTTATGGTTGTGCTTTTTTCTGATCATTGCTACTTTAAATTTGGAGTCAGTTTTTAGGTCCGTATAGTATACTGTGATGTACAGTATTTGATAATGTTTTTCTGTATACTTGTTTTGGTTTTAACAATGGGAATCAAGTAGATTGTTCTGGGGAACTGCTTTAATTTGACAGAAATTTCTAGTGAGTTAATTTATGTATTTATATGTTTGTTTTTGCTACATGTAGCTTTGAATACATGTTTTCTTTAAATAGTAAAACTTACAGCAAACTCTTAGAAGGTATCATGGCTGCAAAATTCAGTATTGAATGTTTTTTAATTCAATCTAGAGGAAAATTTTACAGTATGTCTGCTTTTACTGTAGCCCTGGCCTTTCTTTTTAGCTAGTTTGCTCTATATATGGAAAATTCATAACTTACAGAAATCACCTGAGTGTTCTCTAATAGCTTATTATCCTTTTATATATTTCAGTACATCGGTTGGAACCTGGTGATCCTCCGTTACTGCAGCAGCCTCTGCAAACATCGAAATCCGGTATTCAGCAAATCATTGAGTGTTTTCGATCAGGTATGAAACTATTCCTGACTCATAAGAAGTTCATTAGCCTGTTTTAAGAGTTATGTATATTTAACATATTAAAATAATCAAAACCTGACTTCCTGCATATTTGCAAACTATTTGTAGATTTTTGGAATTAGGTGTTCCTTTTTAATAAGGGTTTTCATATAAAGTAACTAAGGTACAGATCTTTCAAAAACATTAAAAGTTAGTTTGTTACGCTGCTTTGTGTCACGTTTGCTGTTATTAATGAGTTTATCATAAAACTCCTGAAATTAAGAGAGAACTTGACCTTCAACTTCTTAAATTGCATTATCATGTTACTTTTAAGGTGTTTCTTGATTATTGTGGGGAGTTGCAATACAGAACAATGGATCGAAGAATAACAACTGAAAATTTAGAGGAGCACCCCAGAGATGATTGAAAGCTTTAATGCTTTCTAGCTGTTTCTACACTTCTGATATGGCAAACCAAACATTTTGTTTTCACAATCCTTGGTTTTTAGTGCTACTATCTTTGTGTTTCTAGATTTTTTCCACATACAGCTTTTAAGTATGTGAAATGTGTCATGTATAAATCATTGCTGCTGTGCAGTGGGGTACATGTCTAGTCCGAGTCTTGTAAAAGGGCACAGTAGTTAAGTTGTCCACTAGCATTTCAACAACTTCATACAAAAACTGAATATGAGATTATTCATTAGTAGCATTTTTCAGTTTGTCTGCGATTGCCTGAGGCCTCAGATGTGTGTGACAGGCTTCTTTCACTTGGCAAGCTTCTTTCACTGGAATCTCAATTGGTAATAGAACAAACTAGCTGCTAGTACTTTGTCTCTGGGCTACTTCCAAATTGTCCTCACTGGCAGGTGTTAAATTGATAGCTTACTTTGACGTCTTCAATCATCTGCATCAGGAAAGCTGGACAGAAGGTAAAAGGACTTAGACTAAGATTCTCCTGCTTTGTTTAGAACAAGCAACATTTCATTATGGAAAGAGAGTATTTTGACTCTTGTGGTAAAGAAATAGAGATTTAAGACAGAGTATTGTCCCTAACTGTTTAAGTAATTTTATCAGAAGCTTGTCATCCAAAACATTAACAGGTAAATTTGAATCTATTTTTTTTTCTAAAACAAGAAATTGTTTGCTAAATGCATACACATTGGTATTTCTAAGAGAGAGGCATTTGTTATGACTGATGTTCTCTACTTAATTCTTGTGACTGTGCTGTTATTCTGGTATCAGTGTTTATAAATATTAACAGAATTGGGCAAGGTATCACCTGCCCTAATTAGATGTAACTACAAAATAGAGAAGACTTCAGTAAGACGGAGGCAGCATATTCTGGCAGAGGACTGCTTGTTGCCACAACCTGCAGTTGGTGAAGAATAAGGAGATGATTTGCTTTTCCTCTGCCTGCTGTGTCCACAAAACCAGTGGATATTTTAAATTCACTTGCTGTTTTCAGAAGTTCCTAAAGCTCTACAATTTAATTCAAAAGGATCAATTACCTTTTTACACCTGCCAGTGAAAAGCTTCATAGTTGCTAAGGGTGATTTGAAGCCAGAGTGACTGTGTCATATAGTGTGACTTCCAGTACCTCATAAATCCTTTAATCTCATCTGGTAATTCTTAAACCTGGTAATTTGTATTGGGGGAAAAAAATTTCAGTGCAGAACAGAAGAAGACTGAAATATCAATAAAACAGGAGAGAGTGAGGAACCTTTATGTCCCTTGATTGAGAAATAGTAGAGAATGCAGTGAATTTTTTTTTATTTTTTTTTAAATTTTTCCTTGGGAGGGGAGTCTGTGGCTAGAGCATGCATAAACAGCATGGCTGAACTCTGGTTTATTGCGTGTTATCATCGACTTAGAAGCATTTTGTTTGAAATAGATTTTGGTAGGTTACAGGAAATTTATTTACACGGAGCATCCTCAGTTTTGTTCAGATGAGTTTTTGTAAGTGGTTTACTTTATATACAGAAATTCAAATGTTGGCTGGCGAGATCTAAACAAACATCTTGCTTTTGGAGGGAAATTCTGTATGATTTTTATTTGTTGCTATATCTAAATATTTGTCCAGTAGTCTGTTTGTAAAAATGAAGGTCAAATGAAGGTGAGGTTAGTAACAGTCAAAGAAAGAGCAGTGAGAGGTGGCCCAGGAAGGCAGAGGAGGGGACAGAAACTGGATTATAGCCTCAGACAGCGGTCACGTTTGTTTCCCATTTTTAAGCAACTGTTGAAGAAGACAGGGACACTGCTTTGCTAAAAGTCAGTTGTTAAACATTTTGTAGTACTACTCTTCCACCAAGAAATAAAAAAGTTTTCTTGGTGAGGCCCAACTGTGTTGAAGAACTTTTAGCTATTATGAAATTTTTAATATTTGAAAGAGTTTCATTCAGGAAATAGTTCTTCAGTGTGACTCTGAGTTTGATCTTTTAGAGGAGTTCTTAAGAGAAGTGTAATTGATGACTGAGCACTTGAACTTGTATTTCAGCTTGAAGCATGTCTTACTGCTGTTTCAAAGGTGTCTGATATTATTTATTCATGGTCCAGTTTAATTATATTTTTGCTTGTTTGATTAGTTTTGATTAGTTCAATTCTAAAAAAAAATGAAGATAGAGAAATTAGCTGAATTGGGTTATTGTTTTTTTCTAATTTGGTGTGGGTAAGTATTCATCATTTAGTAATCCATTGCTAATTTTAGGCATTGCATTCATAATTTTCATGAGGTGAGAAATGACGGAGTAAGTTTGAAGTGTAAAAAACTGTATTCTTTATTTCTTTAAGCAAGGCAGGAGATGGAACACATTAACAATGCTAGATCTAACTATTTTTAGATACAATGTGTACTAGTCTGGAAAACTGGCATATTTTGTCGCACTGTCTATGTTTTAATAAAGTTTTGGATTTAAGTTATGTGTATTTTCCTTTTATTAGGCTGAGAATATGTCTGCATATCTACTGTCTCACCTAAGCATCATCATCTTGGCATTGAGTCAGATACCTGGATGTAGTAGTATTTCTTGACATGTTGTTCTCTTCAATTTTTTGCCTTACTGGATGCTGTTTTTACATGAAATAGCTGTATATATCCAGTTTTCTTAGCTCTGTTGGATAACCCTAGAAAAACCCAAACCCTACAGGCTTCTTTAAGTGCTCTAGGTGCTTATTGCTTCCTATTGGGCAATTGTATTGCAGCAACCAAATGCTATAGTATGGATGCTTTCCTAATGCTGGCTGTTATTTTTTTGTTGTAAATCATTGCACTTTCCCTGTAAACTGTAATGTGCATAATCCTTAAGGGTTTTTTTTTTTTTCATCCTAGTCTTGTTTTCATAGTGAAATTTGGAGTATGTATCATAATATATGTATCATTATGGTGCAATGAAGTAATACTAACAAAAGATAAAATGCTCATATAATTTTTCATGCCTTAAAATGTTTCCACTTTCCTGGGATGATGTGAATTAAAAGATGAACAGAAAACCTTTCTTAAGTGTATTATTTCTTTTATTACAGGAACAAAACAACTTAAACATATCTTGTTAAAAGATGTGGACACAATTTTTGAGTGTAAATTGTGCCGGAGTCTCTTCAGAGGATTACCAAATTTAATTACTCATAAAAAGTTTTATTGTCCTCCAAGTCTCCAGATGGATGATAGTAAGTCTTACTAATTCCAATATTTAATAAAGCTATATGAAGTTGAAAAACTTACTTTACTGTTTATACAAATACATCTGAAACAGAAATACCAAAAAAGAAGTGAAGTTAAATTTCAGTAATAACATACGTAGATCACTTTTATGGTATTGAAGAAGCTACAGCACTGACTTTATATGAGTTAACAACTGAACCACATGCCGATATCATAATTAGATAGCTAGTTTATATGTCCAGCCTTTTAATTGTGTCACTCTTAACATGTTCTGTTCCTTCTTCTGCTTCTACTTTCCCATCTCTAGTTCTTCACTGTGAAAGATATCAAAAGTATGTCAAAGGACTGAGAAATTAATCTCATAGAACAGAGTGGCTCTATCAAGGTGTTTCAGTTTTAGATCATTATAGCTGGTGGACTTCAGCTGGCTACTGGCCTGGGTCAATATCCATAATATTCTCCTGTAATGGGGAAGCATTTTCAGTGCTTGTGTTATGGATACAATCCTTTGGTCTTACTCATTATGAAACACAAACTAAAAGTTTACCCTTTTCTTTAAGGACCTGTGCTTCAATATTATTGTCTCTTTCCCATTGCTTCACTTCATCCTATGCTGCTTTAACATATTCTGTGTGATCATGCCTAGCCCAAAACCTTTTTTGTAGAAATTAAACATTATTATTAAAACAAGTAACTTAAATGATGAGGAAAAAATCAAAACCTGTATTTTTATGGAAAAAAAAACTTATTAAAGTCTCATTCCATTTATGACTTTCTGTTGAAGCTGACGAATTTGAAAATGTGCCAACATTGAAAAATGTTTTATAAAACTTTCTAATTATCTTCATCTCTTGACTAGATCACCATAAGTGCAATGAGGGTTTTTCTTTCCTGATTAATGCCTTCTTGCCTCAATATTTAAACAATTTGAAACAAACAGATATACTTAGATGATTCTTTTCCCACATGATTTCAGCTAGTGCTGTGAAGAAAGTGAAAAGACTAGTAGTCACCTTCCTTAAATAAGTGTGCTTGGCCAGTTAGAGAGTCACAGAGCTTCTCTGTGAAAAGGGGTGACTTGTATTTTCGAAGGAAGATTAGAAGTGCATATGATGCAATAGTTTATAAGCAAAATAAGATGACCCTGAGGAAAGACTTCTTGTCCAGCTCCTGACATTCCAGCTTTCATTTAATTGGCTGATTAACTCTAATATGTTATATGAAGTAACATAAAAGTAAGAAACTCAGTCTTCACTATGAGAGGTGCAAATAAAGGGAATAATAATACATGCTCTGAATAAAAATGTATAAATGTGTCATTTACATGAAATTGCGTATAATATTGAATTAGGTGAAAGTTCTTTTCAATAAATAAAAGATAATCAACAAGAAGCAGGAATAAGAGTTTAACACCTCATGCTGAACAATTTCGGAGACTACTCCCTAGTAATGTTTTTGGGATGCATTCATTTAGTATAGTCAGGAAGTAGTCTTAAAAGGTGCTATAAAATAGGAAGGACTTCTTACTGTTGGTAAAAGTAATATAGATAGCTCCATTTGAAACTGACTGCAAAAGCTGTTAAAAATTCACTGTTAAAAGATGGGTCTTGAGCAACAAAACAGCGTATTTCTTTATTGACACTCTTTTTACGTATTACTGGGAGTGTGGAAGGAATAACAGACTTAAGTGTGGGATTTTAATTAGCTGCTACCAGGAGTCACATCTTTAAAATTATCGACAGTGATTTGAACTGTGTCATCTCAGTGCCTCACCTTTTTCAATAGCACCCTGCCTTCTTGGTTATGCCAGTGCAGATGCTTCATGTATTATACTGGGAACTAGATCACTGAACATTTGGCATTTAAAAACAGTATTTTACAGGGCTCAGTAATATTCTATCTGCTTATATGTTCCTGCAATGTTCAGGTTACACAGATGTTTCATTCTTTCTAAGAATTGTTCAGTATTCACAGCGAAGAGCTTATTTTCAGAATTAGGTTCCTTTACTGAGAGTGCCTGTTTCCAGCAGTAGGAAAATTGGTTTCTGATGGTACTTCAGGCTTAGTTGCACACCTGCAGAACAAGCTCAGTTGAATGATGTTAATTTTGCAATTGGAACAGATTTTTAAAGGCCAGCTTAATTTCAAGCATACAAAATTTTAATTCAGGTGGCTTTCACATTAGCATGCTGAAAGGGTGTATTTCCAATGTTGGGTTTTAATAAAAAAACCAACTTAGAATGATTAGTCTAAACCTCTGAGTGTTGAGAGAGTACAAATACATGATTTGTGCAAATTGGGAGTCTGAATTCACACAGTGGTTAAAAGCTACTTTGAAATTTTAATAATTGGAAATGACCAAATCAATAAAAAATACCTTTTCCACTTTTCACAGACCTCCCAGATACAAAAGATAAGCAGAGTCAAGCCATAAAGGACCTCCTTGAAGCAATCTATCCAAGGGTAGATAAGCAAGAATATGTAATTACATTGGAACCTATAGAGACTAATCAAAATGCCGTATTTCAATATGTGTCAAGGACTGATAACCCAGATGAGAACACAGAAAGTAGCCATACCCCTGATCAAGCTCCAGTACAGGTACAAGAACCCAGCAATGAGCAGCCCAAGGCTGTTTCAGCTCCAGCCCCAGTCCCAGCTGGGGAGACTGTAGAATTACCTCCTGCTGATCCTGTTGCAAGCAAGGTGATACCTACTTCTGAAGAACAGCCTCCAGCGGTAAATCCTGACTTGGACTCTCTGGATAATTCTGATTATGGCCACCAGTTGATCTGTTGCCTTTGTAGGAAAGAATTTCATTCAAGACGCAGTGTACGCCGGCACATTCGAAAAGTGCACAAAAAAAAGATGGAAGAGCTAAAGAAGTACATAGAAACAAAAAAGAAACCAAACCAGTGCTCCGCAAAAGGACGAAATAAGAATGTTCTTGTAACGTTAGGTAGAAGTTGTCCTGTATGTTATAAATCATTTGCTACAAAAGCCAATGTAAGGAGGCATTTTGATGAAGTTCATAGGGGATTAAGAAGGGATTCCATTACTCCTGATATAGCTACAAAGCCTGGGCAACCTTTGTTCTTGGATACAGTTTCTGCTAAAAAATCTTTTAAGACCCGAAAACAAAAGTCGTCTTCAAAGGCTGAATACAATTTAACTGCATGCAAATGCCTTCTGTGCAAGAGAAAATATAGTTCACAAATAATGCTGAAAAGGCACATGCAAATTGTTCACAAGATAACTCTTTCTGGAAAGAATTCTAAAAGAGAGAAAGGACCCAACAATACTGCCAATGGCACAGAAATAAAAGTTGAACCAGCAGATTCTGTAGAACCTTCACCCCCTTCCATTGCTCTTTCTCCACAGAATGAATTAAAGGGAACAAATCATTCAAATGAGAAAAAGAACACACCATCAGCTCAGAAAAATAAAGTTAAACAGGACCCTGAAAACCCTAAATCAACTTATAAATCAGCGACTAAATCAACCTGCAAATCAACTGCTAAATCAACTTCTAAATCAACCAATGCATCTGCTGCAGGTGGCCAGCAAAAAACCAGGAAGCCAAAACTTTCAGCTGGCTTTGACTTCAAGCAGCTTTACTGTAAACTCTGTAAGCGCCAATTTACTTCTAAACAGAACTTGACAAAGCACATTGAACTACACACAGATGGAAATAATATTTATGTTAAATACTACAGGTGTCCACTCTGCTCTTATGAAACACGTCGCAAGCGTGATGTGATAAGGCATATAACTGTGGTTCATAAAAAGTCACCACGCTACCTTGGGAAAATAACTGCAAGTTTAGAAATTAGAGCAATAAAAAAGCCAATCGATCTTGTTCTAAATAAGGTGACAAAAAGAGGCCCTCAGAGGGATGAAACAAAACACATTGGTTCAAAACAGGATGTCACCTCTAATTCTCCCAATAAAAAGTATGAAGGAGCTGATGTTGGCATTGAAGTAAAAGTAACAAAAAACTTTTCTCTGCACCGATGCAATAAATGTGGGAAAGCATTTGCCAGAAAAGCTTTTCTTGAACATCATAAGAAAACCCACAAAGCAAATGTATCTCATTCACCTGAAGAAAATAAAACCAAAGGCAGAAGTACAAGATCTAAAGCTGTTGTCTGGTGAGGAAAAAGAGAAAGTGTTTTGTCTTTTTTTTTTTTTTTTTTTTAAACCCCAACAATACCACTGCATTTCTTTTGCTGTTGTTGATTAATTGCCGAAAACATATTTTCCCATGGATTTTATGGTTTAGTGGCTTATATGTAAAGGTAGATGTCAAATTTGTTTCTTATATTTTGTTTTTAGCATTTTGGAAAAGAGTTAAAATCTAAACTTGTGATTGTAGGAAACTGGAATATATATTAAACTGTATTGAGACAAATTGTCTTAAGGCATCTGTTGTAATCAAGCTAATATACATAAATTTTAAAAATAGTAATTTTTAAAATTAACAATAATCTTGTTTGGTTTGAATAACATAACCTGTTAATTAACTTCACTGTGACCATTTGAAGTACTAAAGGTAATACAGTAAAAGCTGTTAACAGAAAAAACGTCTATGAACTTACTGGAATTATAATTTGTGAATTTAATTTTTTTTATTTTAACGTATATTGCCTATACCCTGCCAACAAAAGTGCATAGAACATTTTTTTTAATGTAATTTGGTTACTTAATTGCTTTGATTTAAAATCATTATGGGTTAGGCGCCTGCAAACACATTTGAAATCATCAAATTTAGGATTTCATTCTTTTGATGCCTGTTTATATAAACGCAGGTTTGGAAGCTTCTTGTAATTAATTTTTTAAAAATCTTCAAGTCTTATCAAAGCTTTTCTTAAGCGTCAATATGTGTAAAAGTCTGGCCAAGAATTTTCTAAACTTTTGCTTATATAGTACTCTGGGAGTTTTTTACACTTGGAGGGGGATTGTATTCGTAGTTTCTCAGTTTTCCATAGCCTTCATATTAAAGGTGACCTATTTGTAAAGGACCTTTTTAAAAAGGAAATATTTGTGTGCAGGCAGTTTGTATTTCAGAATGCCTGACTGATGCCTGAAGGCTGGGGGATTGCACAAAACATTATAATGAAGAGAGTACATATGATACAGTGATTACTTGTAAGAGTTTTTAACATCCTTATTCAGAACTATCTAGCACACTTGGTAAAAACAAAACCAAGTATATGTGCCTTGTTCTATATTTCAGCTCTGAAATGCTGTTTTCCAGAAGGTAATTAGATGTGAGTTCAGCTTTCCTAGTGAATAACCATCCAGATATGTTAAATTGTAAAGCAGTGCTTTTGTGACTTTCTAACAAATCCTGGTGAAGTGGGACAGAACTTCAAAAATGAACTGAGTTGGATCCTGAATTATGCTGAATTTAAGAGGAGGCGTGACTTCTGCATTTTGAACAAGAATTAAAAATTTAGCTGTATCATTTATTTATGTTGTGTAACTTAAAACAGAATTATATGGGTAAACTCAAAGTACTAATTTATTCCCATTTCTTTTCAGATAGGTTGAAGTGATGTTCGGAAAGTCTGAAGTACATTTGAATGAAAAAGACTTTAGTTTGTTTTAGAACCGCTAATTCTCGATAATGGTACAATAAGGAGGAAATTTTTTTCAGAAACTGGTTTTTTTCTTACTATATTAGTAACCATTCGGACTGCCTGTAGGACAGTGCCACGTCCCAAAACACTGAAGTAGTTGAAATTAAATACACATGCCTCTAAATTAGCAGTTATCACTATGCAGTTGTGGTTTGACAGTATAGAAAAAACTCTGAAATTACAAAAAAGTGCACCAGAGGCAAGTAAATGAACAGCAGCTTTGGAAGAATGTTTTTGTTCTTCATTAGGAAATCATTTTCAGAAAGGTCATCATGCATACTGGTCCTCCCTGGTAGTGCTAACTGATGCACAGCTCAAACTTTGTAATATTCTACTTTGGTAAATGTGTGTTATATGCTGTTTTCAATATATTACAAATGAATGTATAAGAGCAAATAATATAGTGTATATTGGCTGAATTGTACTAATTTCTAGTATTTGCCATAGCATCAGTTTGTTCACATTGACTAATTTCCCAGTTTGGGAGCATTCTGAATTTTACTGTGCTGAAGTCACTTCAAAGATCTTCATTTTGTTTCCCTATGTGGTTCGTAGGAAAACTTTGTAAACATCTAGGAAGTTTACAAGAATATCCACATTCCTCTATTCTTTAATGTTTTTAAAAAAGAAAATGATACACAAGCACTTTAATGATAGTTGCAGTTTATTTTTTCAGTTTATTTTTGAAAAATCAACACACTAATGTTAATATGAAGGTAGTGAATATTTGCTGATGTATTATAGACAATCTGTGCACAACCACTTATAATGTTAGCTTATTTCATTAAATATTAATAAAAAGGGAGGATAGAATGGGAGAAACTCAAAATATATTTTCTCTCAAGATCTTAAATGACCACTGTGGGTAGCACTTGAGTTTGTGTAATTTGGAAAATGCTTTAGATACCTTTTTTAACCTTTTATTCAGGATTGTAGTAAAACAGTCGCATGCCTACCATTGCGAAATTCTTGGCAGGTTTCATGCATCCATGGGTTTTGTTTTGGGCTTTTTGTTTTTGTTTTGTTTCTTTTTTACCTCTTAGAAAATATTTTGTTTAGTGATTTGTGTCAAATTGTTACAATTTGAAAGGTATTGTACATCAGAAGAAATACCATGTTTTTTATATAGGTTCACTCCCTTGCTTAGGGAGGTGCCTCATGTTCATATATACTTTTTGTATAAAATATATCTAAATGTTGATCACAAGATCAGGAGTAAAAATACTTTTATGGATAGAGAACTATTTGGCCCTGTTAGTGCATTGCACTAAAAATACTGTGAATGGGAACTGAGATTGTAACTGTTGCTCAAAGTGTTCTATATTGAATGTACATGCTTTTGTTTGGTTAAATGTACTGTATTTGATGGAAAATAAAGCAGACTGGAAATGATTTTTAAGTGGACATCAAGAAAAAGATGCTGTAATTTGTAAACTTGGAATATCTTTCCCTCCGCAATTGGAAATTTGCATTTTGTAAAGTTTTATTGGTTGATCACTGAAGCTAGTTGTTTGTAATATTCTGTTGTAATAAATGGGTTTTTTATTAAAAATTTGGCACTTGTGAACACTTCACACTGATGGTCAAGCCTTGCTGTATTTTTAGAAAACACTGTTGATACTGGCTTTTTGTTCCTTCTAAAGGAACCTCTTTCTTAAGTAAGCAACACTTGTTATTATCCTTTTAAAGCAAAATATTAATATTAAAGGAGATATACTATGTAGGTGTGGTATTTTGTAAGAAAATAGGATTACATAGTTTTCCATTGGAAGTAACATTGGTGGCAATCTAATGTTCCTGGTTTTCATGGTTGGATATAAGAAAAGAACTTATATAATCATTGTGTATCTTGTTGTAAAGTAAGACATCAGGCTATTTTTAGTCATGTTCCTGAATACCTGTGGATTAAGAATGGGTAATTAAAATGCAAGCATAGTGAATAGAGTAACTAACTGTTCATTTCTCAGTTTGTCCTTGTGGTTCTGTTCTGGGTGTGTAATCTGCATCTTAAAATATGTGAAGGCGAAGTTACTCCTATTTCCAAGGTAAGCTTTCTGTTTACCAGCACATTGGATATGAGTTTTTAATCAAGATGCAGTCTTGCATCATTGATGGGGCAGATTGGTTTGGCCAAAGACAATTGTAGATTCTTTGGTGGACCTTGAGAATTAAGATTGAGTCTTGTTAAAAGAGTTTTTCACTTAGAATGAATATGAAATACTTAGCAGAAAACTTTTGGGATGGTCTAAACATTCTGTATGGAAGTGATAGATGTCTTCTAATGCTAAGGCATGAAGGGCTAGTGTTCACGGAGGTGGCATCTTGCCTTATCAGCAAGTGATACTCAATGATACTGATGGCACCAGGTGTGCTGAGTGCTGGCATCTGTCTTGGAATCATCTGTTCTTTAATTGTCTCTCAGCTGAGGGTGTCTGGTCTTCCTGGGTTTATCTTTTGTCTTTGGTTTTTGGAGTGGTTTCTGCTTTTATGTTTTACTCATCTTTTCTGTCTGAAATGTTAGATTCCAGGGCTTGAAATCCTTGTAGTGTTTGGTCTCCTCAGTTTTATAGGAGAAAAAAGAATTCTGTAGTTTAGATAGTTGGTGGCCATTACTACCACCATTGTTTTTGATTGGTTTCTGTTGGGATGAACTGAAAGCTGCCATGTGAAGGATTTGTGTGACTGGTCAGGTGCTTGAAATACTTTGAAAATGAGATCAGTTTTGAGCAGTGGCTGAAAGAACTGTATGTGGGCAGGTATTTCACATCTTTCTCTTTTGCTGAATAGTGAAATACAGTTGGTTAACCACAAAGGTAGACCAATGTGTTGATTGGGGGATGAGGAGTAAGAGGAAGGGGCCCTCACCAATTATATTGATGGAGAGGCCCTGGTATTTGTAGTAATAATGGGGCTTTTCAAGAGGGACTGCTGGCTGTGTGTAAAGGTTCTCTGCTCATCTTGAGAAGGGAATCAGAGGGAAAGTGAATGATGTTGAATACTCTTTAGTTCTGATTTTAGTTCTGTTTTGTGGGGAACTTGCTTCCCAGTATCCCTCAGTTACAGTCTTAAGTAGCAATTTCATAGACACAGAGTGGAAACGTAATTTGAAAAGTTGGGATTGTTTGGGTTCACTCATCCCTTTGGAGATTGGCAAAATACTGGTAATCTTAATAACAGTATTGTATAATTGGAACCATGTCTCAAGCAGAAACAACATCATTGACTTTGGAACATCTAGTGGGAAAGGAAAATGGCCTGAGCCTTTGATGGCACATAGACCAGATGCGTTTTTCTCCAAAACAGATGAAACTATGTAATGTTTCTCTGCATTGGCAGGAATGCTGCTGGCATGGTTGTTTTGAAGCCTGGATGGGTGAGGAGCATGTGCTTTTCCATCTTGCTCTAATGTTATTCTTCAGAAGTACGGTGTTTTTATCACAGTTATAGGTAGGGTTGAGGTTTTCTGTGTCAATAATCCACTGCGCTAAATTTGTTAGCATATGGTAATACTGGTCTTTTGTTTTGTTTTGATTCTTTCCTGCCATTTCAATCTTAAAACAACTAGGATTTATCTGCTCTGTCCTCTCAGCATAAGCCTTTCCAGAGTGATAGCTGGCTGGGTCAGCTCTCTTGGCTGAACTAGATTTGCTCTTTCACATTGCTTACATGCTTTGAGCCTGGAAGTCAGCTCCTTTGTGTAAAGTTCAGAACAGTCTGCTTTGATGGTCTTCCTACCGCTGTTGATGTTACCTAAATCAGTTCAGTGGGCTCAGGGGCAGAGCATGCACCAAAAAACACAGTCCAGGGTTTGCAGCAGGGCTTGTGTGTACATGCTCTTACATTTTTCCCCTCTGTTGCTCAGATAATACTTTCTTCTCCAGGATGTGGTTTTACAGCTCAGCTTGTGACTTCCTGCAGCAAACAAAGGGATGCTTTAAAGTCACCGTCTTGTGGCAAGGCTGTCAGGTTTAGCTTAAACTGAAATAGATGTGGATGTGCAAAAACATTGTAATCAGTTTCCATTATAACACATACCTAAATTTCAACTGTCACTCTCTCTCTGAAGAAACAACTACCTAAGAATGAACAGGCCTAAACTGGACAATTTCCATCCTTTAAATACATAAACCTGCATGTTCTATCAAAAATACATCCATGATATTGGCAGATAATGAGATCAGTAATTTGCTTCAGATACAAAAGGAAAGGCTTTCCAACTTAATTGAGAGATTTCTCTGCATGGTGTCATACTGGTAATAGATGAGATGGTGGCTGGGTTCACAGAGCTTAAGATCAGGTGTCTGTGCTGTTTGAGAGTACTTGTTCCCATTAGTATAAATGAGGAAAACAAGGTGCATGCCTCTGTTGACCTTGCTCAGAACTGAACAGACTGTAAGTGACTTTGGTCTTTTTTATTGAATCTCCATATGTAAATATGGACATTTCCTCCTCAAGGAACACCTGCATATGGTAGACTTCTCTGTGCTACTTCTTAATTTTTTCTGTGTGTACATGGGGTGTGGGAATGGATAAGGATATAAGGCTTGGCATGTGAGTAAGGATGCACGAGATTATCTCTTTGGTATGCTGATACGGAATTAATTGTGCATGTGTAATACATCAGTATAAAAATGAGAACGCTAACAGAATGTTGATGGACTATGTGGGGAGAATTTAGATAGCAAGACTGAGGTATACACATCCATCTTTAAATGATGGAGTTGAGTTGATCAGAGCCTTAAGGTGAAATCGCACGTTTCCTTTCAAATGCCTACAACAGCAGCCTTCCAATCTATGAAATACCCATCCTATTAGAACACAAAATATTAAAATAGAGGAATAATACCTTGTATTGGAACAGAATCAACCTGTTTAAATTTAAAAACTAATCTCCGTTTGTCCTCTTTGCATGTGGGTGTCATTCTTCCTAGTATGGGCAAACTTTCAGGGTCTTTCTACTTTCAGCTAACTGCTGTCTCTTCTAAGGTTTGTCAAAACTCTTCCACTATGACAGTAGGTTTTCATTTTGCAGTAAGTCTCTTGCTTCTCTTAGAATCCCAGTAGTGTTATCACAGGCTCCCTCCTTCCCATGTTTGTCCAACAGCCTAGAGCCATTTCCCGTCTGACCAAGTCCAGTTATCCTGAGGGAAGCAGCAGTGCAAGTATCCTTCCTCTTCCTTGCTGAGGGCAGTGGCAGCAGTTGTCCTGTGGTAACCCAGTGTCTTTTTTTTTTTTCCTTTTTTTTTTCTCTCTGAATGTAGCCTATACATTACCTGTGTCCTTGCAGCTTGGGGGCAGAGATGTTGTAGAGAGCGGTTTGAAGACAAAGTAGAAAACTGCTTGTTTGGGGCATCTTTGGTGATAAACCCTGACTACCGTCCTCTCTCTTGGTGTCCAAAGCTAGAATTATTTCTGGTAAACCAGAAGCACCCTTCTGAGGGAAATGCCTTTCCTCATGTGATAAGCTGTTGCCAAGATAAGGTAGTAGCAATAGACTATCTTTGTTGCCATGTTTACATAAGAGTGCCAAGGTGGACTGTTCTGACTTGCGTCTTCCCACAGCCTGTGGTTGGAGACATCTTGGGAACATCATGAGCATTTTGTGGTGTTTGTTTGTTTTGTTTGGATGGTGTATAGTGGTGGTGGTTTGGGGTGATTGTTTTTTCTTGAGAAAATGTTTGAGGGTTTGTTTCTTTTTTCCTTCAATAAAAGGGTTGACTCTCTTTACCCTTGACTGAGTATCTGGGTCTTGTTAAGGTGATTGATGCATTTTGAGTGTATTGTGTTGATGATTTCAGAACACTGGATGCCTCGGGTAGATGCACAAACATATTTTACTTAAAGAGTTTTGACTGCAGTATCGTTCCTAGAAACTGAAGCCAACTGTTTGATATTGCAGATTCCAGTAAGTGAAATGATTGTAGCTGGTGTAGAAAGTATGTTGGAAATGTGCTTGGAACTACCAACAAATTAGGTATTGTGAAAATGGTCTTTGACACTTAAAAGACTGAAGGCACTATTTTCTTAAGTGTCAGTAATGTCCTGAAGCTCAGGCTGGAATCAGTTCAATTTATGCAAGTAATCGTTTTTGCAGTGTAACAACATGCAAACAACTCATAAATTGTACTTCATCTGGCATTTACTATTCTGAGTTACAGTTTATTTATCATTATTTCATGATTCTAACTATGGAATTTGCTTTTGTGTTACTCAGGGTGATGCTGGAGATACTCCACTTTGAAAAGCTGTTTTCAGAATTTCTGTTTTCAGTAAGCTGTCTTTCAGTTTACAATTACCTTATTGGGGTTTGTTTCATCTTTCTGTAAATGTGTTATTGTTTTGGTTTGACTCTTGGCAAAATGCCAACCAATTCCCAATGTGACAGAGTTTCAGTTAAAAGAAGT
>JAWWEU010000040.1:19726365-19862943 GCA_035583155.1 Acropternis orthonyx
CAGCTGATACTTGTCCCTAACCACATGACCCACAGAAGTGGGGCCTAGCTAAAACTAAAACCTTAATCTGAGTTTTTGGGATTTATCAAACCCATCACAAAATGTTAAAGAAACTAACTGATTGCAGCAATGCAGAGTCAGGTACTCAGTTATGTTTTGAGTGAGACTTTTTTTCAAAAAAGACGTTTTTTTTCTTGGAAAAACATATACTGAGAAGCATGGAGGATGCCTCTGAAACTGTGAATGTTTGCACAGCTGTGGGCTGACCTGTAGTGGTAGGAAATGGTCAGTAAAGTATTAGAATTCCTGGCTTCAAAACAAGACTAGTATCAGACTAAGATACTAATGCATCTTGAAAAACAGAACGAAATAGTTTTGTATCTTAAAGCTAATTTTCCCATCTCAGTAGATTGGTTTCTAGTGCCTACAACAGTGTGACACAGGGCAATGTAATCTAAAAGTAGTAGAATTCCTAATATATTTTAAAACAGGTTTTTGGGGGCAAGGCTTAGTATGTGAGTAAGGTTCTCTTAGAAGGAAAGGATAAAACTGTAGCTTTGATATCTGTGGTAGCCCAGCTACAGGATGATTCTTTCATGAAAAACTTCCTTTGTAGAAGGTGCTTCCTGTCATTTTTATGTTGCTATTACTCACCTGTGTAGTTCCCAGTTCAATTCTTAACATTTTACTTGTTGGTTGTGGTTAAGTTATGCTAAATTATTTTTTATCTGCTTATTATGTTAGCTTCTTTAAACACTTAATTTGTTGAAGTAGATTTTTTTGTTTGTTTATGTTTTGAAAGCTACTATGAAGCCACTTAGAATTTGATAGTGTAGGGTCAGTAATTTTTTTCTGGAGAGTGAGGTGATACAAGCACCACTGACTTGGGACTTCAGAATTTGATTATGGAGTCTCCTAGAAGATGATTTTGAAAGAGACAAGGCAGAGCTGGGAGAGGTCCAGGCAGGAACAATGTGGGTCCTCTTATATTTATGCCTTTAAAAGTAGATTAGAGGAACAGTTGCTAGTAGTAATATTTATCTCCATGCACTAGACACCTGATAAATCACTTGAGAACATCTGGCACTGTCTAGCCTTATTTTCTCACCATTTCTGTGTGCCTGAATCAGAAGTGAAGTGTTTATTTTTCTGCTGTGGTTTATTTGTTTGGTTTGGTTTGTGGGGGGGTTTTTTGGTTGGTTGGGGTGTTTTTTTTTTGTTTTTTTTTGTTTGTTTGTTTTTGTTTTTTGTTTTTGTGGTTTGGTTTGGTTTGGTGTTTTTTTTTTTTTTTTTTCAGGTTAAGTTTGGTGCACTTAAATTGTTTTCTCCGTAGTCATGAACTTGTTTTGAGATGGTGAATGGTAAAGTGTAACTAACTTCAAATCGTTAAGAAATTCTGGTTTCTCTGCTTGGAAGCCTCTTGCTGCCTGTGGACCTGCAGCTCTTTTTCTTCTTTGGAGCAAAGATAAATGAGCCAATAACTAAAAGTAATCGGACTATCAAGGCAACTATGGAAAGACTCCTGAAAGCCTTTGAGGCTGGTGTATTTATTTGAAGTGCCTTACACTAAGTGCATGTGAGAGGAACAGGGTAATTCCTGCCCTGCAGCATTCACAGCCTTAAAAACTAATTTTGTCTTCACTTTGCCATAAAGAGTGAAAGGCTTTTGAGTGAAAGTGTTTTGTGTGTGGACAGGAAGGGCAGTAGGTTGTTATGAGGCTGTGTCTGTACACAGCCATACTGCCACATTCTTTTCCCTGGACCAGGGAGACACTGGAAGAGGAGTCTGAAGACCCTGAGCCAGGAAGGAATCTTGGTTTTGGAGTGGTGGCTGTATGCAGAGCAGCAAAAAATCTTGCTGTGAAGGCAGCCCAGAGTCGGTGAGGACTAAGGCTTGTTAGGTCTGCAGTGGCTTTTGAGGAGGGAGCCTGAATGTGGGTGGGGAGCCGCTAAGCAAGAAAACCCAAAAATGCCTGGAGACCCCCTGCACACCTTGGTCCTTTTCTGGGATGAAAAGGGAGAGGTGGGTCCTGCGTCGCCCGAGCTGCTGCTGCTCTGACGTTCAGAGAAGCCAATGAAAATCTGTCATTTCAGTTTGTGTTGTAACTTTTCTAAAAAGGGCTTTCCAGCGCTCCCGCTCGCCGCCCCTGCCCCCCGAGCGGGCTGAGCCGGCGGAGCTGCCGCGAGGTGGCAGCAGGGAGCCTCATATCGTGAGATACCGCGACAGGCGGGACGGGGATGGCGAGTCCCCAGCTGTTTCTGTACAGCCTCGCTCTGTAAGCCATCCTTGGGAAAAAGAGGTAGATATTCAAAAAGCGAAGACAGGTTATTGTGGAAAAGTCAGCCTTAGTCAAGTCTGTGACATAGGAATGAATCATTAATGTGATTTCTGTAAGCAGTTCCTGGGTTATGACATTTGAAATTCTAGAATGATGTTTGTAAGGACGAAGACTAAGTTTGCTTGATTTCAATTATGTTTTGTCCCCAGGCCTGTGGAATAGCTGGGGGCAATGCATTGTAGCAGGGTTAGGTAGCATCAGCTGAGATACTCTCTCAAAAGTAGCACATCAAAAACCTGTGCAGCTCAATAACATTTAAGCTCAGTGCTGATACTGAATCCCTCACTGAATATCGAGTGGAATTCTACTTTTTAAATGTCTTTTACCTCCTCCAAGCTTCATTTAACTTACCTCTACATTTAAAAAGAAAAATGCTGAACACAAAGTTATCTACACCTTTTAAAGTGCAGAAACTTTAACGTGGGGATAGTGGAAAACATATAGAAAATAGAAATTTCTGCATTGTTGTGTTATTTAGCATCTCTAAACATGTTGTTTTCAGACCTTGAATCCTATTGTATTCCCACACCTATCATTTGGAAAGGAGAAACATGGGTCATGTCTACAGATAGATATCATCTCTTTTACGGTTTTGGTAAAGACAGCCACCTAAATTCAAGTTAACAAAGCTTCTGCCAAAAGAAGATGAATAATACTAATTAAAAAGCAGTTAATGTATTTTCTAAATGAGCATTTGTGTGTTTTTTTTTTCTTTTTGGTTTCCCCCCCCCCCCTTCAAAATGGAAAATATCTGAGTATCTCTCATATTCTGAGAAGTGACTGCAGGGAATACAATACTATGGTGGTAGCTATAATGAGGCATATACAGGTAGGTAAACACTATAGTGACTCTTCTGTGTCTTGCATGATGGCTAAAACCGGTAGGGACACATCAGAGCCCCTCATTTTCACAGTTTATAATTCTGCCTGGGAAGAAATGGTTATGTATACTAATTAAAACATATGGAGTGAGCTCGGTTATTCTGTTTGTACACAGTCAAACCAGACCTCTTCAGGACATACGGGATTTAATGCATGGTTGCCGATCAGTTGTATGCAGGCCCATTTGCATGCGCAAGCACTCTGTAGCTTTTTGTGTCAGATTTATTGGATCCACACAGTGTACAGCTTAAATTTAATGTTTATGTGAAATGATGGGTTTGCTGCAAATGAGTGCTCTGCAGTGGTTATATCTGCAATTCTGAACATCCAGAAATCTTGAATGCTTAAATTGCACACCAAAACTTAGCACTGCATGAGTACTGTCTAAGTGCATTGAGTCAGTGAAGAGACTGCCTGTCTCACTGGTATCATGATCACCCCGGTTCCCAGTTTCTCCTGTGCTGCCTACTGGGGTGTTCCTGCTGTACCCCAGCCCTTCACTGCCTGCAGCCTCTGCAACTGATGCAATACTTTGGCCAGCTTCCTTAACACCATGGCCCTTTGTGAGAAAAAGGAAAGATATGTCACTTGCAATTTCCAGGAATGCCTTCCCTCTTTTGGCCTTCTGTTCATACCTGCTTGCAGACAGCCCCTTTCAACAAGGTCAGATTTCTTGCTCTTTCTAAGCCTGGGATATGCAATAGCGCAAGCTTCAGTTCTGTAAAGAGTATATGCTCCAGGCTCTGAAGTTTTAGTTGAAGGATCATTCCATCCTCATATCCATCCCTCTGTTGTCCCTGTACAGCTGTTGCAATTACAGCATACATCTAGTAACTAGATGCTTTTAACAGACATCTGACAGCATAAAAGTTGAGTTGCATCAATGTTAGAATATTGTTTTCCTACTGCAGTCTACATGTTGCTTAAGGTGAGTGGAATGCTACCAGTACTAGCATGAACTTTCAGTCCTTTCTGTTCACTTGGGATTTGCAGATCTTTCTGTTGTAGCTGAAAACAGCAGTTCAGTAGTTTCTTATAGACAAGTGGTGCTCTTCAGTTTTTAACAAAGATGATACACTATTCTATTATATTCTTCCATTTTGTGTCAAGAGAAAAGAGAATTGAAATGAGAATAGGCTCTTCTTTTAGGTCTATTGTTGTGACACTGGTAATATCAGTGATGGCCAGTTAGAGTCATTAAGGAGAAGCTGTTCATCCAACATACAGACTATTTTTATCTGCAGGGGAAATGAATTAACAGGATGCTCTACCTGCCAAGTTCTCTGTCACAGTTTCATTGCCAGCTGATCCACAAGACTAGTAACTCTTCTTAAGGAATGCTCAGCTTTCAATGATCCCTAAGAGGCCCTATGGTGTTGGATTTCCCTCCAGTCACTGTGAGCATGTGAGCCATGGTGATGTGGACAACAGCACTCATTTTTGTATGTGGTCTCTCATGGAGCTCCAAGCAGATAAATCCATACCTGGTGTTGTAGGAGCCATATGATGTGCTTATCAGTGTGGTTTGCATTTTCATCTTTCCACCAAAATGCACTTTTAAGTAGATATGATTTGTACTGTAGCATGAGTGCTCATGATAGGAGCATTGAACACTCTAGCAGTGCGTGTCAAAGAACCTTGGGACCTTCTGAGACTTACTGGCCTTCTCACACCTCCCCTTTTTCCTGGACCTGCTGCAAGGGAAGACTTCAGATATGTGCCAACTTTTATGTTGACAGAAGTAAGCGGGTTAGTATGTACTGCAGTTTGTCATAGGGCAAAAGGCCAGGTTGTGTTTTTAAGTTGGGACTTCTAACTCCATCAGGTTGT
The DNA here is from genome assembly GCA_035583155.1 of Acropternis orthonyx. Classification (NCBI taxonomy): domain Eukaryota; kingdom Metazoa; phylum Chordata; class Aves; order Passeriformes; family Rhinocryptidae; genus Acropternis; species Acropternis orthonyx. The sequence continues at coordinate 19,731,417 of JAWWEU010000040.1, forward strand.
GCTGTAAAATAGCTATATAGATCCACTCAGTCAAGAATGTGCAACTTTTATGGCTTTTTAAATAATCCAGTGATAGAAATCTGTATGAGAAGATTGTATGTTATAAACCCAGTGTTACCCTTATAAGATAGGAGAGTAAAAGAGGATGATAATTTTGGCAGAGTTGCCCTGTAATCTTTTTTCAGAAAAATGCCAAGCAGCTACTCCCTACGAGACATCGCTTCCTGTGAAGACTGATAGAGGGGTAAATACTTGGCTAGAGATGTCAAAAATAAAGTTAATGCCTTTTATTTACATACTGCCTCTGCTATCATGATAATAATGTAAGGTGTTTAGTTCACCCTAGATTTAAACCTTTCCTTGATTTTGTGCTTAGTATTCACTTCTGTCTTCATATAGATGTAATTTACATTTATGAGGCTGGAAAGGACTGTTATGATCAATTAATCTGACCTGAACAGAGGAGGCCATAGACTTTTGCCTAAGCCTGTGCCTACATTACAGCTATCCCTTCTGGCCACTTCCAACAGGTTACTAAGAAAGATCTCCCATTGTGATTTTAGTATTAACTTTCTGTTGCTCATTCCCTCCCCCTGCCCCCTCTTTTGTTATATCCTCTGTTAGCAGTGTCCTGCTCCTTTTGGCAATTTCTATCATGCTTTATGCAGATGGAGCCCCTTTAATCTTTAGTTAATTGCTTTCCTGTTCTTCTAATAAAGCCTGAAGACTCCTTTTGCAGTAAGGAAAAAGGATTTTGTGTTAATTAGCCTCTGTGCCTATGGTTAGAGAAAAAATATTCATGGTTTTTTGTGGTGGGACAGTAGGAGTTTAGAATCTAATCTGTGCTGTATGTCAAGGATTCATGAAACTGTTATATACCATAATTAATTTCAACTTTTATTTTTCATAGCAGGAGCTATGCTTTCATTATAACCTGAGAGTTGGTCTCTTAACATAGTGACTCAGCTTTAGAAAGAAACTGTTTTTTGATTTCTGATCCAATTATCTGTTTCTTTTGATACCTATTGTCCCTGCCTGCTGCAATAATAAAAAATTAGGTATTTTAAATTATACACTTTAGTACATGATATTTACATATGGAGTCTGAAATGCTGCCTCTTGAATATATTTGAAGTTTACTGGTCAATGGTAGTTGGGAAGCATCTTGCCTAGTTGTCCCCCCATTCTATGTTTCAATGACAAGCACACAGAGTATCAGAACTCCTAAAACTAGTTCCAAAGTCCGTATATAGTCAAGGGAAAAAGTAGGTGGCTTTGACGGTTTTCAGACAGAAATAATTTTTGCCCTAAGTTTGGGCTTTTAAACCATCCACAAAGTACAGTCAGGCACCTTTTCAGACAGGCAACACAGCCATGGGGTATTGGGAGATCATTTTACCAAGTGAAAATAGACATTTAACTGAAGAACAAGACTGCTTGTTATAACACACAGGAGTGGTGATTGAATTTGATATTCTTTGTATGTTAGGCAAATAAAACGCTTGTGTTTTCCTTGAAATAATTGTCCACAGTCTCAGGAAAAAAACCCAAATTTTTTATGTCATCTTTTCTCATAAATGGGAGCTTGTAGGTATTGCACAGGCAGGCTGGGTTGTTGTAGTGTGCAAAAGTTACTTATAAATGCTAGATCCTTATTTTGTCATTTAATTTACATAACCACCATATGGCAACAGTCCATCTACCACATACTGGCTGTAACTAATTTTAACATTATTATTCATCTTTCTTTCAGCAACAGAAGGAAAGAACTTCTGCTGTTTGGAATTGTATACATTACCCAACATGTAGTAAAGTGGTGTGTTCTCCCTTAGATAAAATGCAGTCTCATGATTGCAGAGCTGAACACTGGAAAACAGAATACACAGAACCAGAAAACAGGACTAATTCATTAATTATTTCTGTGTCTTTAGTGACAGTTTGTTTTGGTCAAGGTTTAAGGTTTCTCTGCTTACCCATTGGGAATGTGGGGGTGATGGTCTGTTGAGCAAAGTGGTGCAACTTGGGAATAGTTGTCTGAATAGATGGTTAACAATGGAGAAAAATGACTGAAAGCAGGAGACATGTTGAGCTGAATAGTCAGGCTACCTGTTGGAAAGAGCAGAAGAGAAGCTGGCCAAGATCTAGATTAGCTGACTGATCTATAAAATGTAGTTTCTAAGACAAATCACTAAGCCTTGAGAGCTAGCTATTAATCATCCATAAAGACTTTTGTATCCTCTGTAAAGCATTGCTCAGGGAAAGCAGAAAACAGCCCTGGCATATGCACAGGAAATTGGAGAGTGGAGGCAGCAGCTCTGGACCAAGTACAGCCTATGTGCTAATCTGGGGAAGGCCGAGAAATGGGAGCACAGCAAGACATGGTTATCTAATCTGTGGAAGAGTCTGGCTAGTCATGATGAAGGGATTGCTTTTAAAGATGCAGGATGTTAACTTTTTTTTTGGCAATATGTAGACAAGCTGAGAAGGATAGTGCTGCAAAGAACATGTGGACTTTAAGGCAGGGTCAGTTAACTTTTTCAAGGAAGGTTTCTCTGACCTCTTCTTCAAAGCAGTACATTCCCACCTTTCATTATTTTTTCCAACAGAGAAAATTCCCTTGTCTTGAAGTGGAAACCTTGCTGTTAAAATCTAAACCTGTTACTTTTTCCTCTCTCCTGGATGCAGGGAACTAACTTCAATCTCTCCCTGCAGCAGCATTTTATGTGCTTAAGGGCTGTTAGCACGTCTTAGGTTCCTTGGATTCAAAATCTCACTGATCTGTTTCCTCCAGGGTCATGTTTCCTAGAATTGTTCTTGCAGCTCTCTTCTGCATTCTTTCCAGTTGGCCCAGTTGAATTTTTACTTATTTATTTTTGTATTTGCTAGAACAAGGCAGTATCACAGCTGTGCCTTGTAAGGCAGAGGGGTTTTACACATCTTTGCATTCTATAATCTGGCTCTAGAGTGCATGCATAATCCTGTTGGTACCTTAAGAAACCTGTCATAACTTAATGTTGATTTATGTTTGGCTCCTGTTTGAAATCATTCAAGGTTCTTTTCTACAGAGCTGGTTTCTAGTCAGCTGTTTCCTGTTCTGTATTTGTATGGTTCATTTGCATTTATAATGTCTTCAGCTTATCCCTATTGGGTTGCATCTTTCCCCTGACGTTATTTTCTTTTTTTTTTTTTGGTCCAGATTATTTTGTCCTTTGCACTACTTTCATTTTCTTCTAGGTCCTTGCCATCTGTAAATTTAATATGCATTCTCTGAATCATGGAGTAAATACTGGAATATATTGCAACCAGGACAGACCCTTGGTGAACCCCATGTGACACATCCTTCTGTCCTGATGCTTACTCATATATGTCAATGCTCCAGGAGAGATGCAAATCTACATTCACAGTTTGAGAATTTTTTGGCCACATTCTATCTACCTAATTTTGGGAAACATATAATCGTGACGTCTCAAAGAATTCACAAGTTGAAAACTGTGACTTGCTATTGCATATTGTTTGAGTCTGTTTGCAAAGAACATATTGGCTGATATACTGGAAGAAAAGGAAAGAAAAATTCTGTTGTACTCCTTCCACAGCAACTATAATGTCCCTCTTGAGATACAGTTCATTTCAGCCGGCAGCAGGTCCCACAAACTTAAATGAAGACATGCTTTGTGGTTAAAAAAAAGACCACTGTGACTCTTCTTTTTTAGTGTTCATGTTGTTTTAATTTTTTTAAAGTTAAACACTAACTAGTTAAACAACAGAAACTGTTTATCTTGCAACATTGGACCATTCTAATTTTTGTTTTTCGTGAGGAGATCACAGGATTAGAAGCTACTTTCTAAAACCACATTTTATTTCCAGGTGCTGAGAATTAAGGAGGGGTTAAGCATTTATGCCATCTGCTGCCTTTTTTTTTTTTTTTTAAATACAGTTTTGCAAGAAAGACTACTTCTTTTGGTGTGTGATGTGTATTTTGTACCATTTCCATTTTCTGCAGAACATTTTTCTCCAACTTTGTCATCTGTCTCAGGTGTTCTCACATCAGCTCATAAGAGCAATAGCTGCCTCAGTGCTCTTGAGCTCAGTATCACAAGAAGTTAATTGACTCAGTTTAGGATAACTGAGTTACTTGGATGATGGGAAGACCTTGTGTAGATCCATTGCTCTGTTTTTCTGCTTTTGCTACCAGCAATGTTATGATTCCTAGCTATCCTTTATCCTTCATTTCCCTTTTGACTGCTCTTTGCTTTCCCTCTTCATCCTCTTTTGTTTGTTCTCTTTTGCACCTGTCTTCCCTGCAGGAGGACATTTGGTGTGGGGGGAGGTGAGGAGGCCTGTTACCAGTCAAAATATCTCATATCCTCTCCTTTCCTTCTTTCACACTTACTGCTCCACTTCTGACAGCAGTGAAGCCTGCCGGTGTGAAAGCCTCCCTCTTTGCTCCCATGGTGGGGACCGCACTGAGGGCAATCATATTTCCATCCCTGTTAGAACTCTGCATCGGGCAGTCTTTTTTTATATTATATTCTAACTAAAGTTAGACTAAAGTTGGTGGTTCATTTTTTAGAAACTTCAAACAAAGCAAACTTTATTTGAATAAAAGCTAGAGAATTAAGTTTTTAAATTGAGCAACCTTAGAACTCTTAAGAAAGACAGAAATGAAATTAAAAAATCACAACAATATCTGCTCCTTCAGGTGAGTCCTTGATTTAGCCAATTCAGTGACTTGCTGAGTTACAGCAAACTCTATCCAGTCTTCTTGTCCCTGGAAAGTTCTTGTTGTTCTTCCCTGAGCTAGCAGGCTCCTTGGCCTTCATTGGCATATTCTCTTTCCTAGCGATGATTCCACTGCCTCATCTGTTGCCTTAAGCATCCTGTAAGCACAATAAGCAACTCTCCAAGACCGAGGTTCTTTCCTCTTAAGTTCTGGCTGACACTGTGTTTTCCAAAGAAATAACAAGAACTTAGAAGCAGTAAATAGAAAAGAATCTGTCCCACAGCATTTGAGAAAGAGAGATAGTCTTGAGCGTTGGTGGGTGCATGGGGAAAGAGTAGATGAAAAGGACATGTATTGGTTACAGTTCTGCTTTGTTAAAAGGAAACTCCTAATGGAACAAGATAAATGAAAAGCAAGAGTCTGACTGTCATTGCTCATCTGGGATTTTGCAAGAGGAACCTAACAGTTAAATTAGAGTGTAATTTTACTTAAGTGTCCCCAGTGACTATAGTAGTATTATTTATTTATGCCAGTGCCCACACTTAGCTGAACACTTTCCAAACATTCAGGAAAAGACATTCTCTGGTCTGAGAAATTGCAGTCAAAGTCTAGAGAGAGGTGAGTACATACTGATTATCTGTATTTGTTGAATTCCTAATACATCAGGAAGATGATTGCTTATCTGATACTAATGGAAAAAATTGCTTATGATTGATCTATTGTGTAAGAAGAGGGGTTTTTACCTAGATTAAGAAACATTTCTTATATTGTAATACCACTTCACAATTTCATCTGCATTTATAATGTTTTCTATATAATAAGTCTGTTTTCCTGAAACTTGAGTTATACAAAGATAAGCAATGTGCAAATGTGCAAAATGTATATCTTAATCTGAAGTTGTAAAGTAAAACAATTATTGCTATGAATTTAAGAGGAATGGTGTATCAGGCATATGAGATATTTAAAAAAAGCTAAGGTTGCAGTTGCCCTTGCAGAGAGACTGATGAGCAGGGAGGAAGCTGAGTCAGAGCAAGGTGATGGTGATCTGCATGGGAAGGGGTCTTTCTTGCCATATCTAGTGTTTAGTGTGTTGAACCACAGTGTGTATTGAATGTCTTTTCCTTTTAGTTCTTTGTACTTCATGTTTTAGGTCTTTGCTCCCCCAGAGATATCGCTGAGTTGTGGACAGAAGTAATTTTGCACGTTGGGTCCTGTTTAGACAGCCATCCCCCCTCCCCCATAATTAGATTTATTACCATTAAAAAAATGATCTGCTGATCTTTTTTTCTTTTTAGCACTTGCATAGAAAGTTTGGGGAGATTAGAAGTGCTTTGTCCATAGTGCTGTACCTGTAGGTGTATGGCTGGACTTGTTTCAGAGTATATCCTTCTGTGCAGATCATCGCTTGTCTTCAGTGAGTGCTTTGCACTGCAGACCCTGGCCCCTTTGCTCCCTGTCGAACCCTTTGGTAAGTGATGCTCATTCTTGCAAACATGTATTAGTTACAGAGGCAGCTGCCTAACCTAAGAAGTGACGGATTGCTCCTTGTCTTTTCCTGTATTCATGGGCTTAAACCCAGGAGCTGCGAGAACCTCCGGCACAGTACAGGCTGTAGAATGTCTGTGAGTCCTATGTTTGTAACTTTGCTGCAAGCATGCCTTTTAGGAAAGTATGGAATCTTAGAGGCTCCAAAAAGTTACTGATTAATGGTAATCCAAATTTAGTTGTTCCAATGAGTAATAAATGTTCCCTTAATTTTAATTAGAGTTCCTTTGGCTTGTGATTCTCATGTTAGGTCTTGCTATACTTCTGTTAGTCTAGTAAGCTAAGGAAACATCCAGACCCTTTTTAAAAAACTGTATTATTAAGAAATCCAGCTTCATATCCTTCTTGTGGTTTGTTTATAACGTTTCTTGGCTTTCTATATTCTTAAAATACTGACATTGCACTCAGGTTCCAATATTTGAATTACAGTCTCAGCTGAGGGAAGATATGGGATTCCAGAAATTCTCTCTCCCAAATCAGTACAGAAAGAGAAGATATTAACAATTTCTACAAATGTAGGCTCAAAAATAATCCTACAGCAAACATGAGACATTTCATTACAGTTTGACTTTTAATAGTTTTATTTTTTAAATTTTTAATATGATATGATGACACCTAGGATGCAAAAGTCATGTTAAATTCAAAACCAAATCATATATATTTAAAAACACAAGTGAAGTGTCATGAAAATCAAAACCTTTCCTCCCTTTTTTTCTAAAGGGATTTATTTAAATTACACCTCCCTCTGAGAAATGTTGAATTTTCTAATGGAGAATGTTGGGAAAATAAAATTCCAATTAGCTCATCTCGGTTGGGCAGTATGCAATCGTTCCACTTGTAACAGATTCAGTCTTACTTACACATCTGAAGATCATACTAGCCCTCATCATGACACGGTTATGTTATGAGCTTATTTTTCATTTGCCATTTCCCTTAAATCAGAGTTCTTCTCTAAGTCCTTGAATTATAGCATACTGCTTTTCCATATCTGGATATTTGATCTATATTCTTTGTTTGAATGAAACTTAAAACACCACAGCCTCTGTGTGGAGCTGACCCATTCTTATCATTTTGCATGCTGCCAGAGTTTGTACTTTAGCTGCAGTACTTCTTTTGTATTCAACTCAATAATAAAGGTATTTCATATTTTTGAGCCAAGAATAGAATGTGCAATACCATTTGAAATACTTCTGTTTAGAAATGTATAAATCCAATTTCCATTTGAAATCCATTTTATATTCAAAAATCTGCAACTGCATGATGAATTAGATAATCTTATGAAGTTTTTTCAGCTTATTTTTCTTACAACTCTATACTTTTTTTGGAACAAAACTTGTTTTTAAACAAAAGGTCCTTCAGCATGATGTAAAATACTTTGTCAAAGCTTGTTATGTCAGTATAATTTACTTTTTTATTTAAACTTCTAATCTCCTCCAGTAATGGTATTCATGTGACAAAATCTGTTCTCTATAATTCTTACTGAGTGACATTAATTATGCTACCATACTCTTACTCGTGGCAAATGGCATCCCTATCAGCCTTCCATCACTTTGTGAGTGATCAATATGAGTCTATCCCTTTAGGTCATCCCTTTAACCTTCTTAATATCTAATTAGCTTTTTGCCATTCTTTTTTCTTTCCACATTATACCAATATTTCTTAAAAATCAATGTCAATCTTTTCCCAAACTTTCTTGTTTTTTTGAAGAAGCTCAAGGACAAAGCTCTTCTAGCTTCTATGGAATGCTATGGAATTCTATGGAATGAACTGTTCACACACGTCCCATTCCCAGATGCTGGAAAGCTGTTTGTGCCACAGTTATATTACACCAGGACATACACAGTGGGGAAAGGTATTCCAGGGTTTGATTGTAACTTGGAGAAACTGGTTAGACTGTAACTTCTGTAAAGCCTTAAAGTGGTCTTGGTGAGACCCTTATACATTTGCCTCTCAGGTCAGTGTTGGCATGTGATCGACCAGACGAAAGGGTAAAGCAGCATGAGAAAGGCATTGTGTTGTAAGCCCCTGAGCCTGGCTCTAAGCTGGGAGACAAGAACTGTCCTATGTCCCAGCTCACTTCTGACATGCATTTTCTGTGGGACTTTGTGTACCTTTCAGGTAACAAAATTTCTGCTTCCTCTTCTGAAAAACAAAGCATGGCATCTATTCTTGCCTGGTAGATATCAAACACCCCAGCTGAAAGGTTTGCAAATGATTCTGCAATTTTACAAATGGTTTTACAGTTTATAAACCTTCTAAATGTACATGTATCTCTTCAGTCTGGTCAGGCTTGGGAGCCACAGCCCACTACCTCAACTCTGGTAGAAAAAGAGGAAAAAACATGCAGCCACTAAACGTATGTGTGTGCTTGGAGAACCCAGCAGGCAGCCACTAAATGTGTGTGCATGTTTAGAGAACCTGCTAGAGGATTGTCTTTCACGACAAAGCCATGCAGGCATTAGGGGAGAGGAATTTGCTTTACTTTCAGTTTTAATAAACTTTTTGATGCTTTGCAGCATTGTATGTGATTGTTTGGTTGGACCCACTGAAGCAAGGACCTTTGCTGTGGTAAGATAAGGTCACTGTCACCTGCAATTTGAGATTGGTAAGAAGATTACACTAAAAGGACACTAGCCAGTTGATTGCCATCTTAGATTCAAGTATCAGAATGGATAGGCTAATATGTAAAGGCCAAACATCTATAGCACCAGGTCAGCTTGTGGCAGAATACACAATAATTTTCAAGTTTTCTTACTGTTTTTATGAACTGTTCATGTACTGGCTTATTCTTCTCTGGCCAGAGGGGCTGGACTCATAACTTAAGACTGCAGATAAGACAGTTTGTTAAGTAAAACAAATCCATTTCAGGCATAAATATCTGAACCCACCACAGCATCATTTGTTGCACATGACAGAAAGTATGATTGACCAGATAAAGATAGAATGCTATGGACTTCAGAATGTGCATAAAGTGTTGGCTTTACAATGCCCAGGATTTAAATGTTCATATCTTCAAATGTTCAGTATTCCTGAATCAAATTATTATTTCAATAAAATGATCCCCTTGAAGACAGCAGAAAACAAGCTTTAGGCTGGTTGGCCAAGTTATTGTTGATTTCCCACTGGCATGTTGATATAATTTCCTTCCTCCTGCTCACATAATGTAGTCGCTAAAAAATAATGTCTTGCTTTCTGTTTTATGATTGAGTTTGATTTCTCTGAGAGTCTTTTCTAGCAAATGTGTGCAATATCAGCTTTTGTGACTGAAAAAAAAAATCACATTTTCTGTATATAAAATTGGATATAATTTCATCTTTGAGTTCACTACCACTAATATTTATATGTGAAAGAAATGTGAGATCCTTGTGACACTGTTTTGGGCTGGAAATGTTGAAGGCAACAGTATGCAAAGTTACTAATGTCACACAATATTTAAACTGGTTGTGTTATACTCTAGTCTTCATCTGTTCATTTTTTATCAGCTCTGGAACCGTGTGTATCATCTGGTTTGGGAGTATGTTCGCTGTGACTACACTTGCCATGGGGTTTGCCAAGTTAAATAGAAATTGGCAAAAGCCTTCTCCATCATATGTCCAAAAACAAGCAGCCTGCTGCAGTAAGCACTCAGTCTCAATGTTGTTTAGATGTTTCTTTTTTTCACTTACAAATCTCAATGGATGGGCTTTTACTCTAGAACTAGGGGTTTTTCTCAGAAAGACGCATGGATAGATTTCTGTGTCCATATAGCTGTAAACTAATGTATAGTCTGATTTACCTCAAAACGAGAGTGAAATTGGAGGCAGCAGCATCTAACTTTATTCTATTCCCACTTCCCACAGGCTTCACAATGTACATCTGCAGAACTAGGTCTGTGCTTTGGCATGAACTGATTTCCATAGCATTCTATTAGCATAGTAAAATATACAGGTGAATTCATATTTTCAACTTCTTTTCACCTCTACCTAATTGGTATTTACTGCTGCTGACAGTATCTTCTCAGTGTACCAAAGGCCAGAAGCAAAGTGAAAGATTTTTGCATAATGTGGGATTTGGTCATTATATAGGCTTATTGCAGTCACTAAAACTGAGTCATCTAGTTCCGCTTAAGAAGCTACAGTGTACCTGCTGGCCTCCTGCTGCCACTCCAGAGAAGTGGATGTCTCCCATGTGACCAGTGGTGATTTCCCACCTGTACCTCCCTAGGATGTGACAAACATTCCTAAACACCTTTTACAGTTGGACAACTGGACTGAGCTCTTGGTGCCTTTTATCCAAACATCCCTGCCCAACAGCTGCTTAAACTTCAAGGTTTCTAAATGCCTTTGGAGATCTTCTTCAATTCAGTCTGCAACAGTGCCAGCCTGCCCAATCTTCAGTGGATCCCAAAAAGAAGCAGACTAGCATGCAAAATCCTTCGAAGTGAGCCTGCCTGGCATGCTGCCAAAACTGTGTCCCTCCCAAGTGGTAATTATGTGTGAGGTAATGGGTATGTTTCTAATGGGCCTCTCATACCTGTAGCACTCACCCAGGAGGCAGAGACACAGGTGGGATGCCCTCCTCCAGCTTCAGGGACTTCAGGCTCACACTCCTTCTCCTGCAGCAAAGCACTGTAGCCACAGGGCAGCATGAGGTTTTGTGAAACCCAGGAGGGTGTAAGGCGTAAGCCTCACAAGGATTTTGCTGTGATGAGGCAGGATGCAGTGGAACAGAGGAGCAGGGTTGTCACAACTGTTCAGGAGCCAGTTCTTCCCAATTAATGGCGTACCTCAAGTTATGGAAGGAGCTCAGGTGTCTGGCTCTGAACTTCATTCTGGAAGTCAGCCTAAAAGGTGTTGCTACCTTTAAATCGCTTCCTGGATCTAACCCACAAAGAGTAAGAAAAAATATCTGAACAGTTCTTCTATACGTCTAATGATTTCATACATATCTTTGCAATTGTTCACCCTGTAATGTTGATGGGTAAATGTCAGTGCTGACTGCTCTTATGATTTGGGCCATAATTCTTGTGAAATATGTGACCATTTTTAAAAACCTGGAAGGTGAATGAAAACCAGGATGCACTAGGTTTCCATAAAAAATAAAATAAAAATAATTTTTTCTTTAGTTGGTATAAAAACCCTGAGAATTTTTCTTCAGTGGAAAGCTGAGGCCCTGAAGACAAATATGACTCCAAGTATAACAAATGACCAACATTCCTAATTTCAGTTATTACAACTCTGAGCCCTGACATGATTTTTTGATTGAATGGTAGCTGCAGAACTGAACCTGGCTGAGTTATAGGAAAGTCTGCTGAACATTAGAAGTGGTAAATGGATGGTGTGGGTATCAGACTGATCAGGTTGGAAAACAAGAAATCTCTCAGGTCATTCCAGAATAGATCAATTATTTATTCACCTGGCATTACAGATCACTTAATCATAGATAAACTACTGTCTAGAAAACTTTTAAAGGAGGCTTTATTGCAATCCTAACAGGTGTATTAACTTTTTCAACTCTAAGGGAATATTTCAGGGTGATTTTTGCAAGGAGTTAGAGTCCAAACACAAGTTTTCTTCTTTCCCCCCACACTATTTTACATCATTTTGATTTCATGGTTCTTTCTGCTGAAGAACTTTTTTGTTATATGGAGCACATACAGACCCTGTGATATCAAATGTAATGCATCAGGTTGGAGTAGTGTTGTTTGTACCAAGTATGTCATCAATGCTGAGAACTGCAAAACATTTGAATTTTTCAAAAATTGCTAAGCCCCTCTTGTCTTCATGCAAGCAAGTAGTACCAGCAGATTAAGACATGTTCTTTTAGCAAAGACATTTCTCAAAGCAAGACTGTTAATGGATGTAAATGTAATAACCTGGGGCTTATTTTAAGTTTTTAGTAAGTCACATGTTCTAAATACTCACTGAAGGCAGTGCTATTTTGAAGGGGTGATTGTTAAGAAAAAATCCTTAAGCAAACATCAAATGTGTGAGGGGAAAAAAATCTGAATGTCGCTATTAGCTGTTCATTTAATCCCAAAACTAAAATTGACTCCACTGAGGAAAAGGTTTAAAAATTACTCACATTAACCCAATTAGTTTCTCTAGAAATTTTAAATTTAATTGTAAAAGCATATTCTTAACTGGCAAATACCAGATTAAATTGCTTTTTATTTAGAAAATGTGTATATGTTTTAGTCTTAACTCCCTTTCATTCAATTAAACTCTTTTCATGGATGATGTGACAGCTATCACAGCTCAGAAGCAGAAGCATTTCAGAACCCCAAGGAAGTGTGCTTGAATCAAACATTCTTCCACAAGACTGTGGTTATGAGTGTTAAGCATTACAATTCTATTTATCCAATATCTAATTCATGGGATATAGTGGTATTGCACTGAGAAACCTGGACCCAAATGGACCCCCTTTCTGGAAATCTGCTCTTGCAGACAAACAACAGATTTCTAGAGAATGTGGATGTGTTGAACACCAGTACCAGCTTGCTTCAATTTCAAGTTGGTCTCTGGAGGGTGTTGTATGAAGAGAGATATTTTCATGGCCCCTGGGGGCTTGCCGGAAAAAACCGGTTGAGTCAGGGTAAAACTCTATTTCCAATTGCATGTTTGTATTCCCTTTCTCCAGAGTATGGGAGGCTGCAGAGCTTCTGTATTCCAGCTGTATGAGTACCAATACATCTGTGCTGACAGTGGTCTAGACTGGGCAGAGAGGCTGGATTTCGGTGGAAATGGTCAGATAAGGTGCTCATACTGACAACAGGCACTTACGGCTGTGTGATCAGAGCACTTACACAGCCCACCCACACAGAGGCAGCCCCGATACCTGCTGAGACCCTCTTGTGTGACTGTGCTCCCTGCACCAGGAGGGAGAGTGTGCCCCATGCATGGTCCTGGGTGGTGGTGAAAAGCTGTGAGGCTGCGTTTTCGTCTCCGTTCCCAAAGCCCCTGGAGGAGAGGCAGCCCCTTCACAGAAGAGGCATGGCTCAGAGCATTGGCATGTGAGCTGTCTGCACTGAGGTTGTAGAGGGAGATATTGAGGGCAGTGAGGAAAGGGCAAACCCAAACAGACCCTCCCACCAGGAAACTCCTTTCTGTTACAGGAACAAAACCCTTTGATTTACTTGTTTTTGTTTTTTTTTTGGGTTTTTTTTTTTTTTTGTTTTTTTTTTTTTTTTTAACAAAGGCTTGCGGTCCGTATGTTTAGACAGTTGTGGCTGTAGATGTCTAAAGCCACTGCCTCCCGCCTCCCGTGCTCGTCCCCAGAGACTCCCTCTGTGGTCTATGGAGAACGACTGCTACATTTATGAGTCAATTTTCCAAACTTTTTTAAGACATCTGTTTCAGGATTAAGTGATTGCTCTGGAGAGGACTATTTTCCCTCCTGGTCTTTAAAAAAAAAAAAAAAAACAAACGGTCAGGGTTACTGTTACATGCCTATGTGAACTTTTATCTGCCTAAATCAATGGAGCACATGAATCTTGGCTCCTGGACTTCCTGGAGGATCACTGTCAGGCTCCAAAATTTGTCACAGATCATGATACACTTGTTCAGCTTAATGGTAAATACATTTAGCACGCTCATCAACTGTGACCTGCAAAGCCAAGCCTGAAAACCACTGGTGTAACTAACACATACTAGTTAGATGTTGTAAAACCAGGATTATTCCATAATATGGACAAACTCATTCAGTGTGCGCTAAAGCTAGTGAATTTTATCTTTGCACATTGCTGCATGTGTTTGAAGTTTAAAATAAGAGTCTCTGTTAATATTTTAAAAGCTCATAAATAATAAAGATACCTTAACATACTTAACATATTTTAAGCCAATCTTATTGTATTTTAAAATGAGCATGATGCATAGCGTGTTGTAATGCTAATTTTGTAAAGTGTAACTTCAGACCTCAGCAAGTGCAGTTTACACTTATACTGAAATACAGTGCAACTGCAGGAAAAAAAGGTAATTTTAAGTCTTTGACTTGTAAATCCATTAAAATAATATGATTAATTATGTTTCTTTCTGACAATCAGCAAACTAGTGTTTTTATAAATCACTATGTGGTGTTTGTACCCCTGTTATTAGGAAATAGAAGTGACAGAAGGGAATGCAACTACTGACTTGCAGCCATTTCTTCTATGGGCTCTCATCCAATGGTTAGCAATAGTGTTTATGTGGATCTATCCTCACAAAACTGTTTCCTGTCAGAACTGGCAAAAACTTGATTTTTATGTTACTGATATTTTAAAACATCCTTTTTTCTTTTTTTTCTGTTTGAGAATGATTACAAGATTTTAAATTTTTCTGAGAAGCAAAAATAATGAAAAGAAATGTTTGAGACACCTCAATACATAAATTCCAGATAAGATATATCTCCCAGTCTGAAACCAATTACAATCTTCATTGTTTTCTCAATGTTTATTCAGCATTTCTGCAACTGAAGGGATAATATTCCAAGCAGCAAGGAACTGGGGAAGTTTTACTACAGCCTCCTGAGCTGCTTGAGCAGAAGACAGAATATCCCCCACAGTCAGCACCTGTGTTTGGGCTAATTCTTGAACACACTCTCTGGCCCAATGGATATTTTTTGATCTGAAGCAGGAAACACTGCACAAGAGAGAGGGCGAGCAGATGTGTAGAGCACATAATTTAGCACAATAGGAACAGATCCATGGGCTGGGCACTAAGTTCACACTATCCTTGACCCATGGGTGTCACCTGGGACTACTAGTCTGGTTCTGAAGTTTGGCTGCCTGATGGAACTGAAGCATAGCTTGTGTTTTGGCTTGATCTGAAAGGGTGATCCTGTGGGTTTGGTCCAAGACAGCTCTGTGGTATAATCCAAGTGGTATAAATAGTGGTGAAAAAGGGACTTGCATCAAGATAACAGTTCTAATCCAAGCTAAAATACAAATATAGACATGTGCAATGAAAACTTTCCTGCAGTATGTTTGAAATTAGAGCAGTTTCTTGATGTCAGGGAGTGCTGGTTTCAATCATTGGTTGCCATGAGTCAGAAATAGAATGTCTTCATGTGCTTCTGTCATTGCAAATGAATAGCATAGCTACAGGATTGGAGGTAGGGGTCTGCACGTGAGTTTAAGAGAAACTCATTAGTTTCCCCTCTTACATATCCCCAACCATTTCTTTTAAAATTTCCTTTGATTTTTTTTAAGTGCTGAACACAAATAAAAAACCCCAACAACCAAAACCAAGCAAACCAGTAACAAAGCAACATAATAGCATTTAGGGGTAAAAAAAAATAACAAAGGAGAAATGTTCTTGTCCAATCCTAAATAATTTATTTTATGTTTATTTCATTCACTATTTCATCATCCTTCAAATGTTCAAGTGTTTATAAGTTAGTCTGCCAAATATGCTTTAGACTAAGGACTTTCTCAGCTATATAATCCCCAGTGGAAATAAAAAGGTACTGTATTCCCAAAGGTATATTTTATTTCTTGAAAGCTCTTGGCTGGATACTTGAATTAATTCTTCTACTGAGGGAAAGGGCTTCAGTTTGCGTTCTAAAGCTTTTTGCTCCATTTTACCTGTTTGATCCAGCAATGGGCACACATTTTTTTTTTTTTTAGTAACACTTTTGTGGGCAGTGAGAGTTAATATTGAAGAGAAACACAAGGCAGTATGGGAGAAGCAGCTAGAGCCATTAATGAATACGCAAATTTTAAGCCAAGTTTTACAGCTATACCTGCTATAGTAGTTTTATTGCATGTTAAAACAGCTCTATGCCATTCCCAAGTTGTGCAATAAGACCAATGAGGTAGCATTTAAGAACTGGAAATGTTTCTGCTGCAGAAGCATCCCTACTCAGTAACCGTCTGGTACAACACTGACCTAATTATATCCTTAATGGCTACCTGTCTTCAGGTCAGACCTATGCAATGAAGCACAAGAAAGCAAGAATCATTACCCTTAATACCAATGACATGACAAAGTGGCTTTTAGATCTCCTAAGTTATTTTTTTAATACAAGAAAATGCCACTATCATAAGAGTACATTGTAATTAGTCTTTCTTCATTGAACTAATATCATTGATTGTTTTGTAATTTAAATAAATAATGAAGGATTTTATTAAGATCACCTTGTCATTGACAAGTGGAGGTGATTCCCAAACCATACATGCAGAGCAGAATGCTGGATGAATGTTGTGTCATTGTACACTTAATCTTCCTCCCAGAAACACTGATAGGGAATTCTCTGTTGTTTCAATTGCACAGAACCTGCAGCAAGTATGGTTACACATAAGTTTTCTGATTATTCAGTATAGTAAAAAAGTTTTATCTTTACACACATAAGGCAGAATCATGTACATTATTTACAGCTGGTAACTATAAAAGTGTGAAGCTTCCTTGTGAAATATGCCATGCATCATGCTAGCCTTTAATTAGTTACAGGGTCTACCTGTCTTAGAGCTTCACTGCAGTCTTTCAGCTCTGGCCCTCAAGTGGGATAGTTTTAAAGACTGTAACCTCAATCTGACACGGGCTATAATAAGTTCCATGGGCCAGCACAGGTCTACAGAGCAAAATATTTGGTGCTGCTGAGTTGATGTCCACAGCACATGTGGACACATGGATCACCCAGACTAGCTCTAGTTTGGTCTGCTAGTGATTGTAATGCTTTAGGTGCACTCCTGGAGCACAACTTCAGCTTCTAGTTTTCCTTGAGAGGAATCCAGTCCATGAGCCCTAAGACTGGTTTGTTACATTAAGCAAAGCACATCATAAGAAGGGACAACTAGAAGGTTTACTTCAAAAGTGCGCTCATGATCCAAGCTGAAATGTTAATGTGAACTCCCCCACAAAATACCATATGGATGTGAAAAGTCATCATATGCAAATCTTGAGCAGCAACTCAACTACATCTTGCTCATGTAAAAATCAAGCAGGAAAAAACTGAACTCTGACCATTCCTTTTTCCACAGGCAGTTA
The DNA here is from genome assembly GCA_035583155.1 of Acropternis orthonyx. Taxonomy (NCBI): domain Eukaryota; kingdom Metazoa; phylum Chordata; class Aves; order Passeriformes; family Rhinocryptidae; genus Acropternis; species Acropternis orthonyx. The sequence continues at coordinate 19,748,622 of JAWWEU010000040.1, forward strand.
ATTAAAAGGATTGCTTAATTTTGTACCAATTAATTTTTAGGAAAACATTTGCAGAATTGTTTCCTTGTAATTATATAACTTCCTAATAAATACACTTTTTATTTTTAAAGTATTTTTCACTTTTAAATACTTGGCACACAGTTGATTGACTCCTTAAGATCATTTTGAACATTTGTCAGCAACTTACTGTAGGAAGAGGAAGGAAAGAGGAAGGAATCCTTAATGCTGGAGTACTAGCTACCACCAGAACAGACATAATGAGAAACCAGTCATGAACTGGTGGTGTGTGCTCTCAGAACCCGAGCCTGACCTGTTGTCTTACTGTCTGCATCTTCCCATGCTCCAGTGGTGCATATACCTCACCTCGCTTCATTCATCTACACTGCAGACATTTACATCTGAGCCAGTTGTCTAGACTCTTTTTATAGTTCATGGAGAGAAAACGACACTTCTCAGGCATGATTTACATGTTCTATTTAGACGTCTATGGTAATATCAGATGACTCACTGCTTGGAAAGTAGCTATTTCTTTCCATTTCCATATTTTGCTTTTACACAGGGAGCCTAGAGGAATGTTTTACATACAGGAGTTTACATCTTAGATGTTTGAGAATCTGTAAGACTTGTGTATTTTGCCCAAGCAAACTGACCACTTGAAAGCCAAAAATGTATTTACATGATTCTTACAGAACAGTTTCAGGAGGAATGGCTAACAGGGCATGCTCACCTTCTTATTCTGATGTTATGGATCTGGGCACATGAAGTGACACCATAATCTACTTATCATTCTTGTGAGTTTATATACCACTCAGAGAATAACCTCAGGCCAAATGCTGCTCTGGATGTATATTTGCTGCCTGTATGGACACTGTATTAAAGCCATGGTTTTGAGGGAATTCTCAGAGCTTTGTCAAAAATGTTCTTCCTGCTCCCTGCTGCTTGAGGGTGGATCCTTGCAACATTTAAACTTACAATTGCATCTAAGCAAAGTATTTTTTTACTTCAAGTGAGTTTTCATTCATGATTTTGATGATTTCTAGAGCTGCAATTCTATTGCTTCTGCAACAAGCTATGAAAACAAATGTTTTGCTGTGCAGTGCAATGCCTTGAACTCTAGACAATGGATTAATGTTTTTTTTTTTTTTCTGGCTGTCTAAATAGGCAGTATTAAAGTTTACCTTATATCAAGCCTTGAGTATGCTTTTTTACCTAGGGAATAGGCAGGCATTTTGCATGTTTAATTTAGAAAACAGTCTTCTGAAAAATTCTGCTGTCCACAAAAATGATAGAAATATGACTTAAAGATTAGCTATTTCCATGCATTGCTAACTGAGAGGATTTTGCCAACAGTCTAGAAGGTGGCTGGAACAAGGCAGAGCCTGATTAGCTTCACTTGCCATTTGGCAAATGACGCTGTATGCAAATAACTTATTTGGAAGGGTAAATAAATTTTTTTTTCCCCAAGTAAAATAGCTGTATCCATCTGCTATCATTTAAGAGCAAAGGTTATGGCTCACACGTTGAAAAGGTAATGTGGCTTTATTTTCTGATTTATACACCTTTCCTGTACCTCACCTCAAAGATGTCAGCATTTCAAAGGCTGGTGAAGTAATCACTATATATAGCTTTTTATCAGTTTTTGTAAAGTGGCTTAGAGTGAAAGGCACTCTTAAACATGATTTCATTTTTCCTTTAGTGAAGGACAAATGAAAGACTAAAATTTTAGAAGCTGAAGAACTTAGAACCTATACAGATACTTTAGAGATATAAACCCACACAGTTATTTTACTAGAGGACACGCTAGTGGAGACTGTCCCCATTATAATGGATAACTCCCTTTGGGGGTGTTGTAATTTTTAGTTAATTAGGACTGAGTCTCTCTTCTCTTTAGCAAACATTATTTTTTTTCACAACTCCCTCTGCAGACTTCAATGTTCTGACTTGCATGGGAGAGGATTTTGCAGGCTCATCATCCACTTGTATTTTGGAAACTGTATTTGATTCATAAATACACTATATTCTTCACTTAAATGTAGTATGTGTCCACCACTTTTAACTTCCAGGTGTGTCTCCTTCACATTTCAATCACATTGAGAGGCAAATTCTTACACTGTGCATTAAGAAAATCTGTCAAGTTTTATTGACAGTGTTCAGGGCAAATGTGTCTCTGTCATCCTCTAGCTCTGTGCAGAAAAAGGAGACATAAGAGAATATGACACAAGACTAACCAGCATACAAGTGAGGGCCAAGAGCCCTGCCCTGCTTCAATGGCTTTGGCAGCTTATGGTCAAAGCCAGCTCTGACACAACATTATGGTGTGACCTTGGGTGAGGCTCTTGAGGAGACAGCTTCATGAGACAGCTGTAAGAAATCTCATCTGGGCTCCCCAGCATCACTCAGAAGCTTTTCTAAGCACAGATATTCCTTTGCCCTTCCCTGAGCTGTTGCAGCCACGCCTGTGCCTTGCCATGTACCCCTCTAATGAAGATACTGATCCTTCAGCTTGACTTCCCAGCTTGATCTCTGACCTGCCTCACCACTCTGACTTGTCTAGCAATCTCTGGGATGTGCTCACTGTGTAACTGTGGTTGCTGTCACCAGACCTGTTCAGCTCTATAGTTTGGCTGCTGTGGGACAGTGTCTCTTTGGGAGGGTGCTGGCCCTGCCTGCTGTTTCAAAAGTTTCAAAAACCCATTTACAGAACAGTGTTCTTGTGCTGCTCCTTCCAGCAGAGGAATGATTTTGAATTACTAAAATCTTCTAATATTGGAATTTGTTAGACAGATTTGGAAATTAGATACGAAAATATTCTGATTCTGAAAATGTCTTCCCTAGAAACCATGCTACCTTTCCTACATGATGGCTATCTTTCTTTTTATAGTTTAAGCTTTGACAATTTCTATTCATTGCTGAAAAGTTTATTTGAAATAAGCCAGTCAGGGCCTTCTAAAGGTATGTTCTATTTTACAGATGGTTGCACACTTTCTTTGGCCTCCAGATAATGCTTTCTGTCATAGTTACTGCTGTGAAATGCCTTTTCTCCACCTTTTCTTTTTTCACCATGCAATATATTTGGTAAAGAAACATTAGTCTTAGAGAAGTGCACACAAAGCACTCAACTTTCAAGTTCTTTTTTTTTTAGTGATTATGTTTCTTGAAAAATTTAAACACTCATATTCTAAAACATAACTCAGAACCCAGTATCCACTACCACTTTAATGGAAGTCACTTACGTGTGGCTCTGTATTCCTTAATGGCTATTAATCAGCAGGCCTTTGCCTAACAGTGATTATTCAAGAGGTTTTATTGTCTTGGTAGGTTTAATTCCCATGTTTGAATAACTTGGAAAGTCACATTTCTCACCTGAATAGCAATTAAAAGCTCATCCAGAACTCAGAGTGTCTAACTTCACACTATTTCAAAGTTAAAAAAATCAGTGACATTTGAATGTCATTAAAAATTGTACTGGTGAGTGCGGTTATGGAATAGAGCCAGTGGAACATGAGTTGCTCTGCCAAAATGACTGTTTGAATACACAGAGGTTCAGTGGGAGAAATAAAGGCACAGGGATGGGCTGATGCATTTGGTTTTGCTTGGCTTTAAAGAGGTATTTCCAGTAAGCATTCATTCTAGGCAATAATTAGAACTACAGCCAATCCAGGCCACACCTCTATGGTCCTGACATTTAGTATGACCACACCAGTCTTCTAACATGTAAGATGCTGCCTGTGTGAATCAGGAGTTTCTTGCATTACTTGAAAAAAAAGTAATTTAAGAGCTTCGTTATGACAGCTTGGTCTCCAGAGCTGGATTTCTTGTCTTCCAGGTTAGTTGTGCAGGTAGTAATTGTCACCAGCCCTGACATTTGTCTTCTGTACAAAGTGACATTAGCTACTGTTGGGTTTGAATAAGAAAGAATCCTGCTTAAACAATCATGATGTGTTTCACCTCTCTTTTTTTTGTCATCTATCCTTACCAAATGGCCATTTTCATGTAAACCTTCTAATTCTCCTCCCTCCCTCCCAATTAATTTTCTGTTTGCATTTAGTTAAAGCAAAACAAACTTCAGTTCTGCATTTATTAATCATATCCCCATCAAAAAGTTATCATGGTACTCACTGTAAACATATGTAATAAGATATAGTCTCAATGCCCCCTCCACTGTGCTATAGAAAAGATGTGGCTAGAAGACATAGGGCAAGGCATCAGATTACATTCAGATTGGTGACCAAACTGGAAGCACATCGGAGGTTTCCATATCCTAATCTTCTGACCTCAGCCTGCTTCTCCAGCTGCAAGATTTACACAAGAGTTCAAGCATCAGCTGTGCCCTCAGGATATAACTTGGTTTTGCTTTGAACTTTCTGTTAAGCTGCTTGAGAGGCAGAGTATAAATGAAGTTGGAAATTGGTTTATCCAACACTGATGATAACTCATACATGGCTTATTTTCCCAATGTGAGTAATGGAGGATAGCCACTTTAATATGGAATTTTGCTCATGGTTGAACATCAGGATTTAACTGATATGAATATATTCCAGATTTCTATGAGAGATCACTAGAATCACAGATCCTGAGTCCTCTCTCATGGAAGATTTGGAGATAAAACAAATGCAAACATGAGTTAATATATTCCTGTCTAAGACCTGGCTGATTTCCCAGTGCCATTTTGCAATGGTAAAAGGCCTTTTCCATGAAAGAAGTTACAGGCTTGAAAGACTCATCAAATATTGTCTGAGTCCCGAGGTTTGCCTGGGGCAGACCTTTAACATAAATCCAAGTAATGCCATATAACAAAGATGATCATGGAAGCACTGGCTGGATATAGCTGAGCACACTTGGAATTCTTCCTTCTTCCAGCAATGATGTCCTAAGTAAGCAAGACAGCCATGGGCAAAGCAAAGAAAAATGTTATTTGTTATTAAGGAAGGTAGTTCAGAGTAGCGTGAAATGGGAAGATGGAAAAGATCTGTTTGATGTCAGGAGCCTGACGAACCGGCTATCCTGCTCACACCGTGGTGTTTGGAGCCCTCTCCCTTTCCCGTTGCCCGGGCCGGGGGCTGAGCGGAGCCCAGCTCCGCGGATGCAGTTGCGGGCAGCGCCCTCGAGGTGGAACCTTCTCACCGAGGCTGCGGCGGCGCTGCCGGGCGGGCGGAGCGGCCCCGCCGGGGATGCGCTGCCACCCGGCGGCGCGGGGTATCCCTGAGCTATGTGGGGTCATGTGGTGGGGAGCGCCTCTGAGGGGAGGAACAAACTTCCAGGGAAGTACTCCCGACTCTGTCCCTTCCCCTCCGGGGTAGCCCTGGCTCCCCGCTGCCGAAACCTCCCTGGTGCCTGGGGTTAATTGAAACTCCGCCACGCGGCATCCGAGCGGCGAGCTGAAACTGGGGATGGGACATAGAGCGTCGGGAATCTTACCCTGTGTCATCGATCCTATGGCGGGGGACACGACTCCGCCACTCGCGGAAGACGGGATGGGGATGGAGGCCCTACCCCCTGGGGGAGACCGCAATAAACAGCCCCAGCCCACCAGTGACCCCCTTCTTGTCCCCCTCCTTGTTCCCGCTCCCCCACTGGTACAGCCTCAAGCATCCCGAGATTCCCACTCGCGCCCTCGTGCCACGGGCAGGGCGGGTGTGCCCGGGGAGGGCGGTGCCGGCCGCGGGCGGGCGGGCCCGGAGCCGCAGCCCGTGGCCAGCTGGGGATTCACGTGGAGCCGCGCCGTGCCGTGCCGGGCTGTACCGCGCCGGGCAGCGCCGCCGCCTTCAGCACCAAGAACAGCTACAAGTGTGGCGCTGCTCCCGCCCCGCCGTGCCCCGCCGAGCTGAGCCGTTCCGTGCCGAGCCCGTCCCGCCGGAGCCGCGGAAAGCGCAGGCTGTGCCGTGCCGCTCCAGACGGCGCCCGGGGACACCGAGCCGTGCGGGTGCTGGCGGGGACCGCTCCTGGCGCAGACGGACGGTCCGGGGGTGTTTTCCTAGTCGGCTGCGGACGGCACGGCCGGGCCGGTGCGTGTGTCCGCCCCTGCGATTGAGAACGGCGAGGCGGCGCAGGGTTCGTATCGTCACTGGGGCTGAGCCACTGGTCCAAAAAAGTTGGCTTTTTTTTTTTTTTTTTTTTTTTTTTTTTAAGACGAGGGGAGGAGAAGTGCGGAAGGAGACAGTGGAGCAGGTTCGGCTTGGCTGATCTCAAGTGTTACACAGCACGACTGAAACCGCTCTCCTGGATACCTGTCCCAGGCTGAGCTCTCGCATATTAAGCTGACGCTGCTGTGGGAAGCTGTCTGAGACGAGGGTTTGTACAGAAATTACCTCATGCTATTCCCGATCGGCGCCGAGTATAATTCCAGTGACCTCCACAGTAATATGGATATGCAACTCTTTTCGATCAAGGTATTTATGTATCTGTGTGTGTGGTCTTTAGTTCTTATTTTGAGGAGTGAGGAGCACGCAAATAATGCGAGTTTTGTCTCAGTTAAGGTTTTTGGCTGGGAATCCTGGGCAATCCTCTCTGCCTGCTTCGTGGCGCCGAGGGCTTTTATATTTTCTCTTTAATTATTTATCATTTTTATTGTCGATATCGTCCCCCAATCAGCTCTAAAGAAAGAGATCCCGGACACGGTGCCGTCACAGCAGCAAGCAAAAAAAGGAGAATCTCTGAGCTCCCTAGCAGTGAGATCTCTGGCCACCTTAGCCGGGTCCGCTCCCACCTCTGGGAGGAGTGGGGCACAGGGGTTCCCCCGCGCTCCCCTCCGCCCTGTTCACGTTTCGCTGGCCGGGAGGGAACAGGGGGCTCCCGCCACCCCGGCGGGACGGGCCAGCACTGTCCGCCGCCGTCAAGTTCTCCAGTGCCGGAGTCGGGCACGTTGCCGCCCGCCCGCCCGCCCATACTTGGCTGGGTGGGCTCCGCTCTCTTGGCTCCGCAGGGGAGACCCCCGTGTCCCTGGGGAGGGAAGGGGCAGGAGGATCCCCGCTGGGCTCCGGGGGCTTCTTCACCCGAGGAAGAGGGCGAGACGCTGCTCCGGCACGAGGAAAGGGGTTAGCTGTCCTCGTCGTGGACATCCCTAGTGCTGGCATGTGCTGATTGCGGGAATCCTAAGTGTTGGCAGGTGGATGTATGGTTAAAAAATCAAACCAAATCAATCAACCAACCAAAAAAACCCCCAAAACCCCTATAGCACAACTCAAGTAATAAAAATCGGTCAATGACCCAAAGTGCAGGGAAATCCGGCGTTAGCATTTTGGAGTTAGCAAGCTTCTGACCTCTGGGACCAGGGATTCATTAAAAGAGACTTAGGTTTGCATCGAGGGGGGAGCAGAAGCGCATTAAAGCTGACCAGTTGATGCAAGGAGATGAAGAAATCACCGGCGGCTGGAAATAAAAGGCGACGTTTGTTTTTGCATCGCCGCTGACGGAGGTGTAGCGCTCCTGGCCGAGTACCAAGGTTCGGAGGGGACCGCCGAAGCCTCGGCTCCAGCCGGGAGATCCGCATGTGCCCGCCGTCTCCCTCCCCCAGGCCCCCTCGGGTGCAAGGCCGCAGCGGGAGGCAGATCAGCCCCGTCCTACGGCCGCTGGCTGGGAAGAGCGAGGCCGCGGGGAAAGCCGCGACGAAGGCTGTGCCGGAATCCCTTAACAGCAGACGCCAGCTGGGGTACGGATGAGCCTGGGAAGAGAAAAAAAATATGATAAATCGCTCGGCTAAGTAAAGTGGAGAACAATAGGGGGCTCCCTTCAAGAGAGAAGCACGGCCGTGATGGGCGATGGTCGCGGAGTTGCGCGGGGAGAGGCGGCTCGCCCAGCCCGGGGGCGCTCCCCGGGCCCCTCCGCCGGGCGGGGCCGGCCGGGCTGCTGTAGCCCTTCCTCGGCGTGGGAAAGGTGCCGAGCACGCTAGGATCCGGGAAAGCACCGAGGAGCCACGCGGAAAGCCGGTGCGTGGCCGGCTCTTCGCTCCCGGCGGCGTGCGCCGGAGGCGGGCGGAGAGGGATGGAGGGGCAGAGAGCGGGGGGCAGTGCGGGGTGCGGTACGGGATGCTGTGCAGCGTGCGGTGCGGAGTGCTGCACGGGATGCGTGGTGTGCGGTGATAGGAATGCTGTGCGGAGTGCGCGGGGTGCGGTACAGGGTGCTGTTGAGGATGCGGGCCGAAGTGCGGTGCGTGATGCCGTGCAGGGTGCGGTGCGGAGTGCTGTGCGGGGTGCGCGGGGTGCGGTGCTCAGGGTGCGGTCCGCAGGTCGCGGTGCGGATGCTGTGCGGAATGCACTGGAGCGCGATGCGCGGGATGTGGTGCGCGGGACGTGGTGCGCGGGGTGCGGTGCGCGGGATGCGGTGCGCGGGATGCGGTGCGATGCTCGCCGCGACCTGGGCGCCCGGGGGACTTGGCCGCTCGCCGGGGCCGCCGCCGGGGTCGGGCGCGGACACAGTGAGAGACTTTCCTGCAGGGTGCCCCGGGACGATGTCGACGGGCGGCTGCGTTTCTAGGGGCAGAGCCCTTACCGCGGGGTGCTGCCTGGTCTGAACCCAGTTTTGCCGGCTGTGGAGCGGGAGTCTAGTGCGAAGAGGGTCAAATGAAAGCAAAAACAACAAACAAAGCTCTCCTAGGGTGCCTGGGTAAATCTCCTCGAACACCACTTGCCAGACCAGAGGTGAAACTAACTCCTAAAGGTGTTAATATTGATGGGGTTCATTCAGCGCTGAGTCCAACCAAGGGCACCGGGAAATATTTGATGCTGTTTCTTTTTAATAAATTGTAAGCTCCTGTTAGTCTCACCCCAGCGGAAGGACCTGTGCTGGATTTTCGCAGGGTAGCTTATTTGGTAAATGGATATTTGCAGGGTATCCAAGTGAAGTGAAGACTGGTGCTCTAGGGTATTTGAAGAGGGGCTGATCATACTGAGGGGAGACATCAGTCTGCACAGGGAAGATGTAGTTCCTGTAAACGAGATGCTGAGAGTGATTCGCCTTGAAGTCCTGATTATTGTGTAAAGGTTATCTCTGTGGCAGGGGCACAGCAAACCATTACAGAAAAGCTGAGGTAGGTAAAACCACTTACATCAGTGAAGAATTCTCTTGTAAGTTAGGAGTTGTGATGTCAAGGCCAAAGGTTTTCCAAATTCCCTTTTGCTGTCAGCAAAACTCATTAATCTTCTGTATTTGTTGGGTTACTGTATGCAGGTGGCAACTCTTTGCCCAGTCTGTGTGGAAATTCAGCTATTTCTTCATTGCTGAATGCTGTACGGGAGAAAGAAGCAACTTTTATGAACATCGAAAATAACATTAACAAGATAATTCTTTCATAGTTCAGAAGTAACCTGTCAGTAGTAAAACATCGAAATAATCACTTTTGTTCATTTTTTCCCCCTTCTCAGAACTTAATAATGGAAGTTGACAGTATTTTGTTTTCATTCAGTAAAACCAGATCAGTTTTGAATTGACTGGACAACCTGTATTTTGTGAATGGGTTTCCACCCTAGAACTCCTCCTATGCTAGTTCTCAGAATATTTGTTTTATTTTATTTTAGTGCAGTTCCAGCTGTGCTTCAAATGCAATGAGAACTTAATGTTTTGGCCTCAAACGTAATTTTAAATATTTTTTCTCAGGTATTTTTATCCCTCACTAAATAGCTTATTTTGTCCCTCAGTGAAGGGTTCATGTGTGTCTGCCTGGCAATATCAATTGGAAAATGTTCATCCTGCTTATACTGCAGAGAGTACTGCTTGCTCCTGTGGCTGTCTGTACTTGTAAGACTTTTTTAAACAGTATTTCCTGATGAACATACTGAATCTTTCTATATGTTTTCAGCCAAGACTTCATCGCCAGCTGAAGATGGTTCTTTCAGGAACCTTTTTAACAAAATAGAGACATTTCCTATATTTATTTAAGTATTTATCTGTCACTCTCAACTCATTATTTAGACCTTTTCATTAACTAACATAAAGAGGTTCCATAATCAGCCTGTGTCTCAGGCTGCAATGAATCTGTGATTGGAGTAGTGACTGGTCTGGACACCTTGTGATGCACTGACTCTGGCAACATGGTACCAAAGTACCCAACCCTGAGTACCAAATATGTGATAAAGCTGAATGATTTTATGAAGGAAGTAATTTCAGAACCAGACACTACATGTAGAAGTTTCCATCTCCCCTGTCTTGCAGTACCCCGCCTCCTTATGTTTAAAAATAAATATATATTCTCGCAGAACAAGTGGAGGTTTGTGCTGAAATTGCTTTAAAAATAGCAGTATGTTCTGATAATGCCACATATTTTTAATGAATTAAACCCAAGAGAAGCATGTATTACAAGGTGACTGGAAGAGAGGTTTTGTGGTGCACTTTTGGACTGTGCTTGGGAAATGTATGAATTTCTTCTCTGAGGTATGTTTCTAGTGAACACCAACTACTACAGAGGGGAACCTGGTAAATCAAGAATATATTTGCATTAATTCAAGCTTTTATGGTCAGTTGGAAAAAGGCAGCATTTTACTTCAAATGAAATCTCTGCACATGAGAAAAGTTCATTCAGGCTTTATAGCCCAGAGGCCCATGCTTTTCCACTAAAATTCATTGATAAAAATGGAATTAATTTAGATCATACGCTTTCTGCTTAGCTACACAGGCTTGCAATGTTCTGTAAAAGGTAATATTAATCAATATATAAAAAGCAGTGTGGCATGAATAAATTAGGCAGTATAATAGAAGCTTTTATTTCTTAGGTAACATAAAAAAAGACTAAAAGGTCTTAAATTTTTAAAAAGAACATTTTAAAATTTTATTTCTGTTTTATAGACAAGCTGTGGACACTTGCAGCAAAGAAACATACTTTTTCAGGAAACCATGCAAGCTGAGGCAGAGCAATAAGCGTTATGTAGACTATAATGTTGAAAAATGCTAATTATAAATTAATTTGATTTTCAGTCAGTGCTAGATAAAGTATTGGACCGAGGATCTTTGGCTCACTATAGCTTCTCCATTGTTCTTAAAATTTGGGTTGCAATAGTTGAATTCATCACTGCTTGTTTGCAAAAGACTGACACTAATTTCTGGGCATTCTTTGGCTGTAAGGAATTGATCTGTGGCTGAGAAAGAGAAAAAACAGTGCTTCTTTTCTTCATGAATATTTTTCAGTGATGCTTTCTTGTTCTCCATACAATGTTAAATAAGAGTATTCTTATGTTTTATTCCCTCAGTGAATCGCTCCCTGGTTTGTACGTACATGCATGGACTAATGAGTTGGTTGTTCATTGTGGAATCATGAAGAAAATTGCCTCCATACCTGTTTTGAGTGTAACTTCTACTCTTTCCTATTTTGAACCCTTAATTGCATTTTTCTACTAACACTATCAAAACAACAGATAGTGTGGTAATTAACAGCTCAATCTCTACTCTGTAATGTGGAGCATATAATAAACATCCTGTGAACCTGGAACAAATCACACTGTCGTGAGTCAAGTTGTTCCATTTGTGTCTGAGTCTAAGTTTGGCTTATAGAGCTGAAGCCTAGCTAGCTTTGTAACCTGTGTTCCCAAAAGGAGCCTAAGGAGAATGATGGGATTAGCATGTAAAACAGTACAAAAGTTGTTTAATTTAGACTGAACCCTGAGCCAAATTCAAGCAAAACTAAATGCTAAGAGGCACTGAAGGTCCTGTGTGCTGCTCCCAATTGCAGTGATTTTATTCACACCCATTAAACATGTTCCATTTTCAAGTCGTTCATCTGTTAGCAAACCACAGTGAGATACCTTCACATTTAAAAGAAGACTTTCCATCATGAATCTTTATCTCAGGTCTTCAAAGAGCCACTATTTAAAAACCTTGCTTCAATTTTTGTGAACTTAAGTATTATCATTTGGAGAGAAACATGTAACAAAATAGATGTAAGAAGAGGATTATAAACATTATTAAAGTGCATTTTGAGCTTGGTTGCCACATATATAACAGTTTTGTGGAAAATAATTCAAAATGTGTTTGAAAAACAATATAGAACTGTCTTCTGTTTTTGTCTGTAGTTGTCTTTCTAGTGTGATCATATTTTTTGTAGAAACCAGTCAGATCTCTAGGGATAAAGTATGTATCTACTGATGAAGTTGATGCCTGGATTTTCTGTATAGGCACTGAGATAGGCACTTGTTCACTGTGGTCAATTTCATAGTAAGTAAAACTTTTGTATAGGAAAGGATAAGGTGAACTGTATGCTAGGACGTCCACTGCTCTCCATAGCCTGTTGAGAGACTGCCTCAGAGGCAGTTGCCCACAGGTACCTACTTAGTATCAGGTAAAATTAATTCTTTCTTTCTTCTCCTCAGAGGTTTAAAAATGTATTCAAGCATGCGTAATTTTGTTAAATATTGAAAAAAATACATTCCTTCACTTGAGAAGTAGAGTGTGGGCAATTTCGAGATATTTATAACAGTCAGTCAGGTGTTTAGATATGTAGGCTGAAATTCTGATCTTGTTAAAATCAGTGGGACTTCTTCAAATGTCAGCACAGGCACAACATTGTTCTTATTTAATGTGGTCCGAAAGCAAGCAGAGAATAGAGACCTTGTTAACACTGGACCTCAGGTCAAGTAAAATGATGGAAAGGAAGTATTAGATGTTCAGCTGGTTTCCTAACATGATATGTTGTGATCTTTTTGCTTAAGAAATCAGTTACCTTTTCATAAAAATAATTGAATGTTAGAAATTATCTTGAAGGAGATTTAGATATATAGTCAGCCCCCCTCAAAGTGAATTCCCTCTGGAGAAATAATCAGTTTAACATCCAAATGACTTACATATGCTTGTACTGCAGTGACTGAAGAGTACTTAAATTTAGAAGCCCTGATTACTCCATTGTCATAAATGGGACCTCTCCAGGAGTGAGAGTGTAGGTAGTTACTGCACTTTTGTAGGCTGGAACAGGATGATACAGCAAAACAGAAAATACAATGTGTTACTGATCAAGTGTGTTTCTGGATGTCATGCAACATGAAGGTAAATACGAATTACTGTTCAGAATCTGAACACCAAGCTAAGTTTAGTTCCCCTGATTCGGCTGTTGCTCTGCTGGCATAATCAATTTCCTGGCTCGTAGTACAGTGCAGCCAGGTGTTCAAATTCACTGAAGGCCAAGAATTGCTCACTTAAAGAATATGGAAAGTAAAACTTAGACAATGTAACTGCTATTCAGAAGTAAATACACTGTGTGACAGGTATAAAACTGCTGAACTAAATGGTATTTCTCACTGTTTTTTTTTTTTTTTCCAGAAGTACCTCAGCTGTAGGGCAAAATACAAGGACATAAGCTACTGACCTCCTTTTATCATCAAGACCAGACATACTACCCTACTCTTCACTGTCAATTAAGAGCAACAGAAAACCAACTCTCAGAAAAGCTGATCAACCTGTTACATCAGTGGACATCTTTTGTAAAACACGTTTTATGTACTTCTGCTGAGATCCTTTTTCTACCTACCTACCGCATGGTTCTATATTACTTACTGGGCACTGATGGTAGCCTCCAGAAAGTGCAGCTTCAAATGGTCAGCCTCATCCTTTAGGAAGAAGAAAATCTGGATACTGGATAGCAACAACGTCTTCAGAGAAAATGGTATACGAAGGGAAACGATTGGTTTCCTGCCATTGTTTCTTCCTGTTAACAGCCAAATTCTACTGGATACTCACTCTGATGCAAAGAACTCATGGCCAGGAATATGCCCACTCCATACGACTGGATGGGGACATCATCTTGGGAGGACTGTTCCCCGTTCATGCAAAAGGGGATAGAGGGGTGCCTTGTGGGGAGCTCAAGAAGGAGAAGGGGATCCACAGACTGGAGGCAATGCTGTATGCAGTTGATCAGATTAATAAAGACCCTGATCTTCTTGCGAATATCACCTTAGGTGTCCGGATCCTTGATACGTGTTCCAGGGACACTTATGCTTTGGAGCAGTCCTTAACATTTGTGCAAGCATTGATAGAAAAAGACGGTTCAGATGTGAAGTGTGCAAATGGTGATCCACCTATTTTCACTAAACCAGACAAGATATCAGGTGTGATAGGTGCTGCAGCAAGTTCTGTGTCCATTATGGTCGCAAATATTTTAAGACTTTTTAAGGTAAGGAATATTTTGAATCTTTCTTTTAAATTAAACAATGAAATAAGTGAGGTGGTTGTGTTGTGTTACCTTCAAAAAAGAAAGGACTCTTCCACATTCAGAAATCTGAAATGGCTGATCTGCTCTTTTAAAGCATAGGGGGGAAAATACCCAAAGTGATGTTTGTAGATCCTATTTTAAGGTCCCAAATGCTTCTTTTGAAATATTGAGCATTTTTATTTTTAACTCTATGGGAGTTTGTATCCTTCACTTTCTCACTACTCACATTTGCTCCATATTGAGCATTTATGTTCATCAAGACTAGGTTAGGATTGATTTCCCAAATTTCCAGAAGAATGAAATATAAAATTTTAACACAAATCCATTTGTAGGAGGACCAGATAAATTGCCAGTAACAATCTAGTGCTATTGATGTGCAGTGTCTAGCCAAATGAAGTGTACTGTAATACCTTTGATTTTCTTGAAATCTTAACCTCCTCCATATTTTTTACAGGGTGAGAATTTTTCCAGACTTTGTTACCACTTTGTGAGAGATTATTTTTAGGCAACAGTTCTACTGGAATTTCCTTCCATGTACTTCATTAAGCTCAGACATTCTAAGTAATGAAAAAGTAAACCAACCACTTTTAAATTTGCCAGCTTAGATAGAAAGGTGAACACATTCTGTTCAGTCAACTTGAATGGAAGAAACCAGGCAACAGATATTTAATTTTTAATCCTATGCAATGGCAAACAGATGATGGTAAGTTGAGCACTTTTTTCTATATATGGAACAACTGTAACTTTTGTCTGAACTGTTACTGTCCTACCACCCATGGTTCCTTCCATCCATTCAGAAACCTTGCCTTATTTCATACAACTTTGCAACCACCAAAACCCACTTAAAGACTATTTCTTTGATGCAGAAGATTCTGGTAGTGTTAAATATTTTGTTACATATTTGGAAAAGCGTTGCACTTGTTTTCTAGTTGTAACTGAGAGACTGATGAGTAGTAAAGAAAAGATTGGCCTTTATTTTTTTTTTTCCTAAGGTTTCTCACATCAGCAAAGAGTGTTTCAGTCATTTTAATGGAGATTTTTGTCCTCTCTTGTTCTCCCACAAAGGGCATAATGATGGATTTACAGTTCAGTGGAGTAGCAAAGTGTCTGCTAGGTTGTGGTCAGGTGTTCATTTAATTCTCAAAACTGATCCTCAGCTGCAGTTACTGCACAGGTCTGAGTAGTGGACTTGTTCTAGCCATATGTTTAGCTTGTGAAAATCAAGTATACAATACTGAGTTAAGGCTTAAAAAGTGTTGTATATGGAGAGAACCTCTAGAGTTGTGCCTAATAGGGAGTCCTGTATTTCCTGGGAAAAATCATGCATGTTGTGCGAGATATTTACTTTTTATTTCACATCCTTCTTAGAAGTTGTGCTACCCTATTAAATAATGCATAGGTCTGAAGTAATGATAGATGAAATGGTCACTTTAATACCCATTATAATGCAGAGCCACATAGATTATGGCTTACACCCAGTTTTGAGTAGAATATGGTTCTGTAGACTGATTTAAGAAACTAAGCCTTGTAAGACATGCATTAACTGTGAATTAAGAGTAGCAAGAAGGAAAGAGGCCTATGAATTGTCTAAGATAGCAGCAATTTGTCTTCTGAAACCTTGACAGCTACCTCCTGATTTACATTATGCAATAAGATTGCAAATAACATTCTACTGCAGTCTTAATCAATAGAGAGCCACGTGATATCCCCCTCTGGGGAAAGATCTTATTTACCCATTTAATTGATGTAACACAGCTGCTGGCAAAAGGAGGAGACATCTCTTTTAGTTTTAACTATAGATCCTGCAGAAATATCCTTCATAAAGTAAAAAAAAGAAAGATAAATTATACACTTTAATGTCTGATGGTGGACCAGCATCTGAGATCTGTTTTCCCAGCTTGCTCGCAGAAGTGGATCTCTTCACGTGTAAAGGTGTCTAGATAAGGCCCTCTGTTAGCAGCACTATAGAAACCATTCACAATGGTTATAGTCAAGAGGATTGGAAAATTAAGGGTAATTTCCCAGAAATATAGATTGTATAATTCAGTTTGGATTGTACTCAGACCAAAGACAGGCTGAAATTCTCAGCTTATATATCTGCGCAGCTCTATATCTGAGGACCTGTACCTTGGTCCTTGCTCACAAAGGCTCCAGGCATTACTGTATCTTGGTGTATGTCCAGGCTGGACCCTCAGCTGGGGTAAGTGCCTGTACTTTCACACAGTTGGTGATCACCATCATGCAAATGCCTGTTTCCATTATATCCAGGATGAGTGTGATTCATCCATATTTCTGTCTTAACAGTTCTATTTCGCAAGTTGAACCCATAATTAGAAGTTCAGTATTGCTTTAATACCTGCTCTGAAGTTCTTAAATGTCAGGACTACATATTTTTTGAGAACATGATTATCCAGTGATGAAATTGTGAGAAATATATCACTCAATGGGAATACACAAAGCCTGAGAAATACTATGCTCAGCAGCTTGGATTTTTATGCTGTTATTTTTCTTTTTCTTGCCTTTTTCCCCCTTGCTTTTATTGATTTTACAACAGAAATCATACAGGTCAATAGTCCTATCTGATGATCTGGTGGATAGCATAGACTGATTGATAGTCACGGTATTCTTTTATCTAAGTGTTTTCATGAGAAGAGGGGAGGGAGGCCACCACAGAAAACACCCTTGATCTATAGGTTTTCTCCTGATCAAATGACTCGCCTTGAATTCTCTCTTCTTTCTCCTTTTGTGAATTTCGAGGTGCACTGCTGCTTAGCAGGTGATTTTCTGTTAGGTCTTACCCTTAGTAGATCCAAAACATTAAGGTTCAAATTTGGACAGACTAAATTTCACCTGTGGGTGGGTTTAGACCTTTCAGAGGCACTTTACACACAGGAAACACTGGATCATGGCTTGAAAGCAGACCCGTTATTCCCTGGTTATCATAATGTGGTTGTTTTTCATCTCGCATGACTGTGGTGCTCAGTGCAAAAAGACTGTGTGAAACAGCTGCTTATTAATCTTTCAGAACTTGGAGGTGGTCTTGCTGCAAACAGTGGAAGAAAGGACCTTTAGAGACAAGAGAGGACCTTTAGAGGCAATCACAGGACTGTTCTAGGTGGTAACACAGTAACTGCCCACAGGACAGACTGTGCCCATTTGAAGTTGCTGGCTCATAATTTTAAGTTGTTTTTAGCAGGGAACATCAGGAGTAGGCAGCTTCACAAGGGAAATACAGACAAGAGACTGTAGGTTGACAGGTCAATTGAGGAGCTGCCTGTCTCAGTTGGGCAGCTTTCACCATCACAAAGGCAACCTTTCTATTAACTCAATCTGTCAAAGTATTACTCTTATATTTATTTTACTGAAATTCTGATTTCCTATAGGGTGCTCAGGCATGACTATGTGGTATCCTTTCTCTGCTTTGTGTGACACTTGCAAGCCTCTGGGCTGTTTCCCAGTCCTCTGAAACTTGGTCTGGAGGAAAAAAGAGACTCTTAAACCTAGCTCACTTAATGTATTATGTTCCCTGTGTTCAAAGCTTCTACTTGTTTAATGTCTGAATAACTCATGTCAATGGTTAAAATCTGCTGGAAAAAGAGATACATTTGTTTATGCTAGTGTCCTCACATCTGAAAACCTCATACTATTTCTGAACTCCTTGGTACACTCCATCTGTCACCTTCACACATCTTCTAGCCAGTGTCACACTAGGAGCAGCCTAGGGATGATGATTTGCATGCAAATTGAGATGGGTGGACAGTATGCTTGGTGAATTGTGATCTTAAGCTTTTATGTATATATTTATGTACATACGTATAAAGCCAAAGTATTAATCAACAGTTTTATTCCTTGCCTTGCCTTGCTTTGCCGTGCCTTCTCTTTTCTCCTCTTTTCCCAAGGCTAAATTACTTATTTCCTCTTTTTGGTCAAATTCCCTTCTTGCTGCACTGCTGTAATCCACTTTAATAGTTGCTGTCTGGTGGGAATAATATTCACTTCATGCTCATTTGCCTTATACATTTCATACACATTTACCTCTTCAGAAGTACCACTACAAATGACATTATGCAGTTACTCTTTCAACTTTATGGCAACCATCCCAAATGTAAGGGGTAGTTTCTTTCAGTAAATTTAGAAGGGAATGTATTAGTTCCACCAGCATTTTGTTTATAGGCTTTGATTGTTTCCCTGCTTCATTTTGGATTTTAGTGTCTATCTCTGGCTGGTAGCTTTGTGCAGTTACCAGGGCTGTACCTGGATAATGCTATTTTTACGCTTACTTGCAGGTCTTTTTATGTTTGGCTGCCATTTGGCACTTTTGCTGCTTTGTGTTCTAGACCTGCACAAAGCAGCAGACAGGCCTCCCAGAAATGAGGGCATTACCACTGTGCAGAGGCCAACCTCACTGAACTTCATAAATGCAAGGCTATATATTTAAATTGTGGCAGGGGAGTGCATTTCGTGTTTGAAGGGAATATAATGTAAATAAAATGTAATGGCATCTTACCACATACTTTCAAAGATCTCAAACATATTTTTGGGAGGCAGTCTGAGCCATACACAGATCCTGATCCTGACTTTGTATCTACGGAAATATATGTACCTTATGATCATTACAGACTTCAAAGGCTCTAGGGAGATGCAGGAGTCAGTTTTTTCCATGTCTGACTGCAGGAGCTTTCCATAATGGAAAAGTTTTATCATATACTTTAAAGAAATGAAGAAGAGGCTCAAGAATTTTACTGAACATATTGGCATTCATTATTAAAAAAATGTACTACACTGATTAAAATATATCCATTTTCTGTTCACTGTGTCATGCTACATGTGTCAATAACATTTGCTGCTGCATGGCATTTGAAATGTGAAATAGGATGATTTTTTTCCTGGTGGTTAAAATATATGTGGAAAATGTTGTGTGAACTGTGAAGAAAAATTGTTGTTAGTAGGGAGAAGACTACTGAAACATTTTGAAACCAGCTCCTAGGATGAACAGATTTATTTTACTTTTGTTCTAGATAATATTTGCACTTTCTGAATGATTTTTAATTATAAAAGGAACCCATTGCCAGTGCATCTCATTTAGTTTTACAGTGTTTTTTGTAGCTTAGTACAAGCACATATCTATTTAGTGCCTGAGCATCTTCTCTTGTTATTGGCTGGAAAATACCCTTATTATAATTCCATTTTTTTTCCCCCTGTAATTGAAGTTCTTATACATAGAAGAAAAATTCATATATCTTTGTATTTCCTTGGCCATAGACACTTGGTTATGTGAAAAACCCCTTTTAACTCAGCCATGGTTCTTCTGTCAGTACCAGGTTAAATGTGTTGTGGTCAAGAGAGGCAAATGCCAGGTCAACACCAAGATAAAATTTTAGGTACAAGAGATACTTTACTAGCGTCAATAATGAAACAGTTGCCAATTTTTTTAGTTGCAGCCAGAGGAAATAATAGGTTTTCAGATTCTGTGAAAAATGCTAGCACTGATTAGCATCAAATTTTATTTGTGCTAAGCTGCTTGAGGCAAGGGAGTACAAAAGCAACTTGATGTATTCATTTAGTATTTTACAGTATATTAGTTCCTTAAATATTCTTCTAAAGATTTAATGATTTTGGTCTTCTCACATTCCTAGATGGAGCTATAAGCAGTGGTTAGACGGGTTAAACGGGCAATCTGCTTTTTTTTTGTTATTTCCCATGTTTGTCATTGGTTTGTTACAAGGCTTGAGAGGCATCTCTTGACCTTTTTGTGCTTCTCTTTTGTCACTTTGATTTGCTTGTGTTTAACCATTTCACAGGAACAATCAGAAGCTTGATTAATGTTTTTTAAATGTTTGAGATGTCTCCCCTCCTTTTGTAGGCATGCTGAGGCTGTCTAAAATGTTGAGGTTTTTACGTCATTCCATAAGCACCGTACATGAATACCTTACAAAGAGAGCGTAGCTATGAAAGACCAACAGTCTGATTTTCTTTCTACTTCCCTGAGGGCAGTTTGGTCTCTCTATATATACATACATCTTTCCCTCACATGAAGGAAACTGCATATGCAGAGAAAATGATTTCACCCTTTCATGGCTGAAACTTTGCTGAGTTCCTACCACTGTGTTAGGGTTGTTTGTATATGACAAAGGTCTCTGAGTTATTTGTTAAATAACACCTGCAACAGTACAGATATCAGTCACAATTTCACAAGTGAGAACAAAAGTCTGAGAGGACCCTTGCAGTTCAACAAGAGCTCACTTACACACAGGAACAAATTTGCAGTGAGCTTTTTTAAAGATCTTGTATTAATAGGAGACATTTTGTCTGCTAGTAAAGAAAATATATGTAGCATAGTTGTCTGGCACCTGACACAGACAATCCATGCCATATCATATACTCCTTTATTCCCATGAATCATGAAACTGCATGGAAATTACTGGAAGGGAATGATTTCCAACCCCATGCTGACTTCTGAAGCCTGTCAGAAAATTGGGAGACTTGTCTGGCACAGATCGTGGCCGAATTATGGACTGTCCTGACAGTCTGACAGTGGAGGCAGCTGAGCTGTTGCTGAGAGATGTGCTCTGAAATGATGTGATTTACCAGTATAGACATTGCTGCTGATTTCTCAGGACAGAGCTCCTCTACTCCTACGTCACACTGAAGGGAAGCCAAAACACTGCAAGAATCATTGATGCTGTTTCAGTGCTTTAGTACAGCAATGTTAGTTGTATTCACCACAGCGAGAACTAAATTAAGATGCCCCTTTCCCCCTGGTGTTTAATTGCTTCAGTACAGTGACAGTTGGGCAATATGAAGAGTCCTGCATTCTGACTGTCATTAGAAACCAGGCACTATTGTGTTACAACCAAATGGTAGATTTTGTGGGTTTGTGTATTTCCATTCTCATTATTTTCCCTAAAGCATATTGGGCTTTTAGGATTAAACTGGTTTAGAGTGCTTAAATGTATATTCTTGTGTTTGCTAGCATTTATCAGAGAAAAAGTAGTCATTCAAACAAAAGTCTTACTGAAGGACACTAATTCCACACGAATGAATTAAATAGCCAAGAGCAAAACACTCCTCTGGACTGGAATCTACATATGCTACCAGCAAGATATTATGTCCCCTATCCTTCTGACAGGACAAGTAAGCATTTAAGTGAAGCCTTAAATTAGGAGGCTGTTGGCCCTTGGCTGTCTGTGCCGTCAAAAGAGAGAATAAAATGCTTTCAGAAGAGGACTGGATCAGGGCTATAAGTGTGGATGCATCTTTCATGTTTTACAGAAAGATGATGCGTTGATCTGTGCTTGCATTTGCATCAGACAGAATCTCTTCTCACTGGAAGGCTTTGGAAGCCTTGGAGTGAAGTGATAGGTGGCTTTATAAGAAGATTTTAAACACCTGCAAGGGCGGTGCCAGTTTCTTAAATCCATTCTCACTTTTCTTTGGAAGGAATCTTACTCATCTCCTTTTCTCTTCCTTTTCCCACCTGCTCTATTTCTCTCTTGTTATCTTAAGAAAAGCTACTTTTGGATCACTGTTCCCAGTATTTTTCAAGTGACTATTTCATTCCATGGTCTCCAAAGAAAATTTTTTTTTCAGACATGCTGAATAAGCAAGATGCTGACTGAGTCTTTGTTTCTGTAGGTTGTGAGGATGAGCAGGTCAGCAGGAGAAGGAACTGGAAACTGGGCAGCTTATGAGAGAGACTTAACTATGGGGATAACAGGAAATAAGGGAACTCCTTACTGAAAGATTGAACCCTAAAGGGACAAAGGTCTCTCCTTTTTTTTTACCTCACTGTAGGATTTCTTGTCTGACACTTCAGATAAATACTGAGCTCTAACTGTTCTCCAGAATACACTGTTCCTGATAGCAGTGCTGAGATATGCCATGGTATTGTGAGATCCCTCTTTCTACTGTATCTCTTTTATAGCTTGAGACTGGGGGACAGGAGCAAAGCTGATTTCTCTGAGCTGGAATAACTCACCTTTGGAGTTTTGGCTTATGTTCTTTCACAGAAGGTGCCTCCAGCATTTAGTTACATCACAGTAGTATTTGTAGAGGCAGAATCAGAAACTTTATTCCTTCTTCACTGTGCATTTATGCACATGGCTCTTCTATAAATTGAAAAGTAGAAAAAGGATGCTAGCCCATTTTGGATATCATTTTATGAAAAGTGCCTAACAACTTCCATTAGATTTTTACTTTGGTAGTGGCTCTGTCACAATTAAAATGCAATCACAATCTTCTTCCAGCCAGGGCATAATTTTGTCAAGCAACTCCATTGTGTTATGGTAACATGGATCCCCTACAATGATGGTTACTCTTTTTCCGATAAGTTCTCTTTGGTTTTTGTTTGCAAAGTACTGTGAAATATTAAGGTCTTAGTGGAAACTTATGACCACAGTTATACTTGGGCTATTCATTAGAGAAACATTTCAGAGAGGTTGTGGATCCTGCAATAGTTCTTTAGCCTGACACTTCCAAAAACAAAGCCCAAAAAATGAACTGAAGAAAGGGCTGGCTTTCTTTTCATTCTGATTTCTTCTTTGAGTGCCATGGCTATGCTTTGGTTTTCTGGGTAGTTCTGAAATGCAGAAAGTGCCCTTCCAGAAGAGCTGACTTCCTTGACAACTGTCATCTAGACAAGAGCTCACCAGTTTAGAAGGTGCGCCATATGAATGTAGGTGAGGTGGCAGAAAATCTCAAGACTGACTTGCCTATTGGGATGGTATGTGAAAGGACTATTAAGTGGAGCATGGGCTGAAATGCTCAAATGCAGTGCTGTATAAGACAATACCTACTGGCTAATAAAAATAGAAAGAAGGGAATATATAATGTATATATGTTTGCTTTTGTACAAGGATGTTTGCTATGTTATTATATTACCGTAAATTCATTAGCTGTGGACTACATAGTCCAAACAACAATTCAAGAGAGCACTGTGGGAGAAGAGAACATATTTAGCAATCCGAGACAGCAGACTCATTTATCATTAGGAGCAGCATAAAAAAAACCTGGGCAATTCAGACTCTATTCACTGTAATGGTGTCCAGGATCAAACCGAAATATGTACTGCAGAAAAAAAACAGGCTGTCAGGGCTGGTATCATACACTTAATGGAAAGTGCAAAGGCCTGGGAGTCCCAAGACTGTGCATGGCTTTTTGCAGGGGCACAGCTTGTTTTAAGATTCAGATTCCTGGCTTTTGCCACATTCAGGAGCAGCAGAGAAGTAGCATTAATTACTACATTCTTCTATATCCATCTGGATAGGACCTGCTGGTTGAATTTGGCTTATTCAAAAGGGAAACAGAGCCTGATTTTTGTGTCGCTTTTAGTCTTGTTTACATGAGGAAGAATCCCTGAGAAAACAGTGAATTCCAGTCAAGCTAGTGAATTATACCACTCTAAGACTGGATTTATCCAGGGACAAATAATGTCCTGTGTCCATGCAATATTCTGTCATTGACATCACCATCACTAAGCTTTATATTTGAGTAGGGTAGTCCAACAAGTGTGTAGCAAAAGTGGATGTGGGTGCTCAATTATTGCTTTATGTAATTTTCAGATATGATCATGGTGATGCACTATTGGTAGAAGTTTGAAAAGACATAAGGATATATTAAATTGGAAGCAATTTGGTTTTTCTGTGGGACAGTACTGGTCTTGGGGCACCTGGCAATTTTATCTGCACAGGCATGCTTCTCCAAAGTGGCTTTTATGATATGGACTAACTATAAACCTAACACTCCAAATTCTACCCATAAAAGGTAGTTAGCAGAGCGCAGACATATATGGCTACAGCTAGGATATTGTTTCAGGAATGAAAATATGGGTTGACTATTAGAAAAAATTATTGTCAAGAAGTACCCTATTATATGTTGTCAAAAGTTTAATCCAGTTGTGTATTATGAGAAAAATGCCAAATTTCCTACTTCATAGCTTTCTGAAAATTTGGTTGGATAGAAATATAAAAATACAAATTTTTGTATCAGTAGGAAAATTTTCTAGATAAAGTAGCCAGTGTTTTCCTCTCCTAATTTTGATGGTTCTGTTTGCGATTCTTTGCCTAACAAAGCACAGGATTTAAAAGTTACCAACTGCTATATTTGCTTTCCAAAGTGTGAAGAAAACATGTATTGTCCTGAGGATTAAAGGGCTGATTCTCTTTGTGCTCAGTTCAGGCAGAACTGAAAAGTTTGTAATGAAAGTAAAGGCTATTGGAAAGCATGAAACATAAAAGAAAAATAATGTGTTTATGTCTTCTTTGTTGGACACGATTTGATGATGTCCTTAGAAAGTTTTGAGTGTAAACATTTGTCTTATTAACCAGCATTATTTTGTGTGTGTTATAAGCCCTTCCACTTTCAAATCCTAAGTGCAGTCAGAGCTCTTGTTTCAGCCCACTGGGAATTGTTTTGCCAAATATCATTTGAACAGCAAAAACTCATCATCTGTGAGCTAGTTCACATCTCCAGTACTGTCTGAACAGCATTTTGGAAACTGAATGTGTAAGGCATTTGAGACTGCAGAGAAAAAATAATATCTCTAGGGCTAGTTTTGGAGACTGGAATAAGACGGGAAGGTAGCTGTGCTGTATATGGGAGCATGAAAAGCTTGCAGTTGGAACAGATGCTGAGAGTGCCCTGTGACTCAAGGTATGATTTCCTGCCATTCCTGCCAAGTTTCAAAGCTTGTGTTTCTTTTTTTCTCTCCTTATTTCTATTTTTAGGCTGAATAACAAAGAACTCGTGCTTCAGGAATGAAGATTTACCATTCTAGTTATTTTACTGTGTCTTTGCATATGCATCAAATAATGTTTGATTCTGGCCTGCAGGAGAGAATGAGAGTAAAGATGTAAAAAGCTGAGGGAAACGCAGGGTATTTTTGGTATGGATCACATAATCACTTGGCTCAATGGCAAGCTGCAAAGCTTTGTCTGAGCATGACAGACTTCCCTTGCTGTGTGGTAGTGCTCCTTGAAGCCTTACATCCTTTGTCTTGCCTCAGCACAGCTTTCCTCTGTGACCTTGGGCAAGTCACGCAGCAGTGAATCCTCAGCCTGATGGCCGATGCCTGTGGAGCTGGGCACCCAGTGGCTGTGGAGAACTGATGTCCAAGGCCTTCTGCCCCTGCTTCCCTGGCTAGAGCACTTCTGTGGCTGAGGGGATTTGTGAATATAAAGGCTCCTTGATAATCAGATATAAGAGTAAGGGATGGGGGCATATAAGTACTTCAGATAGCCAGTTCTTAACGAGGGATTCCTTGTATCCTCTTACATAGTTCTCTCCCCTGGGTTTTGCTATGAAAGGAGATTATCCAACTCACAGTATGATTTAAATATGCAAGTCATCAGTCTCAGGAGCAAGTGGTGAAGCCTGACTGACCTGTAATCAGAGGCTGTACCTCCCCCTTAGGAAACCATGACAGTCAAAGAAAGTGAGCCCCAGAGTCAGGAAAAAGTATTTGGATTATTGCCCAACAAAATTTAAATTGTTAAAACTCATCTGCAATCTATATTAAAGTGACTGGGAAAAAAAAGTAGTTTCTGTCATTATTACAACAAAACATGACATTAAGTAGTGCAGGATGAAGGAAAATTAGGATAGGTGTGTGTGCAAATTTACGTTCTGCTTAGCTGACTGGATTTGTTTTGTTCTTAAATGCTTTAGAGGAGAGACAGTCAAACAAGTTTGGTAAAAGGCTTGCTAGCTAGCAATTATACCAGTTTATTTCTTGGTGTCTTAGGAACTATTTTTTGTTTGTTTAATCTTTCATGCTGATTTCATTGAAAGTTTGTTTGCTTATCTCTAAATTGAGTAAAAATCCCTAAGAGTAGTGCAACTTGTCAGCTGTGTGGTGATTAACTGCCTCATCTGTTTACCAGGAGTGGATCGGGAGCTAAGAGGGACTTCCATACCTTTTAGAAAAGGTGATGCCTAACTTTTTTCCTCCTTTTCAGTTGTTTTTGATATACCCAAAGTAGTGTGAGCTAGGCTGTGCAAATAATTACTCAGTTTGACGGCTAAACTGAAAATAAACATTTATTTTATTCTGAACCAAGATGATCACATTGAAGTGGAACTTGGAACTTAGGGTTGTCTTTTTGTTGTTGCTGTTGTTGTTTGTTTGTTTTGTTTTCTTGTTTTTTGGTTTGGTTTTGCTTTTGCTCTATTTAGTTGAGGAGAGCTTTCCAAAATATTTTCTTTCATGTTAAATACAGCTTATATTTAATGTGAAACAAAATATTTTATTTCCATTTGAAATTACAGTCTTGAGTACCCTTCATTAAATGCTGGTGCCCCTCTTACCAAACTGTGTTTACTCATTGGGTAAATAATTTCTTTTGGACTCAGAGAAGGGAATCAAATATAACTTAGGAGTTGGGACAGCTCAACTCCAGCCGCACAGCAGCAGACAGGACTCTTTTATAGTAAAATTAAGAGTTCTGGTCACAGAGGGTGAGAGCTCTACAGAAACAGGGACACCAGGGCACCCCTGTATGTGCTGAACTTCTATCTTGTGACTTTTCTTTCTGCCGGAACGGGTCTTATCTCACCAGTCTCCTGTGTGCGGGACTTCCCCTGAAGGGCTCTAATCTCAGAACTGTTTGTCAAAACAGGCCTGTAATTATGCATCTTCTTGAAAATTCTTGCCCACTTTTCTATCTCTGAACAGCTGTATGCACGTTAATTCTGCTGTTGCAAGATGCTGTCTATTCACTGTTGATAAGCTTTCACAATGGGAACATTTTATTTCATCCATGCTAAAATTCATTAAATGTTTGTTAGAGTAATGATTTGAACTTAGCTATTTCTGTTCCTTGCTGAATACTGGACTATAGAGTGAATTACTCTCAGACGGGTCCAATGGAAGTTTAATTGTTTGTGAAAATATGAACAGCTTCAGCAAGAGAGCCTTTCATGTCCCAAACCCCTGTAACTCAGTGGTTAGTTGTTCCCAGCTGAGTACTCTAAGCACCAGGCTATTAAGTATAATTCAGGCAGCTACTACAGCCTCATTTTAACTTTTGGAATGCAATTGTGCATTGATAGGATAAATTACAAATTAAAAAAAAATGATAAGATAGGTGATGACAGAGACCAGAACCAAAGGAAAACCTTTAAAGAAGTCCTGCTGAGTGCCATGGAGAGACCTAACAGTAAACTGCATTTGAATACTGGAACATTCCTTTGTATGCTTTAAACAAGGATTTCCAAGCTTTTTTTTTAAGGTTAAGGTTGAAAATTTTGGCCTGTCTTCAGCTACCTAGTTTAACATAGACCTCAAGGACAGACCCTTGTATTCATATGAATGGCTGAATCATCCCACATGAATCTGAAGTGCAAGTGGACTTCTGGAAGTGCCCATCTATGGTTGTTAGTCCTAGACAAAGACATGGTGATTTCCAAAGACTAAGAGTTTCTAACCATCTACTGCTATCTCACTTCTCAGCTGTCTAAACGCCAAGCAGGTCCTTCAGTATCTAGGACTGATATTTCTGCAGTGCAAAACCTGTGCCATGAACTGTCTTACTTACTCTCATAAAATATAAATGGTTTTTGTCCTTGACATACAGGCTTGTAATTACTTCTGATTTGTTTTACACATAGAACATTACAGAAGGAGTGTAGAGATTTGTGTTTTGAACATAGAAAATTGGAAGACACTCCCATGGCAGCTATTGAGAGTGATATTTTTCATTCTTTCTTTCTTCAGGCTATTGTAAATATTGTGGATGCTATAGTTATTTAGGCAGACTGATTCATAATAATAAATAATATTGAATTTTACTTTATAGCTCCCATTTGCAGCAGTGATCCAGGCACATCCCTATAAACACTACAGACCATTAAAATATTAAAACACAACTAACCATAAAAATAATGTCAAATGGACAAATAAATAATTGGACTATGATGGAAGCTTCCCCCCCCCGCCCCCAAATCTAACATACAAGTCTTTCTAAACAGTTAAGTATTTCTTAAGGCTCAGGATGTGGGGAGGGCAGGAGAAGGCCAAGGCAGCATACAGCCAACATTTCTGCAAATCATAATGAAATAATACAGTAGTTGTGACTTTAAATGGGACACTTTTCAGATACAGTGACTGAAAAACACTAGTTATGGAGTTAGATGTCAATATATGAGTCTCCCTGATTCTAGTAAAAGCTTTTGTTGTAAAGGTTAAGGGGAAAAAAATTAAGAAACATTATATACATGTATTCCTACTTTGTGAGAGCTGAATTCTGCACTCCCTGCACCATGTTCCATGCCAAGGAGAGCAGAAAATGATGGCAGAAGCCTGAGACCTGAGCACAGGCAATGCTCCACAGCCCCAGCTGCCACCCGTGTGCAATGCTCCAGAGCACCTGAGGACATGAGAAATGCAGTATCACTGATAGAAGGAGCTATACATTTGAGAAGTAGAGCTGCCCTATGCCTCGAACCAGCTTATGCTTATGCTACTATTAGCATCAAATTTTATCTGGCAGTGTATCAAATAGGGCCTTTGCTTTGGTTTTCAAAAACCAGCCATGTGTGCTCTTTGATGTGCTGAAGCAGTCTACCCTAAGCCAACAAGTTAAAAATCATCCACCCTGCCTACAATGCCAGGTTGTTCTTTGTGTCAGGAAAGCCTGTGGCAGCTGAACACTGGCTTTGTGGGAGGCAGATCTCAGTATCCTGGGCCAATTGTTCTCTTATGGGCATAGGCTCAATTTCCATCTATAGCAATGAGAATGCTTGAAGCAGGTTTAAGGGCATTAAGTGACTTACTGAAATTAATTACAAAATGACATGTGAAAGTTTCCTTTTACTTTGGTTACTGATGGAAAACATTACAGAATGGTGTAAATTAAGGAGCATTTATTGCTACTTGGGAAAAAAATGAAAGGAATACTTTGGTCTTTTCATCACACAGGCCAGTGTAGTAGTTTGGTGTCCCTGATGATCACGAGAGCGACTTGAAAATTCTCTCTAACAAGCAAGTAAACAAACGTTGGTAGCAATACTGCAAAGTGCAACTACGCAGTTGTCCTAGGAAAGATTAACAGCATTTAATGTATTTTTAAGCAAAGAGTTAGCAAGTAGGCACCAGCAGAAAAGCAAAGTTACTAAAATTCTGCTGCTAGTAAACCCAAAAGTAATGTAACTTCCATGTATCTTGGATCAATCAACAGTGTTCTGTGTGGGTATTCTTTTGAAAATGATTTAACTTGCCATAAATGATGTCTGAACTGGCCATCTATCACTGCACAGTTTGTCTGCAGTGCTTAGGAATTTAACACCTAGAATGACAAGTGTAATTACATGCTTCTGAAACATATGCCATAATTTATGGCTATTAAGCAAGTATAAACAAGAGATCAAATCCTAGTGTAAGCAGTCATCCAAGAAATCATCTTGACATTTATTTCATTAAAATCTTTCTTTCAGTAAGACAGAACATACCTGAGTAGCACTAACAGCATGTCTGCAGATACTCGCCAGTTACTGCATGTTTGCAAAGCAAAGGATCAGGTACACACATGCAGTCAATATTTAATTTTCAGTTACATTTTGCACATGTAGTTATATGGGTGTTTATCATGCTTATTATTATCACTGTTACTATTATTAATCTCCCACAGGTGATTAATATACAGGACTTAAATAGCAGCAAACCTTTTCGCCTGTTTACGCTGTGCCTTAAACATTCATTGTAATTTGACTTAGAAAACTGAGTAAAAAGGCTCAAGCCCTAGAGAGCTGGCTTTTTATTAGCTTGAGATCCTACTAGGAAGAGGAGCAGAAAAAGAGTGAGGTATGCTAGGTGAGGTGTCCCCAAAAGACTGGTGCTGTATGTGCTAGGCATAGCTGCAGACATTGAGCATGGGCACAGGCTGGGAACTCAGACTCCCAGTTGGGATCTTGCACACCCTTTGTCTTACTGCAGTGCTGAGAAAGCAGTGGGGTTGTTAATATTTGTGTAGATTGTAAAATTGATTTTTATTTCCTGTTATCAGGAAATGTCTGTGTCTGCCTTATCCCTCCTGCTAAGCTGTGCTTTACTCCATGAACACTGCCAGGGAACTAGAATAAGCCAATAGTTTTAAAAGAAGGGGGGAAAAAAGGCGAATCTGGATACCAGTCCCTGCCAGGGGTAAAATAATGCAACTACTGAGATAAACTAGTATTAACGTACGATGAAAATACTGTAATGCCAACCCACACAGAGCGATGGAAAATAGGTCTTGGCAAATAAACCTGAATGTCTTTTTAGCAAAACTTAGAGCTGTAAAGCTAACAGCACTGACTTTTGTAAACCTGGGTGCCACACATCATCCTGTGAGGTACTTTAACCTTACTTTAGCCTTACTTTATCTAATAAGACCATCACGATTATCTTTTTTTGTTATTCCCCCTCCCCCCCACTTTTGGTTTGGGTTTTATCTGGGCAAGCTCATAGTTGGGGACTGGGAAGAAGGTTCCTTCCCTGCTAGCTACGGCTGATGTTGTTCTTATATCAATGCCTGTCACAGTGAAGGAAATGTTTTCTTCCCAGATTGTCAGTCTCTTCTATAGCCACTCTGGGTACTTCTTTCTTGATTACAACCGGGAAACTGGGGAGTTGTGGTAGAAGTTTTCCTTGAACCTCTTTAATCATATAGCTTATTTCTAAGGTTTTTGTGGAATATCTGTGAGACATAAACAGAGCATGCTGGTGGGAGCTGAAATCTCTGTACTTGCCAGGAGCTCTCTGATGGCCTTTGTGAGAGGGGAGGAGTGTGGAGGAAGGAAGAGAGAACTGCTTGTGAAAGGTGAGGAAGTAAGACTGTATCAGCAAGGAAACCTATAGAAAAATTGCAGCAAGTATACCTGGTCTCTGGTGGTTGTACTATCTTACAATCCTGCCATCAGTTTTGCAGGCTGATACCATATGTACCATTTGAATGTGTTGTTTTCCAGTGAGTTCAGGCCCCCAAGCTATTTCAAGATATACACGTTGAGCCAAAAGAAATAGGATTTATGGGTTAAGATTATTGGTGTTCTGTATGTCATAATATAAAATTGTCTCTATAACTGAAATAAAAAATAATTTAGCAAATACTGACCTGATCCAGAAGTTGTCGCTAGAACTGTCCTGTAGCGAGCCTGATCAAAACCATGATGATTTCTCCTGAGATTAGGAGAACAGCTACTGCTTAGTTTGTGCTTTAATCCTAATGATCAGTAGCACATGCAAGGCTGGGAAAGAGTAGTCAGAAAGAATATTTGACAATTAGTCATAGAATCATAGAATATATTCTTGAAAGTTGACTGGATAGAAGGCAAAATTGTCAGGGCATGGTACTGTTGTACCACTGCTATTGTGGCAGGAGGCTGAGTACAGAAGACACATCTGTTTCAGCCTGCAACCACCACGTGAGCAGTCCTAACTTACTACTGCAATACTGTGGCCTGCAGGGTCCTGAGCCAGAGGACTATTTAAAAGATTAATTGGCTGGAAAACTTTTGGCACCTGAAATCTATCTCTGCTGCTCGACTTTCAGATAGAAAAGTCTGACGTTTCTTTGCACTTGAAATGTCTTTTTGAGCTGGAAACACTCCATTTCTCCAAATACACAGAAAGTGAACTTGTTTATAACAAAACATAATATTATAAAGAATGACATGGAATGGCAAGATGCAAACACCCATGCTTAATGTTTCCCCCCCCCCCCCTTCAGTCTTGAACTGATGTACTAGTTTTCAGAAAGTTATTTGCCCTGAAATTTGCTGCGTGTATTGGACATATTCAAGAGTAGCCTAGATTCATTCAAGAGTAGCATAGATTTTTTGATTATTACTCCTTTTACCTGGGAGGTTTCTGGTATATGCAGGGTGATGGGAAGATAGGAGATTGTTTGCAGAAGTTATGGTCTCTCTGCAACTTTCTTTTACAAGGGAACGAGCATTATTAATGTTGTTGTCTTAGTCCATTCCCTGTAAGATAATAATATTAGACCTTTTCTAGTACCATGAACTTTATTGGAACAAACAAAATTTGCTTTGGGAATCCCTAGCTTTAACAGAGCCTATTCATTATTCTTTAGCTATCCTCCCAAAAGCTGTTGGGTTTTAAAGTACTTTGTACCGCTTTGGAATTGGCTGCAGAGGAATCAGGCATGGAGGAATTTGCTGTCAGGCTCATTACTTTTTCAGCTCTTTGAGATCTTTCTCAGCTATACCTGTGGTATGCCCCAATACTACTTTCAAGAAGTACATGACCCAAGTCCTGGGTTCGTCTGTATCTGCTGCCATAGAGGTCCCACTGACCAAGAGCATGACAGTGATCCATCTTCAGATGGATCCTCTTGAGACCATCATTCTGTGTTTCAGAAGACTCAGAGGCACTGGTGTGTGCTAGGCTTCTAAATCTCTTTTGTTTGGTTGAAACAGTGTGTACACTTCGTTGTGATAAACACTGAGCCTGGTGGGTGAGGAGGTTGGTCACAGACAAGCATTCCTGAGTGCTGGGGGACCTGCTTTTGCTCTTGGGCAAATTTGGCAGTCAAAAATGTCCAGACTCATTGTCTCAGACATATAGTTCAAATCTTTTTTTCAATTTAAAAAAAGGTAGGAGTTAAATAAAAAATCCATTCAGAGCAGCTATTGCACTGTTTACTAAGAAAGTGCAAAACCCCCACCCCTCTACTTCATCCTGCTTGGTATTTCTGTTTAACTTTTGGCATAAGACAAGGGAACACATAAGCCTTTATTTCCTACATACCAGCATTTTCTGTCTCTGATCTTCTGTATGGCTTTTAACGTTTGCTTGCTTCATAGAACCTATTTGAATAGCTTGAGTAGCAGAACTTCACATTTGATTTATTTTCTTCAAGCTTTAAAAATAAACCACACAAATACTATCTGTTCAGTTTACTTATGGAAATTTATACATGAATGGAAAAAGGAGAAATTTCAATATACATGACTAATAAATTAGCAGTCTGTGCTCCAGAGAGAAATGGAAAATTGCAGCATTAAATCAATTTTATGTGATAACATAACAAAACAACAGATTGTTTGGGGTGCTTGAGGTAACCACCTTTCCCTGATAATGTATGATTTTCAGTAGCACTGAGCAACAAATTCTTCATCAAGTTTATAGTGAAAATTTCTGACAGTGGCAGGTGAGGAATTAGTTTTAAGGATGATGTCCTTCTGGTGCCTCATGGTGAGAATGATATTATTTATATTAACTGGCAAAATAGCCTGGTAGCACACAGGCAATTACCTCAATTTTATGTTTAGTGCTCTCCTCATAAATCTGTGTAATGATGGCATCTCTGTTATGAGCTTACATTAACTTACTGGTTACAGTAATTGTGTTGAAACAAGTAAATGTCCACTCTGTGATGAAGGTAGTACAGTTAGGGTATTCCAAATAAATAATTCCTTGAGCTAAAAATGAGAAGAACAGATCAAGGCTTTATGAAAGGAAATGTTAATGGCACAATTAGGTAGAGCTTTGGTAGTGATTTTTCTTGCATATGTGTGAATTTGTTCTCCATAAGGATTTTGTCTCAAGACGGCAAAGTGGTCACTGTTAATTTCTTTTCTGGCTGTGTACTGTCCTCCAGACTGGTGTTTAAAGTCATTCATGGAGGTGAAGTGAAATGCAGTATATCTGTCCTTGATCTTGCCAAAACCCCTTTATTCCCCACAACAGCGTAGTCTGAGGTGATCTGTTCAGATGCAAAAGCAGAAGATCTGCTGTTTATCTTGCTCTTTCATAAGGCATTTGTTACTGACCATCGCCAAATACAGACCATTGGATTGTCCCAATAAGGTTTCTTTCTCATATGCTACTGTAAGAAGAACTGCAGAGGTTTCAGTGGGTGATTTATGTTTGGTATGAAAGTGGAATTTACAAGAGTGGGCATTCAAAGTGTCAGACCAACTAATTACTGGAAGCACCATCCAAGTACAATTAACTTTGTGGTTTGTCAGGTAATACATTTGTTCTTTTCTTACAATATATGAAATATTTCTTTTCACATCGTGGTCAGATGGGAAATTGGTATCCTTGCACCCTTTCAAATATTCCTTTATTAATTAATAGAGAGGAACTGTAACTTCTGTTGTCTTAGGGGAAAAGTTAAGTTTCAAAAATATTTTCTCCTTCCATGAACATTAGAAATTTATCTTAATGTGCTGACCTTGGCTGTACACATTTAAAACAGATCCATTAAGATAAAAATAGCTTTTAAATTACCCAATTTTATAGACTACCTGACCTGCTAAGTACCTGCAAAAAATTAATTCAGGTATTTTCTGTCTGGAGTGCTTTATTATCTGGTGGTGAGTGCTTTATTATCTGATGATAACTGCTTGGGCCGAGCTGTCAATAGGTTTTAGCAGAAAACTTTAGAAAAAATGAGCAATCATCAGTCTCAGGCATTTGACCTACAAATCATATGTGCCAAAACCATTTCAAAATGAAGCAACAAAGTCAGATTTGCCACAGGGAGGGAGCGAGACAGACCACTTGAAGACCCTTTGCATTGACTTAAAAATAGTGGTGATCATTTACTTGTGAGTAGGTTTGGATAGATGGTTTCTGTGCTCCTGAGACAAATTTTTAAGTGTGGCATTTGAGGAATAATGCAGATCATGGATACTGTCACTTGGAAAGGCCTGGAGTCCCACTCTTTTAATAAGCAAAGACATTGTTGCCTTGCCAATATGCTCAGGTACTTTTGTGATATCACTGCTCTGTAACAGCCCTAGTGAGTTGCACTTGTAGCTTGATGCAATAAGGTCATTTGGTGTGTCTGGGAATGCTTTGTCATTGCCAAGGGTTATGCTAAACAGGCTGGCTGCTCTGGAAGTAGAGTGGGAGCCTCAGGTATTCAAAACATATTAAAGGAGCTTGAAAGTTTTTGCTTTCACCTCCTGTCAGCCTTATTGTTCACATGATGGCTTGGGAAAGGACACAAGCCTAAGATGCTGCCCCTCTTTTAGAGGAATGGGAATTCATAGGGATTTTGGCCTGAGTTCAGCACTTAAATTCTAGCTGTTACTGCTCACTTGCTGGGTGGCAGCTGGCAGGCAAGGGTGAATATCACAGGACCATACTGAAGGATACGGGTTATATTTCTGAGCAAGGTAGATTCAAATAAGCAGAGAAGCAAGAGAATATGAAAATGGTGACATCGCTATGGCAGTAAAGAGAGAGGAAACAAATTAAAAGCCACACATCTGAGACACCAGAGGATTATTTTTTGTTTAGTGCTGTCTGGTAGTAATAATAAAAATGATAATATTGTGGTCCCAACTTCAGTGGGAGAAGTGTCACTGTGTCAAATGGCATAGCTTAGAAATTAAAGTTGCTGGTGTTTTTTGACATGACTAAATTTTTTTCCTTAAAGAGTACCTTTTAGAAAACAGATTTTTCTCCTCAAAAGCAGATTTAATATCCTACAGCTTTCAGAGATACTCTGAGGTTATTACTGTAACTTGTTTATCATTTCATCAAGAAATGTTATTCACTAAAATGTCTGAACCTCTTCTTGTCAAAGGAATTTGTCTCTAGAAATAGAAGCACAGCAGGACTCCACAAACTCTGCTTCATGCAATGTCTGGTTCTTCCTGTTTTTTTTTCTCTGTTATACTTTTCTCCTTGAGAAGGTCTTCCTTCCCTTAGAAGATCCTTTCCCATACAAGGTCACTTGAGTACCTTAAACCTTCCATACTAGGCAAATAGCTGGTTTATATCTGCATTACTGCTTGTGATTTGAAAATTTAGTGCATTTGCCATGTTGATGTGCTTTGAGTCTGCCAGTCTCACAAATGAAGTTGTTCCTAAAACTTTTTTTCTTTTTTTTTTTTTTTTTCCAAATGATTGCTGAGAGACAGCAACTAAAAGGGGAAGGTAAGCTGTAGGCAAGTGTTCTTTGGCTTGGGTTAAGATTTGTGCAAATAAGATAGAGATAATAGTATGTGTTACTTAAATTCCTGTAAATCCCTGATGTCCATTTTGGAGCTATATTAAATTGCAATAGCATCATTATTACCTTTACATGCCTGTGATTGCCACAGCCCAGAAGTCCAGACTAGAGACATAGAGTACTAAGAAACAATGAGTAAAAGGTGAAATAAAAAGAAAGTGTTGTCTGGAGCAGTGGTTACCAAGCTGAGGAAGAAAAGGCTTTTGAGCTGAGGATGGCATTGAAAGATAAACAGGTGGACCTTCACATATGAAAAGTAGAGCAAGAAGTGTATTCCTTTTAAACAGCAAAATTACTTCATGTTTTCATATCTGTGAGATCCTAAAAAAAAGATCTGAAGATGAAAAAGCAGAGAATTGGAAAGGGTAGCTATGCAATCTGACTCTCAGAAATTACTCAGAATCATACGAGGCTTTCCAGAAGATAGTAAGGTAACTTGAAAAATTCTTTTGAGACAAAGGAAGCTAAAAAATAAATAAGCATATAAAATTAAGTGTGAGCTAAAAGTAGCCAGGGGATTAAAATTCTTTTTTAATATTTTCTTTAATAAGAAATGAAAGAAAAAGAAGGTTCAACAGTTAGAAGACAATTGAGATCGTATAACAACAGCTACTGATAAAAAAACAGATTAGGGAGTACTTGGAAAATGTAAACAGAGGCAAATTGATCATTCAAGATGATGCTTAATCACTGAAAGTCTCTGAATGTCTGTCCACTAACAAAGACCACTAGCAACCAGGATGGCACCAGAGACTCTAGGAAAGAAAAGACATTTCCCAGCGCCAGGTCAATAAAAAAGGGAAGAGCGATAACAGCAATTACTATTCAGTAAGGACAGCAAATAGATAAAATGTGCTATGTGATAAAGCTTCAGAAAAGGACAGTGTGATTTCTCTGTGCTCTCCTGAAAGGATCACAGAGGAAAGAGACAGCAGTTTGTGTCAAACTTTTTCATGAACTTTCACCCATATTTTTCATACTGTATTGTCAGATCAGAGCAACATTTCAGAAGTGAACATCAAGAATTACTGTGGTCTGGAGAAATCATTGTTAGGAAAGATTTAAAGAGCTAAAGTAGTACAGCAGTTATACAATGCCTGAGAAAAGAAAATACAGAAAGAAATGACTACTTGAAAGATTTGAACAGTGAGATGAAAGAAGACCAGAGATATGACTCCTTATAGGAGCTTATTAGGTCATAGAGCATTATGATGAGTCCTTACCCCAGCAGAGAAACAGGTAAGGAAATCCCATAAATCTCATCTGTCCCTACCTTCAGTAGGTCAGATCTATCAACATTTAGTTTAACCATCAAATAATGTCATAGGCCTCTGGATATCAAGTGTTAAGCGTGAATCCTTATGGTGAATGAGACTGAATGCTCTTTTCCTTTGTAAAATATGGACAAAATTGGTTTGGACTATTTTGTTTGTTTTTCAGCCTTTAAATTTTTATTTTCGTCTTTTGTGCCAAAGGACATCTGCAAAAAGACTTTAAGTAAGAGCAACTGTCATAATGTCAGTCAGTCCAGACTGTGTCACATAACTGTGCAGCAGATCTGAAATTTCCGCCTTATATGCCTAAGAAACTCTTTGATGGTCTGTAAAGTTTAAGAGGTCTTGTAATGACAGCTTCACAAAGGCAATTGTTGATCTTGGCACAACTATAGCCTGAGATGATGAAGCCAGTATTAGTTAGGCTTCTTTACAATGTCTCATGAAATCCTAATTTTCATGCTAATTCAAATAGTCTTTTGACCTGAGAATTTAGTAACTGGACCACAATTGAAAGGTAATAATAAATATCTAAGCAATAAATTAGGGAGAGTTGTCTAGCAGGATGCCAGAGAGATTATTAAACACTTTCCTACAGAAAATTACCTGGGAGGGAGAATTGACAGTATCTGATGACATTAACAGATGATAGCAAGGAAGAGAAGAAGAAGTGGAATATGTATTTCAAATCTAAGTGAGAATACAAGAAAATAGAAAGGTAGAAGGAGATTCCAGGGATGGAATTAAAAATTCCAAAACAGAATAAAGAAACAAGAAAGTGAAGCAAAATATCTGCCCAACTTTTCTCAGAAAATGAGAAAAATTAGACTTCATCATTTAGTTTTCAAATTTTAATGGATTCTAGTTCAGGAAAATGTACTGGTATTCTTTGTGATGCAAAAAACTTACAAGATGTAATACCTTGCAAGACATAAGAATGGAACAGAAAGCAAATGTGAGTGATTGCCGTGTAGGGAAAGAGCAAAAGCGGCCTGTACAACATGAGGCTGAACAGGATCGAATAACTCAGGGGAGTATAATGACTCCTTTTTCTGGTCCTGTTTCAGCAGTGTGTCTGCCAGCCTTTCCAGGCACATGGTCTTCACAAGAAACTCATACACAGGAAAACTTCAGTTAGGAAACAGTAGAAACCATAGAAACAGAAGGCTGATCAACTTGAAATTAAATTTGGCAAGAGTTAATAGTCCTGAATACTGGGTTTCAAAGAACTCAGTAATTTCAGGCTATATTTAACTTGATTGGATGCAGCGGTAATTCCGAGAAGTCCTGTTACTGAATCCATGTGATACGGTGAGATTTTGGCCCCTTTGATTTATCAGCAGGAAAGATAACATTTCATGCACTATATATGCAGGTAAATGATTCTGGATGATTTAGGTTGCCTTAGAGTTTTTAACAAGTAATTAACTGAAGTAAATAATAATTGACCTTGACTATCTTTTTTTTTATGTCTGCAGTATTTTCTGAGACCAGCCAGCCTCTTGAGGAAGGAATATATCATATCTCATGTGATATCCAACCTGGACTGAGCAAAGTGGCAGAAAATGCCCTTTCAAAAGATAATCCTGTCCTGACAGATGGATGGAGTAGATAGATAGTAATAATAATACTTTTATTGATATATGATCTGCTTATAACAGATAATACCTCTTTTTGTTTTTAATTTATCTACATCTTACAGTTCAATATAATACATCTATTGAAGTAGCAGAGGATTGCACAGGCAATCCTGAGGGCAGAATTAGGTCCTCTTATTCTATCCTCCTTCTTTTGTTCAGTTTGGGCACACCTTTCAGTATTTACAGTATTTAAATTCCATCATAATCAGGCGTGTCCTTCGCATCTTGGACACAAGGATTTCCAGTCTGAAAGCACTAGATCCAAAAGCAAAAGTTTTTTGAATCAATTTTCAGAAATAAAAATGCATTCAAAAAATTTGACAGTGAGCTAAAATATCAGTATTTCAATGAAAACCAAATTTCTTTAAAAATGTTTCAGTATATTAAAATAGCATGACATGGGCTAATTTATTTGTAATTTCTAAGCCTTTAAAGCTGCATCAGATATTTGCTCAGAGAAAACAATTGTGAGTCATGATGGAGGGAAAGGAACTGT
Source organism: Acropternis orthonyx (assembly GCA_035583155.1). Lineage (NCBI taxonomy): Eukaryota > Metazoa > Chordata > Aves > Passeriformes > Rhinocryptidae > Acropternis > Acropternis orthonyx. The sequence goes on from JAWWEU010000040.1 coordinate 19,788,125, forward strand.
TGACTCTGCATTTCTGTTGGTTTAATGATACAGAGAACAGAGACGTGGTTGAAACATGACATCTGGAAGACTCTTATAGTTGATTAGCTTTGCTCTGAGGTTATTCACCTTGCTAGTAAAGCTTCTATTGGAAATAAATGAGTATTAGAAACTAGAAAGTACAGTTCTGAGTATTTGCAGATACATAATTACTTTATGAATTGTATGAATTTCCTCCTCTGTTTTTTTTTTTTTTAAATCAAAGATACATTTGCTTGAATTGTTGGGTTACTGTCACAGCAGAGAGGATCTAAATTTATATGGTCTTAAGAAGTTAAATCTTAAGAAGTTAATTCTTAAGCAGCTAATGTCTAAGCTTTTTAAGTTTCCTAATCAGAGTGGCTGTAGACTGCATATAATGAAAAAAGCTGAAAGAAAAGGAAGGATGTGAATAGAAACCTTTCTATTGATCACAACAAATTCCAGGAAAGGAGGGAAGAAATCCTAACTCTCAATTGTTTGAGGAGTCTTACCCAGCAGTTCACACAGCTTTTGGCTCATCAGCAGAAGTACTTTTAAAAGAAATATTGCAATGACATTCGAACCTTGGATTCCAAAACATTCCTCTATCATTCCCTCAGCATGCTCTTTATAAATTTTTCAAAATGGAATGTTTTATCTTGTTTTTCTATAGTGTTGGCATTATAGACAAACCATGTGAAAGCAACTGGTTTATCTTCATCTGAGGCATCCTTGGTCCAGCTATATAAGGTGGCTCATTTTGAAGTGCCTGTGAGTGGACTTGGAAATTTAGAGAGGAGAGATGCCATCCCTAAGTGGATGACCTAAACCAGGGACCTCAGCTAACCTACCCTACTCTAAGTAGCGTAACAGCTACTTGTGAGAATGCACAGAGGCATGTGAGGTAACCAGAGTATCTACACACACTGATGTGAGATGGACTCAGCACTGCTGTAATAGGGGAGTACTGGCAGTTAAAAGGTAACAGACAGCTCTGAAAATTGGCTCATCTTTTGAAGTTTTAAAGCAATCTTATAGGAACTCCTTTGGAGTCTATATGAGTTATACTTAGAACAAAACAAAATACCTTTGGGTGTAATAGCACCTGTTTGTGATCTACTGTATTTAAGAAAATCCATTTAAACTAAGGGACAAACTGTCTGGCCTGAGGAACCTGCTAAACCCTGCCTTTGCTGCAATATGTTCAGAAAGAGAGGGTTACCTGACATAAACTCAGCCAGCTGCTACTGATGCAGCTGGGAGGGCTTTGGCTGTGCCACCCCCAGACCCTTCAGCCGTGGCCTATCTCAGCTGCACCAGCACACATCCCCTTATTAAAGCCCCATCTTGCCTTTGCTGTTCCAGATGAAATTCTTGTTTCCCTGTGAGATTTTCCTGATTAAGTGCTCAGGGTCCTGCTGATGTGTGCAGTTCTGTTCTGCTGAGTCTTCCCTAGCACAAACATCTCATAGAGTTTTAAAGCAGAAGGCGCTGTTTTTTACCATAAGATAAAGATTAACACTACTTAGCAAAGGAATTCCCAGAGCAAAACTTGTCATGTGGATGGGATTGCAGTCATAATTTTAGGGTCATTTTAAGCCCTGTTACTATTACTATAAAAAAATATGTCCATGAAGTGTCAGATCACAAAAGAAATATTTTTGCAATTACTTACAAGCTTACAGAAAATATTTAAAAAATATCTGTATTTAAAAATTATCTTTATTTGGGTAGAAAGATAAAAGATAGTGTTTCCAGAAATTATCTCTGCATATATCTGGGGTGGATAATATTTAACAAAGAGGCACTGGTCCCGTTTTTAGAAGACACATGCTTATGTTTAAGCATGGCCCCCTTTAATTTGAAATAGTTGTTCATTCATTTCTTAATTTCATGACAATTAGGGGAAATAATGACAGTTTTAAAAACTGCATTGATCTTGGTAAAAATGATGGTGATTTCACAACCATTCCATAACATCTACTCCAGTGTCAATATTCCAGAAACCCCAGATGCTGGATCAGATCCTGAAGTGCTTGATTATTATTTTTATGCACTGTAATCAATAGCAATGTTACTTGCACTTAGCCCTTTGTTGGCATAGCCAGAATAAAGCATATTTGATTGCTGAGAAAGAAGAAAACAGTATAAGTTGTGAAGCTGTAAGATTAAAAAATGCTTTTCACAGTACAATAAGCTTATCTGTCTCTAGTGAAATGAATAGCACTATGAGATGACAATTGTCTTATTTCAGGATATACTTGGAATTATTCAATTGTTGTAGGCAACATAATGTTAATAAAATTTGTCTGATTCTGTCATTCTGCTTTTATTAGCCTTTGTCATCATTCTCTCAAAAGGTAATTACATCCAGAGAAATTAAGATTTAATCAAAGCATTTCACATTTTAAAACACAGACAAAAACCAAACCACAGGCCAATACTTCAAATCCTTAATTGGTGCAGTAAATGAAGATTAATACTTGGGCTTAGATAAAATGGCCAGGTTATGGTACAAGAATGTTTTAGTTAAAAAAACTGCCACATTTAAATAGGTAGTAAGAACTGCTTAAGCTTACAGGTGATGTGAACAGAGAGGTCAGTTGTGCAACGCAAAAAGCATCTTCTGACATAAATAACTGCTTATGTGAATAAGCACTCAGGCTGGAGGATAAAGATATTCCCTTCCTTTCAAGAAGGAATTCTCCATCCTGTTTATATCTAGTTTAAGAACTCAATAAACCCACCCAATAGAATAGAAAAACCATAACCTTAACTCTTTCTTGTAGCTTTCTAGATGACACGTTTTCTGCCTTTGCTCTATTTTGACTCAGATTCTTATTTCTTTTATTTCCCTCGCCCCTCTTCTTTACTTGTAAAGTGTTTTTGCTCAGCTGTCATTTCTATTCTTTGCTTAAAATAGTGATAAGAACCTGTAATTACAGTGATGGAATAAAGTTAAGAGAAAATTGAGAAAATTGTTGGGCTAAATCAGTGCCTAAGCAGGAGTCTTTTAAATTTGCCATGGATAAAATTAATCTAGGCTTCTGTTGATAAATTAGCTCTAGGATACAGACTCTTTGGGAGTTTTCTAGGTGCAGGAGTGTTGACTCACAGCTTGAAGCAGTTGGGGGCACAAAAGGGTGGTTGAGGGGGGCACTTTCTGCACTGACCCCCAGAGATGTACTTAGCTGCAGTGGGACCTGTTCAGGTGGGCTGTGAGAGAAGTGCAAGAGGTTCACATTATTCCTCTCCTGTGCTGTATCTACAGAGCATTTGTAACTTTTAAGCAAGGACCTGACCTAAAGGGTCTCTCCTGCTAAAGCATCTGTGAAATGGTGAGCAACCAGGGTGTCAACAGATGCTTAGTGAAGATTACAGAGCTCTTATTAAGGGTTGGTTTAAGCCTCCTGGTATAGAAGGTGGTCAGCAGTGAACTGTGATATATGTTTGTATCACTCTTTGCTAACACAAAGACAGAGCATGCATATGGGCAGTCTGTGCAACAGGAGGCTGTCCACTCATGGTACATGTAGAGTGTGTGCATATACCCTTGGCAGAGTCCAGGAGCTGTGTTTCCCTCCTCTGTAGCACAGCAAATCCCTTTTCTCACCCCTGTATCCCAGGCTCCAGGAGTGTATTGGCACTTGCCTGTGGGTGGTCTGAGGGAAACCTGCCTGGCTGTTCCCCATACAGGGACCACTGTTAAGATGGCTGTATCACTTGAGTTCATACTTCACATCTGTCTGTAGGGCTGTCTAGAAAAAAAAAAAGACCATTCTCAGACATAGATATAATTTTGCATTACTATGTTTAAATGCAAAGATAATTTAGATGCAAAGTTGACAGAGAAGATTAGCATGCTTTGCTCCTGACACTGAATAAAGGCAGCTACTATGTTTCAGTGGTGTATGTTCACACAAAATGAATTTGAACTGGTGGAAACTTTTGTAGGGGAAGAAAAACTCCACCTAGAATAAGGATTTAATAAGAGCATGTATCCTGAAACTATGAAAGAGAGGACCATACTATTCTCTAATTTATATAAATATTAATAAAAATTAGTGTCCTATGAGATTTTTCATTGTACATATGGGATAGTGGATTATTGTCCCTATATACTCTGCTTAAGTTTCGACGCTTTAAAAATGACATTTTGGCCACCAGAGGGCAATGATTTCTTCTGTTCCTCAACACCACAAGTAATCTCTTTGGAGTGAGAGATGTTAATATAACCCCTTGACATTTTTGAGCTTTGTAGTATGCACACTTTCACCTCTAAGTTCATAACCAGCTGCTATTTGTAGTGACTCAGAATTCTTCACTTGTGATGTTTAATTAGTGTATGTGAAGGAACTTTGGTCTTTTCCGTTCATCTTTTAGATACAGAGGTCCACAACACAGAATTGATAGTTGGTCCTGTTCTGGGAGGTCATTTAGGATCAAATGGAAACATTTATAGGAAAAGTAGGCAAAATATAACACTAAAAAATAGCCTTTCAGACTCAAGGATTCAAAATATATTTCTTGGGTTTCCTTTGTCACTATCACTTACATTTATTTCTCTTGTCTACAAACAAACATCCAAGCTCTCTATGTTAAGACTGAATAGATTTCATTTTTACTAGAAACCATCGTAAAATTGTTTTCATATGTGATACCTGAATGTTAATTAATTTATCCCTATTATATGCTGCCCATTGAGTCATTTTTTCTAACTGGATTTTGAGACACTATCATAGCTTATGATTAAAATTTCAGTAGAATGAGTTAGAAGGTAGTCAGGGAAGGAAAAAGTACTGAAGGATGTTATCTGTCTTATAAACAAATTCCATGCCAAAATGAAGATTTAGTAGACAAGCTGCCAGAAGGCTGCTGGTTTTTTGCCACAAAGCTCCTAGAGATATCACTGAATAACTGAGGTCAGCATATTTGCAACTCTTTCAGGTTTTAAAAGTTTTTCAAAGTATTTTGTGTGAAGAAACTCATGAAGCACTAATGGATTAATCCTGACCAATGTTTATTCATCTTGGCCTGTTTTGCAGTTTCTGGGTGGTCAACTGTCCCATTCTGGTGATCAGGCTCCCAAATATCAGACCACTAATCTGAAGTGGAGCACACATATTGATGTCCTTTGAGACAGATCCTTAGTATTTCAATGGAATTATGAACATGAGCTACTTGGAACAGATATAAATAAGACCATCAAGGTTCCTCCAGTATGCCCCTGCTGTTGCTATTTGCACCATCTTCTAGAACCCCTAGACAGAAGGGAGAAGTGTGTCTGCAAGAGAAAGAAGCTTTAGCATCTGCTTTGGAGCAGATGCTCAGCATCATGTGCTACCCAAATTAGCTGGCCGTCAGCCTCAACCTTGCTGGAATCAGCTCCTGTCCTAATATCTGAAAGAACAATCTTTTGCAGTAGGAACTCTTGCTGAGTGACCTGTGGATTTATTAATTACAAATCAAGCTGAGCTGTCACCTGAACCTTCTGTTCCTGCGTTCAAAGCCATAAAAGTTTTCACTTACAAAGTACTGATTGCAGCTAACATACTTTGTGAGGTCCTTCATAGATATTGTTCCTAAAACATGTCAGTGATACTGAGAGAAGTTTGGAAGAATATTTGTTGTAGAGAAGCTTAAAATATTGCTAGAAAAAAGAGAGTAAACATTTAGACTGTTACACATTTTCAGATGTACCAAACAGAGTAGTTTGTATCTGACATGTCAGGTTTGGAGTCTTTAGCCTCCTTTGTTACCTGAGACTCAAGTCTATGTAAGACTGATTGGGTCATCCCCAGCCAGGCTGTTTGTACAGCCTCAATGCACATTGATTTAATTTTATGTAATGGGATTCATAAATTTTCCACCAGCTCTGCTCCTGCAGCAGAAAGTTAACAAAGGAGTAATGAACACTTCGCAAGTATTCCGAAGGGGAATCCCCAAATGCTGGGGAGTCTCTGCCAGGAATGTAGCTGTTTTCCTGCTTTCATGTTCATCCCATGATGCAAGGGAGCACTAAATACTCGTCTGCTGCAAAGGAGGCAGGCACACAACACAGGGGACTGGAGGCAGCTACTTGATTGAATTCACCATGTATCCTGAAGAGATTAAGACAAATTAACTTGTGAAATATCCCAGTTTGTTTCACTCATTCCTGGGGATGGGACCTGGTGGGATTGCCAGCAAGAAAAATGGGACACCACAAGTCTGTCTTAACCGGGTCAGGACCCATCCACACATTTCTTTCATCTTTAGGCATTGCCAAACCTCTGGCATGGTTGTCAAGCATTGAAACAAGTGGCATAGGGAAGTGGTTGAGTCACCATCCCTGGAGTTATTTACAACATGTGTAGATGTGGTACTTAGGAACAGGGTTTAGTGATGGACTTGACAGTGCTGGGTTGGAGCACTAACAATTGGAGTTGGTGATCTTAGAGGTATTTTCCAACCTAAATAATTCTATTATTCTATGAGGAAAGCTGTTACAGCATATCAGACTGTCGTCCTTTGTACCGTGAAGAGTGCCAGTTCCATGAGGCAAAAGAGCCACCGCAACAGCAACTTGATTCTATTTGATAAAGTTAGGTGCTTCTGCAGTTGGTTTTATGTATTTCTTTACCAGTGGTGCTCTTTGGCAGTGCTGTGTGGGGAGGGCACCTTAATGTCCGGTGTTTATTTAAACCTAGTCACACTGATTACACGTAAGTTCAGCAGGCACTAGAAGTGTATGTACACCAGTGCCTAAATTAGTCATTCTGTGGGTGGGCTTGCATTCTGTAACAGAAAAAGAGCAGCTTAAAATACATCAGTGTAAAAAGTAGTTTCAGAATATTAACTACGTATTAGTATTCTAGGTACTTAATTTTAAAAGCTTAAAGCTTTTATCTAAAAAGCACAACAACACAAAAACCCTCAGGCATTCCTGGCACTTTTTAGTGATAGGAAAAATGAACTAAAACGTGTTTTCAGTACATGGTGATGACGAGCAACCAGGGCATATTGATGTTATCCCCACTATTTTTCTGGTGTAAAGGCACGACAATTGCAACTTTTCAGTCTTGTGCGAAAGAGCTTTGCTGTGTCTGCAAGTAAGCCTTTGTCATGGCTAAAATGACAGTTTTTATTTCTTTTGAATGTAAGAAATGAATGGAGGAGCAATTCTGTAAGTGAATTTTGGAATGTTTTTCCAGTATTAGACAAGAACTCACAATTTCCTAATAGGATATTATACAGTAAATTTATACAATGCATATGGAGTAGACCTTCTTAATAGATTGCTTTTGATCTCATGATTACTATGGTCTAACGTTCAAAGTGGAAAATGGTTTCTCAAGTGAGTTAATCCCTATTCGTTTTTGAAAGAATCAAAAGGGGAGATCTCATTAGTTCATGAGTCATAACGTTGACTACATCTAATTAGATAGCTGGTTTGAGTGAGCACCACAGTCTGAAATTGACTGTAATTTTATTTTGATTGACAAATGATTCACTTGCTACAGAATAATAATACAAAACTCGATAAAGATAAAATGAGTACTATATCAACATTTGGATACTAGCAACTACTTCTTGTCTAGAATTTTGTGATGAACATTTCCTTTTTTGTTTGAAAAAGATAACTAGTTGAATCAAACTTTTTAATGGAAGTGTATAGTGTTACTAAAACTCTAATCATAGAAAGTTTTCCAGATCCTTTAAGGAGTTTCTGTACTTAGAAACATGTATAGCTTCCAGCTAGCCCCAATCCCAATTGAAATATCAGTATAACAATTTTGGGTGCCTAGTTAGACATTTGAATTTTGATTTTCCACCTCTTAAAAGCATCTCATATGGTAAACCATAGGTTTGTTTTATTTTTGGTGGAAAAGATGGGCAAGTTGTTTTTCTGTCCTCACACAGAACAGAAAATATTTTGAAATCTTGAAATTCTTGTTGGGGTAAAGAAACCTTTTCCCATCCAGCCCTGATAGCACCTACTTATAAACTATTTGAATAAGCACATATCTGAAAATATTATATTCATTGTCTTTGGTTTGCAAAGAGCTTACCACAGGGTTTTGTGTAATTGCCTTTGAGTATCATCAATGGTATTTCTATTTGCAAAGTGCATGTAATTTCTTCCTTGTATTCATGCACTGACAACAGAAAAGAACAGCACAGTATGTGCAGAAAAGCAAATAAGAAATGGCACATGTAAGGACAACATACTTTATAGTTGCATTAGGAAATAGGAGTGTTGTAAGGGTTGATGTTACAAGTTGAAGTTCCTTGAATTATGAGAATTAATGCTATTTTCCCGAACAAGGTCATTAGAAATACTAACAATGTATTTCAACATAGGTATGTTATTATGGGACATACTTCTAATGCCAAAGGAACTTTTAGACAAGCAGAAAAGTACTTAAAGGATTGTGGGCTGGATTGCTTTGGGAAGTATAAGGGGAATTTGTATACTTGCATTCTGGCTCAAACAGGATTTAGAAGAAGAGAATGTGGCCTCGAGTCTAAACTGTGATGTGACCACATACTCCGGATTGTTAGCCTATATCAACATTGTCAATACTATGTGCAGAAAATTTGATTTATTAAATATATTCAGATTGAGCATTAAACTGAAATGCAAGCACTTGAGGTAGAAAAGTCATGAAAATATTTAATATTTTATAAATTTATGCTCCTTCCTCAACCCTGCCTTTTTCTGCAGTGCCAAAAAGCTAGTGTTGTAAGGCTCTGTATACCACAGTGACCTGAAGAGAAAGGAATCCTAAATAGGGGAAATTAACACTATAGCTTGAAGATTGCTTTTCATTTTCTAGCCCTAAAGGGTTTTATGCAAAAAGCATGGCTACTGTTTTTCAGCTATAACAATATGCTTGAAACATGACTGATCTCTTTAAAAAACCTTGACATTTACTATCTGTACAACATGTTTGTCTGTCTGTGTGCTACGGTCTCCTTATTCTGTGCTGTAGTAAATGTAGTCACTTCCTACTTTTTGCATTTCACTCCTAGGTAGTTCGTAGGGACTGGAAAGGCTTTCCTCAACGGATGTAGTTCCAGCAAGAGGATAGTGAGAGATTAAATACATTAGCGAGAAAGAGAGGAACTACAGTAATCTTGTTTCTTGTGAGTATGTGATTTAAGATTTCCTTGGCAGAGGAATTTCTTAACAGATATACTTGTACCAGGTAACGCAAAGAATGTGAAAAATGATACAAAATTTCAGTACCAGTATAACTTCAGGATTTTTCAGGTAACTAAGTACTCCACAGAAGAAGCAGTCTCTCAGGCAGGCAGAGCCCAGAGTTATATATGTATTACTGCACATTTGTAATCACATATGTAAATCCTTGCAGTCAGATTGGTTGATGAGGACTGATTTGCATAACTCCAGTATGATTATTTCTCAGTAACTCTATCACAGATAAATCCCCTACTCCTGACAGTTATTTGTCACTATTACCTAATCAGAGTACAAATATTTATAATAACTGTGATTATGGAAATCTCTGGCTTTATAATCATTGGGATACACAGGCAGTAATTTGTTCCAGTTTTTACTTTTATTGGTTAGAGACAGTGAGCTCATCCCACTGATGGGCTGCCTCTTGCGGTGATGAAAGCCTGGCTTTGGGCACTCTGAGAGAAAGAGCACAGGTTTTGTCAAGAGAGTCATCATCTTTCAGAAGCATTTTACCAAAAGTGTTTTGCCAGAGGCATTCTGCTTAGCTGAAGATTTGTCTAGGGAGGCATTCCCTGGAAGCATTTTCCTTGCAGGGACTTGTCTGTAGAACTGTTCCCCTGAGGCTTTTTCGCAAGCAAAAAGGACTTGTTTATGTCATAATTCAAATGTTTTACCAACTTACTGTTTTTGTGTGATTTTTTTTTAATATACATTTTTATATATGTATCAATATAAAACAGACTAGCTATAGTCTTAAACTGATGGATGTAATGTTTCAGAAACAGGTTTCTTAAACTGCGTCTTCAATTTCAGATCTCTAGCTATGTGCTAGCTACAGAAATGGCCACTTCAACTTCCCACTTCTTTCATTTAGAGCAAATCTGCAGCTACCTTCTCACACTCCAGAAGGCATATACAGAGCCAGAGTTGTTCTACTCTCAATTCACATACACAACACTCCTTTCCGCTGATGGAAGTCACACATACAGTCCAATACCATTGTACATTTAGTTCTTTCAGGCAGCAGAACAAACATAAAATTCATCTTCTCATTTTTGGCGTCCTATTTTTCTTGAAAAAGATGTGGGTGAAATATTCCATTGCATCTTGCAGTTTCTAAAAACTCGTCTGACACCTTCTAGTGAATATGAAATGTGTTTGCTTTGTTTTTAGCATTCGATGCTTTGCAGAAAATGGGTATGCATGTGACGACAATTGTTAAGTAAAGCTTGCAAGTGAAATGTGCACCTGCTAGCTTTCCTTGCTGACTGCCTTTGCAGAACCTTAATCCACTGATTCCTACAGACTCACTCTTCACTTACACCATTACAAATGAAGAATTAGAGAAAACTTTCAGAGTAGCAAATAGAGCATTTCCTTTGTGGCTTCTGTATCACCTGAAATAGCTTATAGGGGCAAATCTTTGCTGTATGGAAATACGTGAAGTCAGAGAGAGAAACCATGTGCTTAGAACTGGGCAAGTCCTACAGGTGCCTACTCTTTGTTGGACTGGACTCTTAAGAGTTTTTGGCTCCAGTCCTTGAAGCACTTAACTGTAAATAATGCTTTAATTTAGGAGACAAGGAGACAATACAAGTACAGTCAAAAGTAAGGTAATTCTCTTTTCAGCGTGCTGTATTGGAGTTATGTTTTAGACAGCTGCATCTTTTCATTGCTGCACAGTGTTTACCACTTTCCCAAGATGTTCTTGCCCTATTTTCCGAAGTTTGCCTTGAAGTACTACTGATTTTCTTTGGCCTTTAATATTACGCATTATAAATATGATTTGCTTAGAAGTTTGTAATGCCTTTTTATCAGTGGTTGGTATGACTGTGCAGCTGTTCTGCAATTACATACTATGGAGCTGAGCAGAAACTTTAAGACATGAAGCATTTCTAGGGAAGTTCGGTAATTGAAAAGACCTGACTTAAAAGTGAAACCTCAAATACTGGAAAATGGAAAAAGACTTGTCTCTGAAAATGTTATGAAGGTTTTGAATGTCACTGCATTTGAAAAAATATCCACAAGGAGTGTGGTAGGCTCAGCACCCATTTAAATCATGTTCCCTCCAGCAGAGAAAATTAATTTAAAATTTCATCTGTTTAATTGTTTGTTATGCCTAATTAAAAATGGTATTTCATTTATTTGTAGCATAGTTAATATATTGCTTTATTAAAGAAATTACAGAAGTTTGGTTTCTAATTACAAAGACCGAAGATTTCTCAAAGTATATACTCAGAAATATTTTTACTTTTGACAAAATTGAGACCATTTTGGTAATGTGGAATTTTGTCATTCTTGAAAGACGGATAATGGAAAAGGAAACATTATATCTTAATGATGTTATTCTTGCTTTCTAAGTGGTTAGCATGATAACAAGTAAATGCTCTTTCTTACCTTCAGAAATATTTAGCAACGAGACCCCTTAGTTATATTCACAGTGGCTTAACCACAGAGATTTTTTGTGTGTTCTAGGTCACACAGCACAAGGAAAGGCTCATTATGCTGAGAAGGCTAAAGCTGAAGTGGCAACTGTGCTGGAATAGTAGCTGTAAAGGCTGAGATTAGAAAGCAAAATAAATCTGACATTATGCATTTTGGAGGAAGAGGTAAATGCTTATAAAAATTAATAATTTTTTCCAAGAGCTGTTTAATGTAGTGGTATTTAAGAGAAAGAAATTGATTAGATGAGGTAGACATTTTTTACAAACAACATCTTCAAAATTATGCGAAAGGGCAGAAATAGAGATAAGGTTTTTCATCTCTTTGCTGCAGTCAAATTGACCTTTTCAGCTGATTGGTAGAATTTTTTTTTTTTCTCTCTAATATATAAAGAGCATGTTGCTAAAATATTTTGAGTTTTTTAGATGGTGAAGACTATAATTCTTAGCAAGACACTCTTTCGTATATGAAAAAGAGAAGGAAGTCTTGGAAGTCATCTTTTACTTTCATTCTTGGCCTTTAGGTCTTGTGGTGCCCCTCATGTGAGAACACCATGTACCTCTGGGAACTGGACCTTAACAGAATGAGGTGCACACATGCCTTACCTTATTTACTGCCTATATTATGGTATCAAAATCAGGATGCATGAGGAGCCAAGAAATTCCGTGGCATTTTGCTAGTGAAGAGTGCCACTGGAGACACTGCAGAGAGGAGTACCACTCTTAACCAATAGTCACTAGACCTCTCTTGTGGTCTGTGTAGGAACGTATATGTATATTTTAAGAAACGATGGGTGTTTATGTCTTGGCTCAATGCAATTTCCCCTATTTTTGCTGTCACAGCAGGCTATTCTTGCCCATACAGTTGAAATTCTCTTTATTTACTATGAAATCTTTCATGTGTGTTTGCATTTTAAGGTTCAGTAGTATTTTGTAAATCTCCTTTACAATTGTCATGATTTACTGTATGAATTTCTTTTCTCCATGAGAAGTCTGAGAGAAAGTAACCCCAAAACCTGAAAGTGCAGCTGCAATTCCTAAACTAGCAACAAAATCTATACAGGTTTAGGTTCTTTCATGTTTTCAGTGACAGTATTATATTTACTTTACTCTGTCAGGGCATAGAGAAGGATTAAAATTAGGTTAGATGATACCTACTTCCACTTAACTTCTATATTTAAATGAGAATTGAGGCAAATATTTGCTGGTTCTTTGGTGCACAGAAGGAGATCTGAATATTATTGAGGCTGTGACTTTAATCCAACCTCTCTCTGAAGTCACCAGAGACAAACAGGTCTCTAGTAGAGGTTTATTAGTCCATTTAGATGTGAATTGCACTGTGGTGGTTCCTGTCTTTCTTGATGAACTAGAGAGCACTGAGAACTTAGCTTAAAGCTCAGTCCAGTCCCCAGTAAAGTAGGATGAGCCAGACTCCTGCTCAAAGCAAGGTCAGCTATAAGATCACATCAGTTGCTGAGATCTTTATCTGGTTGGATCTTGAAAACCCCCAAGAATGGAGAGAGACTCTGAGCAGCATGTGGCACTGCCTGACTGTCCTTATGGTGGAGAAGTTTCTCCTCAAGTCAGTCTAAACCTTTATTGTTCCAGCTTTTTTCTGTTGTCTTTCACCCTGCCAATGCATGGCTGTGAAGTCTGGCTGTTATCTTCAGATACAGGAGGACTGGTGTTCATTTCCCCTGGAGCCAACTTTTCTTCAAGTTGAATGATTTCCTCAAATTCTCCTCACAGGGCAAGGACTTCAGCTGCCAACCTTTGTGGTGGCCCTTTGCTGAACTTGGTCTGGTTTATCCCTTTCTGTCTTGTACTGGGGGACCAAAAACTTTGCACAGTGTTCCAAATATGGTCTAACAAGTGGTGAGTGGAGGGTGACAATCCCTTCCTTTGATCTACTGCTTGTGTTACTACAGCCCAGGATATTTCTGGTCCTCTGCTGCCAGAATACTGCTGGACCATGCTGCTGTCTTCAAGGGCCTTTTCAACAGAGCTACTCCTCATTCATCAGTTTCTCATGTATCATATGCAAGGACCGTTTCTTTCCTAGGCAGGGATTTGCATTTGTCCTTACTGAATTTCATGAGGACCCTATTGGCCTATATACTTCCCTTTATAGGATAGCCCTGCCCGGCAGTATATCCGTTGTTCCCCCAGTTTGATGTAATGATGAGAGTGCACTCCATTATCCCAGTAACCTGCAGGTCACTGGTGAGTATGTTAGAGAGGATGGGCCCCAGGATAGATACCTGTGGTAGTTTGTTGGAGGAGAGAGCTATCAGCAGTGGAAGAACAGCTTTGGCAACACATATCTCTGACTGCCTGACCCCTGGATACTGCACCTCAGCTTCGTATGACTACTGTTATGTCAAAGGACTGTTTTACAGTTTAAGAATTTACCCTGTTTGAGGATTTTATAATGTTTATATGTTTCTCCTTTGTTCTCCCATGTGCTCTGGTGGAATTTTCCACCCGCATGGCTCTTAACTCCCTCTTTATTGCCTCCTGCGGGCAGCAGGGTAACAACCCCCTATATGGCATACCCTTGCCCCTGTCTTCCCAGTTTTGGGGGTTTATACCTTGTTTGGCAGGACCTTCTCACACCCTTCCCCAAAACCTTCCCAGGTCACACCCTGTTCCAGAACCCTTCCCCCCAACCCTATATAAGTTGTGTACAAGTTTGAATAAAGATTCACTTTTTTGTACCTTCCTACCTCATCCCTGAAGTGTCTCATTCTGTCCCCCGTGACCCTGCAGGACCGCAGTAGTTTACTTGTTACCATCCTCCAGATAGGGTATGGCCCCTGATAGTCCAACTGGATTTTTACGTGTCCAGTTGTTCACCAGCATATTGTAAAGTTGTAACTTGGCCACAAGAATACTGTGGGATATGGAGTCAAAAACTAAAGTCAATGTAAATGGCATCCCCTGCTCTCTCCTTGTCCACAGACCCCATTACTATATTGTGGAGAGATATCAGGGTGGTCAGGCATGATTTGTTTTTAAACTCCTGGCCCTGGTCCCTACATCGTCCTCCTGTATATTGCCTTTTAATGTCTCTACACCATAAGTTCCTTCTTCAGTCATGCAGATTTTCTGGTAAATTTGATGGTCTTCCTGAATATTGGCAACTACTGCTCTTGCACTTGTAGGATGCTGTCTGACAGACCTGCCAACTTCCCTGAACTCCTTTGTTTTTCAGAGCTGTCATAGAATCACACCCAGTTTTCTGAATAAGTTGGTTTGCTGATCTGAAATCCAGACTGTACCCTGCTGTTTTATACTTGATATCAAGAAGTGGAGTCCAGCAAAGTTTTGCAGTTATTTGTTACTTTCAGCATTAAATATCTGATTTCTAGTCCTAATTTTTTTACTTTCTTCATTTTAACTACTGGATCATGTAATGATCTTATTTTGTATAAGAAAATAAGTTTTCTGTCAGTGGAAGAAACTAATGTATTAGACTCTCAATCACCTCTTGATCTTTAGTTGTTGAATTCACTCTTATCTCAGCTGCAAGGCACTATCATTAAGAAGCAGCTGTACTAACAGGTGACTCATACAAGCAGGTGCAAATTATCTGAGATATAGTAAACTTCCCTCAAGCAGATATAATGAAGTATTAGAGCAGAGATGGTTTTTTGAGAGCTGCTGTGGCTGTAGTCAGTTGGAGAGAAAAAAAAAGAAATCTTAGATTTCTTTTTTGTTGTTGATTGAGTTAACAATAAAAGTCAAAACTGAGGGAGTAAGTTTTGACTCCGTAGAACATCTGTTGACTAATCAAAGCAGGTATTCCCGACTCTACCTTCCAACTGTTCTTTAGATTGAATGTTTACAGTCAATAAAAGGATAATATATTTTTTCATATTCTGAGAGGGAGTTCAGTATTTAACATGCTGCTTTTTACATTCTAGACAGCTAAAACAAATTAATCTGTTCTGACTATACACCAAGAATTTATTATTAACTGGTAGGTTTGAGCATGTTAATTTTTTTTCTCAGATTTCATTTCTACACCAGGCATGAGCTGAAGTAAGATAAGATGTGGAAATTGATGCAGTGTGAGAAGAATCTCAAGTGCTTCTTATTTCTTGAGAATCTGTAGGTGTATATATAAAAGTTGTTTTTAAAATAGATGTGTGTGAGATCACATTTCTGATCATATGTTTTATTTTGATGCTTCAGCTGCAGATTGCAGGTAAAATTCCACATGCATGAAAAGGTTCCTTGACCTTAATAAGCACTTGGATAGTCAAGGGAAATAGTCTAGGGCTTGAATATCTTATTTTCTGTGGAATATAGGAAATATGCATTAGTTTTGTTTTATATCTTCAAGAACTGTAGTAAGGAGAGGTTGATGTTCACATCACATGAAAGCCTTAATCATCTTTCTGGAAGTTTATTCTGCAGAGCTGAGACTTCCACAGTCTGGAGTGAAATGGTAGCATGTAGACAACTCAGTAATTCCCATGCAGAAAGGCTGCTTCTTCTACTCTCTGTATTGTGTGACCTAGATGCATCCAAACCATGAAACTGAGGTCTGAAGACGGTTTTTCTGTTTATTTGTTTTCTTTCAGAAAAATTTGTGAAAATACTACTAAAAATAGCAGTAATTTATGGTTTGAAGTGAGCAGTCCTGGTGTCGGAGGGGGGAAATAAAAATTGCCATGTAGGAAAGTGGTGGTGTAATATGGTTGGCCTAGCCCTTGTGCAAAGATTATAATGATCTCCTGTCTAGCCAGCTACCAGTGTTTGCTGAGATTTTTTTTGTGCCCCTATAACTTAGTTTATAGACCCTAAAATGGTGATACTACCTCTGCACTTAGTGTCTCATTCCCACTGATGTATCCCTGACTAGGAGGACAGTAAATGAAACGTCACAGAAATGCTGCCTTCGTTCCATTGATGCTGTTATGAGGTGCTCCACGTACCCCTGCACAGCTTAGCTCCTGGCTGCGATCCCACGGGGCTGAACGGAGGGGCAGCAGTGCTAGCTCTGTACCTGAGCTGCAGAAGCTCAGAAAGAGTTTTCATTCTCAGGGTATTAAGAAAAATGCCAAGCCTTTGCCTGCAGCTCAGTGGGGTGAGCCGTGCAGCTCCAGCCTGCTGTGGCACTACAGTCCTGCTGGGGTGAGGGGCCATGTGCTGTTCTCACCTGTGGTTCTCCAGTTGTTTGCTATGGAGCCAGAGTGCCGGTGCCAGGGCCTGCCTTTCTGCAGCCAACTGCCTGTTGGAAAATCAGGTTTTGCTCTGCAGTTGGCTGCAGAACAGAGCAGGCTTGGGAGACTCCAGCACTGAGGCTTGTGTCCACCAGGCTGTGCAGAGGGTCAGCTGGCCTCCAAAGGTGCCCTTTGCTTTGACACCAGGGTGATAGAGGGAATCTGAGGCTATTTGCCACCAGCACTGGCAGTATCTCTGCTTTTGCTCTTGTGTATTCTGTACACAACTTTTCTCTGTTCATGGAGAAGTGTGTTTGAAACAATTCACTCTTTGTTAGAGCCTGATTGTTGTGCACCTCTGTATATAAAGCCAAAAATTTTCTCTCTCGAGTAAAATATTGTTAAATGTTGGCTCAGCCAAATAAATTGGATGGAAAGGGTATACATTATAAAGTGTAAAAAATGGAAAGGGAAAAATGCTCGGAGATAAAAAATGGATTGATGTACAAACATATAGAAAATAACTTCATTCAATTGTATGGGGAATTCAGTCAGGCAGAAATTTCTCGTATCCTAATAGGGAGTGAAATTGCAATTCTTTAGAAATCTGACACATAAGATTTGCAGATTCATTTCGAAACTACTAATACAACTGTACCCCTTAATTGTTTTCATAGATCTGAAGAGTTATATTTGGACTAACTAGCTCAGATAGAAAAAGTAAGACCTCACAGAACCTTCTTATGTGCCTAAAGTGGCACTCAGGCATTTCAGTCTGTGATCTGTAAAGATGTTCTTGGATCTGTGAAACTTCTCCTGTCTAATTTTGGTCAGTGAAGTTCTCTTAGCATTGGCAGTTCTGTGACTGCATTTCCTCGTGGGGGCTGTCATCTTGTCAGTTACCTTATTGCCTACATGTTTGGCAAATATTTTATTCAATGTCAAACGTACCTCAAGAAGTCAAGGCCAGACCTTGGCACCTGAGCCAGCTCAGATATAGTGCAGAGCTCTGCAATTCTGTCTGCTGCACTGGTTTGTTCTCCAGATTTATGCTACTCATCCACACAGTGTCCTGCTGCCATGGGAGGCTGAGAGAGTCCTTTCCATCTCAGTCTGGCTGGTGTCTCACTGTTAGAGCAATCTCTTGGGATATCTGGTTCAGGCTGTATGCATGCTGAAGGTGACACAAGAGCCACCTTTCATGCTTTGGCTTTTGCTATAACTCTTTCTGTGTTGGTTTCTAACCTAGAGGAAGGAGACTTCATGACCTCCTGTCAGCCCTACACAAAAGAATGGCTGTCAACTAAGAGTGAAGGTGCGAATGTGTAAGTGTGGGCTCAGTGGCAACCAGCTTTTAAAAAGAAAAAAATAAAAAAACCCAGACTTGGCAACATTATCCTCTTCAGAATTGTTTTTAGAAGAGATGTTTGAATTAAACTTATGTGTGGAAGATGACTTTTGGCTACAAAAGAAATGTCATGTTGGACACCTCTCTTGCTTACTATTTTGATTGGCTAGCTCAGGAAGTATCATGTAAATCCCATCCAAGGTGTTGAACTTCACCTTATGTTATGTAGGCAGCCCATATGCTGACAGAGCCCACAAATTCTGTTTCAGTAAACCTCAGTGATTTGTAGCCTTTGTGATTAAGAAGATCGGGGGGCGGTCCCGTGGCGTAATGGTTACCACTCTGAACTCTGAATCCCAAGGCCTCGAGTTCAAGTCTGTTCAAGTCTCAGTAGGGACCGTCCCCATGGCAGTTAAATACCTCCCTGCCATCTGATCCCATCAGATCTCAGATGCTGAGTGCAGGGTCAGCCCCGGTTGTTAGTACTGGGTGCTGTAGACAGTCCCGAGGATTTCACTGTCACTGTCCAAGCTTGCTCGGCCGTGGCAAATGAACCTTAGGACTTAAACGGTGGGGCCAGTTCTGCACACGCTTTGCCTCACCTAAAAAATCCACTGTGCAGGCTGGAAGCGCATGCCCATGTGGGGAGAGCCCTTCCCCAGATCTTCGTTCACGAAGTCTGGCCATTATTATGATTAAAAAGATCTACAAACTGTGAAAGAGAAGACACACCAAAGACATCAAAAACAAGTGCTTCAAAGTTGTGTGGGTTGGTGGTTTTTTTCTTTTTTTCTTTGAAAGAGATGTAGATGACATTGATATTCCATGGAAAAAAAATGTGTTGATATCTTTCAGTTGGCAATTTTAAACCAATTCTTCCAGTGCCTGGAACTGGATAGGTGCCACTGATATGCAGAAATATATTTGTGAAGCAATTTCAGTAAGTAGATAGAAATGGAATTGTATCAGGCTTAGAATAGGCTGGCATTCCCACACCACTTGTCATTGGGAGCATCCACTCAGACTTTTGATGTCTCCAATGTTTATTCAATGCACTTGACACTTTGAAATCTAGTTTAGTGTAATTTTGCTTTTGATGGGGTCTTTTAACATATGCAGCAACAGACTGAGGGAGGACAATTTCAAAATAAAAGATGTTCACTCATCAAAAGCTGCTGTAGTATTCAGAAGTGGTACAGTGGCACTCTAGTTCCTAATACAAATCATTTGTGGATGATATACAAGAGGATATTTCCTAAGCCTACTCATCAGTGCACTGAGGCAGTAGCTGCAGACTGAAACACTGTCAGATAAGCTTGGGATTCTTTTTGAACCTTTTTCTCTTTGAAACACCTGGGTTTAAAAACAGGTGTTTTGCATCAGTCATAGGAAAAAACAGTTGAAGTGTGTTAAGGTTCCCAATATTCAGTCAGAACAGAACCAATTGGTTTCTTATTCTACGCAAAGAAAGACACTGAATTCTGTGAAGTATATTACAGACTGGTGTGAGCATTTCCCCTCTTTTAGATGAAAGTAAAGGTTTGTGTGGAGCCCTGGGGCCAAGGCTCCTTTGGCTGCCAACTGAAAGTGCTGCCTGGCTGTGCTACATAGCAAAGGTGAGCTGATCCCTGCAGGTGGGAAGGCAGACAGGGGAGCTGCTTCTCAGGGCACTGGAAAGTGGTTGTCAGGAGTGATTGCCTTTGACTACTGACATCCTGTCAGAAATATGAGGTGTTATGCTGAAATGGCAAAAAATTTGAGTGGGGCAGGTTTTGGAACTTACTGAAAGCTCCTCAGACCCTTTTCTTTCATCATCTTGCTGAGCTGCTGAAGTAGGATGTTGATGGTGGGGCCAGACTTACAGGATCAAGTTAACTGAGGAGGACTTTTAAGAACCTTCAAAAAGACTTATCTATCATTCTATATTTGGACTTAGAAATATTGGAGAGTCATAGCTAGGGAGGAAATCTTCATTGCACTAGCCAGCAAGGCTAAGGCAAACGCACTCAAAAAAGGCTGTATGGTGGTGATAACAGTAAAATGATTTGTACTTAAATGGCAATGAATAAAAATAGGGAAAAGGAGAATTTGCAGAAATGCTCATCCAATATAGGCTTTTTTGCTACATCAAATACTGCTTTTGCTGACTTTGTGAACTTGTTCCCAGTGCAGTCAGAGAGCAAAAATGCCTATTACGGCGAAGTAGACAAGAGTGAGGAGTGACCCTGTCCAGCTGTATTTCACAGAAGAGATCGCCTTTGCCCTTTCCACAGGGCCAAGTGAAACACCACGTATAAGCTGAGCATAGGCTGTGAAAAGAGAGAAGCAGAGCTAGAACTGAGAAACCCAAGTCACTCTTTAGGAACCAACCACTGTCTACTCTTCCTTCTGAGTTGAGTCAAGTTGTGGTTGAGGAAGAGAGAGTGAGAACAGGTAGAGAAAACAGGTGTGAAGGAAAAGAGATATCTGGGAAGATGATGTACACATAGAGGAAAGAGAGAAAATAAAGAAGAGAGCAGAAGGGAACTATAGGTTGTAGAAATGTCTTAGGACAGAAAGTAAATATGAGACATAGGCAGAAATGGGGAAAACGTCAGGGTAAAGTACCTATAGGAAATAGGTTAAATAAGAAATAGCATGGAACTATTTTAAAAAACCGATTTCCTCCATATTTTAATTATATCTCCATTAAATGGAGAAGCTAAGAATATTCTGCTGTACAGGTAAGAAACCTCTGCAAGATTTCTCTGTTTCTTCAAGTGAGCTTATTCTCTTTAAGCTGTGCTTTTCCTGTAGCTCATCGTGTTCAATTTGAGTACGTAATAATATGAGCTTAGAAACAAAATGTGGGTAGCCTTCTCAGTGGGGAAGTGTGAACCACTTTGTCAGAAAGGAAAGAAAAAGGACCCAACACATGGTATATGCGTGTGCATATGTGTATGTATGTTACACATAAATAAAAATACTTTTCTATACTTATATAGAAATAATTTCTTCCTTAATTCCTGACTTTCAGGGCAATCATTGCTTTTTGGAAACTTTACTCATGACTGCTGGCAGAGTCAAAGGATGTGGTGGATAAGTTCAGACTTCAAGGGTGTCTCTGATATGCCTGCCATGGGCACAGCCTCTTTGTGTTGTCATCTGCTTGTGTGTGTCGAGTATGATTTGTAAGTCTGCACTTATTCTATCAGAATGACAAAATTGATGAAATACAGGTATCTGTGAAAGATGATTATTTTGCTTCCTATTTGATACCAAATATTGCTGTGGGTATTTTATGGATTCTGTGTAGAGCTATTTTTTTTCTCCTTAACCTTTAATTTTCAGTGTTCTTTGCTCTTACTATCTGGTTAGAAAGATTCTTAGCACTGTTTGTGCTGTTCTGACTTTTTTGGTGTGGAGCAGTCTCCAAAGCACCATGTCCTTCATGAAGATCCCAAAGGCTGTCTGCAGGACGCCTTCGTGGAAATGGTGGGTACTAAGTTGCTGTGCATCCTTGGACATGCAGATTTCAATATAGCTTTTTGGTGGAGGGGGAGAACCAGACGTACTTTTGTACTTTGTACAATGTACTTCTGAGTGCGTATTACAGAGCTTCCTTTTGTCTAGACTAAGATTGGATAGTTATTCTTGTGAACAATTCCCAGATGGTGGATAATGCAGTTACATTCACTTTTTTATGTTGCAAGCCTGGGATTTTCAAAAGGGACAAGTAAGATTAGGTCCTTGACTGCCAGGATGTAGTTTGGAAGATTCCAGACTTTGGAACCATTAGACACAAGGAAAGAGAATACTAGGTTATTCCTTTTTATTATGAAATCACTTTTATAACGTTATTAATGTAGTTACTATTTTTGTTTTGTTTTTCTTCCTCTCCACCTCACCCTCCCCTGTAAACCTTCCATTTCTAATGTAGGTGTCCTGTTCGTGTATTTTAAATATTTTTGTTTTCATAGCCTTCCAAAATTCTGTAGGAGCTGTTGCAGAGAGTCTTCAGATCAGTGACAACATGCACGATCCTACTCTGAAAATACCCTGTTGTGCTCTCCTGTGGGCTGCCTGGGTTTTAGTCTCTCTGTTTTTGCTTAGATAATCCATGGATCAATACAGTGATGAAACACGGTGTTTAGGTCAGAAATCCTAATGGAAATCTGGTGATGATGGAAAAGAAGAGATATTGCCATATGGTGTTCCGGAACTATGTGGAGGAGGATGTCTTTTTTCCCACAGCCACCCTACTACCTCTACACTAAAATACATTTTGAATAGAAAGAAAGGCTTGGATATCACACCCATGGACCTAGGGCTGAATTCTGAGATAACTTCCAATCTTTTAATTGGAAATGTTTTGCTTTTTTCTTCAACTTTTCTACCAGTAGCAACTGGACTTAGCATTTCACTGTGATAATACAGGAAATATTGAACTTTTTGGAAATGGCTTTGCATTGATGTTCTTGTAACTTTTAAGGCTAAAAAGTCAAGGTAAAATTGTTTAATGGATTGTTTTAGGAATCAAAGAAAATTATCTGAATACACAAAAAGAGGGATATTTTTAATTTTTCTTCTTCCAAGTCTGTAATATATGGGTTTAAATGATGTTTTATAATCCTATATGAACTGTCTGTGCTGCAGAAGGAATCCATAGCTATGGTGAATCATAGGGATTTCCTTAATGCACTCTGATATGAGGTATCCAAGCCATTAGCGTGGGTCAGAGAGATTACTGGAAAGCTGAGCTTTCTGGGCCCTAGCTGAAGTGTAGGCGGCATACTCTAGAACACGTGAAAGATCCACTAAAGCACTGGACATATGTGTCTGGCCAGCTGAGTCCTGTTTACATATCTTCACATTGTCCACAGCTCTGGAGAGAGCTGTCAACAGTACAGAGTTTACTTTTCCTTCTCATGATATTTCCCAGTCACTCGTATCTCATGTTAAACTGGCAGCCTGGGTAGCAAAAGGGTAGTACTGCTCAGCCAGTGGTGTGAGCTGAAGTGGCAGTGGCCTTACTGCAGTAAAAAGTGAATGCAAAGGTCAGAACTGTCCCTTAAGCAGAGCATCCATCTTGCATCCTGCTGAGAGCACAGAATCACAAGATCATTAAAGTGGGAAAAGACCTCCAAGGTCACAGAGTCCAATCTTTGACCAATTGCCACCTTGTCAACTAGACCACAGCTAAGGGCCACATTG
Organism: Acropternis orthonyx; assembly: GCA_035583155.1. Taxonomy (NCBI): domain Eukaryota; kingdom Metazoa; phylum Chordata; class Aves; order Passeriformes; family Rhinocryptidae; genus Acropternis; species Acropternis orthonyx. Next base: position 19,811,465 of record JAWWEU010000040.1, read on the forward strand.
TTTTTTCTTGACTTCGCCACCTCCCTGGGCAGTCTGTAGCAATGCTTTCCCCTTTCTTCCTGTATCTCATACTTACTTCCTTCTGTAGTGATGGTCTCTGTAATCAGAAAAATTCCTATGTACAACTGCACATCCCAGTAGGTGAGTCTCTGAAGTTGCTTGCTGTGTTCTCTGTGGCACTAATTATTAAATGAAGGTAAAGGAAATTTGTTTTGGACTGAGGAGCACTTTATGAGTTACTAGGTAAATTTGGTACTGCTGAATAATAGTAAAAAGTTGGCTTTCCTAGGTCAGACTAAAAGGAATGCACATTTTTCTATATTTTTCTCAAACTCATCTAAAGAGGTTAGGGTTTCAGATACTGACTTGACAAGCTCTAATGAGGAAAGTAGGGCTAGAAAAACTTTGAAATATCAGAGTTCACACTGTGTTCAGCAGAGGCTGACACAAATCTAACATATTGATACACATAATTGAGTGTGGGTTTTCCCAAAAAGTAGAAAGAGAATTTTAATAGTTTAAGAAGTCCCTAAAGCTATCTGATCATCCTTGGCTTCCTGTTTGATCTGATGATTGGTGAACATAAGATTCTGGGAAGGAAAAGCTTACAGCCATTCACAAGCTCAAGGTCCCCTCCAACCCTCTTCTTGTGATTTGATCTCAGTATGAATATTACTTATTTGATCTGCTGCTTCTTCAGTTTATCATTCAGTGCCTGGACCTCAGCTGAGCTTAAAATATTTAGAAAGAGACTGCCTACAGATGTTGGATAATTTAATGTGCAACTGCTTAACATAGTTGGTTTTCAGAGAGGCAAACCCCAGGATTTAAAATTATGTGGAAATACTGGAATAGAGCTCCCATACTGAGTAAATGCCATTGTTAAACATTTATCAATAGACTCTCTGGCGCAGAACATTGATGACAATTCAAACTGTCCTTGGATGGCTTCTCATCTTCCCAGAGTAACCCAGTGTTTCACAGTGTGACAAGATGTGCCTCAGCTGTAAAAACGTTCATAGTGCATAAATATCCTTTTAATGTTTTGCCCTAAAGTGCATCCCATACTTTCTGGAGTGGTGAATTTGTTTTGTAGCTGTTACATCTATTGCAGGATTTGAGAATGGGAGATAATATTATTATTTTCTATAGGATCCCTTGTGTGTAATTAAAAGTAAGGCCTTCTAATAAGTCCCTGACCTACTTCAACCCACTGGAAGGGAACTATTTATTAAATTCAAACACTTTATATTTCATAGCTTGTATTATACACACTCTTCCTTTGTCTTAGCCTGTTCTACCAGGGCAGCACAGCAGGTCATAAACCAAAATACGCTTGCTGTAACATATCTTGTTAGACTTTGTGAAAGATGCTTTCTGGCAAGTGGGGATAGAATACAATGCAATGGAGCTTTAATAGTTTTTTAGCCCGTAATCTGATACTATGTAATTGTATGCATTAACTAGAAAAAAATACTTTTCCTAGGGTATTTCAGTTTGTTCAGAGTACTGTAGTCCATTTGACCACCACCAATAATCTCAGAATTAAGTTTGATAGATAATTACTGTGTTTCTAGTGGAGAGAAAAAAAATTAGCAATTAGAGAGAATTTGTGTGTTTGATTTTACCTCCATATTTCCACTGAACTAGTGATTGCATCTGTCTCTGCAATTTTTCACATACCAGAGCAACTTATGAGGGCTGTAGAAATAATTTTCCTAGCAACAAATGGAGCTGCATGGATTCTCAGCTATGTCCTTTCATGAAAAGATCAGTGCAGGTCACTGAAGTTACATCCTGTTCAGGAATACATCTTCAGAAGGTAACTGGCAACAGAAGTAAAACCAGTGCAAGACTAATGGAAGAGAAAAGAAAGAGTAAAATAGTTTACCCATCGCGGCTCAGAAGCATTTAGGTGTTATGGATCACTTCTGTCCCTGTGTTTGGGGCAAAAAATAGTGACAACTGTGTTCGATTTTGTCATAAAAACTGTATCTCTGCACAAAACCAATCCAAACATATGGGGAACTTTCAAAAGATTTGAAGCGACCTATCATTACCGCCTTATCATTAGGAGTATAAGTTGCAAGCATCCTTGACAGGAACCACTATGATATTTACTGCAAATAGAATGGCTTAGAAATATTCAAATGAGTTTTAAGAGATCCTGTCTACCACATGAAATTAGCTAATGACAGCTTTCAGATTATACTTTTGTTCTTTCAGTTTCCAAAGCTTTTAAATTCTGCTTAACTTTTTTTGAACTAAATGCATTTTAAATTGTATTCATCTGGGTGAAAAGAATACCTGACTTTTCTTGCTTTTGCTCTAGCTGATATGAACATATTTTTGGAGGGGAGGTGATTCTGTGGTAATTCCTGAACAACATGCATTGCTGGACACATGATAAATATTGTGGTTGAGTATCCTTAACATACAGGGAGAGCATCAAGTGTATTCATCTAAACAAACATAGCTTAGAATCACCTGTGTTTATAAATATAAGTGAATACATGAGTATATCTACTGGGAGCATATATTGTTGTAGATTGCTCCCCCTCATGCTAAAATCCATGGAAAGAGGCTGAATCAGAAAACTTCATATGTTGAAACTTGTCCATGACATCAGTTCTAGCAGAGGTGGTTTGTAGCTGGTGGAGTTGGCAAAGTGTCACCCTGCACAGCTGCTCTGAGCATTGAATGGGGCATTTCGCATCTCCAAAAACATTATTGAATCTTAATGTGTTACATCTTTGCAGGGTGATGTAATGTTGATTTATTCTGAAATGAATGAAATTATGATGGCATGGATGACCTGTCCAGTTTTTGTCATAGATGGAAGGATGAAGATGTTGTAGAAGGTAGTTGAACATAAGATGCCTTAATAATCACATGTAATCAAAATGAGTGGGATTGTGAGATTCAATGGAAGATATGTAGCTGTTTACAGTATTGTTCTGCACGGTGTGTGTAGGACAATTTAATTAATCTCTCAGGCTCTCTTGTCAGTGGACAGAAATGGACAGTTCCAGAGTGCATTTCATCTCCTCCTATAATTAGTACAAAAAAAAGGATGTTTTTAGTATTGTTTCGTATAGAGTAAGATATTATTAAGCTTCATCAAACTCTTTTGAATCTTGAATGTCCTTCCTGAATGACTTTGGCATTACTGTGCTGCAGGCTGGCACATTTTTCAGAAACGAAAGCAGAGTTAAGACGGTGTTCTGGCTGATGGCAATTTACAAATGTCACTAATAGCTAAAATATGGTGACCTCAGCTCTCCTCCAGCAACTGTTCAATATCTAGGCCCTGAGGTTTCATTTCACTGCTGTGAATTTTTTTCTACTCGCAAAGAACTCTTGCTGTACAGAAGAGGGAATTAAAATCATGAGAGTCGGGGCCATTATTGATTAATAATAGACATTTGAATTTAAAAAAAAATTAGTTGAAAACATGTTTCCACAGTCAAATTTTATTTCAAGTACTTTTACTCCTTTTGCAGGCTTTATTAGTTGGTGGTAAAATGCCAGTTGATATTGAACTGTCATTAAGTTAAAGTTTATTGACTGTAATTTTTTAGCTGCAATTATTGCTATTTTTAATGTGCTGTTGCAAATATTCCTCAAAAAAAAAAAAAAAAAAAAAGATTGCTCAGTGATGAGAGAATGGAAAAGAGAAATAAAATGCTAGTTGATATGTTAAACTTAGTAGTGATAGGACTGAGTGGGCAGTGAAACTGAAGATATGAGTGATTTAAGCCCATTACTCTGGGTGACTGTACAGCATAGTTACTGCTGTGAGTGTAACTCATAATTTATAATGGTCAAAATTACTGGTGATTCCTTTCTTGAGTCTATTTTCTTATGAGCTTAGCTCATTTCACTGTCTGCTGCTCTGTTCCCAAATCATGCTTTCAGCTGAAAGACTGTATAAGGGAAGATGGTATTTGAAATGGCCAGCTGATGCTTTACATTGACAAACGTAGCATGCAAATGGATTTGAAAGCTCAGTAAAAAGGATTCTAGTGAACTTTTGCCCAAAACTTGGACAGCATGTAATTGAAGAGAAAGCATACTAAGAACTGGCTGCTGTGGTAAAGACACTCTGCTGGAAGGGCACAACTAGATCACATTGCGTCCTCTGCCATCCTCAGTGCAACTCTTCTGTGTTTTTGGGTTTGGATCCCAGCACTGGACCCACCAAACAGATCCAGGGCAATGCTTCTCTGTTCATAGTCCTGGATTCAGGAGTGGTGGGTGACTTTTGTTTTCAGTGTATGAGAAACAGAAGGTAGTTTACCACTTGGCTGGTATAAATAAAAACATACGTTAGCTACCTTTGGCACTCCTGAAGTTGTCCGCTGCTTCTCTGTAAGGGAGTACAAGTCTGTTTTGTGGTAATTCTTGGTGGATATCTTGTACAGATGTCATTCCTGCTTTGAAGAGCTGCCACAGTCACACCTGTGGACAGTCAGTTCTGAAAGTACCTGCTCAGTCTTTCTAATCCTTTGGGAAGGGGACCTTTATAGAGACAGATTTTAAGTCAGGCAGCAGATTTATACTGAGAAATCCAGGAAAAACAGACTCTTTACTGTTTATTTTGGCTTGAATTTGTCTTGAAGGATTAGGTGCTCTACTTAGCACTTGGTTTTTGTGGGTTTTTTGTTTTTTTTTTTTTTTTTTTTTTTTTTTTTCATTGTTTGGGGATTTATTTGTTTGGAGTTTTTGTTGGCTTTTTTTGTTTGGTTTTTTTCCCTCCAAATTATTTTACTTTTTTAAACATGCAGAATCATTTTCTGATGCCAGTGGCTGAATAATAGAATGAGATGAAGCCACCACTGACTTAGATGAAGGGAGTGAGGGACCGCTAATAGTTTCAGCAGTAGTTCAGTATGCATCAAGACTAAGACCAGTAAGTCTAGATATTGTACTAATAACTAGATATTGTTTCAAAAAATCACACTAGGATTTTTTGTTTTGTTTTGTTTTAAAATAGATAGTTTTAGGTTTAAAAATAATAAAATTAAGGCTTCTGTGAATTTCTCTGTATGATAATTTCAGAGGTCAAGTCTGTCACCCACTAGAAGTTGAGAGTTGATCAGCAGGTTATAGGTTAATGGGAGGCAGTGGCCAAACCATAGGGCAGGAAAGAATAGAAAAATTGTATCAATGAGCATTCAAACAGGAATGCTTTTAGCAGTTGTCAGTGAATGTGACAGCTGTTGTGTGGGAACAGATTCAAATGTGGTTATATAATTGATTTTATTTCCCCAAAAGAGAAGGAAATACACTATTAACAGTGATATATGTCACTTAGGTACAATGTATATGTTACAAGTATGGTATTTAATTTTGAAAGCGTACACTGAGAAGTATAGAATGAGAAATATAAAACTCCTTTACAGGTATCTTTCAAAATGCAAATTTATGTCTTGAGGGACCAGTGGAACTTAAAGTATAAATACAGTCTGTATTTAGGGAGTTTTAAAAACGCATATTACTGAATTGATAGCATAACAGTTCCCTTGCTTAGGGAGCGTTATGCTCTTATCATGTAAAATATACTTGGAGACATGTAAAATGCTTTATTAAACTTACAGTCCATAACTAGAGTTTTTACATTTTAATTTATATATTTTTTATTCATGGATTATTGAACCAGTAAATCCAAACAATGTGTCCTTATGCCAAACAATTTTCTTGAGTCTCATCATGAGTCTTTTCACCTCCTATGTAACTACCTCAAGTCTTTCAGAGTTACCTTGTATACAAATGTACATTTAAAAGCAGGCAAGGAAGGAAGCTTCTGCTGACTTTTGCATACAATGCTTTAAAAAACAAAAAAAAAATCCATGAGGCATTTCTGGGTGGGAGATCTGCAATTCTGGGGAGAAAATTCTTGAATGTAGTGTTGCTTATAACCCTGAGGGATATACACAAAAAGAAATAAGGTAAATAAATACATATTTCATTGCAAGAACCCTTTTTTCCTCAAGACTTAGGGTCGGCTTGATATTTCGAGAGTGTCTTACTGCCTGTTTTACATATCATGTTGTTCTTTCCTGCAAGTCAAAAGTTGACAGAAGTTATGAAACTGTGGTGATTTAAGCATACTATTGTGCCTAGTGATTTCAGGGTATTGGTTTTGGACTGTATTTACCTTGAGTTTTCTTCCAGTGTTATTAGAAATAACTCTAGGGAAGAAGTTGAACTGCTGAAAAGTAGGAAAGTAGCACCTCATCTCTGCATACTCCAAGGCCCCAAATAAGTGATATTCATAGTACATACGATATCTTTATTGATCTAAAACTACTCATTGCTGTGGTTGAACAAACAACTGTCCTACGAATGCATATCTAGGATTTGTTATTCATCTCATGCCTGAAGAGAAACAGGAACTGAGAAAGTTAATGGATATAAGTCTGTGTAAAGGGTTCAAGGTTTTCAATGCCAAAGTATTCATCTAAAAGATTTTTTACTGGTGTTGATTTTACTAACATTATTGATAAAATAACTTTCATCAAAACAATGCCATAGTATTTGTGAAACAGAACACCAAGAAGCAAAATGAGTAAAATCTCAAAAGATATCTTTAGTTTTTTTCCACATGTAAAAAAATTGACTGGTTTAGAGAGAAACAGAGGAAGCTTAGAAGGAGAATTATATGTGCTCCAAATATGCTTAACTATGTTATTACAGGCAAAAAATCTCTTGTGTGGAAAGAGATAAAGATGTTTCAAACACTTTCTGAAAGAAAAGGATTTTATACAAGGCAAGATTTGTAAGAACACTTTATCTTTTATTTTTACTTGGTGTATCTTTGTTATGTTAGGAATATTGATTTCCAAAAAAAAGTTCTAACTTTTTCTATGATCCTACCTCTCCTTTTTTTTCCATTCTCTTTGGTTGTTATTATAAAAACATTGCAGATTATTTATTCCGAGGCTTTTCCATGTGTAGAAAATTTGTTAAGGAAGAATACAGCCAAGATACATAAAACTTTACTTTTCTGTTTCTGACAGAAGTGATTTTGCCATCCCTAAGGCAATGAACTATTTTTTTCAGGCTGTAAGAGTCTGTGCTGTCTTTGCAGGCATGGTTGATGACCAGACTCTTTGAATCCCTTACATATGCCCCAAATCCCTTTTTTAGTTTACACTGGTGAAGAATCACTGTACAGCAGGTAGTGGTTGGGCTGAAACCTCCTGCTATAGCATCTAAGGACAGTGAGCATTACCAGATCACCTGTTGCCTGGGGCTGCTAAATTTGGCTCTCAGTAGAATCAATTTAGGAACTCCATTCACATTGCTTTCTTAAAGATTGTTTTGTGTTTTGCAAGACATGAATTAAACACCTATTATTAATATAGATAACAAAATGCCATGTGATATTTGGAGTATCTTTAGTTTCAAGCTAATGACTATTTCATCAGTTTTACAATTTTAAATGGGAAAATAATTCCCTTTTTAAGTTAGCATAAATGTTAATTTAATTTTCTTGCACCAAAACGCTGTTCAGAATAATTGAGTATTGCTTACAGACAGTTTCTTCCAAACACTGCTGAACCATTTATTTAAGACAAGACTTAACAGAAAGCAGCCCTGGTTGTGTGGTTTTTTTAGTGTCCCACCCGCCACCCCGGCCTAAGAGACTAATAATGTATTTTAAAATATATTTTATTTGTTTAGGTATGTTTCTACTAAGAATATTGAGGTGCTTTCTACAAGGTTTACCATCCTTGTAAACTTTCTCCTTCTATATGTGTATGCCGTGTACAGGTATTTATTTTAGGTGCTTTTTTTCATTGGATAGCTTCTGCTATTAAATACATAGCCTTCATATTCTTAAATCATGGACAATGCCATAATAAAACTGGAAAAATCTATGACATAGAAAGCTTGAAAAATAGTAGTAAAATAGCAACACACATGTGCGTGTACGTAAGTGAGGAAAACAATGAAATGGAAATAGTCCACATTTTACTTGTCAAAATTTAAGCATACCATTTTTAAGAATCACAGCCATCAGAACTGACCTTTCCTTCTTCTGTAGTAATAGTAAGAATTCCTCCTTTCCTTCCCCCTCCCTGTTTTTTTTCCCCCCACTTGTTTCTATCAGAGCCAGGATCAAAAAAGTTGTTACATTTACATGTCAAGAATCATGGCATCTGGAGCAAGACTGAATGCATTATTTCTTGGAGAGAGTGTTATACAATAAGGTTTGACTGACATTATACAAAATCTGAGACGCTTTCTGATCAGCTGATTTAATTAAAACAAGATATTTGGTTCTGCACGCTGTCTGTGCACAATCTATTTTAAGCCTTTCAAACATAGAGGTATATACTGTAAAATGTTATTAGATTGGCTTGAATGACTTCTCATTCTATTTGCAGATACCTCAAATCAGCTATGCATCTACAGCTCCAGAACTGAGCGATAACACCAGGTATGACTACTTCTCTCGGGTGGTCCCACCAGACTCCTACCAAGCACAGGCCATGGTTGACATTGTGACTGCCCTTGGGTGGAATTACGTCTCGACACTGGCTTCAGAGGGCAACTATGGAGAGAGTGGTGTGGAGGCATTCACCCAGATCTCCAGAGAAATTGGTAAGTGCATGTTTATCAGGTTTTGTGTTTATAGCTGCCAAGTTAAGGAGGATCGCTGAGTTCTGCTTAGGTCTGTGCAGTGTGATCAGAACACCCATGGTTGTGTTACCTGGACTCAAGTTTGCTTCTCACATGTCTGCCAAGATGATGGTTCTGGCAGCAATTTAAGAAGAAAGACAAAAAATATGTCTCTTGCCCTTTCTGGAAAAGGGAGTTCCTTCATGAGTTAGGGACAAAAAACAACCAGCAGCTGAATTACAACCGGATTTGAGGGGATGTGATTGATTTAGTTTGGGAAAATTGTAATCCAGTGAGAGCTTTTTCCATATTCTAGCACTGATAAATCTAGGAGTTTTAAATGTGATGAATTTTAAAACAACAAAAAACCTTCCAAAGTAAAAGACATAACCTTGTGTTTTTCTTTCACGATGAACTGTGCTGTACAAATGACAGGCATTATTATGAGAGTATGTTTAAGTCACTTTATACTTTTGGTTTTTTATTTTTATCACAATACCATCGTTTTTTCTGGCCTGAAAAAAAGATGGCTGTTTCTCTGGAGCAGTAGGTTTTGGACAGCAAAGAATAAGATGATGAGTAGCAGGTGATTTGAAAGAGGGTGGAATTAGCCTTTCACTAAGTGCAGTGTTAAATGACACACCAGAAAGCACCACTGCAAACAGTCTTCCTGTCCTTTCTCAGAAAGCCTGGACTGATCTACTGGATTTGACCTTCAGGGCATGTACATAAGAAAGCTGGTTATTTTGAATCAGGTTGGGTGAGGAAATATGATAATATCTCCCACTTTCAATAACTGCATGTGAATATAGAGAGCATCTTAATCGTACAGGAAGGCATATGTGTGTTTCAGGTGCTTATACTTGAACCTTAAGTGTGACTACTCACAACAATCTGACAGTAGGACAAAACCACAGTGATTCATGCCATTAGGGAACCAGTGTATCTAATATGCTTGGTAGGTAAACTAATAAATGTTCGTCTTCTGATCAGTGCTGTCAGATCCTAGGTGTCTTCATGGGAGAGGCAAAGCTGACTACAGTACCCTGCTTTGATCTGGAGTTACCAAAGGCATGGATAATTCTTTCACAGTTCATATCTAAAAGAGATGGTTCATCTATTGCAAATAGATTGGCTTCCCCAGACACTCACTGGATAGTTCATTGGCTGAAAAATCCCTTTTTCTAGAAACAATCTGCAATACAGCTAGTTCTGCTGAGTTCTGAAAGCAAACATATTAAATACAGTGTTCAGGACTTTTTACTGTTTCCCATTACTAGGAATATGAGAGATCTTCCAAGGGGTACAAAAACAACATCTGTGATTCAACAATAAGTTCAGTTTGTGTCAGTTAGATCTTGATCTATCATAGAATAAAAAAGACCATTGTCATTTGATAAATAATTAACATGAATAGGATTGAATAAATATTATTAACAGGATCGTGAATCCAAAGCAGTTAAAATCATGAATGGGAGTCCTAAATGTTACAAGATTTGTGTAATAACAAGAAGCATAATAAATTGTGATTTGTGGTTTATTTTTTTTCCTTTGTGCTTTATGTTTTCTAGTAGAACACTTGATTTTGGCAATCTCTGTGGTCACAGCAACTTACCAACTATTGTGAGTAGCAGGGACTCTAATGGTTCTGAAGAAGGAAAGCAGAGGGAGGCAGGACAGACAAGTAATTTTTATTTCCTAGAAAAATGTTCAAGTAAATAATCAGGTAAATCATACGTAACCACAGGGACAAGATTGATAGCCAGTGCAGAATTGTCAAGAACAAATAGTATCAAAGCCATCTAGTAATTTTCTTTGACAGGATAACAGCTTATAGCTGGAGAAAAAGCAGTTGATGTGTCACATCTCTTGAATTTTGTAGTGCTATCTAAATTGTCACATACAATATTCTCCTGAGCAAATTTGGGAATTGTGATCTAGGTGAAAATATCATAGACTGAATGCAGACCTATTTAGAAAAGTTTGCTGAGATTTCTGTTTAAATGAAAAAATGTGTTGTGCGTTGTTTATACTGGATCAGGTACTAGCCAATATTTTCATGTCTAACCTAGATGGACTTGGAATGAGGAATAATGTAAAATCTGGAGGTGACCTTAATTTCAAAAGGACTAGGAATGTACTGGAAAATATTCTGAGTCCAAATCTGAAGACAGAGTCTGGAAAAGTAAAAATTTGAGTGCCACATGCAAGGCATTGTGCTTCAGCAAGAAGGATCTGTACAGTGAGAATTTCAGATGGACTGGTCAGAAAATACTATTTAAAAACATGATGTGAGGGTGACAGTAAATTATAAGCTGTCTGTGTTCCTCATGTTTTAATGGACCATGCAGATGGACATATCGCCTGTAAAATAATTGGAGTAATCCTGCAGTTTGCCTGTCGATTGCAGAACCTCATAACTGAAGCAAGGAGGTTAGCCCAAAGAAGAGCTGACTAAGAAGGGAAGGTGATGGAAAATAATGATTTCAGTTAGGCTTTTACAAAAAGATAGAGGACCACTTGTTCATCCAAATACAGTGTATGTAAACAGAAGTAATGGAATTAGTCTCTAACGTGATTCTATCTAGATTTGGAGAAAGCCCCTTTTAATGTTTAAGACAAAGCATTATACCAGCTTGCTTGGGGACATTTTGTAACCTCCATTGCTAAAGATCTGGGAGAATGCACTAGAGAAACACCTGCCCAGTGATTATGTAAGTGTACTTAGTTCTTCCTTGGGGCTGGGAGGTGGATGGAATGATTTTTAATGTCCCTTTCGGCCTGATTCTATTATTCTCTGTCCTCAGACTTTTCACCTGAACCATAGGGCTGGAAATGCTTTTAAAATGGAAAGTATGAATAGCATCTGACTATGAGGTCTGAGACTACAGGGTTTTCAGAGGTTTGTAAAAATCATACAATGTAAGACTGCACACAACAGCAAAACTTACCAACTCTGTGTTAATAAATTTTGTGTTGAGAACCTAATTAGGACACTGCTCCCCTTTTGCAGCTGGCATCCAAATGCATAGGACAGCTCAACTCCTTCCTGAGTACATTACATCCCATTTAAAATATATAGCCAATAACTGGAAGTAAAATGAACGTGAAAATGGGTATAATGAAAAGCAAAATATTTAAGGAAGGATGTGAAAGATATGATATAGTAATTTCTGAAAAAAAAAATCAGTGCATGGGAGGACATGTGAGATAAAAGATTTGAAAATATAATTAGGAAAGCTTTTTTTTTTTCATTTATTGTTTGTTTGGTTTTTTAAAGTTGAGAGTTGAGAAAGAGGTAGGATTTTACTTATTTTTAAAATAAAGGTTAATTTCATATAGCTATAATTTAATGTAATTTTTTGTTGTAAGCATGACTCTTTCCTTCTAATTTGCAGTTTGATTGGCCCTCTGTTCAACTTCTATTTCTTGATCAGTAACAGAAGCAGAAAAGAAGCAGGCTCCCAAATGAAATGTGGAATACTGAAAAGGTCAAAGTGGTGCCACCCTGACATGTCACCTAATATATTACGTATCAAAACCTCCTCTCATTTTAATGACAAAGATCCTGTCTGGGACAAAGCATAGCTGGAAATTAAATATTTTACATGACAATGATTGGAAGGAGATTAGGGAATGGTCCTTATTCCAACTCATTCTTCCATGCATTATTGTTTGAAGACAATGATTAAAATTTTTAGAATTTTCTACTCCCATTAAAAAGTTAATCAATGATATTAGTGTAATCATTTTGACATCATGATCAAATAATTTTGGTACATTGACCAAAGGAATGAATTCATGCAAATTGCTTAAGAATTTAAACATTAAACTGAAACTTGACTCACCAAGAGAAACTAAAATACGTGGGAAAAAAGCATATTTTACTAAGTCCTCATTTAACTGTGATGTTAAATATTGGTCTTCTATTTACTTTGCTTTTAATTATCTTTGACAAAATAAATGATGGAAAGTCCCTAATCTGACTTTCTGTTAATGGTTCATTCCCCCTGTTATTAGAAACCAAATGAATGTACCATTAGAGAGGAAATCAAGGGATTTCTTTTCTTTTCCTTTTTTTTTTTTTTTTTTTAATTCAAAATATAAAAGCATTTGATTCAGACAAATCTCTTTGGGTTCAGAATACTTGCTCAGTTAGTGAGATGTTTGTACTGGATAGTGTAATATATGCAATGTTACATGACAGATTTTATTTTCAGCTATCGGTCAACTACTGATAGGTACTGGCAATCAAACACTTACGAAACTACTACAAGAGGAGGCAAAAATGATAAAAGCAGGGAACTGAGATGATCATTTAGAATAGGTGAGAAACTTCAGCATTCATTGCCCCTTTTTCCTTGTAAGTTGATTTTGCATGTCTTGCCAGAGGTGTAAAGAAGATAGCAACGTGCATTTAGGACCAGATCTCTGAATGAGTCAAAATGACATGACTTCATGGCAGCTTTACCCCAGAAGAGGATGGTGTACTTAGTATCTGAGTGTGCCCTTGAATACCTGTTTTCAGGAACAGGGTTCTCTAGTTTCACCTCCTCCTTTTATACTGATATTTTTCAGCTAACAGCATTTTTCTGAAAAGTTACCATAGGTACTTTATGAACTTTCATAATATTTTATCAATGCAGTGATATAGAAAGCTCTATACTTACTTATAATAAATATATATGCTGAATTAATTTTATTTAAATTGTTTTAGCCTCCTACATACGTAGCTATATTTTGTGTACATAGGGAATGGTCTGTGGCATTTCTTTGATGTAGTTCTTAAATCATCTTTGTCTCTTGTCAGTTCTTTTAGTGTATTTACAGTTGTGTATTTTACCTCTGCTTTTCTCAAAATTATTGGATTTTCTTAAAGAATCACAGAATAGTTAGGGTTGGAAGGGACCTCTCGAGATCATCTAGTCCAACCCTCCTGCCAAGGCAGGATCACCTAGAGCAGCTTACACAGGAATGAGTCCAGGTGGGTTTGGAGTATCTCCAGTGAGGGAGAATAACAACTTTTGAACTTCTAAAATTTTCAATGGATAAAGTCAAAGTTTATTGGGAAGTGATGAGGGAGGTTTGAGCAGGAAAATAAGACTGAAGGGATGTAACTTTTCCTCTCCACTTAGACGAGTCATTCATAATTTAGAAATAAGATGAATTGCTTGAAGATTAGTTAATATTTCCTGCAGTAATCTTCGTATGTGTTTGATATAAAGCTAAAGCTTTTTGAATTTTGTAAAGTAAGCTGATGAATAGATTTCCCTTCCATCCCCAAGATGTTATTTAACAGAAGATTAAAACATGAAGATGGAAGAAATACAATACATGAAATGTAACCTTTTCCCAAGAGATACTTCTCCTTTAAAGGCTGTTTTCAAGCTTAACAAATTAATTTTCATGACTAATAATATTATAACATACCTTCACAAAGGGTAAACAGTTTAATTCAATTTTAAGTTTTATATTTATGCAGCTAAACTCTATTGATAGCACTGTATTTCAAGCTGCAATTAATAATAACATGTAATTGGTTACAGGAGCTTCAAAGTGATTGAAAAATTACAAAATAAGATGGTAGGTGTATTAATATTGCAAAAGCTTGAAAATGGTTCCAGCAGTTTTTAATATTTGTGCCAATTAGTACCTGATAAAGAACAGTGCAATTTCTAAGAATGTAAAATGAAGCACTATTTTAATTTCTCTCAGTTGTGCTAATCAGTGTGATATTCTTTAGCTGTAATTACTTGTTTTCTCTATAGTTTTAGAGAGGTATCTTGGAGCCATAAGCATACTATCTTGGTGTGCTCTCTGACCCTCCAGAAATTGTTGGAAGAGCAACTTTAATAACTCTTGAGGGATTTCTTCTTCAGTCAATTAGTCGAGACAGTTTTTAAACATCCTATAGAAAGCTCACTAGTTATAGTACTGTAGGTACTACAGAAGTCATTGGACTGTGACTTTTTGCTTCATGTGAACACCAGATGTTTGCACTGGTTGTAAATACATATTCAAAGAATAACAAAAATGCTCAGGAAAGTTTTGTTTCAGCCGTGTTTTTAGTGCAATAGCTTGTTTGTAGCCATTTCAAACCTTTTAACTTAGTCATGATATCTAGTTCGTGTTTTTAAAATGTAAAAATACAAACAAAATTAGAAAAGTGTTGATGCTAATATTAAGAAAACAATTTTATTAGATGAAAATTAGATTTAACAAAAGTATTTTTGTTGAAATATAGTATTCATAATGAACATGTATTTTCATGGTGAAAACTAATTTTTTAAATGAGACGCTCTTTGCAGGATTGATTGGGGATTACAGGTTTCAGTGTCTATAAACTGAAGTCAGTAGTTTTAGGGAAACGATTTCAAATAAGATGTAAGGTGTACTTTTTAATATTAGAGGTGAAAAAGCATTTAAAAATACTAAGGGATAGTGGTATATTTATTTGAGGTTTAAATAATGAAGTGAAATCTTTAAAAGGAAATTCACTACAAAATGTTGGGCCAAATTTAGAAATCACTGCTTAAACTGTAGTCTCTACTTTGCTTGAGACATCTGTGATTATAAGGATTTTTTTTCTGACTATATAAACTGTTATTAAAAATTCTGAAATGAAAAGTAGGATAAGTATACAGGTTTTAATGGAATGACAGGAATGAAATTTTTCAAGTGCTGCTGTTCTGTGTATTAGTATGTATTACCATTGAGCTTGTAGCTTCTCACAGATTGTGACCCTCTTTTGCTAGGAGTCCCAGAGCAAACAATTCATATATAATGAAAAAAAAAAATAAATCTCAAGACGGAGTCTGGAAAAGTAAAAATTTAAGTGCCACATGCAAGGCATTGTGCTTCAGCAAGAAGGATCTGTAGAATAAGGAATTCAGATGGACTGGTCATAAAATACTATTTAAAAACATGATATGAGGATGACAGTAAATTATAACCTGTCTATATTCCCCCTGTTTTAATGGACTATGCAGATGGGCATGAACAGACTTTCTAAAGTGGAGCCTGTATTTAAGGACACTATCTGAGTAAGGGTGACAGGAAGCAGTATGACAACATGGGCTGGGCTTGGGCTGTATTTACGTAGTTCTTTTGTTAACATGTCAAAGGGTATTGTATTGTAATCTTATGCTCCTGTCAGGAAGAATTGTTTCTCATTATACAGAATATTCTGAATTGGAAGGGGCCCACAAGGATCAAGTCCAACTCTTAAGTGAATGGCTTGTACAGGGATCGAACCCACAACCCTGATGTTATTTGCACCGTGCTCTAATCAACCTAATCAGGGTCTTTGTTGGTCTGGACTCAGTAGTCTCATTCACATTAAGAAGGTACATACAAATTCTTGAGGCTCTTGAGTTTGCTGTGAAAATTTCACCTCTCCCTGTATGTCTTTTTGTCTTCAAATGGTTTCTAGTAGTTTTAAATGTTTAGCATTTTTTTCAGCTTTGCTTTCTACCTGGAGAATTATACCTTTAAAAAAATTTTGTGGGAGTAATGTGTCGTGATTGATATTAACAATACACTCTGTATCAGTTTTTTTGTAATCTGTGGCTGTAGTTAAAACAAGGAAGCACCGAAAGTGTCAGACTGAGTCAAACACTGGAGTCAATCCCTTGTCTCCAGTGGTGGCCTCAATACATGGAAGATAAAGATATCACAATGTTATTTAGTCACTGGCAGAATTACCTACCCAAGAAGTGTTCTGTAACTCTAGGTATTTAGTGATTGATTCTTATATTTCCTGAAGCATGAACATTCATATTCATTATAATTTCTTCTTGTTATCATTTTAACCTCACTCATTAAATGTCCATTTGTTTGGATGCTACAAATGGTATACAGGAGAATCCAGTTAACCTCCTTCATAGTGTGCCTTCTTACTTGTCTTAACTCTGCATTAGAAGATACGAAGTCATTGCTGTTGAATGGTTTCTGTTGTCAGTTTCTGGATCCTTTATTTCGTTTATATCTCTGTTAAGATGTGTAGCCATGAGTGAACACTCCAAGTAAAGCCTTACTATTGATTTATGTAGTGTCATTGTAATCTCATTTTTATTCTCAGCCCCATTGTTTATACATCCTGACAAATTGTAAGCTTTTTCTGTTGGCTGCTGGGTATCAAGCAAATTATTTCCAAAAACAGTCTGTTCTGACACTCAAAGTTTATTAACAAATAGCTACAGCTGATTTAGAACTCAATGATGTGTGTGAACAATTCCAGGTATTTCTGCCAGTCTGTGCTCCCTTGTATTTGTCAATAGTCAATATTTTTCTGTGACAAATGTGTTTATCTAGCTTTGTGAGTACTCTGTCTCCTCACTGTGCTCTTGTTTATGTCAAATAATTTTATACTGTTTTCAGATTTTCCAGTCTTTCTGTTCAATATTTTCCCTCTCCTTTTGAAGAGCATTGTGTTACACAACTCAAACCCTAGTAGACTTTTCTAGAGCACATGTTTATTAGCCTTTTCCAGTGCCAAATTTTGACTGTTTCTTCCTATTCTTACTATTCATTGTTTTTGATCCTCAGGAATATCTTCCCTCTCCCTACTCCCCCATTTCTGCCAATTCATCCCAAGTTCCTAAAGTTTTCTAAAAACTCTGTTATGAACTTTTAATATTTTATATGCAAGGGTGATATATGTTTTGGTAGTAACTACTATTGCATGCTACCTAAGTACTAATAAGAGCAGAATGCAGAGGTATTTGAAGTCACCTTATAGATGTGTCTTGTATAACTATATGCCCCTCCTGAATGCATTTATGCATTTAAGGTCCTTTAAATTATTTAGGATCATACTATCTGTTACTGATCCAGTGGTGCTGATAGTCTAAGGGTGAAGGTTAGTAACTTTTCTAAGTTGAATTCTTGTTATCATCCAAATGTACATGAAGCCACTGACTCAGTCACATAGCCCATGCAATAGGGAACTAAAGTCTTTCAAGTATTGGATTAGCCCTAAATGAAACTTGGAATTTCTCTTTCTTTAGAAGTTTTGAACAACTGATAGTTTCTTTATGAATTGAGGCAGAGGGAAATTACATTATGTTTTTTACACATCTGCAGTATAGCTGAAGGATGTTTTGGTCAGATTTCAGTATAATTTTATTTTTAAAAGCTATAAAATGAGGCAGAGAATGAGTGTTTCATCTGATGGTTTTGCAATTATGCCTTCTGATATTAAAAAGAAAAAATGAAAAATACTTCTGAAACTTTGTTTTCAAGATTTTTCAGCAATTTTGTCTAAATGGTAATATCCAGCAGAAAAAAAAAAATCATAAAGATCAATGCTAACCAAGAATCATCTTTCCTTCCTTCCTTAGGCTAAATTCTGATAATAAATGGTGTATGTACACGATATATAGTCTACTTCCCTGGGCAGTTCTACCAAGATCTGGGAAGGTGCTAAAGCAGACAGTGTTGTGTTATTTTCTCTGAAGAGAAAGCAAAGCAAGAAAAGAGCTGTTCATCATTCTGTATGTTTATGTAACATGCTGTGTTACTTTATGCACATTATTATGTACTGTGCTGTGACATATCATCCACCTGAACAGTAGGTGGATAATAACAGGAGATGCCCACTATCTTTCTTCCTTTATATTATGGTAAATTTCAATGTGTTCTGGGCCTTACCAGTGGGATTTTCACTTCTCATTTTACTTCTCTATGACTTTCCCTACTTGTTCTACTATTTTCTCCCCCACACCCTAATACAGAAGTATCCAGGGCCTGCTTGAGAAACAACACTTTGCAGTTGTCTCTGGCTGCTATTTTTGATATGCCACACTTAATACACGACACTTGGGCTTTGCTCATCTGCATGATTTAGAAGGGTTGAATAAGTTGAGCATTATAATATTCTTGCAAGATTAAAAGCAAAAAGATGTCTGATTGGAAATGTCAAAGAGATATTCTTGCCTTCATTTTGCTTATTTTCTTTCTGCTATTGAAGGCAGGTGACCATGTACTCAGAGTCACAGTAAGAACACGTTTGTTACTAAACTTGCAGTGGGGTAGCTTAGCAGTAACAGCTCTCTTGGATGCATGCATGAGTCTGCAGTTTCAGGCTGGGGTAGTAGATAGTGTAGTTGGATACAAGTCATTCTCTCAATTCTGCTACCTAATAAACTGTCCGTAGAGTACCAGAGAATTCTGTTCAAAGAACAGTATTTAAAAAAATTGCTGTTATTCATTTCAGAAAAAAACAGGCATATGTGTATGCTTCACTAATAGTTGGAAAAACTCCTACATTGATTTTTTTTGTTATAAATGCATGATTTTTATGCAAATTGCAAGCTGTGATACCACCGTCACTTTAAATTGGGATGGCAGAAATATGCATATTTTCAAACCTCACAGCTTATACAAAAAGATAATTTTTTTTCCCTCTTGCTGAAAAACCAACTGTTTCTTAGGTCAAAACTCTCTCCTCTCAAGGACAGAGTTTTCTATGATGGAAATAATGTTGCTTGTTCTGCCACTTTCTTCAGTATAGAATGATTAGTGACTTTTCATCACTTTTTAGAAGAAATTGAAATAGAACTAATTGTTTTAAATGCTGACATTCTAACAAAAATGCCAGTCTGTCTTTAACATTGTTAATAAATGCAGGATATTTTGACTAGATGATTAATCAAGAGAATGAGTTAGAAAACAATACCCTTGAGTAGGAGAGGTGTCATGTGGATAAATCCTATGTGCTGCTGTGGCTGTATGTGTCCCAAAATCTTCCTGCCAACGTACATCCTGAACATCCTATACAACAGCATACAGAAATGCAGGCTACCCTTCATATGCCTTCATAAGTCATCTTCTCCTTGGGCTGCTTGCCAAAATGCTGTGATTGGATTGTCATAGGGAGAGGAACAACATTTCAAACCCCTTGCAAACACAAGAACAAGGGAGTTGTAGGTTTCAAAATTGAGGACCTACTCCATTAAAGTGCACGCACCTATGGAATTTGTAAATGTCTGGGGAGGGAGAGCTAAGAAAAACAAAACTATCCCAACGACTCAATGATTCCTGCAAATGTTTATGTTGGAAATGTTTAACTATAATTAAGTGATCCATGGCATTTGCAGGATGTCATTAATCCCATGGATGTGAATGCTCTCTAAAGTAAGATTAACCACATCTGTTTTCAGGAATACCAGATCAAGATATTTTTTTTTCAGCAATGGGTACAAAAAGTCTGAACTAAACTTGCGGTAGGGTTCTTTATTTTTTTTGGTAGGGATTCCTATTTTCCTCTTTACTTCTTTTCCTTTATTTTGACAGTGGGTGGGTGTGTATTTACCTTCTGCATGGCCTACTTTCTTTAAGACAGCATGGAAATACCAGAACATCTTGGGCCCCAGAAAGATGAGAGAGAATGGTATTGTGCAGTCCCAGGAAATAAACAGCCTGTATTCTATGAAAGTTTAGGCTGAAGTTTGGTGTGAGTACCATGAAACCCTGTTTTCATGGTAGAATGAGAGCTTGCCCAGGTTTTCAGTGCTGTCCCTTTGCAGATTTCCTGTGGATGAGGGTAATAAAGAATAAATCCATAAGCCAGAGACCCTGTTTGCTGCTATGCTCAGACAGGAGTCAAACAAAGGCAGTACTTGAGCGTGTGCTCTGCCAGATGTATTGTCACACATTTTGCTGGCATATTGGATTTGCTGTGAGATGCATTACAATGTTTGCTAAGGCCAGTAAATTGAGTTATATGATTGTAAGTATTTTACCCAACATGTTAATGCACTTAATGAAGTGCAGATAATCACACTGCTCAAGTTATCAGAATTGTCAAACCTCATAATTAATTCCATTATATTGTAGTATTTTGTGGATTAAATCCTTTAAGAGAGGTAGAAATATTATTTAACTTTGATTAAAGTATTTTAATTATTTAATGCCTTTAATTTTTTCCCCCGAATCATTTGTTTTGTAAAATATAATGTCCCTTTCACAGAACTGAGATGGTAAAGCTAACATGAAGATACTCTTTCTGTTGCTAAAACATATGCAAAATATGAAATTTTTTTTTTTCTTTTTTCCTCCAGTCAAGTGCAAAGAATTTAGTTTAATAATAAAAAAGTAACCTACAGAATTGTATTTGGGGCACAAGATTTTGCAGACTTAGTTATGGACTTTTTATTGTAGTTAATGGGCATTTCAGGATTAAATCTCTTCACTGTTTTGATATTTTAGTTAGTCTGTACATGAGTTGACAATGGTGTCTGTACAGAATCTTTTAACATTCTGGAACTGAAGATGATTTTCTTCCCATGTGGACCTTGGTAGAGTCTGAACACAGTATCAGCTGAGGGCAGAGGATTTCATGTGATGGCAAGTGTTCGGTTAAGATGTAGAATGACTTCTCAGAGGGCAATAGTAATAGCCAGTTTTCCACAATAATGTCCATGAAATTTTCAGTTTCATTAATTAAGGTCAGTTTAACTAGAGTTGTCTTAGCTTGCTTTGTCTTTCTGTGATAAACAATTGCAAAGAAGACCGCTTTTTCAAGAAGGACATTTGGATGTGTTCAGGAAATGTGTTAGTGATGGAAGAACATCAGTTCCCATATGTGCACTTGCCACAGGCATTGCAAGCTTGTGACAAACCTCTCGGGGCAATCTACACCTCAGGTGCCTCTCAGGAGGAGTGGTGAAAGGCATTCAAGGACTTCTGTGCTGGCTGGAGTTGGCATCTGTTTCCTTGTAAATAACTCTGCTCATTTGTTATTTCACTTGTTATACAGGCATAGAAAACCTTGTGTAAGAGAAAGATTGTGTACATGCTTAAATAGTAAAATACATTGTGTTCAAATGCTTTTTTTCCAGTGGTACAATTACAGAGAGTCTATGCAGAAGAAAATAGTGAAAATGAGAAATGAAAGAAAGGGAAGAAAGAACACAAACAAAGGGCAAACATGCTAAGTGGATTTCCTCTGTTATCTGCTATTAATCTTTAGTTTACATTATGTTCTGCCTAATAAAGTGCTTAACAAAATGCAGGTATATTTTGTTAGGGCGTGATACTCTAGGCACAGTAATGTGTCACTGAACAGGGAACCAAGCCTCTAAATTCTGCCCAGTTTGGTTTAATTTATGTACAGAAAGGGAAGGAAAACAGAGCAAGTTTCAAAAATGGCCCTTGAGCAGTTTATAAAACTGACTCTTCAATGCGTTTGCTTGAGACTGTGGAATATGACTCAGAAACACTCATCATCCTTTTGCACCCTGTGTTGGTTTTGGGATTTGATCAGGCTCAGAGACAGAAGAGTTGTGCAGGCTCCAAACTTTAAAGTTGAGCTTGGCTTCCATCTGCCCCATCAAATCATCATTTTTGTTCAAGCAATTTACGAGTTCTTTTGGATAGTATTATGATTGATGACTCTGTAATTTTATTCCATTTTAAATGGATTCATTCAAATGAAATTGCAAGTCTTTAGTAAATGTTTCTTTTGATGAGGCACAAAATCCTTATGCTGTGCCTCACTCTTTCTTAAATAAGAGAAATGAAATACATCTATAAATATTGTTTTTTCACTGCAGTTCTGAGATATGATTTTCAAACATAACTAAGAATGTGGATCTTCTATCTTGGAAAGTGTGTTTTATACTAAATCACTATTTCAATTAGAAAAGCTTGCTGTTGAAACAGTTGCAGCTTTGCGGATTATAGAGCATATCAGATATGACTGCTATTTAAAAAATTTTGATTAATTAATTAAAAACCCCCAGAACACAGACAATAAAAACGTTAATACCATACCAAACATTTAACTCTGTAACTGAGCTCAAATCTTAGCTATTAGTGAAAAAGCTTCTTTGTTATCTCCAAGCTTCCTCTCAGAAGATATTTCAATATTATGAGGTATTCACGATTTTAGTAATCTCTGCCATATGCAGTTGGGAGCTTGGTGAGAGAGTTACACAGAGCTGTTGCTTTTGCTTACCCAACACTGTTAATTCTTTACAGCACTGAATTTCCCACTATTCTAATTCATTCCTTTCCATATGTGTGAATAAACAGATTTTAGACAATGAAGGAATAAAAATAAGATTGATGCCACTAAAAGTTAGCATGATGAGATACCAAGATTAGCCTCAGCCCATCCTTGATTAATTTGAAATCATTGTTCTCTACTAACCAGACAGAAAATAAAGCAATCATTCTGTCACAGAGGCAGTGTGATGGAGGGCAAGAACCTGTAATTTGTGTATTAAAGTAATACTAATATCACTGAATCTGAAAACCAAAAATACTAAAATGGCATATATATTCAGCTATCTTTTGCATTTAATGTAAGTTCATTATAAGAATTAATATTAGGCTTAATCTCTGAATTTTTAATTGATGCTATGCAACAAGAGGAACACAGTTGTTGAAGCAAAACAACTTTTGGCAGACAGAAACAAACCTGGTATTTATCTGTCCATTTCAGACATATGAAAAGAAAGGAAGTAAAGGTGTTTTGTGGACTTGCACTATTTTAATACCTTAAGCTTATTGCCAAAAGTTAGTTACTTCTGATTTAGTTTTAGGTGCAACATCCTGTGCTGTTTTCTAAGAACTGAGTTGTACCCACTTTTACAGGGATTTTTATTGACTGTGTTAAGTTGCAGAACTCAAGGTGTGTATACATATATATATGTGGTGGCAATGGGGATTTAAATGAATGGTGCTTGTATAAAAGTAGAGACAGAAGTCATAGTCCCAAAGCTGATGGCAGAGCAGTAGGTGAAGTGAAAGCATTACAGATATTATATGCTACCACAAGATCTTTGTAGTGGGGAAAAAAAGTTTTAATTGGTCATAACTTGCTCATGACAATCTTTCAGACTAGGAAGGAGGGGTAAAAGGGAAAACAAGAGTTGCAGTTTCTTGATGTGAAAGAGGAATTAAGGATGAAGAGTAGAGAATTAATTCTGTAGCATGCCATGACTTGTATTCCTTCCATCCAGTTGAAACCCCAGATGGCCTTCCAGCTGTCGTTTTTTTCCCCAACCTAACTCTTAGACACCCAAATTCATTCCTTTGAAAGTTCCTGCTGGAGTATTCTATTTGTAAGCTTGTCATGTCCTCAACTCTCCGTAAGTCCTTGGAGAAACCTGAAACAATGACTGCGATCAGGAGGTTGTCATCATCATGGTCGTCTCTTGACAAGACTACGGAGTTACTCTGGAATCAGTGGATGCTGATTTTTGGAGATGTATGAACAACCCTCCCAGTCTGACTGTACCCAGGGAGGGTATTACCTGTAGGGTTTGCATGTGACTGAGCCACATGCACACTCAGATAAGGTGGAAAAACTAAAAATTATTTGGGGAAATTAGTTCAAGTGGTGTCTTTTAATTTGAGATCTCTAAGGTTGAGGGTAGTGGGTGTGCAGGCTTAGACCCGCATTCTCAGATATACACACAAAACCCCAATATTTGTATGTTCAGAACTTTATTTGGCAGAAAATAAAATGCAAGAACATGATATACAACCTTACTTTTTTTCTTAAAGCATGCCTTAAAAATGCTGTTTATAAAGGATTTCTGTTATGAGCAAAGAATCACATCTGTAGTCAGCCCTTTGTTAATTAGCAGCTCTTAGTTTCATCAAATAAGAGATATATTCCCAGGATTTCCTGTGACTAAGATCTGTGACAAAATCTGGATGACCATCCAATTGCAGTTTTAAAAAAATCACAGCCAAGGCAATTAACTACAGCTAGAAGTCTCTGAGAGCATCAAGAAAAGAGAAAGTGTGAGAGGATGCTCTCTTTCTAGAGAGAGTGAGAGCTTTTCCCTGTGATTAAAGCAAGGGGAATTACCCCAGTCCTTTGTTTTTGCAGTTAATGTAATCAAGGTCCCTGGTGTTGCGTTTGGACCTGCTTGATTCCCTTCCTTTCTTCTTTTCTCCCCTTTTTTCCATTTCTCTTCTCATTTTTGTTATGAACAGACTCCATATCTATGTGAAAAACTGACATCTGATTCTGATGGAGTGGTTTTAGATTTACATATGTTAACATAAAGAGATCAGTGGTCTGCTGCAGAAGGAGGGAGGTGTAGTAGGAGAATGAGATCTTCCTCTGTATTTTTCTATTGACTGTCTGAGTTCTCTGAAGAGTTAATTTAAGTGGACTGAGAAGTCCCCATTTGGGCCCAGACACTTAAAATTTCAATCAGACAGTGCCTAAATCATCTAATTAACAAGGTTGTATTTCATCCCATGTGTATTCTGTGCCAATAGAAGAACTCTTCTAGGAAGGAAATCAGGGAGTTTTGATCAATCCATTATTTAATGTGAAACACAGACATAATTTCATTTAAGAGACAGGATAGCAAATGTCTGAATTTTTCTTGTAAGAGAAGTCAGTGAAATTTAATTATGATTAAAGTAATTATCCAGAATTCACAAAACATAAGAGCCTTAATGCAGCTGAATGGGATCTAATGGAAGGTCTAGATAGCTCAGGTCTGTTTGTGGCAAAGGCATTTTGTAGAAGAAAACCTCTAAGGAACAGGATGCATGGGGGAAGTGGTTCCCCAGGATTTCCTAGACCATGAATTGTAGCTGCACTGTTTTATTTAATAGCCATTTGATCAATCTGTGCTTCCTGAATTTATTCATTTTTTTGTATGAGCCTGAGAGCATATAGAAGGTTTTGGGATTTTCTAAACTGCAAATATCTCTGGTTCTGACCATTGAAGGAAAAAGAATTTCAGTGAGCGGAGGCATAATATAGTCTTGTTAGCTATGGCTTGGTGTTTCATGGTTGAATTGGGTGGGAACTTTGATTAAAGTTTTATCTGTTGTTGGGGAATTTGAAATGACTGTCCTGTCTGGATGCTATGGCATCTAGCAAAAGCTGAGATTAGCCTTTCCACAAGTGAGATCACTAACTGAATCTCTTGTCTCTAATCAGCCTTGTGCTTTCACAAAAGATGAATGTACTTAATAAGCTTTCAGACCTCTGTCTCTCTGTTAAATTTGGCAAAAGTGTGCAAAAAGCTGGTAGACCTCCTGCAATATGCCAGAAGGAGTACATTCATCCGCACAGAATATCATAGTATTATTGTGTAGGTTTTTTTACTTTAGGAAACAAACAAACAAAAATCTGGAATGTGCAAAGCATGCCAATAATGTGGCTAAAACTCAATTTTGGGTTGTTAAATGCACGATGTCTTATGTAACTCCCAAAATCAAAGGTATTGTAGTAAATACTGTACTCCTAGAAAGCAATTATTAGAGATAAAAAGGGGAAAAATATCTTTCCAAAATTATATCTCCCCTCTCCCTTCAAAATAAAAATAAAGGCATCATGTGAAGGCTTGATTTATAAGACAGTATCAGTGCCTACAATTTTCATGCATGGCAATATTTACCTTCCATATAGTATTTGTAGCATTCAGAACTCATTGTAGCATACTGTAAATATTACAGTAACTGTAAGTACTGTGTGTGGTAAATGTCAAGATTTTAATTGAAACTACTAAGCCATAGGCTTCTTATTACTTGTTTGGAAGAAGCCTGTAATGAGCATCTCCCCAGGACGTTATGTGATGAAGGGATTCTTCAACATAGTTTACCTGATGCTGTTCTATGACTTAAGTGGTTAGTGTGTAGCTTTAGGCTGTAAAAAACAGAACCTGAGAAAAGGCAAAAGGAGAAATGTGTTTCTGTGACAGTGTGTCTCCCACATACACAGTAATTTAATATCACCACAGTTAAATAAATTGTCACTGCCATAATGTGCTTTTTGCCTAGATGCTGCCTAACCTTTGCAGGATATAAATAAAGAGACCATAGTCAAAGACTGCAGCTGGAAACAAAGAGCGAAGGAATTTAACTCCCCACCCTATTTTCAGCTGGTTTAAGAGTGTCTTCTTCAACTGTGAACAGAATTTAGTTCTTACTATGCAGGTCTGACTTGGCCCTTCACAGTTCTGACATTTGTGTGTGTTATTCACAAAGATTCAGACAGCCCAAGGTCTGCCTGAGGAACTGGCTGATTTGGACTAGGCAGGTTAAAGGTCTCAGTGACATGGTAAGCACAAGCTTCCACATCAGTTCATCCACTGTGGTTATTAATGTCCAAGATGCATCCATTGTGGAGGTGTGCTTGAGGTGGAGTTGCAGCAGGTTCAGTGTTATCTCCTTCCTCTGACACTGCAGATTAAAAGAGAAAACACTCCTTTACCTGGGTCATTTTTGCAGCACCTCTCTCCGACCCTTCCTTAGTTCTCCAGCACCAGGGAGTATAATGGTTTTCTTCTGGACTGATCTTGTCTTATGTGAAGATTTATTGAGGGGCTAAAGAGCTTTTAACCCTCTTCTCCTTCACATTAGACCAAGATGTGCTTTCCAGTGTTCTTGCAGTAGCAGCCTATCCTTGGCCTTCACCTCAGCTCCTCCAAAGCAAGATACTGAACTGTTGAGCTGTGGACCACGAATGTGTTTTACGTGTTGGTTGTTTCTTGATGTGACACAACAAACAGAGAAAGAGCTGGGTCTTCTCCCTCAAGGGTGTTTCTCTCCCTACCTATACCTCCCAATTCTGTGAACAGTGAGCTGCAGGTTAGCTCTGGATGTAAAAATACCCCTGACCTGAACTGTAGCACAAAATGCCTAAGGAAACAAATTTGCTACTCAGCTGTTGAAAAAATTCTCTCTGTAAGCTCTCAACCCATTCCAGTGGCTTCTAGGTATTCATCCTGAGGCAAGATTGCTCTGTAAGCATTTTATGTTCTGTTGCGTTATGTGAATTGTGGTAATGCTTGGTGTTTTTTTCTTCAGTTTGCTGTTTTTTTTGAAAGCATTTTGAGACAGACCTTAAACTTTTGTTTGTTATTAAATGGGGGCCCAAAGTGATGTTCAGTGAATCTATTGCCAGACAGTTTGCTGTCACTGGGAATGGGCTTGAGGACCAATCCAGTTCCATCTAATATGTTCCTGTGCACTCGAGCATAGTGTCCTCTGAATGACAGAGCTATAGCAAAGCTGTTCTTTTTTAGGCAAGTAGAGATTTTCCAGCTTTGTTAGAATTTCTTAAAAGAATTAGTCTGTTACAGGTCACTAAAGAAATACTTATTATGTTGGTCATATTCTCAAGTTAGTTTTTTATGAGATTTTTCATAACACTTAAATGATATTATTACTCCTTTTCCAGAGCTCCTAATTGCATTGTACATCATCTGACTGCATAGCAAACGATATGCTGAAATCTGCAAATAGATGAAATGAATCCTTGGGTTAGTCCCATAGCATAATATTTTGTTCTAGAAAGAAAAGAACATCTTTAATTCTTTTCTCTGAAGAAGAAGAGGAAAAGCTGGATTGGATTTACATCCATTATAATTCTGCCCCAGTGACTTTTAGCACACTGCGTTGTGTTAGGCACTGATGTTCAATTATGGAAATGATGCTTTAGAAGAAACTCTTTTTAATAAAGTGCATAGGAGTTATAAAAAAAAATAAACGGGCCAATGATCACTGTAAGTGACAGATGAAGGCAGAATAAACAATTCAGAAGTAATATTAATGGTATTCTGTGGGTAACAATTGAAATCTGGGTCATAGACAGACTGTCTACTATACATATTCGAATAGGCTTTGCAAGTTCTTGCTGTTGACTGCATTAGGATCCCAGGGGCTGCCAGCACTGAACAAATCAGTCAGATAGCTTGGACATGTCTGTGTTAGTTCTTTGCAGACCAGCAAGTACATCCTGCTTTTCGGATGCTAGTAGAAAACAGAGCTGCAGTGTAAATGTAAGTACTGTTCTTTACAGTTTAATTAAGAATATTTTTGTTGCTCAGCTGTGTCTGGGAGACTTTTTCAGACTGATTATTCTAGCTGTGTAAAGAACAGGAGAGACAGTGTACTCTTGCGCTGCTCCAAACTAAATACAAGCACCTATAACAGTCCCTCTCTGGAAAACAACATGTGTGAGCAAAAGGGCCTTCTGAGCCTTCTTGAAATGAAAGGAGAAAATAGGCATCTAAAAGCCTTTCTCAGCTTGTCATGATGGGATCCAAGCATGGCTTGAGTTAAAAGGCACATCCTGTAACTGCCTCTTAGAGGCCATGTGGTGAATGTTAATAATGACATCCCCTAACTTGGAAACTGCAGAAGAGCAAGAGTGTCATGTTCATTTTCCTTCCTATTGAGGTACATGATATAATGGGCAGAATCCCCTATTGCTTTCTTGGGAAATATGCCCTCTTGACAGCAAGAAGGACCTAACTCAACATGAGAGTATAGGATATCTGACATAATGAAATGGACCATACTGGAAATATTTTCCCTCAAAGCTTGTTGAAAATAATCTATTCCATCTTTCTGTTGAAATTCTGATGCTCTGATATTTTCAGGAAGAACAGCTCATGTGCAAGATGCCTATCAAGAAATATTCATAAAAAATAATTGGATACACCAGTTTTGAAACACGAGTCTAGAACTGTAGACTAATTGTGTCAGTATTCAAGGATAAGAAGAGACAAAATTCAATGAATAAATGATTCATCATTAATTACTGCCATTTCATGGGCACTCAAAGTATGACAGGCATGTAGAAACCTTGCCCAAAATTCATCTAATAAAAAAGAATGTGTTCCTGATGATTGCATGAATATTAGGTGCAGTCCTCACCAGTAATGTAACAGGAATATTTTTTTTCGGTGAGAAGTTTCTTATTAGACTGTTTTTTCTCCAAGCTAAATTTCTCAGTTATTCTCTGAAGTCAGTAATTTCTTTTGCCTCGCTCACCTAATCTAATTTGGTTTCTTCTAATGTACCCACCTCTTCTTTCAAATTCCATCTTGACACATTTCTGCAAGTCTATGACGATTTCATGCCTTCAGAACCAAGGCAGTGTGGCTGAATGTGTGATTCTTTGTGGATGTGGCAGAAGAAGTGGGTTTTGCAGAATTACGGGATACTAGGGTTGTGCATCTAACATTATAAAATGATTCATATAGTTATCTTTATTAAATAAAATTATGGGAACCATATTTGTGGCTTTGTAGAGAGTAATTTATTTACCATTATGTAATTGTAAGGCTGAAAGATTCATGCCATTAATAAAGCTTCTGCTCTTGAAGTGTCTGCATTCGTGTAAATGGTCTCAAGGCCATTCCCTGATAAGCGGGTGCAAGGTTACAGAATTGAAATGTGGCAAATTCTGATATTTCACTGGCTTTAATGATACTGTAATTTGGAAAAAAAAAAAAAAAAAAAAAGAACAACTACATGCACTACAAATGTGTCCCACTCTGTAGCATTTAATTTCGTTGTTGGTGATTACAACAGACAGGGCGTGCACTGATGCCCTGTGTAGCAGCTGTCACACAGTATCATTGGGAACAAATTTTCCTTTAACTGTAGAACACAAACTGCAACTGAAGAAAATGTGGGGCTGAGAATCTGGGAAAATACAAAATGGGATGTATTTGGACAGTCCTTTCTGACAGTCAAAGAATAACACACCTGTTGGTATCTGGTGATAGACATGCATAAATTTTAATTCAAACTGAATTAGCTTCCTGGATATACTACACACAGATGATTTACAGCTTTATAATCTGTTATGTCAGTCCCTAGAACAATTCAGTAAAGAAGTAGATCTGATTTGGTTATGGACTATGGTGAAAAAAGTTATATTTTCTACATTTCAAATCATAGGCTTTGAGTGTAATTATATAGTTTAGATATAAAGAACAAATGGAGACTGCATAAAATCTGTGTTGACACAGCTAAACTGAACCATAAAAAACACTGTGGAAAAAGATGTCATGGTTAAAGAACTACAAGTCTTCATGGGAGTGAATTTTAAGAGATATGAAAGACTGTTGGACTGTATAAAACTGAGGTCATATCTGCTACTGCAGAAAACAGCCAAGGTGCCCATCTGTCTGGCCCACTGGGATCACCATTCAGCACAGTAATAGCCCAAAGGCTTATCTGAGCTGCAGTTCAGTTTGTTGGTCGCTGAGCCAAACTCTCCATCTACCAGATTTGAAGAATGTCTTTTTAACAAAGAGGAATCACTATATAGAGCATATTTTTATTTTCTGCTCTCTTGAATAACCAGAAGGTCTTGTTCATCTAATACTTGCTTAAATTGGAAATGTTAAAAGGGTAGTTAAATCTAACCTTGTACCTTTTTTCTGAATTCAGAAAATTTTCTTAAGTCTTTTGATGATTATTGGCCTGTGTCTGGGTGCCTACTTTTTTTTTAAAATTGTCTTCTGGATTGTAGAACGTCTGGCTGGTGTGATAATATTATGACTATGGAGGCAATCAATGTGGACCCTTTGAGTAGGAGTGTGAGAAGACACTTGATCGTCTTGCCTTTGCATCTCTATCTCTTTTCTTGCCTTATAACAAAATGAAGCTGTCGGCCCTTTGATCTACTGAGAATATTTATTATTTCACTGGTTACATTGGGGAAAAAGAGACAATCCCCCTGTGTGTATGAAAAAGTGGTGTTTTTAATACTTGTTGTTGTATGAGGCTTTTAGAAACTGCAACTAATCACGGATAAATTGTGTCTGTTGTAGTTACTTAATGTTTTCCCAAGATACAAACCTGTACTTTAAATAAAATAAAGTTTTGATAATACTGAATACTGATCTTTCTTTGAGGTATCAAAAAACCACATGAATCTAAACAAAGCAATCTGACAGTTACTGAAAATGGGAACTTGCAAGTAGTAAAGTTTAAATACTGGTGAAAGCCCTAAAATTTGCAAGAAAATATCTCAAATTCTCGGAAGAACAGATCACCTATTGATAAGGTAACTTCTTTTGAAAATAGTCTTTCAAAAAAACAATTTTCTTCATGATGCAGATTGAAATGTCTGCAGGTGAAGAGGTGAAGTATGTACCCAAGACTTCACTAAATACAGAATCTTCATATAGTGGTCTTTGTGAAAGCCTAAAATTACTTCTGTCATGTTTTAAATTCAGTAGTATTTTTTAGTTATTTGATTGATTTCTTAAAATATATTTGAGAATACAAGTCCTGTGATATATTTTCATGATACAATTTTGGCTGTTTGCTATTGCCAAAACTATTTTAAACCAGAGTTATTAAGGCAAGCAGATGGACAATGAGTAAAGGCTACAAAGATTGCGTCTGACAGAAAAAATATAGCCTGAAACCTAAGGGATTTGTTATTTAGTTCTCAGTACTTGTAGTATTTACAAGAAGCAACAAAGCTATGAATTACCAAAGAACATTAAAAGTTGATTATAAATGGTTTCAACAAGTGAAAAATTTGAGCCTCTATAAGCATAAAGGTTACCCCTCTATTCAAGAAGGTGTTTTATCATTTGGAGTGCCTTCTGTTACACCTGACTGTAGATCCTAAAAGTGGTAAGTGACACCAGGAAATTTAACACAGGTAGTGCTTTTAAATTCCCAGAAGCAAAACCAACTGATAACCTGTTTAAAGATTATCTTCTCTTCAATAAAGATCTTTAAAATATTTTCTGAAATATTGCAATTTATTATCTGTTTCATGAGTAGACTGCCTCCCTTATAGAAAGTTTTAAAAGTCTTTTAAAGTAGTAGAAATTTGCTTGTGAGAGAGCTAATTTCTACATTGCCAGAATGCAGACATCTCAGGAGTGGAAGCTGCAATGTTTTTATAATTCACAACACCTAATACAAAGACTTTGGAGGAAAAGATAACATGCTTTCTTGGGATGGAAAAGAAATTCCTGAAGCAATGGGAGAGGTGCTATAGCAAAATTTGGCCAAACTTCTGAAGTAGAGAACCTAACAGCATGTATTTATAGCATATATCAGAACTAATATATAAAATCAGAGCTACCTGTTGAAAGAGGACATAGAGTGATATTTCTGAGGTTGAGTGATTTTTTATAAAAATAAAATCATAGGAGGAATGTTTGGTTGTTAAAGGTCTAAGTAATATAGCACTCTGACCTTTTTGGTACATGACTATTGCAACTCACAGAATCACAGAACGTGCTGAGTTGGAAATGATCCACCAGGATTACTGAGTCCAACTTCTAGCCCTGTGCAGGACCAACCCCAAGAAGAACACAATGTCTGAGAGTATCATCCAAATGCTTCATGAACTCTGGCAGGCTTGATAATGTGAAATTAATACAATTTACATGGCAGCAAACTGGCAGCAGAGTTCCAGACCTATCAAAAGCTGAGGAAGGAAAGAAGAACAAAATGCTTCTGTGTTCTTTAATATCTGTGTGTTTTGTTCATGGCATAGATTTTATTTTAGGTTCATGGTGTTAATAGTACTAAGAAGGTTTTTTTTTGTCACCAAAACTGGAAAAGAAACTGTAGCAGTGAAATGAGAAATGTGTTGTTGTGGGTTTTGAGGATGTCTCTGTGAATCAGAGGGGTTTTTTTGCCCATCTCAACAAGAGGAAAAGATGCCTTTAGATAACGTTCATAGTAAACAGGTCTGTTTCCCAAGGGACATATTTTGACACTAGATACCTGGTCTGTTACGGTGGCATATGCCATGCCCATGGTCACCCTGATGTTAAGATAGTACTTGAGGGCAGCGGGAACAGTAGACCAAGACCTGGCTGTGTCCATATTCCTTTTCTCTATACTCACATCTTGGGGATATCAAAGGAAGGGTCTGCTGCACATCTTATGGAAGCAGCAGACCTGATACCTGGAAGTATCTTTCCCATAGGTAAAAGTCCTTGTTGTGTGGTAGAGAGAAACCCACTATCTTAGCTCACTGTGTGTTCGGGTCACTGCTGGTAGCGGGCTGCTCTGGGTGCACGGAACAGTGAAAACTGCTGTTTTCTTTTGGCAGACTGTGTATTTATTCCCAGGGGCTGTCTTGTCGTGTTATTCTCAGTGCCTGTCCCTTCCTCTTGCTCTCTCCCTTCACTTATTGTCCTCTTTCCCTGCTCTAGCTTTCTTCTTCTAAGTCTTCTCTTCCCACCTGACTGGTATACCAAGGGTTGTTGATGTGCCGGTAGCTCTTTTGCATGCTGTATAAGTTCTCTGTGGTTTTTATTTTAATCTTTTTTTTGGTCTCGAGTTGACAGGGCAAATAGTGTGTCCAAAGTATACAGTAAAATGGTACAGTCCTGTAGATGTTACCAAAATGTAAATAATCACTTGAATAATAATTCCTCTATTTCATGTTGTCTAAAGGTCAGAAAGTTGTGATTCATTGTGAATGCACAAGACATCTGTTTGGGTACTGATACTGTTGTTATACAATGTATTCTAAATGCCACAGTTGAAAAT
Source organism: Acropternis orthonyx (assembly GCA_035583155.1). Lineage (NCBI taxonomy): Eukaryota > Metazoa > Chordata > Aves > Passeriformes > Rhinocryptidae > Acropternis > Acropternis orthonyx. The sequence continues at coordinate 19,845,353 of JAWWEU010000040.1, forward strand.
TAAGTAGGAACTATAATAAGAAACCCGTATGAAAACAGGCCGACAATAACACAATTATATTGGTAGCCTTTGTTTGTTGTCTCATTGGTGTTCATATCAGGAGAATATAGGGTGTTGTGGTTTAACCCCACCTGCAGCTAAGACCCATGTAGCCCCTTGTTCACACCCCTGACCTGGAGCAGGATGGGGAGAGAATTGGAAGGGTAGAAGTGAAAAGACACATGGGTTGTGATAAAGACAGTTTAATAGGTAAAGCAAAAGCTACACACACAGGCAAAGTAAAACAATTAATTAATACACCACTTCCCATGGGCAGGCAGGTGTTCAGCCATCCCCGGGACAGCAGGGCTCCATCATGCATAACACTGACTTGGGGAAAAAAACCTGCCATCACTCCAAACATACTCCCCTTCCTTTTTCTTCTTCCAGCTCTAAATGCCAAGAATGACACCATATGGTATGAAATATCCCTTTGGTCGGTTGGGGTCAGCTGTCCTGGCTGTGTCCCCTCCCATCTCCTTATGCATCCCCAGACCACTCACTGGCGAGGTGGGGTGAGAAACATAAAAGGCCTTGGCTCTGGGTAAGCACTGCTCAGCAACAACAAAAAAATCCCTCTGTTATCAACATTGTTCTCAGGACAAATCCTACAAATCCAGCTACTACAGGAAAAAAACCAAACCTATATCTTAGTCAGAACTAGCACATAAGGTAAGAAATGAACCTGCTTATACATATATATAGTGAGGGACTTTATCTCAAGAATTTCCATGTGTAAGTCCATGTCTGTGGCATGTGCAGTAGAACAGGTAGGCAGGCAGGGTGGGGTTCATCTGCCCTAATTTAAGAGTTCAAACAGTGTGTATTTGTGATGGTGTTAATTATCATAACCTGCTTCGTGAACAGCTTGGAAAGATGAAGGCAGCTTCAGAAGCCAATTTATTTGACTGAAGTATTTGCAATGGGGTGAGATTAGCACCACTCTGGTAGGGACTAGTTTCTCCGCAGTGATGATTAATAGAGCCTGGATGGCTACCTTGTATTCTATTATCTAACTTTTAGACAGTGAAATTTCAGTGATGCTGCTGTCACTTGTGATTACCTGATTTATATACACTTTTTTGGAGAAGAGACAAAATATTCAGGCCTAGGGCTAGTGGAACATTTTGACAGTTTGTTTTTGCTCCCTATACAGTCTCGTTCCACACATATTGCTTCACAGCACAATGAAAATAAGGGCAATGAGGTCTACATGGAACAATCACATGAATGCCTTTTGGCGCTAACAGATGTTCAGTAGTGATTCTGAATTTGATTTGCTTAGGATGCACTCCCCTGCTTTCTACAGCTGTCTGGCCAACCCTACTGCTATACAGCGGAGTATTCATAATAAGGGTAGCAGAAAGGGTTGTGTCTCTGTGTCTCAGTGACCTCTAGGGTACAATGATGCCATACCAATGAACTTCTGAGAAATATATATTATACTTCTATTTTTACTCCGTAGTGGTGTAACCATAGCACAAACACATGTTATCTGGCAGAGGAGTAGGGTGGTCTAATGCAGTGATCTCCAAAGTGGGCTTTGCACACCCCAGGGAGGGTGAAAACCAACCTGTTTGGGAATAGAAAGATTATTTTTTTTGTAGTGTTAATAAAAAAAAAAAACAAAACAAAACAAAAAACCCCTCCAAAAAATTTAACAATAGTATTATATTTTATCTTTATATTTTCCTTTAAAAATTATTGGTTTTGAGTATGTTTGTAATAATATTAATACAGTATTCTTAATAATGATAGCACCAGTACATAGAGCACAAATATACATTATGAGTTATCAGAAATTTTTTATGTTTCAAGTTGGAGAACTACATAATGCTGGGATTAAATAGCCTAGTAAAGGCCCACAGGAAGTGTTGTGTTGTAGTTCTGATCAAGTTTCAGAAGTTGTCAAGAGACATTAGTGAAGCATCTTGGAGAAAGAATGAGAATGATACAAACAGTGGTGCAGTAAAGAGTGGAAAGCTGTTTCTGAACTGCTTTTGATGTTGCCTGTGTAGAAGGAATTGTCCTGTTTAGACAGCAGCAGAGCCCATCAGTCCCAGTTTCCTACTGGGACAACTGTTTTATAACTTTCCTATCTTCTAGTGTAGGAAGAGACTGAACTTGTAGTAACAAGGGAGATTGTACCTTCATATCACTTTTAAAGTCTAGTCATAAAATTTTTAGAGCAATTTGGGATCTTTGAATGTGGTTTGCAGGATTTTCAGTTCTGAGCGTCTGAATGTTCAAATGAAGTCTACAGTAGTGATAGAACTAAGCATCTCTGAAAATCTGTTCGCAGACATCCTTTATGTGTCAGTCATTAGTTTTGTTTTTTTTCCTTTAGAGTTTATTTTTTGAAGCCTAGTTATAACAGGGCTGCTTTCCTGATGCAGAATGGTGCCTGTGTTTTATCAACAATTTGCAGCTATTTAAGGCTGCAGGATGTTGATGTGACCCAGGAGCCATTTTCTCAGAATGATGGACGTTACTTTTGGGTTGTATTTGGAAACTGAAAATATCTGCTAACCTCTCCTAAGGTTACTTCTGAAAATTTCCCAGCTCTGCCTTCAGATCTGTCTAAATTTCTTAACTCTACTTTTCAAGATTTGAGTGACAATATTCCTTCAGGATTGCTGCAAGCTTTCCAGTAAGTGTCTCCATTTTCATAGTTTCATCATTTACAAGATGTCATTTTAGGTAAATGCACATTAACAAATTATGCAGGGACATAAATTTATCATATAATTTATAATACTACAGCATCAGCCTGGACATGTGCTTCTGCCCTAAATGTGATGTAACTTGTCTTGGAGCATGAATGTGAGTAACTGTTGTAGAACAGTGGCAAATATTTTTTTATATTAATGTACCAGCATATCTGATTGTACTTTGTCTGTGTCCCAGTTCCATAGATAACCAAGTGACCTGTACAGTCCAAGCCTAAACTTTTTCTTAAACTCTTTTTTTTTTCCACAGTGCTTTAAGTCCTTTGGTTTTAGTGTCATGATGGCTTGGTTTGCATTCTAATGTTTGCCTGGCACAGTTCTCGCCTTGAGGTGAGAAATAGTCATGCTCCTTCTGCTTCTATACCAGGCAGCACTGATAGCATAGGCGTACCATAGATATAACAGAAAAAAATGGGGACCACTGACTATGAAGTTTAAAAGAGTCTTAAAAATGCATAAAATACACATTGATACAAGGACTAGCAAATGCTGCTGCTGTTCTGAGTTCTGTTGGAGGGTATTTAGGACACACACTTTGTTGAAGTGTTCATGGCTTTTGTTTGCAAGTGTGCTCAGGGATTTCACATTTCATATTTTCAAAGTTAACCCAGATATGAAATGTACTGCCTATACAGAAGAGATGGAAGATAGGTTAATGTCATCTGGAAACAGAAGGACATCATAATTTACCAGTTGTGTTCTCCCCATCTGTTCTGAGCCCCTTTCAAGTCATCCTAACCCAAGAAGAGCTTTGTGCTTAAGTTTTCAAGATCTTTATGAGACAATCAAACTGCTAGCTTTCTTGGGTTGCTTAATAAGACTGCAGTATCATTTTTTTTTCCATCTTAGTTCTATGAGATAAATTTAGTTCCTTTTTACTCTTAATAATTCCCAAAGGTTCCAGTCAAATTTGGGATCCTTACTTATTTCTCACTGTATTTATAAACAGAGATTGTCCCCGTCCTAAGACTTCACAGTATATGGAAACAGGATGTGAATTATTAAAAATAATGGCTGGACAGGAGGAAAGTAAATGAATTTAGGGGAATATAATCACAGTCTGTGCATTTCAGTTCTTTCATTTTAGATAAATATAGCTAGAAAATCCTTTTTGCTGAGGTTTCCACTGATAATCAACAGATCATTTCAGAGGGGTAGCAACAAAAGTCTATATTGAGAAGGTCCTCCACAGGGAAGAGGGAGAAAGCTTCAAGGATGTTTCAGATGTTATCTTGCCTTATGAAAAGCTAAGTTTGAATGTCTTTCTAGTGTTGAAATAGTTATTAAAAAATATTCAATGCCCTTTTTTCAGAAGGTACAGACTGTCACTGTCTTATTTTGAACATGTCCGGTGAAAACAGTGACATATTCTAGGCTCATTACTGAAGCCTCACAATGACCTAAATCACAACATGGACCTTGCAGTAGAAATCTGTAGAGAAACTAGTTCAGATTGATTTTTATGCTGCATTGTAAGACAAGACATATGGTTTTCTATCAATAATTTTAAAACTTTATTACTAAAAAATAATTTGTTTTTATCTAGTTCAGGAAGGGAATCACAAGTAAATAAAGGAGAAAAAATAATTCTGTTTGTTCAAGATACATTAGCAGAGAAGTTACTAAAGTGAGATTTAAAATAAACAAAATTGTTTTGCCATAGAGCTCTGCCAAGGTAATACATTTGTTATTAATATGACCACATCAAGCAAAAACTGGAAAAAAAATGGAAAATATTTTATTTTTTCTTAGACTATGTTGATTGTGGGGCCTTTTTTCTTATAATAATACATGTCTCTAAAATGTGAGGTTTTCTCAGCTCAAAGGCAAATGTTCAAAATCGGTTTTGCAACAGTAAAAAGGTGACTCTGATTATATGTTGCAACTACCGCTGGTCTTCATGGAAATGAGCATGCAAAGGCTAACAAGCTCTGTGTTTCACGATGTTAAATAGCATTCTGTATAACGTCTGAATTTCTAAGTAGAAGGATTCCAGAGATGAAGGGATATTTTTTCCTTGGCAGATGCTCCTCTATTTCCCTGTTGTTACTTCAAAAATCTGTGGGTTTGTGGTTGTGGCTTTCTTAGCTTCTTGCTTAGTACTGTGTCTGACAGGACCTGGTGAGAGGGACAATGTCATATTGCAAGCTTAGTACGGGCTGAACTCTGCCATTTACACTGAGGCGAACTTACCTCAATGAGTAAACTACTGGAACAATCCCACCCTTTTTGTTGCAATTCAGAAAGTTGACCTTGGCTGCAAGTGACATTTTAGTCCTGTTCTCCCCCTTTGAATAATGATTTTCTGTTCCTTGCTAAAGCAAATCATCCTTATTTTTTCAAGAAAGAATGAGAAAATTGTAATTATGCCCATGTTATGTGGATTTTTTCATGTGGATCCACTGAGAGAGTATTTCAAAGAATTGTACTGGCAGGCTCCTAGAGAAGATTTAAAGAATGGGCGGGAAGGAAGATTGATTATATCTGGGGGAAAAGTAATCCCAAATACCTTCAACAGGAAGAAGATTGATGGAAATCAATAATGTTGAAAAGCAGACCTACGGGCAATAATAGACAATTAGATATAAGTTTGTTGTGAAATATGGCAGCAAAAAGTCAAAGCTTTTTAGAACAGCAGCATATTTAGAGGCATCACAGCTAAAACAGAAGGTGACAATGCCCCTTTCTGATTGCTGCGAAAACTACAGTTAGAAAAAATGCTGCAGTGCTGGGCACTTCAGAACTAGGAATAAACTGGAAAAAAAAAATCAGGAAAGTGCCATGGATAGCAACTGCTGTAGCAAAGAGCCCAAACCTTTGTGAAGGAACACCTAAGACTGAAATTTATTTTTGATTAGTGCAACTAGAAAAACAGGACTGTGTTTTATTTGTGGTAGTTATAGTAGTTGTTGCTGTTGTTTTCCTGCCCCCCCAAAAATAGCTTTATAGATACTGAAAAAAAATTGTCCATATTAAAAAAATCTGTATTTTTACCAAAATGGAATTTTTATTTTCCTCCACTTATTGCTTCTCTATACTTTAATTTTTGTAGAATCCTATATGCTATTGCTACATCAACAAAAATTGCATCAATACCTGATATTTTTATTTATTATGTTGCCGTTTTGTATTCTGGGCTGTGATTTTATACTGTCAGAAAAAAGAGTAGAATTCAGTGGCTGAAGGAAAGGCACTTAGCGATGTTTAGGTACTTTTGGGGAGGTCATTTAGTCTTCAGCTATGGCTCCCAAAAGGCACGGGGCACCTGTTGCTCCTGTGCCACACCTTCCAGGGCAGAGTCAGTACCTCACCTCAGGTACTGCTGTGCCCACAGGAGAGTAGGCACTTGCAGCCCCTAAAACAGCTCTGGATTTCCATTTTGTTTGGCTGAATTCTCTGTAAAGAATTTAATAAAATAATTTCTTCATATTATTTTCTTTCTTAATTTCTGTTCTTAGAGAAGATGGCAAAAAGAACCCTCTCCAAAGACCAGAATTTGTCTCTGATAAAAATATATCAAAATCATATAAAGATACAGAAAGTGAGAAAGGTAAAGAGTGAGCTATAGAATCAAGGGAGGTTATTTGTAATGTCTGAGAATCAAGGAGGATTTTGATGACTGCTAGGATAACTTTTGAGACTGCTTACCTTCCTAGAGTATCAACCTGCATGTTAGCTGCTCAACTGGCATGTAGAAGAAATATTGGAATTAAATGACTTTCTTATGTTTCACTTGATACTTTTACGATAATCCCAGAGCATTTCAGCCAAAGCAGACTTCAAAGGTGGATCTACTACTGCTTTAAGGTGACCAGGGGATCCCTAAGTAGGGGTGAGGTAAGAAAATCCCACTTCTGGGCATGCCAGGATTTAATTTTAGATACGTAAGGAATTTTGATCTATGTGCACTTAAAGGACTTGGTGTATAAGTTCAGAAGTGGTTTTCTTTGTTGTTTTCAAGGCCATTAATTGCCTAAAATCTCTATATTTCAAATTAAGGTGATGTAAGTTAGTCTGAATCTTGCTCTAAGTGAGAGATAAGATGAAGCTGACTACCTCATCTACAGCTGCCCTTGCTTTTTCACCTGTGAAAAATTGGGAATATTGTTCACCAGTTCTTCAACAAGCTTTTTCTGGATGACTGGAAGCACCCACCCTGCTGCTATGAATATATCTGTAATACTCCAGTGTGTTACAGGGGAAGAGATCGTAACAGTGTTACCAAGACCTTAGTGATAAAGACAAGAAGTAAAGGATTTGATGTTCATGGAGGCCACATGACACACTTGTTGGAGGAGACACAGCCATTTGCAGTTATAATTATACTGCATGCCTGCCATATTTAGAAAAGTTTTCCCCTTTCCTTCCCTCTTTCCTCCCACCTCACCTACCATGTAAGACTGTCAATTTAAGAACATCAGTTTTATGAAAAGCACTTTAAAAAACTTTGGATAGCATCAATGAGGAAAACAGTGTTCTGAGAAAGGAATGAATTGTTGAGAAACAAGTTGTTCTCTTTCTCTGTATATGGCTTATGTCCACTTAAACTCTTTATATGAGTGTACTCTTGCATGTCCTCTTTTCTTTAGATGGAATTAAGGTTGATTTTCTTTTTTTTTTTTGTGCCTGGAGAAAAGCTAGTAAATGAATATTGGCATATAAACTTGTTTTCTTGGAAGTTTTGAGGCAAATGATTATAATAGATATTATTTGGACTCAATAGCACTGAAGTGTGTACTTCAGATTAAAGGAGTCATATCTGTTTAGCATCTTTAACAGAACAATATTCTTCCAGCCCAACAAATCTTTCCACATATGAGGGCTGGGGAAGACAAGTAAAAGGTAATGAAAATAGAAATGTCTTTCCATATTTTGCTACATGAAATGCTATTAATGCAAAGAAGAAATATTTAAATTGATTTAAGAATGATAAAAAAGCATCAAGATGTATGATCAGTTTTGACAAGGTGCACAAGTGAGCTGCAAAAATGTAAATAGTATTGTAACAAAGTGTGATGTTACTCTATTTAAAAAGTTTTCATGTACATGACAGCAACTGGAAAAGCAGTTGTTTTATTATGTTTCTATGTTTTATAATGTGCAGCACGAGCTTTTTATATAATCAGACTGTACAGTTGTCTTGGTTTAACCCCAGCCATGAGCTGTGCACCAGTGAGCTGCTTGCTCACTTCTCCCTTTTGGAACGGGCGACAGAATAACAGGGTAAGGCTGAGAAAACACATGGGCTGAGATAAAGGCAGTTTAATTGGTAAAATAAAACCTACACACAGAGGCTAAACAAAAAAGGGATTCATTCCCCACTGCTCATGGGCAGACAGGTGTTCAGCCATCCCCTGGACAGCAGGGCTCTGTCATGCACTGCGGTTACTTGGGAAGACAAACACCATCATTCCAAATATCCTCCCTCCCCCACCGCTCTCCGTTTTCTTCTTCTTCCCCCACCTTTATCTGCTGAATGTGATGCCTGATGGTCTGGTAAAACTCCCGAGTCATTTTGGGGTCAGGTGTCCTGGCTGTGCCCCCTCCTGACTCCTTGTGCACTCCCAGCCTCCTCACTGGTGGGGTGAGGAGCAGAAAAGGTCTTGACTCTCTTAGTGCTGCTCATCAACAACAAAAACCTCTCTGTATTGTCAACACTAGATCACAAATCCAAACCAGAGCCCCATACTAGCTACTATGAAGAACATTAACTCTATCTCAGACAAAACCAACACAACAATATCAAAAGATTAATATTATTTAAGATTATTTTTACTTACAATCATCCACAATCCATTTTATTACAATTTATTCACAATTCGTTCATATAATTTTATGTAACTACACCAGACTTGAGATCTGCAATGCAGCATACAATTATTTAAGGTGCTGTACATCACTCAGCATCATCAACTCCCACTAACCTCTTCTCAGCTTCAAGAAGCTTCTCTGCTTCAAGAAGAACTGTAAAATGCTGTATGTCCCGAGTCAGAATCACTGTGATATGCAAGGCTAGGAAGATACTGAGAATGGGTTTTGTTTTGGATGTTTTAACTTTCCTTTCAATCTCTGAAATAAACAAGCAAAAGTGTATTTGCTTAATAAATTCTCAGTTTCTATGACTTTCATACTTTCTGTGGTTGAACAAATGCTCATGTATGGCAGGCATAAATGTAGGACCTATACAAATAGAATTGTCTCCTGCATTGTGCATATTTGCAGCTCTTGAACAGCACTTAAGCAACACTTTTGGTTTCTCAGAATGAGTAGAACTGTATTAATGAATTAAAACAGGAATCTGTAATTGGGAGAACTTGTCAGGCAACCTGCTCATTTGATCTCTCTTCCTAAATCTAAATCAGCAGTTTTCATTTGATGAAAAGATCAAAGCCTGCACTGCTGACATTATTTTGGTCAGGTTAATAATCTGGTATATAAAAGGTTGATAGTACACAACCTCAGACCCCCTGATGTGATTGTTTAAGCTTAATTGTCAAATTCCACAGAAATTCACCATTCTGTGTGTTTCTTTGTGCATATAATGCATACACAAGGCACAAAGCATTTGCAGATATTGTGAGTGTGTGGATATTGCAATGCCATTCCTCAAAAATAATAATCAGGACTTGAACTTGGAATTTTCATTCTAATAGGATGAATTTGGAGTGTTTTTCTAGTTTGATGAAGTCCCAAGAAAATCTGTTTATTAATAAATTTTGCAAAAATGAGTGATGGTGATACAGTAAGCTGTGAGCCAATTTAAGGTTCCAGTTGTTTATATGCTTGCTGTTGCCTTTTGCATCTCACTGTGAGTCTCTTGCAGATGCATCTTAACTGCTTTCTCAGCTAGCTCTGCAGAAACAGGAGTGAAGACTGTGCCACAGAATTGTGATACTGCTCTGCAGATGTCTTGTCACATGAAATAGGCTGCACGTGGAGGTAGGATGAGGAAAAGAGAATCCTGTGGTGTAACCTTTATCACGTTACTTAGTCAAGGTGAAAGGCTAATCTGTTCAGGTGACCTCTGAAGTCTGGAAAAAATTTGGTGTCTTTTCAAAGCTGGTTCAGTATGGAGAGTTTAGCCTCCTTGATAGAAGCCTTACACTGGTATGTAAACTCAGACATTATGGAAGACCTACAGTGTATAACTGAAAGGTTACTTAAATCATTCAGTAAGTAAGCTAGTGAAAGCTTGTTGAAATGGCCACATGCATCATTTGGCCAGAAGCAAAGATGTATTTCCCAAGTATAAATATAAAAAAATAAGATTGAGGCATGTACTACTTACTGGGTGGGAAGCTGTTGAGGTTTATAGGTAATGGAAGGGATAATGAAGTGGTAAAATAAAGCTGTAAACAATATAATTCGAACAGAGAATATGGATGCCCTTGAGCCACATGAATTTGAAGACATGTAAATGCGTGGTAGTAGATGAAGAAAAGCATCCATAGAGAGCTTTGGCTAGTTTAGTTAAAGACATAATTAAATATATAAATGAAGTATTAATTAGAATAGCAAAGAGATACTTCCTCTGTATGTCTTAATGAGACTGATATTGAAATAGTATATTCAGTTTTGAGTTCTGCAGTTAAAATAGATGGTTCAGAGAAAGAAAAAGTTTGAGAGCTGGAAAGTATATCTTATGATGGGGAGAATAAGGATTTCACTGAAAAGAAGGTCAAGAGGTGATTTGAACTAGTCTGTGTGCTTCTTCTTAGGAAGTGAAGATATTCTAGTAGAACAAAAGACATTGCAGTATTCAGTAGCTAAAAGTGTGTGCTGCACAAATTCAGGGATAATTTTTTTTACCAGTATTATCACCCATGATATGAGAAGTTCAGCAGAGATAGGATAATTTTAATGCTGAGTACTGTCAGCCTTGTCTGGAAATTTTTCTAGCTGAATGCGTTAGACTGCTAGTGTGTGCTAATTGTTCAACAAGAAGATGAACTTCACATCTGGGAATTCAGAAACTAAGCAGAAAACAAAAGGAAATAGAATTCACTGTTTCAACCTCAAGGTATAAGTTTGAATTAGAAACTTCTGAGTGATGCAGAGTATACCGTGCAGGTGTTAGTAATAAGTTCTAGATTTTGTCTAAAATAAATGAATTACAGCTCAGAATAGAAACTGAGCGAAGGTCATATAAACCTTTTCATTTTACAAAACATTGGACACTGGCCGCTGAAAGGGGGGAGAGATCAGACATGAAGGTTTTCTGATCATTTAGGCTTCTAAATGAACTGCCACCCACTCTCCAGTTACCAGTAAGAGCCCAGAATGGTGTTTCCATCCAGAACTTCCTGAAGTACCCTGGCAGATAGGGCTATAACATGGGGAACCTCTACACAAAATATCAATGTGATTTGACAGGAAATTAGGAATATAATTGCTTTCTAGTGATATAATTCCTATTCAGGAATATTTGAATCATGAAGTGCTGCTTTAATACACTGTCAGGTATTAACTGTTCAGCCACGAAGTATAGTATTTGGCCAAATATTGTGGCATCAGAAATCTATCCTGAAAAGACTTCGATGCTAGGAAAAAAAACCCAGAATCTGGAAAAAGAAACAATTGGGCACTAGATAAGCGGGTAGAAGTATTATAGTTTGAAGATGCTGTTAAGCCAGGTTCTCATTGCACTTAATACCTGTGCTCATGGGAGCAGTTTGTTGTGTCATATACTTCCTATATGGATGTTAGGGAAGGAAGAATCAGATTCACTGTGTGTAGTCCATTGAGTTCCTGTCCTAGCTCCTCAAATGGAGATCTGCAGTGACATGCGGGCAATGTTTACATGTACAGCTTTGGACAGTTGTGCTCCTGTTCCATCTGTGCTCTCAGACAGCTGGATGCAAGCCAGCAGCATGTGTTATCATAGCACTAATCCTAAAATAATAAACAGGTGACATGGTTCTGTAGTTTTTGGGCTGGAGCTGGCCGATATCCAGCCAGCTCAGACCTCAAGTGAACAAGTAACAGCATCTGCTTGTGTGGATATACTTGTACAATCACACAGGATTTTGTGGATCTTTGCATTCCCAGGATGTACATATTTGATAATATTTTTGCTCTCTTTCCATCTGTTGTTGAATTTAGGGGGCAAAGGTAGGGCAGAAAAAAAAAAGAAAAGTAATTCACTGATATTGTGCTGACAGTAACTCAGCTAATCCTTAACTTTTTATTTTTGTGGATAATACTTGATGTTAAGTGTGGTGCATTTTGTCTCAACAGCAGCTCTTTATCATTCTTTCTATCATTCTCCTTAGTGGAGGAGAAGGAGGAGGAGAGAGATCAATAAGCTCTTGGTTATCTTGGGTTGTCAATGAGCAGCATATTTCTAGCTCAAATTATTTCAGTAGATGTTCTTGGAAGTGGCACTTGAATATGTGCACATAAAAGCTGCAGATTTTGTTTTTCTTTTTAAAAACTGCGTGTTGGTAAGGTTTCTTCAACTGAGACTGATAGAATTGGTGATGAATAAACAGACAGTTTAATCAAGCCACACAACACAGCTGCTTGCTTTGCTCCTTCCTCTCTAACGTGTGGATATAGTGTAGTTTTTCTCAGCCGGCTCTAAACTCAGGACTCCTGTGAGAAATTATGGCTTTTGGCCTTGGGTCTGTTCTGATCAGTAGCTGTCAGGACTGGGCCCTGTTGATGACCTTAAAGTGCTTCCTAAGATAAGACAAGAGGATTTTTAAAAGGTGTAAAAGATCAGAAAAAAAGCAGGCAACTAAATAACAGTACAGTATGTGAGCTGGTTTACGATCTACTCTACATACCCATCCATGAAGGTAATCAGGGTCATCCTGGGAAGCAGCAAGGTAGAAGAAAATCCATCTGAGTATTTAGTGCTTGACCTCCTGTCCCAAAAAGGAGGGACCGGGCTAAACCCTGGGAAACTGAAAAGTGTTTGAATTTGAGTCAGTACAACTTAGCAATAACTAAACCATCAGTGTGTTATCCCATTATTCTCTTACTAAAACCAAAATGCAGCTATTAAGAAGGAATAGACTCTATCACAGCCCAAACCAGGGCAATACAAATTTCATGTGCTTTCTGTCATAGAATGAGAAAGTCTAAAAGTCAGAGAAGACAGAAGTACTGCAAGGCTCAGGTTAACATACTAATTCAACCTAAGGTATCCCAATTAAGGAAAGTTACTATCCCCATTGAGAAAGTCTTTGCCAATGAGTGTTGCTGGACTTAAATGTGTTCACTGGGAGACATCCTGATTAAGCAGATCTTCTGAGTGTATATCCTAATTAAATAGTGCATCTAATAATAGATGCTGCAACAGGTCACTGACTGGGTGACAGGATATTCCTCATGAGCAGGAATCTTGAAATCAGGTTTATTCATTTACTATGAACCACTGAGAACAGGGGAAAAAAATCATTCTATATAATGAATTCTAAGTTTCTCAGCAAATGTTCCAATTACTTTATTGTGTTTAATGCATTCACAGCACTTTGTAAAGAAAATGGAGAGAAGCTTCTAAATTAGTGTTTAATTATATAATAGATTAGTAATACAATTTCAGCTAAAAATATTGACAAAAATTGGTGAATCAGCAATAGACATGGTTGTCAATAGGTGGGTGGAGAATATTGCTTTCACTGATACTAAAAGTTGGGAATTGTTGAGTAAGTGACATATCTCAGGTAGTAAAATCTTGATTTCATATATTTGTAGAATTGCAAAAAATTCATGAAAGAAAGTTCAGAGCAAGAGATGAGGAAATCTCTATATTCTGCAGCTCCTACTGGATATCACAGCTGTCTGGTATTGTCAGCTCCTGAGTACCAAGGAAGAGGATGATCCAGGTGCTACTACAAGACTGAATACAGCCAGGAGCAGCATCAGCTCTTGTGGGTTGGGGAGAGATTTCTGAGGGTCTGTCAGGGATTTTGCAGAGTGCCCTGTCCCTTCCTAAGCTTCTGAGTGGGCTGAGTCAAACTTGACATCAAAGACCTGTTTGTGTGGGAGAGTTGTTTAGTAACTCTCTTTGTTTCTATACCATGTTACTTGATTGCTTTGAATTTTCTCTCTATAAAAAGTTAATTATAATAGATGAAATTCTTATAATCCTGGCCTTTTTGAGTATGAGATATATAAATTCTTTTTTTTTTAATAACCTGTGATATGGAGAAATTCTTGATAGATCCACACAAGACTGCTTTGTGAGATGGGAATGGGGGAAGAATGGGCAGGAATTTTTCACATTTGCAGAGCTCACACTTATAACCTTTCTGTAGAATGCAAGCAAGTGGAAATAGGAGGAAAGAGGGTAGATAGAAGTTGTAAAAGCATTTCAAAGATGGAGTGGTAATGGAAAAAAGAAATTAAATACTGAAATATAGAAATATTTTGAAGTAAAAAAAAAAAACCCCAAGAAATTGTAACAAAGGTGAATGATGAACCATTGACAAAAAAAAACCCCCCAAAAGTCCCAGCATTAATCATAGTATTGTCAGCATTAGAAATTACTAAAATATTAAGGATTCTTAACTGTAAAGTGCAAGTTTGCAAATGAAAGCACCTACCTTCTGCTAGAGCTGCTTGCCATTGTTTGCAGAACTTGAAGAAACAGCAGTTCCCTCACTCAGTCTGGCTCCATCTTTTTTTAGAATTCCAGAGGCCTCTATTCTTCTTCAAGGTACTTGTCATTCCAATATTCTGTTCTTGTTCAGAAAACTATAAAATTATTTAACTCTGAGTCTATTTTTCTACAGTACTATTTTTTTAAGTTTTCAGGAACACATCTAGATATCTCAAATCTTTTTTTTGTGAAGAAGTATTTTTAATGGGTTCAGAAACAAGGTTTCAGAGTGTTCCTTAGGATATATAATAAAGAGGAAGTTTCCAAATGGTAATATATTTAATAACCAGCTGTAAAAGGAATACTGAGTTGCAATGATAAAGAGGGGAGGAACTTTTTGTGTATAGTATTCAGTGTCAACAGCTGTGTAGTAACACTTTTAATTTTTATTATTTTGTCATCCTACATGTGCTTTCCTTCTCAAGATCACAATTAATCTCTTTTATGTGGATTTGTGGGTCTGTTTTAAGAATTTTCCCTTACAATATTGATATCAAATATTCTGGCCCCTGAGAATTTAAGTGGTATCCTTTCATGAGCTGAAGGAGCTTTCTTAACTTTTAGAATTCTCTACTTGCTGATCAGAAAAAAAAAATTAAAAATCCTTCTTGTTATGAGATATCATGTATTGTAGTAAATCCTGGCCTCATATTCAGGTGGTAAGGGAGATTAAGAAGAAGCAATCGTCTAAGCATGAGAATTGTCAAAGTTGGCCCTCATACCTGCATGTGCATCTTTAAATATAAATATGCTGCATTTTCCACCTTTCTTGTCACATATACACAAGAGCAAATAATTGTATGGACATAACTGTAGATGAATAAAACCTGGTATTATAGAAGTATATATATTTGTCTACCATATGAGGTGCCTTTGTGTGTCTAACATTAGGTTGCTACCTCTTGCTGCTTCTGCAATTATTCTTATGAAACTATTTCACACTTAATGACACTCTTTTCATGCAATCTTTCCCAACATTCAACTTACTGAAACCATTACTTCTAGAATTATGCATTAAACCATTCAACAGGGTGCCAACAGTTCCTCCCTCTGTAGTTCCAGACTGCTAAAATAACCACATCTGTTGTGATCCATCAGTAGGACCACTGGAGAATTTACACTAATATACCTTAACCTTTGGAAAATGTGTTTTTTTCTTTTAATGAAAATCACTCAGAACTCAAATAGAGACTTCAGAGTCAACTGAGGATTAGATATGGTGTTGTTTTAAAGACTGATTCAGATTCAGAATCTAGTTTAGGATTCATATTCATGTTTTTTGGTTTAGATTGGTTTCAGATTTTGGTATTTTCCAGTGCTCAGATTCAATGTTACGCTGCTGGTAAGTAGAAGCATTTAATCCATATTGGTTAAAGGTGCAACTAAGGCCCAGATTCTTCCCACATTTTAGATATTCTTACATACCTTCATGTGAGTGAGACAGAGAGGGAGAAAAAATTGTTGAGATTTTGGATGGGTTGAGAAGCCTGTGGACAAAGCAGATAATTTTTATACAGACCATGAAGAGATAAGAATGATAAGGGTATCTACTTATGTAAAGAAATCTACTCTGTTACAGATTTAAAGTTATGCTGGATTGTCTTTGGGACTGTGTGGAATCACATGAGCATTTAATCTTCATAATTTCAAAGGAACTTAAGAACATGAGTAAGCAAATTGCCTAACATTTGGTGAAATATGCCATAGATGTAACAGAAACTCATCTTTCAGAATTAGGATTCTCTCCCTCTACTCTGCTCTCATAAGGCCTGCACCTGGAGTTCTGCATCCCGCTTTGCAGTTCCCAGCCCAAGAATGGCATGAACCTGTTGAAGCAAGTCCACAGGGGAACCATGAAGATGGTCAGAGGGATGGAGCACCTCTCCTAAGAAGGCAGGCTGAGAGTTGGGGTTGTTCAGCCTGGAGAAGAGACGGCTCTGGGTAAACCTTCGAGCTGCCTTCCAGAACCTAAAGGGGACAGACAGGAAAGCTGGAGAGAACATTTTACTAGGACATGTACAGGACAAGGGGTAATGGCTTTAAGCTGAGAGAAGGTAGATTTAGACTAGATTTTAGGAAGAAATTCTTTACTGTGGGCATGGTAAAGCACTAGAACATATTGCCCAAAGAAGTTGTGAATGCCCCATCCCTGCGAAGTGTTCAAGGCCAGGCTGGGTGACACTGTGAACAACCTGGTGTAGTGGAAGGTGTCCCTGCCCATGGCAGTGGGTTGGAACTAGGTGGTCTTGCAGGTCCCTCCCAAGCAAACTCGACTCATTCTGTGATTCTATGACCTTAGTTATGCAGCTGAGCTGGGAATGTCTACATGGTATTTGAAATGCTGGTTGATAGACTACTTGCTTATTCTGTTCAGTTACTGGCAAGTTTCATTTTTATCCATTAGCTGAGCAATACATATTTAGCTCTTTTACGAAATAATTTTTTCATGCCATTGATATCTTTTTTCTTTCATAGGTGTCTGGAATATTGTATTGTTTTACTAAAACAAGGTGTGAAAATTGTGGTGTTTTAGTTATTTTGTATAATTTACTCTTTTACAGGGTAAAATGAAATCAGCTGATTATGATGTCCCTTTTTAGCTGACATAAAGAAAGGAATGTTATCCTTGTCCTGATAGGCCTATGCATCATATGCTACACATGGTGCGTAACAGAGTGAAGTTTACATTGTTGATACAGGTTTGATCCTCTGCTGAGAACTCTTGTCCCACCTGACAATGAATAAAAAATTCAATTGAAGATGTATGGGTTAAAGTCTATTAAAATACCATTTTCTAGAAATGTGACTGTGTGGGTGTAGTGAGCAGTTAGGCTTAGAAAATTCAAAGGATAGGGGACAGTATAAGTTTTCTAACACTTTTAGCCTGCAGAGATCAGCAAAAAATCTTTTTGTGTGCTTTTCGTTTTTCTCCCTAACAACAGAATTTCGTGCTCAATACAGAAGAATATACTGTAGTTCACAATGTGATGAGGCATTCACTGAAATGCTCTTAATTTAAGTGCTACTGGTTTGAGAATCAATGGAAATCTTTATTAGAGTATTTAAAGTAGCCAAATTGAATTTAAATCTTTGATCAACTCATCTTTAATCTGATCATTTCTCTAACGGAAAATCTAACATTTAATTATAGAGGCTTACATTAGCACTCTGGACTCTGAATCCCAAGGGCCCAAGTTCGAGTCCTCAGTGTAGGG
>JAWWEU010000040.1:19864932-19882662 GCA_035583155.1 Acropternis orthonyx
TCCTTGGGTTCACGGGGGCCACGTGTTTGGGAGGGGGCTGGGGGAGAGCAGCCCTCCAGGAAATCAAGTAAGTGCCCACTCCTGGGGGATTCCAACCACCTGTCACAGTTTACTATTACTGGAGTTATGACTACAGAAGCTTTTGTAGCTTGGATCATACCTTTGGATTGGGTTGTTACTATTATTGTGCCGCTGCAGAACAGATGCACTGATAGGTTGGAAATACAGTGTAGATGCAAAGGGTGCACATGGGGATGACTGCACATGGTGATTCCCTCTGCTGGAGCAGAGCAGGCTGTGTGGTCACTACCATGGTACCTTTGGCTCCCTGGAACATAGATTCAGATTTCTTTGAGTTACTCGTCTCCTCCTGGATACGTTTGTGCTTTTAAGGTTCTTCTTGTCTTACTACATTTCAAATGTTTCTGACATCAAAATGTGTAAACTAATGGTATGAAAATAATCACATGAGAAATTGAAGCCTTGAGTAGAGGAGGTATGTCCAAGTTACTTTGTTCTAATTACTATTTTAATGAATTCTTGGTATTATGAATGAAAGTAGTGTTAAGAAATGTTGCATTATGTAGCTTTTCTGGTGGGTCTTTCTTTATACTTACTTCTTTTCACCTGAGCCATGTCACTTTTATGAGTTTCTAAATCCCTACTGGGTAAGAAGAGTAGAAAGTGAATTTTTTATCAGCTGTACTGTTGGTTATAACAAATGCTTTTGCTTTCTCCTGAATTCTCTCACTCTCTGATTTAGAACTATCAGTTCCCTAGGAATGTATTTTCTGTTAACAGGTGTTGAAAGAATGAAGCAGGCTCTAGAGATGAGGTCAGATACTAACTTAGAGGGTAGTATAAACTTTTTTAGTCCAATTTTTGAACTTTGTAATTTCCATGTCTCCTGCACATTCTGGAACTCTTGGATTAAAAGGACTACAAGAAATTATTTAGTCCATCTCACCCACGGCAAGACTGACAAGACCTGTAACACTTCAAGGGAGATTTTTGTTTATGCTCTGAGATATCTCCAAGGACAGGTGTGTCACAGCACCCCCAAGCACTCTGCTTGAATGTTCTAGCTGCCCTGGTTCTATGGCTGCCTTCCCTCTTTCTAACCTTAATCTTTCTTGCTGCAATTTAATCTCATTACTTTGTACCCTTCATACCATGGGTTTAGAGAACATATCAATGTCTCTGGTGTAAGATATTTCATATAACATTGCATTTCATCGGTTATTTAGTATTGTGACTTAACAGATAGGTGTAAGCTTTGTAAGTATGACTATTTTGACTGAAGGATTATTGATTTAAATGTGAGAAGAAAAGAACAGTAGGCAAGATATCAGCTAAAACCAAAAGAATTACATGGAAATTGAATGATAAGAAATGCCAGTAGAAATGTAAGATACTGCTGTCTGACAGAAGTCTGTATGATAACAAAGTCTGTTAAGAGTATCTTGTGCTTGACCCAAGTAATTTGCTGGGAACAGGAGAGAGTCAGTACAAATGTTTAGTCATCAAGGGAAATAGAATTTGTTTTTGTTTGTTTGTTTTGTTTTTGTGGTTATTAAAACAGCTAAATATGTTGATCCCATAAGCAGCCAATGTTAAGAAAATAAAATAGTCATGATCTCCACATTTTTAAATAAATTAATATACCTCTCCTTGGTTATTGTTGAGATGTTTTTCAAACAATAAACTGTTCTACTACCACTTGCACCAAGTTCTCTTTCATTATGTATTCCCAACAGCAAAAGTACTTTTACCAAAACCATCATAACAATTGTCATTTCTGAAGTGGGCATAGTTGCGATTTTTGGCGCTGGTGATGTACAGACTCCTTTGTAATGATTTCATAAATACCAGTAACAGGATTTCCCTGCACTGCTTCTCAGTTGTTCAGGAGCTGTAGAACACGTTGTAGGCAGACACAGAACCCTGACAGTGTCTGGAAGAAGCTTTAAAGAGGCAGGAACTGGTAGCAGATTAAATGTGTGTTCCAAGAGTTGCCTTCCCTTGCAGTCATGGTGCTGAAATATATCTCATCACAACTTAGAATGCACAGTGGAGATTCTGTTACCTGTAAGGAATAAAAGTAACTAGTTTATTTTAAAGTCTGGGGAAAGGATGGTTTCTGCCACTTCTGCTTTGGGTGGGAGATTTTTCAGGAGACATCATGAAAAATCCAAGGTGTGTTCAAGGATAAAAGATCAATGATGGAGTTGGAGTTTGTATCATTATCAAAACTCCTTTTTTTTTTTTTAATAGGGAATTCTACAGCACTTCTGTTCTGCAGAGCTGTTGTAAAGCTGAAAGATTGTTCATTAAGAAACATTGGTCCATTTCTGGAAACTGCAGCTTCACAGTAGTTTTCCTTGGAAAGGCTGAAAATAGTTTGTGGAGATTTTTCTTGTACTATTTCTGGGTTTTCTGCTGATGTGACATACTGCTTTGATGTCCCTTGCTACATAACAACATAATGTCATCTGCAATGACTTCACAGTGCAGAGAAGATACGGAAGTTTGCAATTGTTTGTTTGCTGTGCATATTTGATGGAAAGTTTGCAGTGGGGTAACTCATTCTGTTTGTTGTGGCTCCTATTAATCTGAGATGCACTCTGCAGCTGTGCTGGCAGCACTTCAAACAAGGGAGATTCAGACCTCTGTAGATTGAAATGAAATACTGAATTTCTACTAATAATGTAAAATTAAAAAGTAGTGTAGCCTTTATTAGCACATTTTCAGTATGTATTTTCTGGAGGTAAAAAAAATTATCCTGAAGCGATTTGCAAAAACGTCACTGATTATGATACCTGTGTGGGTACTCTCACCTTGAAAAGGTGATAAAGCCAGTATATATTCACAATGTGGGAATCTTTCTGCTGTGCAGCTCTGTTTTAATACAGTGCTGACAAATGTATTCAACATATTTTCATGCTGTCCTATATTTAGTGATTCTCTATAGTATTCGCAGCCACTAGCTGTATGCCTTTAGATATGCTATGTGGAAAAGAAAGGAAAATATGGAAGTAGGGAAGAAAACATTCTTTTAAAATTGAATTTGTTAATGGAACCAAAACAATCCTGTGCTGTTAAGTGGAGCAAACAAAAGTGATGGGATATAGAAAGATTGTTTTCTTCTCTCTTGTGCATTTGCCTTTTTAATTAAAATAAGTTAACAACTATGTACTATTTAAAGATTTTCTGCACATACCGCAGGGCCTTCAGTGTCCTGTCACAATGAATCATCATGTATTAAAACTTTGCTATGTCAGATAGGCTTTGCTATTTTGTGATAGTGTTGATTCAGCAAATGTGAGATAGGAAGTCAAGCAGGAGGGTACCATTAAAATATAAAGCAACCAGTTTCAGAGGTGTGAAGTTACCTTAATGACATGAGCAGCTGACAGAACAGTTTTGCATTTAAAATATGGAGGGTAGGTAGTCAGTCAGGCCCTCTCTCAATCCCGACCTGCACCTTCACAGGCCTCATGACATTCCACTGTTGATGAAGAGTGTGTCCTCAAAATAAGGTGTAAACATCTAATTATTTCAAGTATCAGTATGGTTTGTTCATGTATTAGGATGATATGATGTTGACATTTCCTGCATCTTTTTTTTTATGTATAACTCAATGGTCTTAAAAGAACAAACGAGTGAAGTCGAGAGATTGTCTAGACACTTTTCTAGCAGCCTTACTTGATGTTATCCAACAGCAACAAATCTGATTGCAGATCAATAGATAAACTGTGGTCTAATGGGTCATAAATGTAAGAGTGTGTGTGTATCTTGAAATAATATAATCTCTATGCTCAATTTTGGTCACTGTAATTGATATCCCTGTTATAGGACACATGTACTGCAGGACCTGATTTTATGTGTCTTTGGCAGCACTCCCACAGAATGATTTAGTGTAATTGCCATCATCTGTGTAATCCGTGGGAATTTTGTGTAAATAAGAAAGAGACTGAGGTGGACACATAGCAGAGTGAGGAAATAAAAAGTTCACAGTTTTTTTTAATGAATTGTGTGATTAAGCTCAAATTGCTACATTTGCATGCCTTCTGCATTGCTTTTAAAAATGCTTCATTGGACGACTTGAGGACCCACACAGGGACTTAAAGCGAATCACCAGAGTCAATGCTGTGATCAAAGCAGAGGTGTGTGTTGGTATGTCTATAACAAGGCCAACAAATTACATGTCAGAGTTCCCTGAAAAAAAACTGGACTAGAGATGACTTCATCTCTTCCTTGCCTGAGTAGTGTCATGGCCTCCTATTTTCCCCTACTTTGACTTAGCTGGTTAAGCCAAACAAACTTTGCTGTTTTCCATTATGCAGCACAGCTGTGGAAAGGACCACATAGTCTTCTGTTAAAGATCACAAATTCATCCAGAACTCTTAAAAAATTAAATAAACTGATAAATAAACATGGCCACTCACAGTCACTTTTAGAGCAGATATGCATAGAAATAAGCAGATGTATACATCTGCTGTGTTTACCAAGTGTGATTAAAAATGCAGTAAGAGAAGAGTTGCATCACAAAATGCCTGTTTGTTTAGCTCAAATGCTTCACTCAGAACACTTTTGATGTATAACATTTTGAGTGAATTTTATGGGTTTGTGCTAGCCTGTTATTGGACTTTATCACCATAAGCTTCTGAGGATTTTTTGTGACTTTCTGTGGTTTTGGGGAGGATTTAGTAGCTCGACTACCTTCCCCTTAGAAATCACTTCTTCCTGAAAAAATGAGCCCCATGAAAATATTTCACCACTGCTATTAGCAGTAAAAATGATGGGAACATAAGTTTCACCGAGCAGATGCACTATCTGCTCACAGTAGGCAAATATCAGCTTCAAACCCAAATTTAGATACGAAATCTAAATTTCTTGATAACCAGACATATTGTGTTTATCTGTCTAGTCCCAGCTCCCATCATTGCTGTAAGTATTTCAGATAAAAAGAAGCATGTGCTTTCCATGTAAATAAGAGATTAATGGCAGGTTTTCAGTATTGAAGAACTTCTTCAGTTTGTAATAGCAGTCAAAGGGCTCCTGCAATTTGACTTCTTAATATAGCTTTTCCTCTCCTTCTTGTTCTCCCATTTCCTCCTCTTACAAATGGAGCACAAGCATCTATGGTTTGTACCCAGCTAAGTGCTCTTCTCCAGATACACTTGTATAGAATGCAGTTTTTTTCTAGGAGAGATTAGACTTAGCATATGGCTGGAATGTAAGAGTTCCTTCATATCACATTTAGCAATTCTGGTTTTTTCTTTTTTTTTTTTTTTTTTTTTTTTGACATTAATCTAATGTTGTTTTCCTGTAAGAAATGTTTCTTTTTTAACTTCCTCTGTCTCCATCACAAACAGTTTTATATTCCTATATATTTTACTGTATTCTTGAGCTACAAGATATTGTGGTTTGTGCAGAGGTTGGATACTAATTATAAAAGTTTTTCATTCATAAATGCTCAATTTTTTTAGGAAGTTCAGATGAATAACCAAATCCTAATATTCAAGAGCTATTCCATTGTTTCCACTGGCTATTAGTCCTGTTACAGGTGATTTTGTATTTGGTATAATAAAGTCAGTAGTTTTATTTGCAAATTAAAGCTGCAGTTTTAGTGAATTGCTTATAATACTTTGTATTCTTCTTTTGCATGATGCCTAGTCTGCAATGCAATCTGTTCTGAGAGAGAGATACATTAAAAGCTGCCTCGCTTGTCTGAAAATGGGAAGACATTAACAGGTATAGAAGGCTGTATGCTGTATTGCCAGTTCACATGGCAACCAGTTAAAACAAAAAAATGAAAACCAAACCTGAAGATAATATAAACTGGAGACATGAAAAAGGAGTTTGCTGTCCATCTTTAAGGGTACTCCATTCTCCTCTGTCACTGTATTCTGCTGCTGTGTAGCATGCAAGTATTTCTGAATGTGAAAATGTTTTTTTATTTGACAAGAGCAGTGGTCAGTATAACTTATCTTTGTAGTAACAATGGACATACTTAGCTTTGGGAAACTAGGAAAATAATAAAGCTAAAACAAATCTTGCAAGGCTGCTTCATATTTCTCAATGGCATTATTAATAGTGAAAAGAAATAGTCTATACTGCAGTCACAACAGAGAGCTGTCTTATCATTCACAGGACAGGGCCAGAAGATTCAGAAGAAATGTAGAATATTGACTAAGCTATAATTGAACATATTTGAAATTCTAAATATGTGCTGAAAAAATTAACAGGAAAGTCCCTTGCATTTTGTTCATGTGTGAGTATGGCTGGTGGTACAGTAAGTAAGAATAAATGGTTTAGAAAAATTTCAAACTTTGTATTTTAGCTGCAAACATTTTTCCCTGCTGGCAAGAGCTAAAATTAGAGTAGATACCATTATATTGTTATATAAATGCACATTTTGCAACAACTGCAGTTGCTGCCTGTCCTTGCAGCAGCTCAGAGACATCAGTAGCTACATGGGATGATTAGGGGAGCTTGCATATGTTACCTGGATTCCAATCAGACTTACAGAATTATTCTGCGGTTAATAAAATTGCTGTATTGTGAATACTTCTTGGTAAACATTTATTTACATTTACTGACAAGGTTTTCAACATGTACCCTTCAGCCTCAGGACAGTACTTAAATTTTTATGACTGTCCCTTGACCAAAAATGAATATACTTTATCAGTCTGCAGGAAGAGGATGGAATATGACTAAACACAGAATAAGGAGGCCAAGTTTTTATAGACAAACTCTTGGCATCACCTGAAAAGCCTGTCACAAAACACTGAAGCTAAAAAGAGAGGAACTCTCTCTTACAGAACTCTTGCCACTGAGCAACCCGTGTGTACGTGGCTTAAATGTTGGTCTTGCTAAGGTGAGCTGGGCTGAAAAGGCTCCAGGGTTTAGAAGTAACTCAAGATGCAACAAAATATCATGAAGATGTTTAAGGTACAGGTTAAAGGGATGTCAAAATCTGCATGCTTACAAGACTTACCTATCTCCAGAACCGTGTATTTTTCACACTTTAGTAGTGAACAATTTTGCTTTAAACACTAGGTATTGAATACCTCCAATGTGACATGGTTAGGCTGAGGAATAGCTCCCCTGCCTTTTTGGCATGCAGGCTGTGGAGAGGCTGGTGGAGTCAGGGGAAGATCTATAAGGTTAGCACAGGGACACAAGCAGTAAGATTCATTGTCAGGCAAGTGCTGCCAGGTAGGCCCTAGAAATACTCCAGGAGGGAGCAGTCTGGTGGAAGTCCTATGAAACAGAGCTTGATTGGACCTGTGACAGAGCTGGTTAGTGGAACTACAATAGCTGCAAGCTTGAATGGCTCTGAAAAGTAGAGCTTTATGGGCTCTTTGTGATTTTGGCTATTATTTATTTACCAGCAAAGTAGGTCAGAAAGATTCAGTAACTTGTATTTCTCATGAACATTTGTGTTATCTCCACATCCTGTTTTCTGCAGAGAGCAGATGGACATCTGCAAGTGCTTGTTTACAGTACATTCCAGCAGTATTTTCCAAAGAAGTCACTCGTAGCTTTACCCTGCTTGAGTAGTATTTTCTGATAGGATGAACATCCTGTACCTCATGAATAACTAAGCTCAGTGGGGTGGGAGTGTGAGTCTGTAGCTCTGTAATTCACCTGGGAGAGAAGAGGCTTTGATCTCTGCTTTTGCTCTGCATACTTCTATACATGGAAATGTGCATGCATCTGGGCCAGACTGCATAAGCCTTGTTTGAATGTGCACTGGGGAATACAGGGGCCTACAGCAGGTTGGTGTTATTTTGCTGTGTTGTTATGGTGTTTGCACACAAGAATTGGACAAGAAAACGCATTGTGAGAGAAATAAGTAGCCTCTGTAAACATCAGTTGCCTTTGCTAACTGCAGCAAGTGGGAAGGTCAAATCGCTCTCATTCCTCTTTAACTCAGCTCCGAAACAATGCAATGAATTCTCATCTGAATTACCTTGTTCTAGATGTGAGAGAGACTGATGTCTTGTGTTTCACAGTCTCATTGGACTCTGTTTGAAATCCCAATTGTTCTTTTTTCTGAGACTTGCAGCTCACTTATTCCAGGAACAGGAAAATGTGTTCTGAGAAAAAAGTGATTGGGGTTTTTTTTTGTTTGTCTGTTTTTAGTTGTGGTTGCTTTGTGAGGGGGAGAAGGGTAGAGAGGATGTTTTGGTTTGGTTTTATTTGGTTTAAGTTTTTCCTGATTTTGGTTTGGTCTTGGTAGAAGAAATGCTGTAAGCCTTAACTTTGAGTTTTAAAATGTTTTTGATTCTCCTTTTAAAGTTGATATATTATCAATAGAGGTAGGTTTCAGCTTTTATGTTGTATGATTTCCTGACAAGTATTCAGATGCTATTCACTCACAGTTAGAGACTTCAGTGTGATTAGGACACAACCCTAACACCTTTCAGAATGCTCTGTGCTTGCTTGTAGCTCTGTTTAAATGGAAAATGTGGCCTTTTACAAGGTCACAATCAGTTTTTCACCTTTCTTATGTAAACTTTAATATGCAGAGAAGGTCATTCTTCTCAATACCATCCTCATT
This sequence comes from Acropternis orthonyx, assembly GCA_035583155.1. Classification (NCBI taxonomy): domain Eukaryota; kingdom Metazoa; phylum Chordata; class Aves; order Passeriformes; family Rhinocryptidae; genus Acropternis; species Acropternis orthonyx. The sequence goes on from JAWWEU010000040.1 coordinate 19,873,505, forward strand.
CAACAGAACTAAGTCTTAAGTGAATGCTTATTTGCCTAGTACCTGAAGGTGAGCCAGTACAGGAGTACATGAAAAAAACATGATTTGTGTCTCTGAAGATGAAAACAGACCACAAAGCTTTTGTTTTAAAGTTATATTGTGCATCTAGTGTTACTCGGACTTATTTAAATAGTATTTAATTTTTTTAATTAAGCTCTCTAATGGTGGTACAAAGGAAGACTTTAGGTATTTGGGTATAGAGAGTTGGCCTGGAGTTCTGTGCAATGTAACAAAGGCTATTTGTTTGAATAATGAACGAGGTTAACTTCTACATAATAGCTGCAAGTGCTTACAGAAATTAGTTATTCCTGTTGGAACACATTGTTTTATTTTCTTCACAGATGTATAAAATCATTTTTCTAAAGTAGTTGGGCATTGTATTTTTGATATGTGAAATGAGTAGAGGACCCATAAGGTTATTTGACTGCTGGCTGTCTCACACATTATAATCCTTAAATAATGCTGTGTTCATGTACTTTAGATTGCTTAATAATGACTAAAATTGCATTTACTCTGTTGTGGTTTAACCCCAGCAGCAACTAAGCACCACACAGCTGCTCGCTGACTCCCTGCACCAGTAGGATGGCTGGCAGTGAATAGGAAGGGTAAATGTGAGAAAAGTTTTGGGTTGAGATAAGAACAGTTTGATGATTTTTTTCTTCAATGATAGTAGTAATGAAAAGAAAAATAACAAAGAGGCAAAAATAAAACTTCCAAAAGACAAGTGATACAAATGGAAATAATTGCTCAGAACGAACTGACCGATTCCTAATCTGTCTTCAAGGAGTGGCCCCTTGACCAACCATCCCCCTAGTTTTATTGCTGAGCGTGATGCCATATGGTCTGGAATATCCCCTGGGTCAGCTGGGGCCAGCTGTCCTGGCTGTGTTCCCTTCCACCTTCTTCTGCACCCCCAGCCTACTTGCTGGCAGGACAGTATGAAGATGCCTTGACTCCGTGCTCAGCAGTAACTGAAATAACTGCATTATCAACCCTGTTTTCATCAGAAATCTGAAACACGGCCCCTAGTAGCTACTATGAAGAAAATTAACTCTATCCAAGCCAAAACACACTCAAACATATTTTAATTACAGTTCCCTATAGGCCAAGTATAGTATAAAAGCATAGAATTCTTTTATGGTTTCTTTTTGTTTAATGAACAAAGGCAAAGTCTTTAGCACAAATGGATTACAATTCCCAATACTAGATGAGAATGCTTTAGAACCACAGCATGTTTTTCTTTTGTTTGACATCTCCTTCTCCCCAATGTTTTTCTAATCCTATTATTTCCTTTCTTCAGCAGTACAGAATAAAGTAGTTGCCTCCCTGAGAGAAAAGGACAGACTGACAAGATGACTTGCTGCTTATGCTGTGCTGATAGGTTGTTTAAATGCTACATTTGTAATACAGATGGAAATAGTTTCTAAGCAAAAGCTGATTAAGGAATTTAGTCAGAATTTTGTATCACAAAGAAATTGCTTACTTAAGCAAAACAAAAATATTGATGGGGCCCAAGTGATTAACCAAAAACCCCACCAACCCTCTCAAAAACCAAAAGCAAACCAATGAAAATCACAAAAGCATCACTAGATACAAGCCCCTGAAATGACCAGTTTCATGATGAAGTCACTAAACTTTATTAATTTAACAGATTCTAAAATACTGACACCATGGGATCACATAGCATTTAAGGAATTTGAACTTCAGTTCTATAAAGCTGAGGAGGCCTTATGGTTTAACAAGCTCTGAAGCAGGATGTGTTTCAAGAAAAACAATGAGTCAGTGTGCAAAAAAGATTTTTCCCCTCACTTTCTGTTTTTATGCACATGCAGTAGCTGTGAATGTAAATGACTTAGCTTCTAATTAGAACTGAGCCTTTCTATTATTTTCACCTTTTTGCAAGTTTGGGCTTAGAGTCCAAATCCTATGTTGATGTTTTGGTTATTTGAGTTAGCCCTTATTTCTGTATAGGGATAAAAGAATTTCAGCCAGATATGGCTGTGAACTTCTATTAGTCCAGACAATCATCTGGCTTCTAAGCTGCTGTTTCCGCACTGCTGTCTGCTCTCCACTAACCCATCAATAAAGCATATTTATTGAATCTAGACTATTTCTTGAATTTTCTGTGGCCTTCTTTTCTTGCCAGTTCCTTTGAATTTATAAGCTTTTGTAATAAAGATCTGTTCTGTAATAGATTGCCTTTGGCTTATTTAGAGTCATCCTCTGAAATGCCCCACAGGGAGCTGTAATTTTACTTCACTTTCTAGAAACAGGAATCTGAGTGTACTGTTGAAAGTGGAAGTTTAATACTCGAGGCAATCTGTGAATTTTAGACTAACAAGCTGGATGTATGACTTCAGCTACAAAATGTGTATGAAAAAATCCTAATTGAATAATGTCTTACAAAATCAGTGTTCATAGGAAAAACACAGAAGGGTATAGACTCCTTTGGGTAGCAACGGAGATACAATTTTATACATAGCTTTTTGATATTTTGGCTGACTGTTAAATACAGATAAGCTGCATACTAATCCTGGTGCTTTCTTCTGGGGATACAGTCATCAGAAAGCATCCGCCAGGCAGTAACCAGCAGACATGCAGCATGCCAGCACCTGAACTAAAAAGCAGCTGTGATGGTGTCAGTGGCAGTCATCATTTGATGTAGCAGCCAGCACCAGCTCAGCACCTCCCAGGAGAGCAGGTGAAACTGAATTTTGTTCCATCAGAGATGCCAGACTGGGCCTGGCCAAAGTCCTGCTTCTCCTGGCATGAGCAGGAGTGGAGGACGATGGAGGTGAATCAGGAGGCAGAGAGGAAAGGCCCAGAGAGGCAGCTGTATTTCTCATGCTGAGGGCTGTGGGAGACAGAGGACAGCAATCCCTTATGCTCAGAGGGGTCCAATTCTGCCCTCCAGCCTGACTCTCTCCATTGGCACCCACACACAGACACATACTCCCTTTTCCCTTGGTGCAGCAGCCGCAGTGCAGTCCAGGGCTCCAGCCTGGTCTCAGTAGGCAGCAGGACCACAGGCAGCGCGTCATCCCTGGCTGACTAGGTCTGTGTCCCCTTAGCAGTGATTCTGTCACCTGGCCTGAAGTGCAAATGCCAGCTAGGTGTGCTAACAGAGCTGAGGGGCCAGTGCCCATAAAAATTGAGGTTTTTGGAATTAAACCACCCTGTAAAGGGAGTTATGTGATCTCTGTTACTCTGGTATTGATCCTTATACCCACCTGTCACGGTGGTAAGTATTTCCTTCTGTCAGAGATGAAAAGCTTCTAGGATGGTGATGTGCCTGAGGAAACATTGGAGATGAATAGCAGAGTAGCAAACTGAATCCAGGTCACAGCCCAACCTCCTAGCCAGGAGCATGGCCTTTGTTTGCTTGCAGCATCATAAGTCCTGAGTCTGCAATGAAGGACTGTGGTTCTATCATGCTGCTTATAATTCTGACTTGAGCTCTGGGAACATCTCTCAACTCCATAAATGTACATAATTGAAGAAACACTGGGCACTGATTAGAGTGATAAGGACATATGATCCCATTCATAAACTGGCTTAGGTCTCCCTGAAAACCTCTGGGTTTTATTGCTGTCTCTACATCTACTGAAAGGGCAGGAAGGAGGACCTCAGAAACTACAGGCCTGTCTGGGTCACTTCAGTGCCTGGTAAAGTTATGGAGAAGATATTCTGGGAGGAATTGAAAAACACCTGAAAGACAACACAGTCATTGATCACAGCCATCATGGCTTCATGAGAGGAAAGTCCGTGCTTATCAAACTTGATTTCTTTTTAGGACAAGGCAGTTCACCTAGTTCATCAAGGGAAGCCAGTTGATGTAATCTTTTTGGATTTCAGTAAAGCTTTCAATAGTGTTTTTCCTTCTTGACAAAGTGTCCAGCACACAGCTGGATAAACACATCATAGGTTGGGTGAGCAACTGGCTCACAGATTGAGCACAGAGGGCAGCAGTGAATGGGGTAACATCAGACTCGTGACCTGTCACTAGTGGGATTCCACAGGGCTCTCTCTTGGTTCCTGTGATCTTCAACATCTTCATAAATGACTTGGACGCAGAGCTGGAAGGGGTACTAAGTCTGTCTGCAGATGATACAAAACTGGGAGGAGCTGTTGACTCTCTCAAAGGCAGGGAGACCCTGCAGAGAGAGCTCGACAAATTAGAGGAGTGGGCAAATCACCAACCATATGAAGTTCAACAAGAGGAAGTGCCAGATTCTGTACCTGGGATGGGGCAACCCTGGCTGTTCATACAGACTGAGGAATGAGATGCTGGAAAGAAGTGTCTTGGAAAGTGACTTGGGGGTCCAGGTTGACAGCAGGTTGAATATGAGTCAGCAGTGCCCTGGCAGCCAGCAGGGCCAACTGTGTCCTGGGAGGCATCGGGCAAAACATCAACAGCTGGTTGAGGGAGGGGATTGTCCCACTCAGCTCTGCACTGGGGCGGCCTCACCTTGGATATTGTGTGCAGTTTGGGGCACTGCCATATAGGAAAGATATTAAGCTATTAGAGAGTGTCCAAAGGAGGGCAATGAAGATGGTGAAGGGCCTTGAGGGGAAGCTGTATGAGGAGCAGCTGAGGTCACATAGTCTGTTCATGCTGGAGAAGAGGAGACTGAGACTTCATTGCAGTTGCAACTTCCTTGAGAGGGGAAGAGGAGGGACAGTCATTGATCGCGTCTCTGTGGTGACCAGTGACAGGACCTGAGGAAATGGCCTGAAGTTGTGTCAGGGGAGGTTTAGGTTGGATATTAGAGAGAAGTTCTTCACCCAGAGGGTGTTTGGGCACTGGAACAGGCTCCCCAGGGAAGTGGTCGCAGCACCAAGCCTGACAGAGCTCAAGAAGCATTTGGACCACACTCTCAGGCACATGGTGTGATTCTTGGGGATGGTCCTGTGCATGGTGGGGGTTGGACTCGATGATCCTTGTGTGTCCCTTCCAACTCATATCTGTGATTACATATTCTGTGATTCTGTAAAATAAGAAGAACCTGAGACTAGAAAGCACTTAAAAAGCTTTGTTCACTTTTCCAGGTGAACTACTGTCTGTCTTTCCTTCTCCCAATTTAAAAACATCTTGATGAATATTATTGAGTTCCTTTCAGTCTGTTAGCTGATTCTGAGATGGCATATAGTGAGATTACATTATTCTTATTTCCATCTTTGACTAGGCTAAAAAAGTTATATTCACAATTGTGTTATCAAACGTGTCTATATTGACAATCATGGAACTATGCTGATTGACACCATCCAGGGAGTTTAAACAATACTAGTGCAGAATTTTGCCAGCAAATTAAAAAAACTTCTCCTCTATTTAGATTGTCTTACAAGTTTCACCTTCTGATACCATCAGGACTTATTTCAAATTTAAGAGTATTTCAGGAGAAACACAGTTAAAACAATCCTCATGGCAGGAGACTTAGTATTATTGTAGCAAGGATTTTTAATGTAAACTATAATATGCATTAGAAAACTATGTAGTCAGTATAATTTGTAAGGTATTTTGAAAGAAAAATGTTTGCTCTATTCTGAATTATTGGTTTAACCCTCTGGATGTTGATATTAAAGTGTTTCATTCAAAAAATAGTAACATAATGTAAGCACACTTGGATCCTGATTTGGGTTCTACATATGCCTGAAGGTGCAGAAGAATTTCAAACAATTGAAGAGACAGTGTAATGAGGAGCCTTTCTTAAATTATGCAGTCATAGTATTCTCGCTCCCAAGATTTTGTGTGTTTTAAGTTTGCCAAATGCTACAGCAAAATGGGATGATTGAGGAAAATGTGAATGGGGGTAAAACTTTCACAGAAGAAACCCAAAAAAAGGGAAAGGTAGGGGGAAGAAAATAAAGTGAAACATCAAAGTTTTGGATGTACAGTTTAAACTGTCCCAGGGGCTGTTTTTCATGGTATATGATGAACACTTGTCCAAATCCTGATGCAAACTCATCTGAAATGTGTGAGAGTTTTGCATGCCTGAGACAAGATTTAGCCCCATATGGCTTATCACTTTGTTCTTCAAAGGTCAATTTTGTATTGCTGAGCCAGTTCTGAATAACTCCCCAATTAATTAGGAAGAGAAAACACTTCTGCTCAGAAAAAAGGTGCATCTGCTCAGTGTTACTTTTTTTGCAGCACAGAAATTAATGACTGCAAACAGAACAATGTTTCCTGTTCCATTCCCCTGTCCTGACACAACAGCAATGCAGAATACACCTGTACTAGCTATTCTGATGTTTTCATCATCTACCCTCCCTGAATAACTACAATAATAGATATAACTCTTGGATGAAGTGAATTTTGTTTTCTTTGGTATAAGGAAATTGGATTATCCTTAGCTTTTTGTATAATATCTTTCATGTAAACTACATTCCAAATCATGTTATAGAGGTAGAGCAGCAACAACAACAACAACAAAAAAGCAAAAAGTAGAATAGGAAATACTAGCTATAGACAAGAGAGAAAATGCAGTCTAAAAAAATTTTTGTGTTAATGAGATCAATATAAATTTTACATGACAGAAAAGACATTAACACCTAGAAATAATAACACTAAGAGAAGAAGCAGATAGACCCTCGTTAAATGAACTGAGGAAAAAGAGAACTAATAATATCTTTAGCTGAATTTTCTGTATGAATAAATAAGCAAAACCCTTTCCTGGAGGCCCAATTCACCAATATCTTTCTGCTGCTTTGCAATGCTGGCTTGGTTTCTGTGGTGGGATGGAATAAGCCTGGGAAAACTGAGGGTTTGTTTTGTTTTGATTTTTTTTTTTTTTAAATTCAGGTAACAAAGACGTTTTACCAATATTTTATTGCGAATACTCCTTTTTATATTTATTTCAGTCCTAATTTCACCAGAAATTAACAAAATCTTAGCCTGCTTGGTCTACAAGTGAAATAAGAAATACCTCTTTTTACAGACAGAAGATGAAGAGGTTATAATTCTTCAGAGTTGCTTATGGGTCAGCTAGAAACACATCCTCAGTGTTTTGACTGGAATGAGGTTAAAAACAATTTCTTCTGCCACAGATCACTCTCCCAATTGGCTTTGCATGTCACATGAATGAAATAGAGTGTTGTTGGCAGATATACTTTGCATGTAACAAGCTGAGAATTTGCATTTTGTTTATGTCAGACTGCAGAATTTGGACTTTTTAATAAAGTCTCTCCAGGAATCCTCTTGCATTGCAAGTCAACATGAAGCAATGGCCTGAACAATAAATGCTGCAGATTTAAGACCCATTCAGCAGGGAACTGTTGTGCAGATTACTTCAGATGTATTCAGAATCCCATAGATGCTTCCAGAGCTTGCATGTTCCCATGCTGGGAAAAGATCAAATAAGAAAGTCAGTTTGTGATTTATGGTAATACTGCTACTGCAGCTCCTGCACACCTCTCAAGGAGTACAATATGTCCCTAATATTATGCTCAAATTCTCTCGAAGAAAATACTGTGGGACATTCTCTGTAATAAAGACCTTTGATTTTCTGTGCCCACAAAATGTGTGTGGAGGAGTAGAGGAGATCCAAGTGGATTAAATGGGAACATTCACAGTTGAAATGAGCTCAGCTGGCTGTTGTAGATTATAGAATTTATTCTAACCACAGGTATTTCAGAGAAAGGGATCCTAATTCCTTTAGTAGGTGTTTACAAAAAAGATTTGTCTGCAGTAGGGTTTTGCTAATTATTATTATACAAACTTTTGCTAAAAGAATAATAAAAAAAATTTGTGGAGCAAATGCAGAGGTAAAATCCAGGATCAGTGGAGTTCTTGAGTTTATGTCTTTTCTTTTGTATACTGTATATTTCCCAGGAACACAAGGGTGAAAAATGAGTTCCTAAATGCAAATAATTTTGTATGATGTGAATGTTGTGATGATGAATCAAAGACAGTTTGATTCATATGGCATTTTTCCACACACCTACTCATCTTGAGGAAGAAGGAGAAACGTATCTGCCTTTCCACCTACATAACAACACAAGGTGCCTGAACTTAGATAAAATAAGCTCTGAGTGTTGATATACTCACTTGGATGGATATATTTATCATGCTCTAAGTAAATGTGAAAGAAACACCAAAGAAAATGTGTGGTATCCCAAGGATGGGTTCAGAAATACAAAATGTCAAAACCTGCCCTTGTGTTTTCCTTTCACCTGGCATCAGCAGGCTGATACTGAATTTTAAGCAAAGAGAGTAACCAAACAACTTTTGTTTGTAATGTGTCATCATACTGGGAACTCCTTTTTTCTGTTATTATTAGTTGTTCTAAAACCCATTGAACCTAAAGAAGTACCTTACTTATAGTAGGGAGAGGGTTTTACTTTGAAGTTCCTTTCTTTAAAATACAACGCTGTGACAAACGTTTTCTGTTATTATTTAACAGAATTTTTGATTGACGTTTAGATGGTAGGACTTGGCCCTGACTTCAGAGAGCTATAGTTGCACACTATACCATGAGGCAGTGAGTAGTTGCTTATAAAGTAAGTGGGTATCTCAAACACAAGGGTATTTTAGAAATCAAACCATGTAACCTCATTCTGAAAGCACAGTCCTCTAAAATACCATGCAAGAATTGCAGTTAATTAAATACACATTTCTGTCTGTGCAGCCTTTTTTTTTTTTTTCTGTTAGCAGACAGAGCTTAATGTACTGCCACAGATCTTGTTTTAAGTTATTGAGCAGTTTATGCTGTGGGACTTTAAGCAGACTTATGCTTATTCCTTCTCTCGGAATCTCAGCTTTGAGGAAAGGGGAAGCAGAGTAAAGTAGGAGGCTGCAGACACAGTTTCTGACATTGACCCACCTGGACCAGGTGGATTTTCTGGCTCTGGGCAGGCTTGGGATATTTGCAAGGCAGGTCCCCTGCTGCTGTGGAATGTGCCTTCTGCCTCACTGGAGACATGGAGGAGGCTAGTGCATGGCTGTCACTCCTGACTGTTATTGTTTGGTTTGAATCTTGGCAAAATGCCAACCACTTCCCAATGCGACAGTTTCAACAAGGGAGTGAAGGAAAAAAAACAAAGCTTAAAACTGAAACTGGTATATATACATATATTTACACAAATTTACAACATATATATGTATAAATATAAAAGACAAA
>JAWWEU010000040.1:19882762-19905833 GCA_035583155.1 Acropternis orthonyx
CTGCAGGAGCGAGGTGCTCTCAGCACGGCCAAAGGGAGAAGAGAAGGACACTGGGAGCTGCTCTTTGATTTATAGTCTAGCTGATGTCAGATGGCATGAAATATCTCACTGGTCACTTAAGTTAGCTGATACTTGTCCCTAACCACATGAGTCACGAAATTGGGGCCTATCTAAAACTAAAACCTTAATCTGAGTGTCTTGGGATTTATCAAACCCCTCACATGACACCTCAGGCTGCCCCTGTGCTGTATCTTATTGGAAGTTTGTGCTTGTCTTTTCACGATTTTGGTGATGATCCAATGTGCCGTGAGACCTGCCTCCAGCCCTCTCACCTGTAAAAGCCAGCTGCAGTGGTCCCTGTGTGGTTATTGCATGAAAGAGAGTGGTGAGAACAAATTCCCCACTTTATTTATTACACTTAAAGTTGGGTTGCACAAGCTTACTCATTTTAGGTTTTTTTTTTGTTTCTTCAGGAAATGAGGAGAAACAATAGGAATGGATATTTCTACTTCTAATGGCCAACACTTCACAGTCCACTGGAAGCCACTCTAGGCTGGGGGTTGTGGTTTTGTGTTATATTGAGTGAAAGGCCTTTGTCTTACTGTGTACAGTCACTTTGGATTCTCATGGAAACTTTAAATCATTTTCTGTTTTCCTTTATTTTAATTGCTTTCCTATGATGATTTATCTGAGCACCTGTTTGAGATTGATCCTACTTACCAGAAGCATGATACAACCTGAAGAGGAAGCTGTAAACAAGGAGTTTTGTAAGATACATTCACTGGCAAATTGGTGCAAAGGTGTAATGATGTTAAATTATAAGATACCTGTAAGGTAAATTGTGCTTAAGCAAATGGGACACACCTTTAAATTAAAGGGGCAATGATCACTTTTGAAACAGTTAATCACAGAATCACAAAACCTGCCAAGTTGGAAAAGATTCACAAGGATTATTAAATCCGACTCCTCACCATGCACAGGACCATCCCCAAGAATCACACCATGTGCCTGAGAGTGTGGTCCAAATGCTTCTTGAGCTCTGTCAGGCTTGGTGCTGCGACCACTTCCCTGGGGAGCCTGTTCACCCTCTGGGTGAAGAACCTCTCTCTAATATCCAACCTAAACCTCCTCTGACACAACTTCAGGCCTCTTCCTCAGGTCCTGTCACTGGTCACCACATCCTGGTGCTTTTTAAAGACCATTTGATCAGTGGTCGCAGTGGACAAAGGGTTTTGCTTATTCCAACATTATTTTTGAAGTGTGTTAGTAACTAGGTAGATAATGGTATGTATTTTATTTATATGTTTAATCTTTCTACATTTAAAAAGGATTTTCTTTATCTTCATTTACTGCAAGCCTTGGATAAATTTGATCAGTACAGTTTAGGTATTGCACATAAGAGTGCATGTGCAAATAAGGGAAGATTATTTATGCTTTCAAATGTAGGTGTATTTCAGGGTGGTGTGTACAGTATGAAAACAATATACAGAGGATTTGTCTTGCTCACTTGAAAAAATGGTCATTTCATATCTTAAAGAATAAAGACTCTAGGAAGTAGAATACAGTAAAATGAAGAAGCAAAATGTCTAGAAAATGCATTTTAAATCCTAAAGAATATCATCATCCAGTTCAATTGATTTCTGACTGTGTGAGCCATATTGAGAGCAGTCTGGACTGAGAAAGAGAACCTTGGAAGTCACTTGATCAAGGATGGTAGTCAGGGAGTTGGTTTCACAAAGATACAGGCAAAGAAATTGTGATACCATATTTTGTCCAGTTTACAACTGAATGGGTGCTTTGATGGAAGGTACTTAACATTTAATTATATTCTCTTCGAAATAACCTGTCTCTGAGCAGAGCTTCTGTCTAGCCCTACAAATTACTTGTTGTGTTATGCCCTGGAGTATCAGAGTTTACTGCCCTATGAAATTGTTTTTGTTCTATCTATTGTAGCATAGTTTGTTCTCATTTTTCATATGAATATCTAATGAACATTCCAAACTATGAAAAATGAAACCCCTTCAGTGACTTCAGTGAGAGCTATGCAGTATGAAACAGAACTTCTAGGGCCAAACTTAATGAAATTGGTAAGCTCAAATCAGTAAACCAATTTTGTCTTGTTTAATTTATTCTTATAAATACAATTATTTTAGATGTATGAGAAAAGTTTTTTCAGCATCTAATATGGCAACTTTACCTTAAAACAGTCCAGTTATTTGATAGTTACAAACAGAAAGAGATGTAGGAAATCACCATATTTGAATACATAACAAGGAGCAGTTAAAGATAACTGTCAGGACACTGTAAAAAAGCCACGAAGAAAATGCATATGATATTACTCTGTAAATAGTATTTTGAGTCATTAATAAAAAAAAAGTTCTCTTGGTTTCAGAGCACCAAATTGCGTGTCAAATGTATCTGATCGTTGATTTAAGTTGTGCTAGAAACTGAAGAACTTGTTACTTCAAAAAGACTTGAATGCGCAGCCTTTAGAGATGTGCGTATATGCCTGTACATTCAGATCCTTACATATGCTGTTTTTCTTGGCCAGTTTTCTGGAGTCCATGAAAAAAAATCTGCAGACGCACATATGGGGACATAAAAATATATCTACAGTTTTAGATACTAGAATATTCTTGGAAGCTGCATAGAAATGTGTCTAAATATACTTGGCAGATCTGTTCATAAAAGAGGGGGGAAAAATGGTGTGTACATATGAAGCATAAGACCACCAGCATAACTAGAAGGCAAAGCTACAAAGTACATGCAGCTTCAGAAAAACTTTGCCATGGTATTAGGATCAAACTATGTTTTTTGGAGCTTAAGCCTAATCATGGAGAAAGGAAAAGGAAAATTGATCTTTAGGTACTTTGAAGTTTAGACTTAGTGATGTTGAAGAAACCCCTGGACCATCTAACATAGCTTTCACCTGTGTTCAAGGGGACTAAATGTATAATAGAGGAAAATTCTATCTAGGGCATTTAATGAGCATAAAGACACCTTCTCTCCATTGAGCTAGAGATTATTGAAGACTGAAACGATGTGCCAGCACATAGGTTTGGTCTATTCTTCCACTCTTCCATTATGAGTCATAGCCAGAAAAAGAGGACTATCAGGCTTGATGAACCCTTGATCAGACCCATAATGGGTGGTCTTCAGTAGAGAGTCCCCTTGCCACTGGAAATCCGGTGAGCTCAGTTAGCAAAATTTAATTAAACTGACAGATGGAAACTTTCAGCCACAACTGTTTTAAAAAAAAATCCAAATAAAAATATGGAAGGAAGTCCTTCTGTGGAGATGCAAAAAAGAGATCTTTTCCTCTCATATATACAATTATATTAGAAGGGAAGCATTTTATCCACTCTAGGCTTTAGTCACATATGCCTTTTTCCTAGTCTCTTCAGTGACAAGCAAAATGTAATAAATAATTTATTTGAATTTCTCCCATTTTTTCCACCTTAATTATCAACAAAGATGTGTTTGCTGCTCATATGTGGTCTGAGAAGTGATGGTGAGAGTTTCCATCCCTCTGTGAACCTCCTGTGAAAAAAGGCGAGGAACAAATTTATGTTCAAACTCCACTGTAAGTGTCCAGGTACATGTTGTTTCCCTGTAATGATCAGCTTTCTGATAGAGTAATCCATCTCTTAGTGAGGTGGAAACTTCCATACCCAAGCTTACATTAGAGTAATTATTTTTCAGTCATATCCTCTCTGGAAAAACTGATTTTCAGTGAATTGTTTCAGTCCCGTTGTACTGATTCATGCTAGGAAAGGATGATCCTGGCTTTGTAGACAGAAGTATCTGAGGAGAATTGAGGAGAGAATTTGACAGATATTCTGAAAATAATGAGAATGTGCTCAACAGGCAAATACCAGGAGTCTGTGGTATAAGTAAAATATTTTCTTGTTCTTTCCTTTGTTAGTCACTAGTCACTAGATTTAGCACTTGAGAGAAGCTGGGCTTCTTCCTGGCTAGCTGTGAGAATGAAATCGAAGTTATCTAATGAGTCATGATCTTGATTGTTTCTCAGAATTTACATCTCTGGCAGGTAACTCTACGTATGTGCTCTGTGCTCTTTTTGATAGGTTCTTGCCCGTTTCATTTCACTGCCTCTATTTGAGGGACCTAGGCTGTCTCTAAATTCTCCAGTGCCCTGGGCATCATTTCACTGTGCCTTGTTAAAAAAAAAAAAAAAAAAAGAATCTGTTGGCTTTGATTTTAAATCATCTTCTCACTGTATCCAAGTAGAGCTTGGTATGCAATGCCAATCTAAGGCATGCAACTTGGAGGAAAACACAGGAACACTGTGAGAGCAGGAATTCAATTTAGGAAGTCCCATGTGGGATTGCTTCTTGACTTTTATCATCAGCAGCATTGCCCTTTAGCTTCTAAAGGACTGCCCTGAATCTATCAGCCACACAGATGGTTAAAGGTGATTGCTAGGACATTCTTATATTATTTGCCAATAAATAATTACCTTCAAAGAAGCCGATCAATAGTTAATTCTATTGCAAATAGTTTTGTGGTCTAAATGTCATTTTTCCAGATAGGATTTTACAAACTAACACCTCTGTGGCTGCTGGTGTCTCTTTAAGGGCATGACAGACATATTTCCTTCATTAAACACTTTCTAGCTTGACTACAACGATGATGGTGAGGAGACTAAGCATTCCTGTTCTGTGTCACATGAGACAGCATAGGACAATGTCCTTATGCATTGCTTGAAGTCGGAGCATGCCTTGCAGATTGTATACAAATGTCTGGTGTGGCTTCTAGCTGATCTCAAGTGCATATGCCACTATGTGGAAATTCATGAACATAGCAAGGTCACTGTCCCTGACTTGTTCTGTCTTCTTGTAAAGAGATATTGTACACAGCACCTTAAACTGTTGTGTATGTTTATATATAATGTTGCTTTTTTCACTGGAATTAACTGTACTTTCAGACAAGCTATCAGGAGTAATATTCTGCAGCTCATATACTTTTTTTTCCCCCCTCCCATACTCCTTATATTTGCATTGTTTGGCCACTCTGTTCTAAAACAAGTCAGTCCCTCTGCAAGAATGAAGCACCAGAAAAAGAGGGCAGAAGTTGTTTGTGCTCTTTAGGGCTGTCTCTTGCTTTTTACTGTTTGCTATGGTTTGAACCTCAGCTGGCAGCTAAGCCCCACACAGCCCCTCAGTCATTCAGCCTTGCAGCAGGATGGGGGAGAATCAGGAGAGTAAAAGTGAGAAAACTTGTGTGTTAAGACAGTTTAATAGGTAAAGCAAAAGCCGTGCACACAAGCAAAGCTAAACAATGAATTAATTCACACTTCCCATGGGCAGGCAGGTGTTCAGCCATCCCGCAGAAAACAGCGCTCCATAATGTGTAACAGGGACTTGGGAAGACAACTGCCATCACTCCTGCTTTCCTTCTCTCCCCAGCTTTATACACTGAGGGTCATCTGTATATGTCCCTTGGGTCAGCTGTTCCAGCTGTGTCCCCTCACAGTTTCTTGTGCACCCCCAGCCTCCTCACTGATGGGGTAGGGGTGTGAGGCAGAAAAGTCCTTGGCTCAGCGTTACCTCTCAGCAGTAACAAAATCATCCCTGTGTTATCAGCATTGTTCTCATCCTAAATCCAAAACATGCGCTGTACAAGCTACTATATAAAAAAACCCCAAAACACCAAAAACCAAAAAACAACTGTATCCCAACCAAAACCTGCATGCTATTGAAATTGATTTGCTTCTCCTTTTTCATCTTTCTATCACTGTAAGCCCTCTAAATGGCAGGAAAGCCATTCCGATTGATACTGTCTCTTCACATACTGAATTCAGTGGAACTTTGTTTCTCTTTTGACAATTGTGATGCTTCTAATACATGGAAAAGCTTTCTCAAAGTTGTGGTACTTTGTCTGCTATCAGAATTCAGAACTTGAAAAATCAAAAATTTTAAATTCCTAATAGCTTTTATTGCGTTCTTCTTGGATTTAAAAATGCACATTTGACTTGAATATTTCAATGCAAACTCCCATAGTAGCTTTATTATGAAGGGTTTGGAAGACCTTTCTCTATTTCTTCTCTTTGCAGAAGTGTGTATTTCACTCATGAAACTTATTTAAATAAGCAGAGCAAGTTCTTTGGAAGCCTGGAGAATAAAGGATTCTTTCCTACTGCATATTTTTTCCACTTCAAAACTTGATAGTAATTAATCATAAAGCATTTCAAACAGAGATATATTATTATTTTAGCAGTAGGGACTTGCAGAAGACTTTGTTTTAGGATCAGCACTACTATTTGTGCATTACACTGAAAAATTAGTGATTGTAGCGCAGCTCTCCAGTCCTTACTTGCTTTGTTATCTTCTCTTTGTCTTCTATGTTATCTTCATTTTTTTTATCCTCCCTTGCTACTTTCAAGTAATATAGGATGGATTTTTTTTTTTTTACTGCAAGGTGGAGTTTCATTCTCATGAGTCCATGGGGCTAATCATATGTCTTTATTCAAGATATAACTCAGAATAAATTGAAGTACCGTCATTTTCCCTCTTACTTCTTTTGACAGATTTGATGGGCAATATATTTCAAAATTAATTAATTTGGAAAACATGTATTTCTGCATTTTTCTTTTATAATGTGTGAGATATAAATGCTCCATGAATAATAGATTTTTGTCTCATATAATTTTTGACAGCCTTTGGGAAAAAGAAAAACATAATGAAAGATACTTAAAAATGTTACATATGATAGAAGAATTGTCTCAAATTACTGAAACCGTGTGATCAGATGAGTTGCCTGGACAGAAGGAAATACTTCAGGCTCTTGATGGGATAGTTTGTTGGTCAAAGTTCTACTTAGACACTAGATGCAGGCTGAAATAGGCTTTTATTTCACCTTATAATAACAGCATAATGGTGTCCACTACTATGCAATGCTCAGTAAAAGCAATTTTGTACTTAGTGACTACCTTTTTGTGTCATTGTTGGGGTGTATTTTTGCCTCATTGTCTAAAAAATGTCTATCAAACCTTGTATTAAAAGGGGGTGAGCTGCAGACATCCTTTGTCAGTCACCAGAAAGAGTGAATACATAATCTATGACACAGCAACCACTTCCTTCAATTTCTTTTACAGCTAATGACGCTTTACTGTAGCAGAGCTAATATTTGCATGAAAAGAGTTAGGTCTGGATTATTCTAATTTTAAAACATTAAAACTGAGGCAGAAGCATAGCCTGAAGAGCACTTGCAAGATTTGGTCTATGGTAGAGCAAAGAAGGGTGAAGCTCTATGGCAAGGATTAAACCATGGTCCAACCATCTTCCCAGTGTTTGATCTATTTTCTGTGTCCTAAGCCTTTGTTGATTTACAGAAATTGCTTCTCATCCATTTGATAACCACATTAGTAAGAGTATCCAGGTTTCCCTGTTACTGTAGTGCACTGTCACCATCTTTAATTCTGAACAGAGTTGCATCCATTCATCTGATGTCATTGAGCAGCTTGGCTGAGGTTGAGTGAGATCCATATATTCTACCCGAGACTTTCCAAGTTTGAACGAGGAGAGCAGAAGCTCTTTTTACCACTAGCTGCCACTTTTTACCAGGGATTTTACATTAGCTGGATGGAAAGAGCAGGCCTTTCTGTTTCTCCCTGCATGGATAGCAGCTTTCTCCTCATGTTTTTCCTTCTTTGATGTTAGGTAGAGCACTAGTTCCTTTCAGAATGTTAATGAGAATGAAGACGTGTTTCTACCATCTGAAAAAAGGACAGGCAGGGTTAAATCATGTCCTAGTGCACCTATTGACAGACCACATAACAGCAGAATTTGATACAGTTTGCTGGTCATTTCCCAACAAGGCACAGCAGTGCATATTCTCACTGTTTTAGAAATAGTTTGATTTGAATCAGATCACTCATCAGACCTTCAATCCAGAATCCTTAATAATATGTCTGCAGTATGATTTACAAGATATGATTAATTCAGAAGATTAATTTGATATTTGTGTCCTCAAACAAAAGACAGATGTGAGTAATTAGACAATTTATAAAAGTAAACACTGCTGTATTTCTGCAATTTATTTTATAAGTGAAGGAAACTTTCTCGTCTTTCCATCCAGGAGCCTCTCTGTCAGTCACACTCGGACCACCTGAGCTGGAACCAAAGCCCCTTCACAATGCGCAGCTCCAGTGAGACAACAGGTGCCCTGCTTGACTCCCTGCACCCACTCACACAGACAAGGTTTCCCTACCTTTTACACCCTCTCAGTCTAAGCGTGTGAAAGTCTGGGGTCGTCGGCTCCTGTTGTGTCTCTGTTTGTGCAAAGTGGCGGCATCAGTTCATGGCCTCTTGGCCTGGGCTCCCACCCCACAGAGCTCAGTCTGCAGCTCACAGTGCAGCTGAATGTGGAGCAACCTGCACTAAATCTGTGTACACAGATAGTACCTGTCATCCAGGAACAAGGAATAACCTTTTCAGTGTCTGTTATATTCCAGAATTAAAACCATTTAAGTGCTTTTATTCTTGTCCTGATGTTTCTATGCTGTTGTTGCACACCTTAAAGCAGATTAACACATGGTCAGTTTGCAAGGTCTTCTTCGATTTCATGCATAGGTCTGAACACTGTCCACCTGCTTCCTTCAGCTGTAATTTCTCCGGCCCATTGCAGCCCTCTGCACATGTCTTCT
Source organism: Acropternis orthonyx (assembly GCA_035583155.1). NCBI lineage: Eukaryota > Metazoa > Chordata > Aves > Passeriformes > Rhinocryptidae > Acropternis > Acropternis orthonyx. The sequence goes on from JAWWEU010000040.1 coordinate 19,891,431, forward strand.
GGTTAGTCACTTTTGACCCAATGTCTTTTTTAATTTGGGGCTTTATGAGTTGCTTCTAGAAATGACCAGTTAGCTGATCTGCTCACTCCTGTATTTCTCAAGAGATATTTTACCACTTGGTATTAAATGCATGGAGACACCAGACTCCTCTCGTTGACTTTGTTCACTGACCCAGATCTCCCGAAACAGAGCCACAGACTTTCTTAAAGCTTCAGTATCTGTGTGGACAACTTTACTTCAGTTACATTTTTAAAATTAAGGTAGGCTTCTATAGGTTTATTTACGTGAAAGACTGTGGAATCACTAACTCTTTCCATTATTTTAACTTCTCTGTTACAAAAGAAGTATTGTTGATGCCTAATATCACTGTATTTTCAACTGGTGTAAAGAAACATAAAGACCTGAAGCAATATATAAGACTCAGCTTCATTCCCTCATTTTTTTTTTTTTATTACCGTCAGTGGTAAGAAGTCAGCAGATAAAATTCCTTAATACTTTTAGATCCGAATGGTGTTTTTACCCAAGTGTCCAACTCTCAAAGTACTTTAAAGTCAGATAAATACAATTAGGTACTAGCATCAAAATAGATATATGAATTTGAAAAATGTAACTTGCAGCCTAAATACCTAAGTAAACTCAACCTTACTAATTTTTAATGTAACTTGGTCACAAAACTTAATAATGTCACAGGTTGTGTTTGGAAGAATGAAGAGGCAGATACGTGTTTTTACTGAAAAAGGTGTAAACAGAGGAGGTTGTTTACAAACAAGTTAGAAACATTAAAATGATTAAAAGGGACCTTTTTTTTTTCAGTAATGAGGATTATAAATAATTTGAGAAACTTCTACAGGGGTGTGGCACACCATACCTTGAAATGCTTATTTTTTATCTATATGCACTTCAACTCAGATGGAAGCCATCTGATTTCAGGCATTATAGGGTAAAATTCTTTGACTCACGACACATGGAACCACTCAGAAATTATTATTTCCATTACATTGAAAATTCTGATATTGAAAAACATTAAAACAAATACTGAAATTTGTTTTGTGAAATCTCAGAAATCCACAGAGAAAATAAAACATTTACTTCTCAAGTATTTAATTTATCTGTCTCAGTAATGCTAGCATGACATCTGCTACTGAATTAAAAAATAAAGGCTCAAAATTATACATATGAAATAAAAAAATCAATTTTTCTCTTATTTTTTAATATTATCAAGATAAAAGGAAAAATTTAACCTAATTTTTCCTTTCAAATTTTGTCAAAAAAGTCCAAAATACTCAACTTTTAATGGGACTGCCCTTCCAAAAGCTAAATTAGGCTTTTGAAAAAGATTCTTGTCACTCTTAAGTGTGAAAGAGGGCAAGATAAATGATAATTTTCCCTTTGGTCCTGAAAATCTTGTAGTCTGATCCATGAACAGAGCTCCACATACATGATGTCATTTCTATAAGATAATCATAATTTAGAAGAGAACTTCAGCTTGTTCCTGCATGGCTGAAGTCATCATAGCTCCTGATGAAATTTCCATGAAAGCAGATGAGACTCCTTGAGCACAAGGTTGCAAGTGAGCACTTGAATAATGTCAGCATGGGCTTAACTCCAGTGTGGCATGTAGAGGATTTATGCAGTAAACCCCATTAGCTGCACGTGCATCTCCATTTTGTTGTGGGAGACTGTAAATCTACATTATGTTTACGTTCTGGGGACTAGATTTACCTATAAATTTCCCTGTCAGAAGTGATCCCTTCTTGATTTCCATTGCAAATTTGTGCTTATACTTTCAAACCACAATATTCTCTTTTCACAGTTTCAGTCAAAATTTATCTCACAGTTATTTTTTGAGTCTATTTTTGTGGACTTTAAATTTGAAGATCTTTTTTGAATGTCACATTCAAGTTCAGACATCAGTAGTCAAACTCAGACTTATTTTCATGAAAATTAAGTAATTTTTTATATGCAAACTATTTTGGTAGTTCAAATTATGAGAAAAATATTGGATGACTAGAGATAACCTAATCTAAATAACACATCCCTAATTTTAAGAATAATTTCCTGATACTGGCCTGTATGGTTACAGAAATACATGAAGAAAGATGAAAATTGATTTTTCTACATACATTCTTGAAGATAGCAAAAAAGTAGAAAATAGTTTGTTTTTGAATTCTAGTGAATACAAGAAATATGTGATTATTTTATGACCACAAAGAAGAATGTCTTCACTTATAAAAGCAGACCAAGAAGTTTCAAAATGAGAACGTTAATCACAGTTGCTATTTTTCTTAGGAGGCATGATTAAAAGTCAGGTTCCACTGCATATGTACAGCATTTCAGTTGAAAGGAGGTGACGGAATGCAATCTCTGAACACCATGATAGCATTAAGAAGCATGAGAGACAGAAGTAGGATACCAGCCTAGTATTAAAATCAGGCAACCCAGGACAACTTAATTGAAAACAGTCTTTTATATCACTGATAAAATATTTGTAATAAACAGGGTGGGGAATGGAATAAAACACTGTTAAACAAAAGAGCACTGTAGGGAGCAAACTATATTGAAAAAAGAAAGGTTATATTTATTTAGAAAAGAATGTTTTAACAAAATCCAGCCCTTCATGTGGTGGACTTGGTTTTTCTGCCTAAACATAATTAGTTACAAGGAATGCTTTAAGCTCTTGTGGTATCTTCATGACGCTGTATAAACCACTGGGGTTTGTGACTTGGAGCTTATACTTGGAGGTGAGCTGACAATTTTTATGCCTGACTCACCTGCAGAATTTTTTGAATTGACTGTTTGCATCTCAACTCCCTAAAATACCAAATCCAAATCTTGTAACTACTCAGGCCCATTAATAAGGGGAAATTCGGAGAAGTGGAGGAAAGAATTAGGGCCAGATTCAAGCAGATTTGCTTCTGGAAAAAAACCACAGGCCAGGCTTTGAGTTCATGCTATTACTTTGATGTAAACCAGAACTAATGTTACTTTAAAAACATAGTTTGAAAATATTCTAGAATTTATGAAATTTCTTTTCATAACCTATGTTTTCCAGATCTCTAGAAAAAACCCTCCCAAAATAAAGGGGATCTCCCTTACTCATTAAGGCTGTAGCTGGCATGTAGCCAGAAAGCAGAAAATAGCAGTATGTTTCTTTTTTTGTATTATGCCTCTGCAAGTTCTAAATCTGCAAGTAAGAAGAACAATGCTTCCCCAGAGGGGAAATATTGTACCCATTGTAATTATAAAAAAAGACATATCTGTGAAAGCACTGCAACAGTTGACCAGTAAATATAAGTGGAGGCCGATTTCAATTACATTATTTTGACCACAGATTGTTTTGAAGTTTAACTGGGCATCCCATGTCCTTTCTGAACTAGTTATATTGGATTTACTATGGAGAGGAAAAATCCTCTCTCACAGCCTTCCAGAGTTCATTCTTTTCAGGCTTTTTTTTTTTTTTTTTTTTGGCTGGATATGTGGTTTTTACCCATTCATAAACATCTCCACTACAGATGAATTTTTCTTTTAGCCTCTCACTTTCAAGACTGTGAAAGTTGGCTTTCATATACACAAATAGCACTTCAATGTCAAAGGATGAAAAAATGTGTAGTTTGTGGGTTGTTTTTTTTTTTTTTTTTTCCCCAAACCTGAAAAAAAAATCTGGAGGTTTGGTGATGGTGAGAATATCCCTTGCAGTTATTTTCCATCAGATGCTGGTGTCAATGGAATATGTAGTGGTACACTTGGAACTGTTTCTTCTGGAGTGGGGGTGGGGGGTGGGGGCGAAGAAAAAGGAAAAGAGAATATTTTACTGTTCAGAATGGAAGTATAAAATAGCAGATTTCTCTTGCTTCATGTCACCTTAGAAACTGATTCTGAAGCCAATAGCCAGTGGTCTCATATGGAGGCAGAACTGTTTTATTCTCTCTTCCTTTTCTATTTTAGAATCAGCATCTGCTTTGCCCACGATGTAAGGATCTGTGAGAACACATGTGTTTGTGAAATATGCATGGCTGTAAGCCTGTAAATACATGTAGGAATGTAAAAATGGTTTTAAAAGGAATGGATGAATTGTATTTATCAGAATTTTTTGTGTTCTTTCATGATCACAATGCTTTCTAATTTTCTTTTTTATTTTTTTAATTTTGCAAAAGAATTCATAGAAGTAAGAAACAATATTAAACTCTTTGCTAAAAAACCTTTTCTAGAACACTAAAATAAAAAAAAGAGTGATTCTGATCTCCTAAAGGATGTTAGTTTTGAGTAGAAAAGCTCTTGACTGTAGCTGACATCTTAGTCAAAAATCATCATCAACCTGCTACTGCAATAAAAATGTGTGTCACAAACATTAAGGGATTTTGAGGAAATAAGTTTTACTTAAGTAAAGGAAAAAAGACATCAGTGTATGGGCTTAAAACGCAGAATGTTTTTGTCAGTTCAAAGTTTATAACAAAATCTCTCATATTCCGTTATACTTTAGTGTATTGGATACTAAGTGCTACTTTTGTCCATTCAGAGTGAATTATTGGTTAAATTCCTTATTTTTAAAAATTACTTTCTTTCTATTACATCAAAAAGTACTGACACTATTGTCTGAAGAATTAACTGTCTTTGCAAAAGTAAGTAATTGAATTTTTTGCTGAGGTACTGGATGATCTTCTGAGGAAATGGAAAGCCACAAGGGTTTAGGTTATTTCCATACTGCAGTTAATTTGTGACTGCAAAAAGGGAGGTGCACTGGGAGGAGATTTTTGTAAACTAGATTTGGACATGAATAGCAGTGAAGTACCATGGCATGGGCACAGAGCCTGCTGAATGCTCAGGTTCTTACTCATAGAGCAAGCTATCCTGAAGTCCATACAGCTGCATCAGTGACTGTATGGTTACTTGGGGGAGTTAAGTGAAGGTAGCTCTGGAAAAAATGCATGGCCGCATTCAGACCTTCCAGCTACAGGACTTTGTCATTAAGGAGACATTTAATTTTGAACAATTATTCCTTGAGAAATTTGATCTTTAGCTTGTAATTATATCTTCCTAGGTGTCACTCCCTGTTGACTCATACTCTAGAAAATTATTTTTAAGAGAATCTAGGGACACACAAGAGGATGGCAGCAAGTTGGTTGCAGTTTAAATAATAATTACTAACAATTACTGATTATCAACATCAGTGAAAGTCTCATGCATAGCAGTAATTTACCTTATTTTTCTTTAACATTCAGAATTCTTGCTATCCAAATTTTTCAAATAATGAACTCTCTCTGTTTAAAAAGAATGTTTTGATGGACTCACAGACTATCCTGATTTTTGTGCACAGAACTTGAGTTTGGGGCATCTTGTAATATTTAGTATCTTCAACAATCTTCATGCTGATCTAGGTTCCTGGTAACTGGAACAGACTTTTAATATAATCAGGTCTGGATTTGGTAAACTTTCAGTATAACCAGTGGAAGTACTGGAAGAGAAAGGGAAATGCAATTGTCTGTTTTTCCTCATGTTCTTCTACATCATGTCAGAAGTGTGCAGTGTCCTGTCAGACAGATGCTCTGTCTGCCTCTGTCCACAGCACCCTGTGGACCTCACAGGAGTTTCTCACTGAGGCTTCTGAGTCTCTGACATCTGTCCCCCGACTTGGAACAAGAACTTAACTACCTTCGCATATTTCTGCAATGTCTTTTGGCAAGTTTCCACAGACCTACATTAAAATTTTGTTGGCCTAATGACCAGTCACATGTAATTCATCTTAATAAAAGGAAATGTCTACTTGAAGGCAGCTGAGAAATTCCTGCCAGGTAGGAGTGGATCCCAGATATGCCCTGGCTGTTTGTTTTGAGCTTTTTCAGGAATAATGTGATTTATGATGAAGCTGCCCTGAAATAATCGACTTGCAATGATGTATACTGAGACAGGTGAGGTATACCTCCTTATGGTAAGAAACAGATAGCTTGTCAAAGCAAGTGCAGAGCTTGATCCCTTCCCTATTACTAGCTAAGGCTAGTGTTATATTTATGTTGGGGAAATAAAATAGTTTAGAGGATAAACTGGTTATGAGTATTACGATGGTTGGGGTCACAACACTGATCACACCTGAACTGAAAACTGTCTTCAGCTTTTTTTGATACAAAGACAGTGCCCTTTCTTGTGTATCCTACTAAGCTGGTCCATAATGTAGTCCTGAGTCTTAGCTGGTGTGGAAGGCAATTATGGCCCTTGTATTTGCATTTATCTTCATTGTTCATTTTTTTCTTCAGGAAATTTATTTGTTAGTGCAAGTTTTCTGCGAAGTCTGTTTGCTATTTTCCAAATACACATTCAATGTCACTTCTTCTGACCCCCAGCTCCATATGGTTATTCAGTGGTTTACAATCAGCATGCCATCTTGTGACTTCAGAGCCCTCGGAGTAAAAATAAATATTTATTATATTTATTAAATATATATTTATTATTATAAAATAATTGTAATTTTAACTGCCAAAATTATGCAGGTGGTCCATGTACTTTTTTTCCTCCCATTGGTAGAATCATTGTAAGAGCACCAAAAAATCAGAAGTTTATTGATACTGTGTGCTGACAATATCTTCAAAATATCACATTTTTTTTTGTTTGGTGATAACCTATTTCACATAAGCTGTGTTATACAGACCACCTATAAGCAAACCAAGCCTAGCCTGGAACAATTTGTTTAAGATGTAGTTTTTATGACAATGGAGAAAAAGACTAAGAAACATGTTATTGTAGATCTGGTTACAATTTCATTTTTAAAAGCACATGAGTTGCCAGCTGAACCATGGTGCAGAATGGCTGGACTGAGCCCCTGATCACAAGTGAGGCAGCTCCTGCTGTGAGCCTGATTTCCAGCTCCCACCTCTCCTCTCCTTCTCTTTATCATCTCCTGGCCCCAGGTGCTGGGTATTGCACTTGATAGGTGCTAGACAGAAGACAAATGGATCCTTGTCATCACTGACACAATACAGTTCATACTAACTGTTTTATTCCTCAAATCAAGTTCTGGGATGACTGAGTGACCTTAGCTTGACAGATCTGAGAACAGACAAAAAGAGGCTTAGCACAGTTTGGTGCTAAGACTTTTCTTTCCCCCCAGACTAGCTGAAGAACTGCTTTCCATCAGTGCCCTCTTAACGTCTTTGAAATGTGTGACAGATGTAAACTCTTAATTTCATCTCCTACGTCATCTACAAATTAGGGAATGGGTAAAATAGCAGTGAGTAATTTACTGGTGTCTGTTCATAGTAGAGCTACCTGAAGTGAGCCTGTCTGGCTGACTTTCTTGGTCTCGATAACAGCTTTTAGTGCAGTGCCCTCTGAAGCCTTTTAATTGATGGGACTTAAACATGTAACTTCACTTTTACTAAGAAGAAAGTTAGCTCTCATTTCCTCATACAAATGTTAGATTTATCATCATTTTGGCCAAGGGAAATTTGGACCAATGCTTTTTTTTTTAAGTATGTTCCTCAGACATTGAAGGATAACAAAGGTTTTAAAAACCAGCCACAGGGACAAGCAGTCATCATGCCGAATTAGTCAGAAATGCTGACAGAGTGAAATGTGTAGACACTATTTGTTCTTATGATTCAGAACCATGAATTCTCCAGGGATATTAGATGTCTGAACCATCTGCCCTTTGGCACCTCTGCAGCAAATGGTAAATCCATTGGTATCACGGATGAGACATCTGTTCTCAAACCTATTCATTCTTGATTCGGGGAAATCTCTCTTTTGTTCACACTTCATAAGATATATCCTAACTACTGGCCTTAAAACTTGTCCGTTTGGTACCTCTGCTACCTATTTTGTAGGAATAATTATTCCTTATTCAGTTTGCTAGCTCATAGAAATCCTTTTCCTAGGCACTTATCTCTCTCTGTGTCTGGGCATTTAGCCCAGGCTGTAGATTTCAAAGGCAGCAGGGTGCCAAGAGGTTAGACACTGTAATGTTGTGAGTACCTTTGTAAATTTAACATTTCATCATTAGCTGAAAATTGATACCCTGTTATTTGTTTGAGCAACAGTTGTCTATGCAATATATAGGTAAGGATGTATACAAAGTGGGTTTTTGTGTTGGAGATAGCCTACACAATTATAAATGTAGCAACAAGGCTGAAGTACATTTTATTTTGTTCCTAGTAGTACTTAACACATTCTTCAATGCAGAGATGCCAAGATACACAGTACAGTCATGACTGAACTTGCTGCTGCAATGATGGAATGGTGTTTCTTCTACACAATTTTTGTGAAAATAGCCTTTTTAGGTACTGTAGTTTTCCATTACTCGATATCCATTTCACGCAAATTTAGATGACTGTGTAGTTTATTATATATATGCATTTTGTAGTATTTGCATTTGAGTTTTATGTGGATAGAATACTTTTTTCCCTAAGGGCCTTTGCATGAGTAGAAGCAGTTGAAAAATGCAGTCTCAAAATATATGATGTAATAAATTATTCCTTTATGTCATTTTTTTAGACCTGTGTTACTTTTTGTGATGATATCAGCTTAGGTAATTGGCCAAAGCTTTTCACAGTACAGTGCCCATCTTTTCATTACTGGATTTTCAAAAATGCTTGGTGACTATGAGGTTCACCAGCTATAAACATTTGTTTGTTGTTATTGGCAAATTAATTGCCCATCCTGGGGAGCCAAGATGTTCATAAAAAATTGAATAATAGAATTTTGAATCATAGAATCAGCTGGGTTGGAAGAGACCTCTGAGATTATCAAATCCCACCCTTGATCCAACACCACTGTGATTACTAGATCATGGCACTAAGTGTCACACCGAGTCTCAACTTAAAGAGCTCCAGGGATGGTGAATCTGCCACCTCTCTGGGCAGGCCATTCCAATACCTGATTTCTCTCTGTAAAAATTTATTGCTGATATCTAACCTGAACCTCCCCTGGCAGAGTTTAAGCTTGTTCCCTCTTGTCCTGTTGCTGGTTCCCTGGGAGAAGCAATTTGATGCCAGAAAAAGGCTCTGTATTCCATTTTAAAGCAGATGAGTAAATTATTTATGTTATATTGTTACACTATTTATAGATGGTAAAGAATTATGTACAAACAATTTTTGTTAGAAATGGCAGATGTTCTGACTTGCAGATATTTCTTTCATGTAAAGCAGAAAAAATTCAGGACAAGCCTATGCTGTAGAGTGAATTTCTCAGTCTAATAAAATAATAATGTCACATCACAAGTAATTGATGCCTAACTGAAAAAGGTGATATGTTTGCCTGTGACTAAAACTGGCTGATGTAATTTAAAAGTTGTTATTTTTACACTGGCAGTTGATAATTCTATGCTTTTATGCCATGTCTAAACTTGATTCAAACTTTTGCAGAGAGCTGTTGTTCTCTTTGTAGAGAGCTGTTGAAGTCAATAAGATTCTGCAAAGGCAGCACAAAATCTGATAATGAATCCCCAACATTTTCCAAATATTACATAGAATAGAATAGAATAGAATAGAATAGAATAGAATAGAATAGAATAATTTTAGTTGGAAGGGACCTATGATGATCATGTAGTCCTACTGGCTGTCTAAATCAGGGCTGACAAAAAAAGTTGCAGCATGTTATAAAGGGCATTGTCTAAATGTCTCTTAGTCACTGACAGACTTGAGGCAGCTTTGAACCATTCCTATTTTTTTTTTTTTTTTTGTGTAAAAGAAATACCCTCAGGAATACCTCTATTTGGTTTGCTTGTTTTACTTAAAGATTAAATATATTAAGCTTAAAAAACCTTACAAAACTGACCTCAGTAAAGTCTTCATGTAAGTCCATATCCCAAGCTTCACCTGGCTGGACCCTTGTTGTTGTTCAAATCCTATCACTGATGGTGTGCATCAACCTAATTAGTGAAGTAGTCTGGAAAAACAGAAGGCTGACATTTTGATAGGGGGGACAAGACTGCTGAGAGTGTTGGAAAGCCTTCCCATACAGAGTGTAGCCACCTAACTGTGACTTTAGTTGACTATCCTTAATACATAGAAACGTATGTGCATTAAATGATCGTATATATCAGAAGATAAATACCGGCATTCATTAAAAATATAACATCTCTTTTAAAGACATTCTTATGCACACTGAAAGCAATCATCGGTGTAGAAGTATTTAGATGCAGAGATGCAAAACTTTTTGCTTTACTTTTGTCTAGCAACATGTCACTTTTTGTTAAACATTTTCTCATTTCCTTAATTTTCTGGATTTATTAATGATTAGATTCTTCACAAGAGGCTCTTATGTTTGGAATAACAACAGGAAAGAACAAATATTGGTGGTAGTTAAATGTGGTAATGAGAAACAGGCAATAGTTCTTCAAGAAAAGATAATTAAAATAGCCAAGTCATCAAACAATAATAGGAAATTGGTACCAATATAGAATCAGTGATTCCAGAAACAGGCTCAAGGAATTTTTCTCCTTGCATGCTCAAACACAGATAACAGTATCATAACTGGAAAGTAGAGATTCCCCTGAACTGGTGTAAGAAAGCTATTAGAAATCACTGTGTTTCTCTAGAAATTTGGCCCTTTTTTCCGGACAGGCAAAACATAGAGATTTCAATTAGCATTTTCCTCCCTCTGTCAGGAAGAGATATAAGTATCGTCTCTGAGTTTGTGTTCATTTGCTGATTGGTAATTTAGAATATTCAATGATAACCTCTTAAATAATTAAGACAGCTTAATTAAGAATGCCATAATAACAATTAAAAGTGATCTGTAGATATTCATTAATAAGAGAACATTGCAAATTCTCTACATTGCACTCTCTGCTGAAAAAGCAGAGGTGAATGACCGTGCCTGATACCAAAGAGCCACATCATGAATAACTTTGTTGTGAGAGGAAGAGGAGGGGCAGGCCCCGATCTCTTCTCTGTGGTGAGCAGTGACAGAAACCAAGGGAACAGCCTGAAGTTGAGTCAGAAGTTTAGGTGAGACATTAGAAAGTGGGTGGTTGGGCACTGGAGCAGGCACCCCAGGAAAGCAGTTACAGCACCGAGCCTGACAGAGGTCAAGAAGCATTTGGATGGTACTCTCAGGCACATGGTGTGACTCTTGGGAACGGTCCCATGCAGGGTCAGGAGTTGGACTGAGTGATTCTTGTGTGTCCCTTCCAACTTGGGATATTCTGTGATTCTAAAATTGTGGCTAAAATTCAATGCAATGCTGTGGCAAGGCTGGGTTCTCAGCTGCCATAAATTAGGTAGGTCTTGTGGAAGTTAGTCCAGCTGAGCCAGAGTGTGGTGCTTGACAATATACCTCAGGATTCTGTTTAAAAACGTATTTAAAAAATAAAGTAACAAGTAATTGTTGCAATCTTTAAGGCAACCTTAAATGTGTAAGTACAGTGAATATTTCAAAATAGACAGATAATTTTACTTTTGTCTGTACTTCTGTGTCTCAGCTGTGGATTATCTTAAGTGTGGATATTTAATGTGTTTTTTTTTTTTTCCTATCCTTTTTATTTTTCTTAGGAGGTGTTTGCATTGCTCAGTCACTCAAAATCCCTCGTGAACCAAGGCCAGGAGAATTTGAAAAGATCATCAAGCGCTTGTTGGAAACTCCAAATGCTCGAGCAGTGATCATGTTTGCGAATGAAGATGATATTAGGTGCCTGTTTCCTAATTTTGTGTATTGAAGATGTTTCCTCTTCACAAAGATGCTTGGTTTCCTGGTGCAGAATAGAGTAACAAAGGAGTTTCAGATTCACTCCCATGTAAAATTTCTTGGAAATCCGATGATAAGAAATTGAGTTGTAATTATATAGTGTGGTGGTCTTTTATTCGGTGTAGTTCTGACTTCTTCCTAGCTCCTAAGAGTCCAGTGCCAATAGACTGTTATTTTGTGACTGAAAAGGAAGAAACCAATAAGAATGCTAGAAAAATATTTCTAAAGATGAAACAAATTAACTTGTACAGTGCTCTATCTTGAGTTCATTACAGCCGTTGTTGAATATGCTGTAGACTGTGAAAACTATTGACCACTTGGTTAGTGTAAGTTTACTTATGCATAGCCAAAATAATTGCTGGGGATTCTCAAGTTCTTTGTAAATGCAGTTTGTTTAATTAGTCATTTGTTGTTTGTTTGCAGACGAATACTGGAAGCAGCCAAAAAAGCTAATCAGTCTGGACACTTCCTCTGGATTGGCTCAGATAGCTGGGGGTCAAAAATTTCACCAGTTCAGCAGCAGGAGGAGATTGCAGAAGGAGCAGTAACCATTCTACCCAAAAGAACATCAATAGATGGTAGGGACACCTGTGACACAAACCTCTCATTTTCTGCCAATGTTCAAGTACCGTAGGTCTCTTTAAAAAAAAAAAAAAAAAATCATGTAGTCCTTGATTACAGGGAAATGAGGAAATCAGGAAAAACTTTCCAACCAAGTAACTTAAGTGGGCCTGATCCAACAATCGTTTAATATCTCTATTGAGATGAGGAGATGCTGAATCTGCAATTAGGAAATCTTATAATTGTCTAATAATGCGGACATTAGGGGTTGAGAGTTTCTTACTGGTAGCCTGGTGGTTTTTTGGGACAAATAACGAGAATATAGGATGGATTATAATGAGTCAACTACTTTGCTGGGGAGGACATCAATCTATGCCCTGCTTTCCTCTCCTAAACTTACTTTAAGAACCCGCTATATTAATAAAGATTCTAACTTGGTGGATGAAGTGGAAGTTGGTTTGAAGTAGCTTATTCCTCTGAGGGTACTGGACATAGTAACATCTCTTAGTGTCTGGATAAGTGTACTAAACTAGTAAATGATCAGTAAAAATGAGTATTATTGATGTCACATGTAGAATTTAGTCAGAGAGGTATTTGTAAAGAGCTTAATCCAGACGTGCTGTGTTAATCGTGATTTGATTATGACTGCTGGATTGTAGGGGTAAGGTTGATATCAGGTTTCAGCTGGAATCTTTAGTTTCTCATCTGGTGTCATTAGACATAAACAGAACCAGAAGTTTAGGTGTTCTGGAAGCCCTCTGATTCAATCAAGAGGTACCCCATGATCTTAGGTGGCCTTGAAATGGAATCTAATAGTTAGATGCCACTATGCTCATTAATTATCTTATTGTAGTAGTTTGTATCTAAAGTTTTTCTTGGTCTTATATTTATAAAAAAATCTGCTATTGTCTTTAAATTACTGTGTTATACCATATCCATATTTTAATGTTTCTTTCCCTTCTCTTGAATGTAGGATTTGATAGATACTTTCGGAGCAGAACACTTGCTAACAATCGAAGAAATGTCTGGTTTGCAGAATTTTGGGAGGAGAACTTTGGATGCAAGTTAGGATCACACGGAAAAAGAAATAGCAATATCAAGAAATGCACAGGTAACTGTGAAAGTAAAACATTATCTTAAAATAGTTCATAGGAGTGCAGGAAAAGAACTGCTTTATTTTCCTCACTTTTCTGGCTCCCTTCAATTTTCCAATGCATATTGCTGAGTTTTTAGAAATGTGTGACATTTTTTCTTAAACCTGAAGTAAAAGTTTGTGGACAATGTATGAGAAATCAAATAGTTAATATGCACAAGTACAGTGATGCTACAGATTTTGTTTAAGATGTGTGCCAGTGGCTCAATTCCATTCATGTTTTCAGTGACCTCCTCTCCCACCCCATCTGTAGCTGTCAATATGACTTTTTTAGCAAATGGGCACATCACAGTAATTCTCATATTGTTATCCCTGAAGTATATACAGTGAAAATTAAATTTCTGTTTAAACTATTGCAGTCTTGATGATAGGTCAAGTCTTGAACTCCTTATTTAGATTGCAAACTGTGTTTTGAGGATGGAGTAAAAAGGAAATCAATATGTTCTTATTACTTGTCCTCATGTGTAAAAACCAGGATTTTATATCATATTATGAAACAGAAAGCCTCTGTAAAGTTTGAGCAAAAATTCTAAGTAATTATCACTAGTTTTCATAGGCTTGCTGGCTCAGGCATCATATCCAGATACAATTGTCACAACAGCTAATATGGCAGTCATATCAGTAGCTGCGTTTGATCTTCCCTATGAGATGTTTCCTTTCTGTTAGTTGCAAAATTTATAACAAGAGTGTTACCTTCTGTGACTACTGCAGATTGCTTATTTTACTTCTGTGTAGATACCTTTACCTAATGACAGGGCCCCAGTGTCAGTTCCTTAATTACTGCCACCACTCCCAGCATGACTGGTTGTGCCCACCATCTCTGTGACTAGTGGCAGCAGCAATACCCAGTTTTCTGCAGTATTGTACCTAAGTCATCTGCAATGTGCCTTGATTTTCCTGGCAGTCTCTTCTTTCACTGTAGTAGTCAATGCACCATTTAAAGTATGGAAAGATTCTTGTTGTAAATGGAATGTGGATGCTAATGCAGAGAATGAAACTTTTACTGTGATATGAAT
>JAWWEU010000040.1:19905933-19986088 GCA_035583155.1 Acropternis orthonyx
ACTCTCTTTTGCCTCCCTCTCTCCGTGAGTCGTGTGCTGCCGTTCCTGGTCCCCTGGGAACCACGTGGAGGGAGGACGGGCTGAGAGCGTGCCCCCTGGTAAGGATTGCAGCAGCCGTGCCAGGGGGAACCCAGCCACCCGCTATATTTCACCAAATAATATTCTCCACAGGGAAGACGAACTTTTTTGTTCACTGTCTGTCCCAGGACTTCTGTCTGCCTGGTGACACTTTCATGCAGCCTTTTTTATAGGGGTGCCCTTCCAAACTTTCTGCATGCAAGCACCCTTCTTCTCCTGGCTTTGTCAGACAGACACACTGTGCACATGCATTCTTGTACTTTCTGAACCATCAGATGCCAAGCACATGCATTCCTGTGCTTTGAACCATCAGGTTTATTGTATGTATACTATGCCATTGATTCAAACAACTACTGCACTGAGCTTCACAGTGATCAGATTCATCTCACAGAAATATCAGAGCCATGCATGCACTGCCTTGTCTTCTGCCTTTTACCACATACTCCTAAAAATAAGAAAGGTAATATTCAGTTCCTCACTGAGCTAAATGATAGCTCATTCCTCTAATCCTTTGCTTCTGGGCCTTGATTCATATAGCAGTAGGTCATGGCTGGGTACTTACCTGTGTCTAGAAAGGGATTATTTTGTTTTTACTGTTTTAAGTGGAAAATAGATAGTTTTTTTAAGTTCTGCAGGTGGAATGAGTGGTGTATGTGCTGTAGTTTGTGAAGCTCTAAATGTTACCACAGATGGTTATATGACTTGTCTCAGCCTCATCACATCTGTCAAGTGAAAAGTAGTGTGTAAAATGCATAGGCTGTATCTTGATAGATCCACAATAATTTCTGATTGAAACGGATATCTGTATATTTTATGAAACAAAATTATGGTATGTTTTCTGTGTCCAAAAATAGAAAGCAAACATATTTTTTGCACCCAGGAAGTTAACATGGTATCAAGTGGTGGGATGAAGACATGGACAGTCTTGTATGGTAGTTGCACATGCATTTTCACCCATAGGGGAAAAACCTATGAATTCTTCTGCAAGAGTACAAGTGATAGGAATCTTGACTAAAACCACTTAAAAGTGGCATACCACAATGGAAAAGACACCCATACAGCAACAGACCTGAAACAAGCTTGTGATTCATCATGAACCCTATGCTTACCTAACTCAAATTTAAAGGGTTGAGTAACAAAAATAACCAAAATATGTTCATTTTAAGTAAACTGAAACAAGAGATTGGCTGGGGGAAGTTCAAAATAAACCTCCTGTGTTTTAAGGAAAATGCTAGGTGGAGAGTGGGGAAATGACCTCAGGCCAGTCTAGACCCAAGTGGCATCTTGACACACCCCAGTTCATTTGTTAGGGCCTCCCATGCACAAAAGAGAGGCAGCAATGAAATCCTGGCTGGTTCTTCATACCACAGCCCTTAAAACAGGTGAGTCAGTGTACTATGATCTATGTCTGTTAAAGATTAAATATCCCACCCTTGAATTTATCTTTCCCTTGTGAAGACAAAGGCTTATGGCTTACTTCCTGGTCAAGTCTGCTCTGAAATGGTGATAAATGAAAGAAATTAATGAATCCCCAAATCAGAATATGAGCTGTTACATTTAGTTGTTTATAACTTAATACTGAAACCATGAACCTTGGCCTACCCCATTTGTCCTTCCAGTGTGTTTTCTCTGGTACTTTATGTGTAGTTTCTCAGTCCTAATTTTCAGCTCAGTTATTAAAAGGAATATGCAGGTGACTGTGCACAGGAACAGATTGCCCAGGGAAGTTGTGGAGTCTCCCTCACTGGAGATATTCAAGAACTGTCTGGACACAGTCCTGTACCACATTCTCTAGGGTGACTCTGCTTGAGCAGGAAGGCTGGATCAGATGACCCACTGTGGTCCATTCCAACTGTTCTGTGGTTATATGAGTCTGTATTCCCATCTCTAGCTGAGGACTTAAAGACTGAACTTAAAAACACCATTTATCGTAATTTTCCTGTGTTTTTATCTGGACAGTGCAGATAATAAGATTCTTTTTGTATTTTGCCCACCAGTCCAATTCGTATATTATGTCACCATCTCTAGAAATGTTCAAGAGGCATGTGGCACTTGGTGATATGGTTTAGGGGTAATTATGATAGTGTTAGGTTGACAGCTGATCTAGATGACCTTGACGGTCTCTTCCAGCCTTGAATGATCCCGTGATTCTGTGATGTCAGTAGGCAGTAGTACACTGAAAGAAATCCAAAAGGTTGAGATACAGCCATAATCTTAAAATCTCCCTCTTCAACTGTATTAAAAGGCAAATTGTTAGGTATAAAGATTTCTCAGGGTTGAGATGTGTTTTATTATGCCTTTTTGTTTATCTTACTTAAGAGGTACTTGAATATTTTCTCATATAACATCTGTAATTCTCAGCAACAAAACTGATATCCCTGTTGTCTGTTTAGTCGAGTTATTCAGAGCTTTAAATTTTTACTACCTGCAGTGAGGATGCTACTGATCTAATCCTATTTCAAGCATTTTTTTTTCCTATGAAGATACTAGAAAATGCTTAGTAGTGAAAAACCTTTCTCTCTTTTCTTTTCCATATAAAATCAACAATGTTTTTAGGACTGGAAGTCCTGAAGGGAATTTATTTTCCTTCAAAGTTAAGAATTACACAAGGGCATAAGCCTTCTTACTACTTCTGTTCTTATGCGTTTCTGATTATTACAGTCAAGTGTTGTAATGGCTTGAACAGTTTATTTAAAGAAAACTGTATTTTGAAATCCTATTTATTTGTGGTTGCTGTTGCTTCTTATTCCTAAAAGAATTTGTGCTTTGGAGGCACATAAAATAATAAGTTTCTTTTGAGTTTACCCGTTTGTTTACTTTCTGATTTTTGCCATTTTACAGAAAGCAATGGTTCACCCAAACTTTGAAAAAGTAATTTCTTTGCCACTATTGATTTGCAGCTAGCTCTCTGTGTTTCTGAATGTGAATGTACATTGATGAAATCCTCAATATTAGAATAGTTCATTGAAAAATATTAGAGATTTGTTCCAGCTTTCCTGGACTTTAAAAAAAAAAAATAAAATTGGGCCATTAACTTAGTAACACAAAACAATAATTCAATGACTACCCTTAAACTTTTTTATTCAAGGATGGAGAAAAGCATTTGCAGAGAAAATGCAATTGTCTTAATATAACAAAATGGAAAAGACTGGAGCACTACTATGATTGAACCATATGTAGAAGTTACAAGAAGCCTTACTTTACATATTTTTAAAAGGTGCAGGTTTTCTATATTCAATAAAAAGATCTTTAGTGAGACATGAATCTTTCAGGGATCTTCAACAGTCTTTCTTTAGCAACGGGAATGAGAAGCGAGGAGATAAGTTTTTACTCCTCCCTGTGCCTCCAGCAGAAAACTATAAAGATGGAGAGAACATTCATGCTTTGATTCTTCAAGAGGAAGATCTTGCACCATGGTTGCAGGAGATGGCAGAGACTCTATGCCTACTTTAAATTTAACATCCTGTAGAATCTTCATCATACACTCAGCTTCCCAGTTGACTCAACCGGTGGGCCAAGTTTTTGGTAGCTGAAGATATAGCCTTACTTAGGAACATTGTGGACTGGACAGTTTTATTCCTGACATTGTGTTCTTAGCTCCAGCTAAGTTATTGAGCTATTACTCAGTCCTGCCTTAAGATAGATTTCTAGATCTTATCTTTCTTAAGAAATCTGCAAAAGGATGAATACAAATATTTGAAAATGAAAAAAAGATATTACAAAATACTCTTTTAATAATTGCATGAAATAGAGGTCTGGACAATATACATCATCACTCTTTCAGAAAAGCAAAACACAATGATAGAAAAAGAAAGCAACTTTAATGATGAAGAGTAAAAGGAGAAGAGTAAGAATTAAATGAAATCTAGTCAGATTTGCTTCCATTAACCTCACAGACTGCTAATATTTGATTTCATTCTAACAAAAAATTCAGAAGAAGCCCTCTTTATATCTATACATATATTTGAATATATATATGTGCTTACATGTAGATATGTGTCTGTGTTTTTATACAACATGAAATGAAGTTGCATACTATATCATGCTTTGATGGATGAAAACATAGCCTCAAATTCAAATTAACATAAGAAGACACAGTTTCATTGAGATTTGTCTGGACTTTCCCCATAAAATCTCTTGAAGGCATGCATTTATCATAGTGTTTACAGTCTTTGAATAGCAAAATGTTGCCCTTTAATAAAACCTCAACAAAAACGTTAGTTAAAAATCTTCATACATATTCCTAGAGAAGTTGTCTCCCCCCTTGTTTTTGTATGGTTAGTATTTTAATTACTCTGCAAACTTAATCAGCCTTTAACTGCCTGTAATGACTGACTGTGCTCCTAAAAATAAAGATGGAAGAGCTCCCAAAATTATGTAGATACCTGTATAAATTAGCCTAATTTCAATCTACTCTATCAAACTGAACTATTTGTTTCACTGGAAAAAAAAATAAAAATCACAGCACAGTGTAATAGAAATCATGAATACCTAGGAACTTTACAGATACATTATTTAATTGTTTTCTTAACTAACCCCTTTGAAAATATAATTGCCCCTAAAATATTAATAAAAGGCAGTAAGTTTACTTATAGGTTTTAATTCTGAAAAGTTTATAGAACAAATTGAAAAGCAGAATGTGAATCTTTTAGAGGTACAATGCCTTGCTATTTAGTTTGAGTAATGGTTCCATTACCATAAAATCACTAGTAAAGTAGGTTTTTCTCCTTGATGAGACCTACAGAAAGTTAAGAAAATCAGCATAGATGCAGTTAAACACATCAGTTTACCACATTTTCCGAAAGCACAAAGCTCAGGAAGGACTGTTTTAGAGCATACAGAAATAGCTGTGTCCTCTCCATCTGTGCGACTTGTGCATTGTGACCAGGATGTTTAGGAATGAGTTAGAAAGGGCAATTCTTAATCTTTCTATTCTTTTGCTGTTCTTTGCCATTTTCTTGATTCCTCTTTGAAAAGTACCTTCTGGAAAAATCAGAGAAGGATTTTTGACTTTTTATTTATAGAATGTTTATTGCTGTTCTGTGTAAGTACAGTAATTCCATGTAAAAATCACAGTAACCACATTTGCAGCATGATAACCAGGAACAAAATTGACTGTTGAATCTTTCCTACCTATCACATGAATTGAATCCAAAAGACTTTGAGGAGTATTTGTCATAGTCTGAGCTGTTTCTTACTCTGCTTTTTACATTATCTCAGAGCTAAGACAATTGGGCATTGCAGGTAGCTGCACTGCAGTGGTCCCATTCTGCCTCTAATGTAGCTTTAAAGCAAACAGCATCATGTGTGATTAAATAATACATGGAGTCAGAAAGCATTTACTTTTGGGTTTAGGACCGTAGATCATGTCACACTTGGAATCAAGACCTCTTTCAGTAACTTGAATGAAATTTAATCTCTTTATTATGTTATACCATATGCCATAAATTCACCATTTTTGTTGATTTTGTCTAGTTCCAAATTTCAGAAGCCTTGGTAGTCAATTCCAAAGAAAAAGTTGATGTCTGAGAATGGTTAGTGACATTCTGCCAAAATTAAGATAGAAATATAAAATTTCTTGTGCTATTAATCAGGTCAGGAAGTTTAGACCAAATTCTCTCTTGATGGTGGAGAACTGACAGGCATGAACCATGCCATCTCTCTTATGTCAGTGTGTAATAAACTGGTAAGTGATAGAAGACCATAGCTCAAAATATATTTGACCAAAATATACATATTCAGTTCTCTTACAAAGGGCCAGTCTTTTGTTACAGAAATTACAGAATTTCAAAAGATTCAAGTGGAATAGTATTTTATTCTGGTAACTGCTCATGACCAAGAGCTGTCAAATCAGGGGACCTAACACATGCTACCCATTCACTGATTTAATTTCACTTGCTGTCATCCATTTTGTTGTTTCAGCAGATGTTAGTATTTTTAAATCTCTGTAACATATCCAGTGGAATAGCACCTCTAAATCCTAAAATTTCAAATCTTAATTGTTAAAGCTTAGATTCACCTAAAATAATTTATCATAAAAAATTTCTTATTCTAATATGGAAAAGAAATTGTTTTATGTAGTCCATAGTGGTCTTTTTTTCACTATCATTTTATTAATAAGTAGGAATTCAGGTTTTGTGTTCTGTCATGAAAGGCATCAAATTTAGATTTATAATATTTTACAAAACTATGAATCATATTCCACTGCACAGTCATTTAAATAGACTATCTTGCCATTTTAGATTTGATACAACTGATGCCAAGTTTGAATACTTTTGATATGTACTTGTATGTGCACAGGTGTTTGCTAATAACTTACTTATGAATCCAGAAATTCTCATTCCAGCTCAGAAGGTCATATCCTAGTGAATGAATTGCTGTTTTAAGTACAATTTTTTGTGAACTCTGACACTGTGCCTTCCAAAGGTTGCATCTGAAAACTTGTAACCAATATTAGTTGTGATGTAAGAATGTCATCTGCACTCCATCCTTGTTTTGAGGAGATAATAGTAAGTTACTCTGTTATTTCCAGTACCAAACAAACTACTTTGGACTGATCCTAGTATAACAGTAAAGTCAATAGTTAAAGTGGTGCACACCGTTCTTCATCAGTTTGCTCTACTGGTTTGACACAAACAGACCCTTTCTGTGAATGGGAAGATGTGTTCTGTATAAGCCTGAATCTCAGATATCCTTCTTCTAGTAGGAAAGAAAAAAATTTTTTTTCCTTTTTGAGCAATTTCCTGTAATCCCGCCATGTGAGAGAACTGGAAAAAGTGTTTTAGTTTTGTATATACGTCTGTACAATTATTCAAGTATTTCAGGCTACAGTGCTAACATTTTTTAAGTATGAAAATTTGATGTGAATACTTGCTGCCTGAATAGACACTTCATTAGTGTACAAATAGTACAATAAAAATAGTTTATGTCTTCATGGACCATTTGAGGCTTAGGTTTCAATGTCCTTAGATGTGGTCAGGCAAATCTGCTCTTTGTACCCTCATAGGAGGGTAGTCATCCTTCAGACCTGTTGACCACTGCCCAACCACTCTAGTTCTTTGAACTAATCTGATAACTCTGGACGTGAAATTTCATTACCCAAATCAGCAGCAAACATGTTAATTTCATAGAAAATATTCTTCCATATTCACTAGTAATGGTCCATGATATGTTTTCTCCTGGTCTATTGCATGGTGGGGGGGATACCAGTTGGGCAGAGAGAGTGGCTGTTGTGAGATACCTTCTTCCACAGGAAGCCCAGGTGTCCTGAGACCGCATCTTTGTTATCAAACGGTGCATCTCTGCAGAGTGAAGTTAATGATGAGCATTTGAGGCCACATCTGTATTCCCAGCAAACATGCTATGGTTTGGTTTGCCCTAATTGCTGTGCAGCGGGACCGGCAGGACTGCTCCGCCAAGTGAAATTGCAGGCAGTCAGAAATCTGTTTCAAAAGTACATTCCTTATCCAAACAAAACATGCATGTAGCTGCACACAAAGGACTGAGAGGGTAGAGTTGAAGAAGGATGGATCCCCCCATCTAGTGTTTTCAGAGTCTTTATGGTGAGGGAAAAGAAATTGCTGCTCTGAGTAAATCAGTAGGATATAGAGCCCTCTCTGTGCTCAGCTCCTGAGCACAAGCAGGATTTGACTGCTCTTGCCCTTTTTTGCAGAAGACCCCTAACTGCAAACTAACATTGCATTATTTCATTTATTAGCTGTTCTGAGTGGTGAAAATTCACAGAATCACAGACTATGCTGAGCTGGAAGGGACCCACAAGGATCACTGAGTCCAACTCCTGGCCCTGCACAGGACCATCCCCTAAAAGTCACACCATGTGCCTGAGAGTATCGTGCAAACACTTCTTGAACTCTGTCAGGCTTGGTGCTGTGACCACTTCCCTGATCCCAACAACCTTCCTGGTGAAAAACCTTTGTCTAATATCCAACCTAAACCTCCCCTGACACAACTTCAGGCCATTTCCTTGTGTCCCGTCACTGTTCACCACAGAGAAGAGATCAGGGCCTGCCCCTCCTCTTCCTTTCAGTAGGAATTTTTAGACTGGAATTTTTCAGCCTGGAAAAAAGGACACAGAGGGGACACCTCTTTGCAGTCTACAATTTCTGTTTCCTACATAGCTCAACATTTATAAGCTATTTTTAATGTTATTGGAGTATCTATTGTTTCAAAATGCATCAGTGCACAGTTTCTCAGTCGCTCAAATAGAGTAGCTTGTTTGTTCTGTTTTGTAAGTACAGAAACGTAGTCTCACATGTATACTGGAATACAGAATGACATAAACTGCAGAAGTTCTCACAAAGCACTTTTCTCTATTAGTTAATAGTTGATTTACAGGACATCAGCAAGCTGAAACAAATATGAGCACAAGGGTAAAGCAAATGGTAAACCAAAGGAAATTTTTTAGTATTTCTATTGTCACCTCTTTACTGATTAATTATGTTTGATATTAAAATATGTTTCAACTTATTCAGATGTTAGATACCATCAATACCACAAGTAAATCTATATTTTAATAATTATACTAATTTTATAATATAATTAGTAAAGGTAAACTAAGTGGTTTCATAATTTTGTCAATGAAAATAAGTAAGATTGTTTTCATATCACAAACATTTTCAATAAATTGAATAATTATTCACCTGTGAAACGTCCCTGATTTGTAAGTAATTGCGCACATTTTAAGGAAGGGAGTTCAGATTGGTCACCTGTAAACAGATGCAGATGCTTTTTAATGTACCAAGTAGCATTTTATTGCAGAAATAGTCCAAACAAAATCAATGGGACATACATAATGGACTGTAGTGTAAATCAGTGTAGAAAAGGAGGTCAGAATTTGGCTTTTAATGCATGAATGTAGCCATTAAATGTACCAGTTATAGTTCAATATTTCCAGAATACTATTTGCATCCAACATTTGAGATACATGTTTTTGTATGGAGTGTGCTTATGAGAGGTCAGGTAAAAGCAGAAGTGTACTGAATTTGTGTTAAAATAAATATACAGGGGAGGAGGAGTATATTTGTTACATTGAACTTGCACTGGTTTAACTGCATGGCTGGGCATAATGATTTTGACACTGGACTAGTGCATGTTTATGGCTCACAGGCTTGCACTTGGACAGAGCTCATGGGACAGGATTTACTTAATTCTCCAACTTCTGGCAGGCCACCTCCATAAGTCTGGGTAAACTGCTTAGACTGGTGTGACCTTGTGAGGATGACCATCTCTCTATGGATTGCAAATAGACCTGGATGACTAAATTGGATGAGGTATCCCACTTTTAGATTGCTCAAATCAAGTGAAATTAATCCCATTCCATGGTTGCATTGATCATCACCTTCTCAAAAAAGTGATCTGCCTTCCCAGTTCATGTAAAATCCTGGTGATGACTCTAATATTTGTTTGTATTTATTATGACTGTATTACTTAAATGTTTAGAGGCAATTTAGCATTCTTACATGTGTTTTCACAGATAGAAACAAGAGGGCAGTTAATACATGAGAGTCCTCTGTACATAGGTTATCAGTAAATATTCCTCAGAGCTGAATATGTGACCTATGGATAACATAAGATTTTCAGGATGCAATATCCTGTTGAATTATGCAAAGTATTTTAAATGGACTTGTTGAAAAAGATTTATATTTCAATTTTATATTTAGGTTTTGTTTAAAAATTAAATATTTGACTATTCTGGCTAAAATCTTTTTATTCTGTGATGAGATAATACCAACAGACAGACAAATTAAGGCTTTAAAGTCTTTGATGAATCTACATGATGTGTATGATCTGTCACTGAGACAAATGCAGCTGGTGCTGTGATCTCACATGCTCTGTGGAATATAAGTTACTTTCAGTATATTAAAGTGGGATGAGGTGTGCTTCCTTTAGTGGTATCTTTGGTTGCATCTGTAGACAATGAGTGATTAATCCTGTGAAGTTTTTCTAATGTGTCTTCATCATTTAGTGAAATTTTGGCCGCCAAGGATAGTCTTGCTTGATTTGTTACTTAGTTAAAATGTCAAATATTGAAAGGGAAGGCCTATGCACTAAATACATTCCACCCGACCCCACAAAATAATACTTAAATGCCTTCAAAAGCTCTGCAGTCATGGGGCAGATGGTGTGTTGAGGCTATGGAATACCATGCTGTTAAGGGTTCCCTTGCTTCTGATCTGTTCTCTACTTTTCCACGTGCTCAGATATAGGCTCTTTGGGCCGGTAATTGCATTTTTCAGATTTTATTGTTGAATGTTTTTTTTCTGTCCTGTTCTTTCAAACAAAGAAGAAGAAAAATGAGGGGGCATTTGCATATATCATAAACATGTTTGGAGGAGTCCAGTGGAATTGAAGTGCCATATAAGTATTGTTTGGCTCAGAAAATAAGGTTGCATTTTGACTCTCAATCTTGGCTTCTGACTGGTGGCAGACTTTTCCTTGAGCCATACTATAGAAAGAACAGTTCTTAAAGACTCTCAGATAGATCGACAATTTTTCTCTGATCTTGAAATGAACAAATAATTTCCAGCATGAGAAGTGCTTCAAGGTAACATTTTAAATTGACTGTGGCTTTTGAAACTACAGCAAATGAAACAATTTTATTCCTTTTAAATTTTGAAAAAGTGACTGAGTTTCTAAAAGTGGCAGTTTTAGGAACATTTTAAGTACTGGCTTGGAGAGTGATAGAATAATCTCTGCAATTCACTGAACCTCCTTGCAGGATATGTTAGAATAATAGAATCATAAAGATTGGAAAAGACCACCAACATCGACTCCAACCTTTGACTGAACACCACCACGTTAACTAAATCATAGCAAAAAGTACCATGTCCAGTCATTTCAATTTCAGAAATGACGTTTTATATTGCATATAAAATCTGAAAATATAACAAACACATGGACTAATTGTGCAGATTACCGGAATAATTGATCTTTTTTTAAACTCTTTGGACAGAAATGTTAACATCTGCACAGAGGCTAAAGCGGACAAAAAAGTGGTCGTGTGTTCTGCATTATACATGTATATATGTATGTAACATTCCTCAATTTACAGGTAAAAACTATCTAGAAAGAAAAATGTGCAGACTTAAAATTAGAAATTGACTTTGTAGTTAGTATTCCAAATGAATAACAAACATAAGGTTACAAATGGTTTCACAAAATTTGGGAAGAGAAAAGGAAGCTAAATTTTCTGTCTAAATTGCTAATTATTTACTAAGAGATAAAGCACACACATTCAGGGATTTAAGTCCTAGGACTCACTGCATTTTTTTTAATTTGACCATCTCTCTCTCTCTCTCTCTCTCTCTCTCTCTCTATATATATATATATATATATATATATATATAAAAAAATACTAACTTTTCTGCAAAATTATAGTATAAATTTCATGGGAAAAATATTGCTCATGAACTTTTGATACCTGTCCCCTGGATTTTAGGTGAAATCTGTAGTTGCAGCAGTGTTTTAAAATGGAGAGAGGGAAAAATAATGAAAATAAGAAGAATTAATTTCCTGTATGATATCATACAAATCTACATGTCTACTAACAGAACTGAAAGTGAGTATGAAAAGATCTTTTACATTTGCAATTTCTAGATGCTGTGGGACAGCATAGTATGTAAAGTTTGATCCCTGACAACCTGCAGGAAAAACGTCACAGAAATCTATATATACTGTAGCTTCTGCACTTTTCAGCAGAAGTACCTGTTACCTGGATATCAACATTCATAGTAAAACTTTCCTGACACTCCCTGCTAAACACTATTCCTTTAGTCAGGCTCTGATTGACTCACACCTTTGCAATCTGAAGTATGAGACTTTCAGGTCTGCATGATTTGGTTTGAATTTTTAATGAGTATTAAGGGCACTTCCCATTCTATCTGAAAAGTTTTTACAAATTCCTCTGTGAAATTATTTGTCATGTAATTTATGATGATGATAAAGGAAATGGAGTTTGATACATGAGACCAAAGATTTTGCAACTTACTTGCACAGAGATAAAATACAAAGGGTGTACAATGGCCAGATCTTCAGTGCTGTACATGAGTGTTGCTTTATTGACATGAAGAGTTATGAGATATGAGAGGATATGGCCCCCCAAACGAGAGTAATAACTTGATTCTTTGTGGAAATCACAGAGAGGTCAGTAATCAAACGCTGAGCAGGATAAGAAAAACTTTAAAGGAATGATCAGATGGGAAGCTACATTGCTTTTCACTTCAGAAGACAAGAGTTAGATCTTAAAAGTAGGGTGAGAATAAGCAGAGCTTTGTCGGCTGGTTGCACAGAATCTTGAAATAAAGACAAGAAGTTTAAACATCCTGTGAAAAGGGTAACCAACCAAGAATTTGATCTCAGCAATACTAAATTATGGAATTTTCTAGTATTGATGAAAGAAAAATTGTATGTGAGAGTGGACTGCAGTACATATTTCTCCCTGCAATCTCTTTCGGTCTGCTATTATGTGGTTCTGTTTTCCACAGTTTATCTATATATGTATATTTGTCATTTAGCATGAATCGGTCTTCTGAAAAAAAAGAATTAAAATTTCTTGCAGCCTCAGTCACTGTAGTATTGAATCATGTTGGCTCTTACTTTTAATATGTGTGACATTAGAAAAAAGAAAGCATACTTTTAGAATGTGAATGGTGCTTTTATTACCTTCCTCATCTTATACAGTGCTCCTTATAAAAAAGGAATCCTATATTAATTTTTTTCTTGGTTTATGTATTTATTTTTCTTCTATTTTAGAAGGCTCTGTCTGAGCATACACTGGTTGTGATTACAAAGGTGCTCATTTGTAGTCCTATCTTGAATCCGTTCTGGTGCAGATAAAAACCAGCATCCTTTCTCTTCTTGGGGTTCTCCACTCGTTGGTCATTTACAGTATCTCTGGCTGATGCTTCATTATGATATTTATTTGTCTGAAATGTGGGTATGTGACTTTTCCAAGTACCATGTTTTTATGATGTTCAAATCCTTAGTAACTCTTTTATAATACTGTCTACATTTTGCTATAGCTCAGTACATTAATTTTAAATGATGTTTGGAATGGTAGTTTAAATTAATTCTCATTTAAGACTGAGGAACTTAATTACATTATAATCAAGCATTTCAGATGTAATTATGCTTTCAAGCAATTTACTGTGCAATATTTAAAAATACAGCTCCAGTCCTGCAAGGTAGGCTGTATAGGGGCCACTTATGCATCTGTGCAGGACTACCCTGAATTCAGTAGCATTCCACAGCTGGAGGGACTTAAGAATGATTATGGCAACACGAAGAATGTGTTAAATATATTTTATGCCCATGTAAAAGTATTCCATAGTCAGCTTCACAATGAAATAGTACTTTGCTTTCTTATGATACCTCCCTAGAAAGGCAGGGGGTTATTTGAAAAAATGCATTATTAATACTTTTCTTTAGTCATATTGTCTGTTCTTCAACTTTGTGTGTGATTGATGTTCTGATTCAATAATCATAATATAATCCTATTCTTTGCTTTTTTCCATCTGTACAGATCTAATCTCTGTAGCATACCATTTTTAAATAGTAATATTATTTACAGTATACATGTACATGTGTCTCAGTATGCATTTATTCTCCTGTATAAAATCTTTCCCTCAGTTCTGTTGTCATCCCTATCTGTATACAGGTCTATGGAGGAGGAGGCTTTGGGAGCAAAATATTTTACCTTTTCTGGCCCTCTCTCCTCCCTCTAATCTTTGCATTACTGATTTTCAATTCAGCCTAGAAACTCTCAGTCGGAGATGAAGGGCTCAGGAAGTTATTAAGAGTAATAGCAATTAGCCTGGACAGAGGAGACCTGATGCTGCGGGAGCTGGGCCTTGGGGCTGGACCTCTTCACATTGACATGCACTGGCAGGCCACAAGAGAACTCTTCCCAGTCCCCTCTTCCTCATTCCTAGTCTCAGATGAAGTGGAATATTTCTAATGACTCCTGTTACACATTCAGAACCTATTTTGGAAAGTGCAAAAAAATGTAATAAGGGTCAAAACATTTATTCTTAATTTATTATTCAGGAAATCCTCTTGAGAAGCAGAACTGCAAAGATCAGTCTTCTATTTCAAAAAGCATTTTGACATCTGGAATTGAAATCAAACTTGACCATTTTACAATTCAAAGCAAAAGAGAATTAAACCTTATTCTATTCTAATAAAAATACTACAGTGTGTTATCTAACCATAAAAATCAATTGCATGTAACCAAAACTTTCAAACTGGTTTAGTTCTAAAATGCAACAGTCACATTTTCAACATAGTCCTGGTTTTCTCTGTTGTTTTCCCTACAAACAATAATGTTGTAAAGTTTTTTAGAAAGTACTTTTGCTGTGATGGAACTACATTCTCTGTTGAAGTGTAACTGTAACAAAGCAGCCCCATAACTCTACAGTTTAAGATGAGGACAAAAGTGTGTGATTTGGGACCCAGAAAATAAAAATTAGAGCAGCGTATAATATTTTATTGTATACAGTACATGCATAAAAATTTAATGTTTAGCACGTAGTTGATGGAGACAATAATGACTGTGTGCATAAGTGACACGCTGATTATGGTGAATCACAAGGATAAAAAAGTTGACATTGATGTCTAGTAGTTTTCCTTGTCCCTGGACAATGGATATATCCTTCTATGGGGCTATTTTTCAGAAGAGACTAAGTTAGGCATTTCAGCTTTTCCTCAAAGATGTGACTGTAGAAGTAGAATGTCAGGCAGAGTTGAGTATATTCACCTCTTACCAGTTATGTGTTTCCTGAATGCCAGCTATGCCAATTCCTACAAGAGAATTAAACTCTCTGAAGAATCCAATTCTAATGCTCAACAGCTTCTTTTTTTTTTTTTTTTTTTTTCATTTTAGACTTATTTCCAAAATTTGAAGCATTTATGTCCCTTCTTTTGTCCTGGTCTATGACCCCTTGAAAAAAAGAAAGGATATAAACTTTGTGAAGTTACTGCACATGTATTACAGGGGCATATTATTTAACTATTTTGGTTTGTTTTTCATTCAAAGTACATTGATAATTGTGGAAATCTCATCTTTAATACAAGCTATTTTTGTTCAGAAGATTCCTTATTTGTCCTTCCTTATTTGTGTGGACTATTGTATTCAAAGAATCAAAAAATCGTTAAGGTTGGAAAAGACGTCTGTGATCATCAAGCCCAATGCTGCCATGTCCATCACTAAAAAAGGTACATGTATTCTTCTGACATTTATTAAAACCAAGCCCCTCTTTCTAATAGATAAACTTTTCTTGGGCAGCTGTTAGAGCAGCTCTCTCGTTCCTTTGCAGTATCCAAGCCATACAGCAGACAAATTCTTGGTTATTCATAAGCCACCCAGGGTAAGAATGCACTCAGCTGCATGGACAGTTAGCATCCCAGCTATGAAATTATGTGAGGTGGCAAGCTTTGGTGGGGGAGAAACATCCAGTGACTGTGTAGGTTGAATGATTTTCAGGGCTCAAAGCAAAGCAACATCTCCAGTCAGATCAGAGAAAATTTTACTTTCAGTTAGGCCATGTACAGACTTTGAGATTTCCTATTTCAAAAACGTGCATTGTATTCATGCAGTGTGGTTTCACCACCAGTTCATGAATTGATAATTTAGGTTCAGAAATGTTTCCACAATTAGCAGCTGATAATTCAAATACATACTGATTGGTAATACTTTTGGCTATGATTTTGATTCTTAATTGCTTGTGAATAGAACTATACTATACAAACCTAAGTCTGTTGTCCATTCATACCTGCCAATAAAAAAGAGAAAAAAAAGAGCGGCTATGTTACTTCTGTCCTGCCCCATATCATGTGTTGCCTACCTGCCTAATTGCTTATCTGTTTCGTGCAGTAGTTTATTAATTGTATTACCCCATAAAAAGTTTTTACACCTGTAGATGCTGTCTGACCTGTCTTCTTGCATTTCCCTTGGGAACTGAGCTTAATGAGGTGATTCTGAAATTAATTTCCTCTTTTAAAGGTTAAATATTTTAAATAGAATTCTATTGTGATGAAGCTCAGAGGACTTGCATGGAGGTAACAGCCTGAGCCTGGTGAGATTGTGTATCATAACACATAATTCCATTGTGCTGTGATGTTTTCAGCTTTGGGAAGTGGATCGCTCCCTCGTTTTACCTTATTTGCAGCATGTTGCTCTATGCTATAGCAAATCATTCCAATCGGGAGGGGAGAGCAATAATTTTCAAACTTGCCTTTGGTAGTTTCTTAAAAAAGCCCATTCAGAGAACAGAGGATGTGCAATTTATAACACAGGTGCTGAACTTTTCCTTTGAGATGTGAGAAGCTGGGTACAACTCTGAAAAAATATGTAATCCTGGCTCCACAGCACTCCAAGATGTGTACGGGACCGAAAACTAGATAATGCTGAAAATGAAGGAAAAACTCCCCAAAATGCCAGAGGCTGATGCCTGAAGCAGAAATTGCTAATTTATCTCAGCTATGAAATACAGAGTTGTTGGGCCCTGGAACAGATGGGAAGAATAATAGTGTTATATGTGTTTCACTGTAAGAATGGGAGAAAGGAAAGAATTTTATTTTTATATTGCCTGCCTATTTAATGGCTTTATTTCTCTGTTATTTTTATATCTTTTTCTTCACCTTTTGCTTGCACCATAATCTATTCCTTATGTTTCTCATTTAATTTCAACTGTAGAGTTTACTGGACTGTGTCAAATCACTCCATAGCAGCAACCTCTGGATTCGCCCCATGTTTGTTAAGTCTTGGAGTGTAGTAATTAGGTACATTCAGGTAGGCTTGAAAAGGAACAAATAGCGTGAGTTTTCACAGCAACTATTCAGTGTGACAGTCCTGCGAGTATGAGTTGTTTTGACTTCTCTCATTTAAAGATGCCAGTAGTCTTTTGTGGCAACTGATCGCCAGTTGAGACTCATTCTCCTGTACAGCTTGAATGCATGACTTGTTTCCATTAGCATTGTCAGGGTGTTTAAAAATCGACTTGCAATTTTGTTTCACCTACATGGTGACTCAATGGTAGAACGTATTAATAAAAGTTCAGAAATAATAATGGTGTTTACCCTTGAATATAGCAGCCTTTGAGGATGTACTTTAATAGTGTCACAAAACTGGTGCAAGTTCACATAGAAATAGATTTATTTCTTATGCTCTGCTAAATTTCCTGTGGAATGCCGAGTGCATTAGGATCCATGGTAACCGAGCCTGCTGCAGCACTGTATTCTGTGCTGTTGATAATGCAAGTCCATCTAATTAGCACCAAATGTCAGAGTACTAAGAGGAGCAGGTGGCACCATTTGTATCTGAAGTAAATATAAACACAGTATTTATGTGCAAAACCAAGCAAAATAAAGACTTCTGTAAAGTCTGTTATAGCTGGTTTGTGTGATTAATAAGATCTCAGAGAGAGAAGATAATTATAATCTGTGACCCGTGAATAGAACTGATAATTTAAAGTCCAGGTTGAACCAATTGCTATTGATAGGAAATATTTTGGGATTGAGACCTTAAAGAAATCAGATTTATTACTTTAAGAATAGAGATTGTAATATTTAGGTTTTTCTTAAAGTTCATAGTTCATTCTTGATTCATGTTCTGTTTTAAAAGTTTTTAGGAGTAATGACAATTGTGCATAAAAAGAAGAAGGAGAATTTTAATAACCTTGATTTTCATGAAATATTGGGGACTGCGAGCAAGACCTCCTTTGCAGTGTCTTTAGATGGACTTTAAGGACTCAAACCTCTGGGTGGCTCATTATATACATAATGACAATGTGAATGGGTCTGAAGTGATCAGAAACTGCTATTGATCTGTCTGGATGTCTTTTATAGACATAAAGAAAGACAAATGCCTTCATAAATCTAACAAAAATCATTGTCTGATGGTGCTTTACACAGTTGTCAAACAAGGAATACATGTTCAGGACAGGTGCAACTTATGGCTTCCAGTAAAAACTTAAGTGTAATCCATTAAAAACTTAAGTGTAATCCATGTTTATGCCACAAACTATTGGAAGACCAGGGAGCAGGTATAGGACTGAAGATGCATTTCTATCTCAAATACTGTTTCTCACTTGCCAGATGTTAGTTTTTGTCAGGAACAGCAATAGGCCAGGATGCTGTATTCTCTTGTGTATCAGACCTTATGCTGTCATAGACGTCTTGGTGTCCAGGGTGAGACCTTCCCCTGGTGCAGCCAGAATGCCAGGCTGCAGCACAGAGCTAAACTGGTGTTCGGGCACCACCTTTACAGCTCCATGGAAATTTTGAAGGTAAATAGCTTAAAGGTATGGGGGCCTTTACGTGGGTCATCTACATGTAGCAAATTTCACCTGTGATGACTACACTGTCAATCTCTAGACTGCAGACGTAATTCATTTTTATGCTGTATCAGTCTCCTTAATCATCTCACACACAAATGTTAACTGAAAAATATCCTCTATATTAAAAATTTAAGCTTTTTCTGAACAGCTTGGTAAATCTGGCCACGGATACATAAAACAAGATTTTCAATTCCATCCATTCTATGAAAATACTGTGCTTGTTTTTCCATATTACAATTTAATTAAAAGTGTGTGCTATCTATTAGCACATTATTAAATGTATTTTATTCCCTTCCATTTATAAATTAGAGACTAAGTCTTCCTTTTTCCTTTTTTTTTTTTTTCACTAAAGGCAATTGGATGTATATAGAGAAAGAGAGACCGTGATGAATATTTTAATGTATTTTGTGAAAAGCCCAGAGTCTGCAACATAATAATTTTAAGAGGGTGAACTTTTAAGGAGAGATACTTAAGTAAAATTAGTATCTAGCAGGTCTGGAAGTACGGAACATATTGTACAGGGAAAAAAAAATAAATAAACTTCCAGAGGAAAAGCACACCCAAACATATCCAAAAAAACATTAAGAGACTAAGGTAATTAATTAATAAAGAAAAAATATAAAAAGCAACTTTTCCAAAAATAATAACATATTCTTTGCAGCTATATAGGAAAACAGAAGAGTCAAACAGCTAATTTTTCCGAACAGGAGAAAAATGTAACTGGGCTTAAAAAAACAAGTAAAGCTATTTTTTTTTAATGCTAAAAGTTCTCATCATAAGACAAATATTTGAATTTAAAGCAGTTGCAGAAAGCCATTGAATCCTTAAAAATAATATCCAGAAAGATAATCTTCAGCACAAAATATCAATTGGTTTAAGAGAAAAATAAATATAACTATTGTTTTACATAAGCATAGCACATTCCAGTAGTGTTACTGTCTTCTTCATCTCCTTCAAAGGCAGCCAGCAGTAATGTATGACTTGTTCTTGGACTGCTCTAATGTAGTTGGGGAGGGAGAGGTCTTGTAGGTCACAGTCTTTGTTGCTCTCTTTTTACTGCTTCAGAAAAATATAAACTACAGCTGTTGAAATTTCTCATAGCGTCTCCAGTGTGTTGGTATCAGCAGGGCTTCAAGTGACAGCCCCCATCTCTCCCAGTACCTTGAGAGATCACAGAATCACAGAATGTTCTGAGTTGGAAGGGTCCAACAAGGATCATAGAGTCCAGCTCTTATGTGAATGGCCTATACAGGGGTTGAACCCATGGCCATGGCATTAATAGCTCTCCCAAGATCTGTGATCTCTGCCTCAGGCTTCATATGTTACTGAGTCCAGAGAAACCCTACTTCTTTAAGAGCGAAGACACCAGTGACTGGTAGCACCTTGCCTCTTTGTGAGGGAGTATTTCCTGGTGCTTGCAAAACAAGGCATTTCTATTTGCACAAGGTAAATGAGGTCTTATGCCCTTGCAAAAAGGAGCTTCTGTTCCTACTGGAGTCCTACTCTGAGTCTGCCCAAAGTCATTCTCTTGCCACAGAGAAGTGTTGATCAAGATATCTGAACAACGGTGTCCTTCTTGAGTCAGAGAAACAGAGATTTCCACCTTGTTGTCCTGCAGCATCCATGGAAATTTACAAAGAACAGGTGATTTCTCTTTGGACAAGACTACTGCTGTGGCTGAGTTCTTGTAGTCAGTCTTAATGTGACTGTCTTCTCCCTCCAACCCTGAAGAAGTCAATGACATGTTGATTTTCAAAATAATGACAGGTTGTCATGAACTATGTGCTAATTGTACACAGGCCATATCAATCATGAGAAATAACTGTGATAAGTACCATCTACCACTCAATTTATTATATGTGTGCACAAATGAATATACATGAACAGCAGGCAGGAAGGCTGCCTGTTGGTAGTGCTCGTACTGCTACAGTACCAGTATCATGATACCAGCAAGAAAGGCTTTGTTGGTTTTGTTTTGGTTTGGTTTTTTGTTTTGTTTTTGTTTCTGGGGACAACTGAGCATGGTTATGGGAGAGAGCAAGGCAGAACAGATAGGGAGTGGTAAATGCCAAGAGTGGGGATGCTGCTGCACAAGTACAGGCTGGGAGACTCCTAAGGGGAGCATGGAGCTGGCAGAAAATCTGCAGGGGGCTTGCAGAAACCTCCCTGAAGGAAAAAGGATCTTGCTGGGGACCCTGGGCAGACCACAATATATTTGCTGCAGTCCAGAAAACTGATAAAAATTGTTAACCTAGAAAAGTAGAATGGAAGTACCTACTCTGTGAAGTACAGCGAATAAAGGGAAGAATTTTTTTGCAAACCCTTTTATTTTACTCTGTCTCACCATATTATACTTAACTGGACATGTAAAAGTCACTTGTTTTAGTATGTGTTTTAATAAATCATTGATGCTGCCAGCCATTTTAGTGTCTTTAGTCTGGTCACTTTTAAGGAAAGTGTACAGTGGTTCCAACTTCAGAGTTATGGCCAGCTGAGAGCCTGTCACAATAATTTTTCAGTCAGTCGCTATCCTGTCCTGCTCACTTGCACAAGGGCAAAAAGCAATGGCTTTGCAGAACCTATTAGCCTCTTCTGCACTGCTTTAGTACACTGCCTAAAGAAATTAAAGGAACTCTTTATGACTCTTAGTATTTATTTGGGTTTTACTGTGCAGAAATACAAGCATCATGCTTCTATATGGATAGGAATAAACTTAACTGTATGCAAAGTCACATAAAGAGATCTTTACAAGAATGTAGAAATGTTTAGAGATTCTCCTTGATATGTGTCTGTTCTTTGAATTAGATGAATGCAGACTCTGAATCTCGAAAATGACTAAACTGTAAAAGATAATGGCCAACTTTTAGTGCCAGAGGAAATCACTAATCTGTCATCTCTGAAAAACCTAAAAACATGGTTTAGATCACAGATCCATCAGCAATGACGATATTAAAAAATAAATAAGAAAATAATAATTATAGAATCTTATAAACTCCTGAAATCTCAGTTCAAAATCTACATTGTTCACAAAATTTGAGGAAGAGAAGAAAATGTGGGGTCCCAAATCTGTCATTTGTGCTGCAAGCATTTCATGTGCAGACTCTTTGAAGATTTCACAGTGAATTCAAATGTATGAATCTAATAACAGGCATGTCACTTGGTCCAACTATACTGAACATGATCCTTACAGCAAAGAAATCTGAAACAGGCAGTATGTTCAAACTCATGTAGTAGATAGAAAAATTGAAAGTTGTTAGAAAAAGGAAGCAGAAGCCTCATCCATAGTGCAAGCAAGAAAGATGTCTTGTTTATCAAATCATCAACTTTATAATCCATCTCCAAAGGGAAGGAGGAGAGAAATTGAGATTGGAACTCTCACTGTTTAATATACACAGTTAACTGTACTGAAATATTAAGTGCCTAGCAAATTAGTCTTTAAATAAATACCAGTTCTTTAATGGCAAGGGTATTTTCATTGGAAGGTCCTGTGACTATAACTTTGATTACCTACACTTGACAAGCAGTTCTTACACCTGAGATCCTCTAACTGAACATCCAGGAATGTAAGTAGATTAGATGCTAGTTGTAGAAGGGTTGGATCATACAAGCTGACGGGAGCAGTTGGGTACTCAGTGTAGACTGAGATTTCACCAAACCTTGTTCCTCACATCTATTTTTTTATAAAAATCTTGACTGCTTGTTCTGCTGATAAACCAAGAGGGTTGAAAGACTAAGAAGGGAGAATATCTCTGATGAAAGATGGTTTGCTTGGAGAAGGATCTGTTCTGAGCAGATGTAGGTTGAAGGAGGCAGGTTTGCAGGTTTAACTTCCTCAATAAGACAGTAAAGTTGTACAGTGGTCAAGGAAGGTGACTAGCCAAAGGAAGAATTTCAGGAGTAGGCGGTAGAATTGTTAGCAAAGTCTCATCACTGAGACAGGAGCAACAGAGGAGCAAAACAGACCAACTGATGTTTAATTCCTGAAAAAGCTTTACCTATTCTGTATTTACTATTTTAAAAATGTAATTTCCAATTCTTGATGAAGTATCTGACATTTTCCTTTGCTAAAAAGCTTAATCATAGCTAGTTATAGAAATGATCTTTAACACTGAGTACAATCTTGGTCAAGGAGTAGCACAAGTTTAAGAGTGCCACAGTGTGCAGGCTTGCTCAGGTTAGGATATCTGAGAGGTCTCAGGAGCTGGCAGTTATTTTCTCAGAAAGCTGTGGGAGTCAGTTTGAAGTCTAATAATGCCTACGAAGAGGAATTGCACTGAGTGAATCAGTACAAACATCACACAGATGAATACAATTTCTAATACAGGGAGTAAATCACAGACATCAAACATTTCTTTCAATACCTTGATACATGTGTCATCCCTGCCATATCACATACAGAAAGGGAATGGACTTCAAAAGTGAGGCAGGCAGGATGACTGGAAGCAATAGGTGCATTTAGCACTTAAGCAGGTACTGACAGAGACTGTGTACCTGTCTTCTGGAAGAAAACTGGTAACGTTTTAAAGGATGTGAAGATTTTTAGAGTGTTTTAGAGTAGGTTTTGTGTGTTCTAAATAGACCAAGAAATATTAAGTTTAAAGTTCATGAGGGGTGAGAAATCCTGAAAAAACCCAAATAATAGAAAATGAAAAGGAAATGAAGGTTTTTTTATATATATATTTAGTTTGTTAAACTGAAAGGACAGGAGGAAAACAAAACATTTTATTCAGTTTTTAAAGAGGATGCCTAAGGTAGGAATGTATTATAGAATAGTCATTATCTCCTTTGTATTGGTATGAGAATTTTGCCCTAAAAGTGTTCAGTTAATAAGCACTCTTTTACTTTCATCTATTTTCTATAAATTGTAGCTGTCTTTCACATGAATACAGAGTGTAATATTTACATAGGATAGCTTTAAAAAGTACCACAGCATAAGACCAGTCATTTGTGCCAAGATTTTTTCTTATTCTGTCTCCAGAATATTGTTATTATTTTATTATTAAGTTCTCTTATTATGTTCTTCTTCACTGTTATTAATATTAGTTGTGTAACTGTGTGTCTAAAGGGCAGCTGAAGTAATAAGTTTCAAACACTTTTTATCTGCTTATAGGTTACTGTAATCTTCCACATTCCATTAGTGATAGCCTTCATGGTTTTTTTTCTTGAAGGCAGTATGGCTACCTCTACAGTGTTTGAAGTGCAGCCCTGTGTATCTTTGATTTTCTGCAATACTGCTTGAAAGATGGAAATGTCAAGCTGGATGACAGCTAATGAACTGGGTGTTCAGCAGTTCATCGCGTTGGTTTTACCAGAACTCATTTAGGAACAGCTTTGAAATAATTGTCTTTGGTAGAATAAGATCACTTGCCTTTTCTGATAGAAGAGTTGACACTAGTCAGAATGGCAACTCGTACCAGAAGGGTCAAATCTAACCTTCAAGTCACAACATGTTCTGTGACAAAAAAAAAATTGTCTTGATTGTGGAAGAGTTTGTGATGAATGCCACTGATCTCTGCAGCTTTGGCCTCACTGAGGAGTCAAAGCTGTTTGGTCTTCAGCTGTTGTGGGTTACTCCTGTTGACTGAATTTGTTGATTGCTAAGAACTTAAATACGTGCCTGTCATCATGAGACTATGAGGAACCCTTCACAGCTTATCAAGGTGTGTGGGAGACCTGTTCCATCTCAGGCCAGCAGAGAAACAGGGTTTGGTTCAATGCTGAGCACCTATGACTGGAGGGGTAAACACAACATTGTGAATGAGTACTATGAGCTGCTTGTTAGAGTCTACTCAAGACTCATTTTCCTAGATAAGAGGTTTCCCAAACCCTTAGTTGTGTATTCCCCAGACCACAAGTCATTTGTGTGTGTCCATTGGCAAAGAGACATGGCAATGGGGAGTATTTCATGACTCTGGGTGCTACAGCAGTCTGCTCCCAGCTTCCCATCCTGCTTGTGAGCAGTGTCTCAGCTCTTGCTAGATCCTGTCTAAAAAGAGAGGAAGAGGTCAGGCAGAGGTGTTTGGGTACTGTGGATTAGTGTTGTTCCAATCACCAAAATATCCAGAGTGGCTGCAATGGTTGCTCACATACTTAGTGTGTGAGGAAAGGATGACATTCTACTGAACTCCACAAATATTTTACTTTAAGGTTGCTGTTACACTTCTGTAGGGGAATGCATTTCCAGTTGTCTGTTGCTCCCATCCTTTTATAGTGACAGAACAATGTATTTTACTTAATACCAAGACTGATATGGTTCCTAATGGAACAATTTCACGATCTTCCTAAACAAACAAGCAGATTCTGCATATCATGTCAGTTTTATGGCCACAGCACATCATTTGGGAGACTATAGAATTCATCTTATAAATCATTACAAGAAAATGACGTAATTGAACTGAAATTCTGTTGAGGTACTTTAATCAAAAAATAAAAATAAGATTGTCTTACTACATTTACCTGACATTGTTCATTATTTTATTTGGAAAGCAGACACTGATTTCCCACAGTAAAAAAATGTTTTCATTAGAAAGGCTTGGCAAGCCTAGCTAAATCAAAAGAGTTGGAAAAGCACTCTAAGAGAACATTATACTATAAAAGAGGATGTTCTAGGCACTTTCTTGTGCATTGAGGCCTGATGTTGAACTTTTCCTGGTTTTATAGATTGGAAGCTTTATGGATAATTATCAAGAAGGTATTTTTCATCACAATTTCATTCTTCACAAAACCCACAATGTTTTTACTATGTAGAAATATAAAAATTCGCATCAAAGGCAATGACCTTACATTACAGTGGTTCCTGTTCTGTGGTATGGCAGCAGTCTTCAATTACTCCTAACAATCAGAAAAATATTATGTAAGATAAACACTCTAGAAAAGGTCTCATGGGTCACTGATTTAAGTTCCCCATAAATGCAGACTGTTAGATCACAGACTCTAATTTATAAATTTGATGGTTTGTTTTCAACTATAAACTGGCCTCCATCACTCTGTTTGTTTTGCCTGATTTGGGGGTATGGGGTGTTGGAGTGCTCCAAACTCTGCTCTCCTGGACAAAGACAATCCTTTTTTCAATTTCCTGTATTTTATTTTAATCGTGGCTCATGCACTCCCTGGTTGTTCATGGGAGTGTTCCACCCAGGTGCAGGACTTTGCATTTCAAAGGAGCCAAATCAAAAGAATCACAAACTTTAGGAATGGACAGTGCTCATTTCCTACTTTTTTTTTTTTTTTTATGGTCTAAAATTCTGAAGCAGATTGCCTGTGAGTTTTTGGGCATTAGAAATGTTATGTTTATTTTGGTGATGAATGAGAAACTGCTTGGAAATGGTGTCAATGACCATTAAATTTCTATTTTCTTATTCTTTTTTAGGCACTTTATCTAGGTGAAAGAGAAAAAAGTTATAGTTCATGAAGTTATAGTGCAAATTGTGCAGCTTCAGTACCAGGGAAGGGATGTCTCACCTCAGTTCTCTTTAGGAAAGAATTGCCCTGACATAGATGTATAATGCTGGGGTGCCAGAAGAAATGTTTTTTTCCATACTTGATGTTCAGCACAAGGGAGGATGTTACTACACAAGCATAGGTTTGAGTGTGACTAATAGAGTGGTATGAATTTCCTTTCTTCAAATTAACACTGGCATATCCAGACCTTAAATTTTTTCTCAGGTGATGTAGATACAATTGTGCAGGTACATAGCCAGTCTTGCATCTGCTGCTTTGTCTTTTCTCTCAACATTGAATTTTTTGAAAAATATGATAATTATAGTCCTCTCCTTTTACAAGTTCTGGTTTTATTTCCTTTAGCTAAATGGGATTTTTTTCTGCCCCTACCCCTCCAACGTTTCTTTTTCCTTCATCCTGCCTGAACTTTGTGTTTTCCTGATTTTATTAGAGTTAAAAGACTGTCTGGGTTATTAAGATAGTAAACATGCAGCAGCAAAAAAATAGAGGGGCGTGGTGTGTGTATGCATTGTGGGAGAAAATGTGCTTCAAAAGCAAGATCACTCAGTATAGTATTTCTAACTGCATTTGTTATTCAGAAATAAAAAGAAGGGAAATATGATGTGCTGTCTGGTATCTAAGTCAGTGGCAATCAACGAACAGAATCCAGGGTGTTATGTAATACAGGACAACACCAAAACTCATCTTTGCCTGCTTCCCTTTCCTTGAGTGTGATTTTGCTCTTTCCAGGATGACTTATTTCAGCGTCATTGGAGTTATCTGCAGATACGGACCTTTATTAATCCTCGTTTCTGTTTTTAATCTCTCCCTTTATGCTGTTCCTTTCCTCTGCATGCTGCAGGGATGAGAAACATGCTTTTTTAATGAAAGTTGAGATTCTGAACTCATAATGTTATTCCCAAAATTACTGCCCTAAACTCAGCCCTATAGTCCACAAGTATTAGTCTGGTCCTACTTGATTTAGTCATGTTTTTGTCTTTTTTATTTGTTCTTTTTTTCCTTTAATAGGATAGTTCTATTTTGACATGTAGATTTGCAAAGCATGAAAAAGCCCCTACTACTGTTTAATTCCTGTTTATTCATACATTTTAATTATCTACCCTTTAGCTCATAAATATGGGCACTTTTAAATGAGAGTTATCTTAGCAGAACTTTGTTGTTGGATTCATTTAGATTTTGTTTTGTTTTGTTTTGCCTTTTTTAAATAAGATTAAATAATTAGCAGGATTTTGCAAATTTACATAACTGCTTTTTTTTTCATTTTAGATTTTCTTGTTGCTATGGCTTAACTTTTTTTCAGCCTGCATAATTTATTTTTACATTTGAAGAAAGCTTTTCATCTACTGTGATGTATACCTGATACTCATAATAAACAATAAATCAAAGGAATAGACTTCTTCCCTTAGAATTTGGTTGTCTTATAAAATGCTGGAAATTCTGATCAGTAAAGTTATGCAGTAATTATACTGTGTTTATCACTGGCAAGTGTCTTTCAGATGTAGCAGCCACTTGTCTTCTTAATGATTATTCCTGTTTATAAACACACACACAGCAGGTTGGGGGATATTTACAGCTCTACATTTTTATGATCTCTGTAGTCACCTAAATGAGCAAGTTTAAACTTCTGAACTAAATAGGACTAGTTACATTAATGAAATTCATCTCTGAAAAACTGAATGAGAGAGTAGATATGATACTACTCCAAATACAGTATTTTTGCCTTCTTTTTTCAACACAAACAATTTTGGTCAGTTCACATACTTGCTGCTCTCATCCTACTGTATTTTGTACCTCATTTAAGCTGGTGGGTTGGTTTTTTTTGTTTTGCTTTGTTTTGTTTTTCCGTTTGGTGGGTTTTGTTTGGTTGGTTGGTTGGTTTTAAATTACAAAACAAGGACTAGTTTTCCAGCAGATTTTTTTGGTTTTTAGCACATAGCTATGGAAGTCCAGGGACGTCTGAACTAACAACCCACCAGGAGGTGGGGACAAGATTACTCCAGCACTGTGTGCTAGATAATAAACTCTAATAAACTTGGGGTTGTTCACATCCCAGGTAAAAACTTGGAGATCAAGCTACTGTACAGAAAGGAGCAACAGCACCACCACCAGGCGTTGTAATAAAAGAACAGTTTTAGAATATTCAACCTTGAGGATGAAGCAAAATGGAAGAAGATGCCAATGGACAGGTCTGGCTCATTCCTGCACTCAGCCTTGTAATTGGCTGCTGCTGCTTCTGGCAGCTGACTCGGTTTATAGCTATTGTACATTTGTAAGTGAATTGTTTTTAAAGCCTTAAAATCATGTGTATTCCTGTCTCTGGATGTAAACATGAGTGTATTAGGGAGACTGAACATTCTGCTGGACACCTAAGGATTTTCAAAGGGATATATCACTTTCCAAGATTCCGTTTTTTTTTTTTTTTTTTTTTTTTTTGGTGACTCTAAGTATTTTGGCATGTTCTTAAGTTCTGATGGTGCCTGGAACTTCAAACCAATACTGTAGTCCAAAAGATAACAGTTTAACAGTAGAAAAAGAGTCTAAGATTTAAACAGTTCCTCTTAATAGAGAACATTGTATTTTCCCTCAGTTCTAAATAAATATGAATCAGAATGACATCATTCATATAATTTAAACTCTGATGCAGATTTACAGCCCATAATTTCAAATGTTTAAGTAACACAGAAATCCATAACAACATCTGGAACCAGTTTCTCCCACTACCAGCTTTATTCTTGCTGCTATTCTGTTTCCTCTTCAGCCTAGCTGTGCAGTTCCATTTCTTCTTCCTTCTTCCTCTGCTTCTGCTGCAGTCCATCTCTC
Organism: Acropternis orthonyx; assembly: GCA_035583155.1. Taxonomy (NCBI): domain Eukaryota; kingdom Metazoa; phylum Chordata; class Aves; order Passeriformes; family Rhinocryptidae; genus Acropternis; species Acropternis orthonyx. Next base: position 19,934,646 of record JAWWEU010000040.1, read on the forward strand.
ACCACCTTCTTTTCTTCTTTTCTCTTCTCTTCCTCTTTTTGTCATACTGCCAATGCCTCTCTTCATTTCATCAGCCTCTCTACTGATGAACTGACTGGTAGATTTTTTTTCCCTGAATGCTCCAAACTAATCTGATCTTCACAGCCAAATATCATCAGTATGTTCTCAAGTACTGCATGCTGGGTGTCAATGTGCAATCTGTGCAAAAAAGTACTGTTTTGTTTTATGTTTTACACAGAGAATAGAAAAAAGGGCAAAGGATTATGAGAGGTCTGCTAGTTTCACTGAGACAGTCTTAATAATTGAATGCCTTCTGGTCTTGATTTGACTGCACTTACCCTTTTTTCAGAAGTTTTTGAAACTGTCACACTTTGGGGGGCATAGAACTTCCCATTACACAAGAAGTTGTAGAAAGACCCCATTTCTCCCTGCCTGATGCTCCTCTGCCCCACCCCCTTCAAGTTTGAGTCTTCTCATTTTACTTTCCTATCTATAAAATACTTTGGTGTTATTGCTACTGTTATTCATAGCCAACAGCACTACCCATTTCACCTTCAGATACTGCAACTTTCAGGATTTAACCAGTCATCTTCTTCTTTAGATTTTTTTTTCCTGCAAACTACCATAATTTCCTGCACCTTGAATTTTTTCATATTTATCTTTGTTCCTTTTTTACTTTTATGATTGAACTTATATTATTATGTGCTAATATAAAAGTGACACAGTGAATTGCTTACAGGGCCTCTATTTCTGAAATGACAGATAGAGACTAATGCTTAGAGAAGCAGGCTAGATTCATGATAAGTTATCAAGATTACTTTCTTTTTGTCATATTTATTAAGAAAAATACACCCAATAATTGAACTCCTTTGTTGCTACTCAGTCTTTTCAACATCTATTTCCATGCATTGTTGCAGAAACTACAATTTCCATTCTTCATGAATGTAAAAAAAGTACATTTAAAATCATCCTTGATAGCTCTGTAGTTTGTCGCTGAATTCCTTGGAGCTTTCTCTGAGATCTGAGTATCCAATTTCCAACAGAATGACTGGTCATGAAGCTTCTCTAAAACTACCTGTACATTTACAGATGCCAGTCTATATGAATGAGAAAACTAAGCTATCATTCTGAATTTTCAGAGTGCGTTGGTGGTTCTTGAACAGAAAGACACCCCTGTGGGTTGATTTCACATTTCTCCTTTAATCCATATCTTTGGACAGTTTAGTGAGGTATATAGAAGAAGGACTGTATGTCAGTTTGGTTTATGAAGCATCTTCCTTTGATGTTTAATTTCTCTGATAAAAAAAAATAAGAAAAATTACAGAGGACTGGAGCTCCTGACTTAGGGCTGCTCTGAAGGGGCCTGGAATTACACTAATGTGTTGCCAAAATATTTTTCATTTTACAGCATTTTTTGCCAAAGATAGTTTCAGCTTTTGAATCAGCACAGGATCATGTTACAGTGTTGTACCACAACAATTTTCATAATAAAATTGAAATAGAATTCTCCCTTAAGAAGAATACTCTCTTGAGTATCTAGTCTTACATTAGATCAAGAGAAGATAAACAGTAAAAATTTAAAGCGCCTTCACTTCCAATACCAGTTTCAGGTGCAGTTCTGATTTGATAGAGATGTGAACAAGCTGACTAGTTCTGTGTTTTGCCATTAAAATGGCATGTTAGCTGAACCACACATAGCCTCACCCAGTTGTGCATACTCTGAAGATCATTTTAAAATAAAAGACTTGACATCCAGATACGTCTGTAATTTACAAAATTTGATTGCTGTGTGTTTATTAAAGAATTTGAAAGTCCATACAGAACTTTAACAAATAAGTAATTGATGATAATCGATGCCATTTGGCAGAAATAGGGTCCTCCTAACTGAGCTTCTTAGAGTAAATCAGGGCAAGAGCTATCCCATTACATTTATTTTCTACTAATCAAAGAATATAAGTGAGAAAAATACTTTTTCTTAAAATTTTACTAAAGAAGTAGGATGAAAGTTGCATTACTGTATGTTGTAAAGGACTGCTCTACAGCCAACCCCCATGAACGGTGTAAGACTGACTTATTTGGTGCTAACAGATCTACTCTCCATAATTCATTTGCTATTAGCTCTCCTACACACTCTTTAGAGATGGTTTTAGGATCATCATAATTTTCAACTACTACACCTAATGTGTTTCCTGCTTCCATCATCATAGAACAATGAGAAATTCTTTTGGGATGAGTAATAAACAATGCTAGTCAGTATATTTGGTACAGTTAATGGCCTTGTTAATTGTTTTGGCTAGCTTTGAGTCTTTGCAATGAAAGAAAATATTATGTCTGCATAGCACTTCATTTAACTTTGACAGCATATTCACCTATCAGTGTTCAGTGTAATTTAGTTAAGCATGGCTGAGCATCTTTCTTCCTCTATCAAAGCTAAATAGATGGCACTAGAGATTTTTGCAAGAGCTTTTGTCTGCCTCAGGTACCATCACTGCTCTGCAGTAGAAACCAGCAGTAAACTCCTCTTAGCTGGCTGCTTATGTGTTCATCCTACAGAATCCTTAGGATGCTGCTGTGCTAACAGTATTTTATTAGGGATGAACACTTGAGGAAGGTGAAGAGTAACTGCATTACTCTTTCTTTTCTGAGTACCAAAACATCGGGGAAACAATAGCAGCTTCTTAATTGTGCCAGACCAGTGCCTTTGGAAGACCAGAGCAGCCATAGGAGTTCATGGGAGTACCTCAGCTCCTGGTGATCTAATTCTTTTTTTAATTGTCTTCTTGCCATAGTTTGTGTCAGTCTGAATAAGCCATGCAGGATGGGAATACAATGTAGGGAGGGAAGCAATGAAAGAATTCAGCACTTCAGTACAGTAAAAAGCTATGAACTCAGCACTCACCTTGTTTCTGTCTACTACAAATACATTTATTCTTACAGGGCTGGAATCTTCATACAGAATCTTGTAAAAAGGCAGGTTAATACGACTGTCCTTCTTCTAAAAGTACTTATTCCTCTGGGAGAGTTCACACGGAAAGGAAATTCAAATGTATGTGTATATATATATTTGTATATTTATTACAGCCTTCGGTGTACCATGGCTGAATTAATCTAGATGAAAGAAAGTTGTTACTGAGTAAGGTGGGCTATTTTGAGGATATGTCAGATACCATAGAGGGCTTATGATGCCTGCTGCTACCATAATTCTGAATAGTATCTTTTTCTCTGGTCTTCACCGATTTTCCATATTGCCTGTAAGTCCGTCTAAGTCTACGGAGGTACTGAAATAGGGAGGGTATAATTGCTTTTCTTAAGCATCTTTTCTTGACTGTGCATTTGACATGAATCAAAACCAATAATAAATGTAATAGCCTTGTTGAGAAAAGACAGGTGCATTCAAATAACTCACACCTGAAGAACAGCCTGTGTATGTCTTCTGGTTAGATAGAGTGGACGGATACACTTAGCCCTGTATCAATGGCATCTAGAATGTGTTCTTGGCTCATTCTGGTCTTACAAAACCAAACACTGGTTCAGTTTTGTTGTGATCCTGAGATCAGCACAGTTTGTTAGAGCAAGGTGCTAATAACATCAAGGTAGTGGGTTTCATCCCTGTATGGGCTGTTTGCTTAAGAGTTTGACTTGATGGTCTTTGTGGGTTCCTTTAAACTCAGAATATTCTGTGAAATATGGAGAAATTTATACTGCTGTGTATATTTTGTATTGTTTCTGCAGTTTTTGTCTCTTAATTACTAACCTTTTTGCTTCCCTATACCCATCACAATCTCTGAAATATGTGCCTCATTAAAAAACACAAAATAAGCTAACATTGTAGCATAGATAACAAAGAACCATGATACTTTTTTTTTACAGTCATATTTGCCAAATCTAAAGTGAAAGTGAAGCATAGCATGCTTCACATGGCACTCCATCATTAAATAAAGAAGTTTTAATGAAAATAATTGAGTAATGGCTGCCCTTTCTGTGTCACTTTTGTATGGCCCATTAATTCTGGCAAGTCTCTGTAAGAGTCACTATTACCAACTTCGCAAAGATAATCAAGCATTAATCTTAAATCAGTAGCTCATTATTTTAAAACTCAACTTTATGACTACTGGATTGACTTAGAGGATCTAATGGGGTGCTTCTTGGGTTTTAATGAGCGAAAAATTTTACTTTAGAACTATGTGAAATAACAGAGTCCTGTCAATATATTTTAATAATGTTACTCTTAGCACATAGTAGTTAGAAATTTCTCTAAGAGAAAAAAAACATCTTTTCATCTCTTTAATTTAGGAATAGAGAAATAATAACCCCCCAGAGTATCATCAAAATATTTGTATGAATTAAAGTTGAAGGCTTTTCAGCAATAATTCAGTAATAGCTGATTGACGGTATGGCATGTAGATGGCTAGACTTGCTGTTTATTTTAATGAGTTTGTTAGAAGTGTGTCATACAAAGGCTAGCTAAAGTACAGGTAGTAAATGAGTTAAACTCAGGAATTCTAGTACTGATACAGTCATCCCTTCTGAAATGTATGTCAGTTAAAATTAAATCTTTCAGAATAAGCAGGCTTAAGAGGGGAAATCATATCATTGTTCAGTTTCTGAAAGTTGATTTCTACTGAAGAGATGTTGAGAAGATGTGAAACAAGTATCACAAAGGAACTTTTTCTTTCTATGCCGCCTGTAGATGACAACTGTATATTTTTTTTTTTTTTCAGAAAACTATTACAGACATGTCTGGGATCTGCTACTAGGGAGCAACAGGAACAGCTGCCACTGTCCCTCAACCCCAGAGCAGGGCAAGCAAAGCCAAGGGTTGCAGCAGCAGGTCCCAGCCAGCCAGTGCTTATCATGCACAGATGTCCTCTCCAAGGCTGATCTTGGAAGCGTAGTCACTAAATGGGGGCCAGACACCTCTGCAGACTTGCTGGGTCAGGAAGCTGGGCAAAAATGGGCCTTCAGGGCTCCTGGGCTGAGATGAGAGGGACCCAGGGAAATCTGGTCAGGTCCTGACATCATCAGTTGCTAATAGGTCATGATGCTTCTGTGAGGTGACTTACATCAATATGGCTTAATTTTCTTACCATCCCAAAAGAGGATAGCTGCATCTCAACAAGATATGGTACCCCACAGGACTAGGCATTATTATCCCAGGATAAAACCTTAATAGTATGGATGACTGCACATTAATGCTGAGGCTAGGAAACCAGCCCGGCTTCATTTACTAATATAAATATGGCCAACCATGCTAGGAGAAATCTACTTTAGTAATAATATTTTAGATTCAAGATGTGTGCAATCAAAATCAGTATCTGAGCCTGGAATCCTGTCTAGAGAAATAAGGATCCTAAAAATATGCCTTTGTAGGCAAGAAAAATCCAGCATAGTTCTTAAGTAGTGAATTCCCTCCGTTAGTTGAAACTTCTCATAAGCATTGATCATTGGGTTATTTAAAGAAAACCTCAGGTAAATATGAATTTCCTTAAAGAAACCCCTTTAAGAACCCTCAGCTATCAATTAAAAGAAATGGAGGTTAAGTGTTTTCAAATAAATTAAATCCATCTCTTGCTTTGAAACTCTAGTTTTGTCTGTTAGTACGTATCTATCTGACTGTCCAGCCTGTGTACAGGCCTGTGTAAACTTACTCTAGCAACTCAGACATCTTAGCCTTCTATATTGGTAATCATATGCATGCATTCAAGTTTGATGAATGCACTATCAAGGTATTAGGGTTATGGAGCTATTTTCAATGAAGCAGACTTCTCTGTCACATGCTAAACCTTTCAATTCTTCCTAAGACTAAAAGGACATAATAGAATTGGTATTCTCCTAAGAGTAATATCAAGTTGGTGCTAAGAGTTGTGAAATGTGAGAAAAAACTCACCTAAAGCACTAATATGAGCATTCTGGGAAGTAAATAATTTTATTAGAATGCTCCTTAGAAGTAAATTCTATTGCACACAGTGATTACATGAAGTAAATAGTTAGCTAGTACTGTTTTGTGTATCTTCTGTGTTTCTGTGGAACTTCTAAATATTTTACCTAAATCCTTACAGAACAACTATGCTAGGTTAGCTGTGATCTTGATAGAGTTTATTTTAAGTCACTGTAGGTGTCATGCAGGACTTAGATATGACTGAGACTCACGTAATTTGATTTTCACAAATTCTTCTCAGTAAAGACCGGGTTTTGCTCATTCCAAAAGTAGACAACATTGGGATCAAATTTTCAGCCAGCCTTATGAGATTTTTTGGCTTTTTATAACCAAATATTTTACTGGACCACTTGAAAAACTGAAATTTTACTGAGAGGTGATACTACTTTTACTGTATTTCCCAAAAACTGTATGTCAGATATGTGCTGTGAGAGCCTAGAAGCTGAATTTCTGAAATTTGTGAAGCCATGTTTATTATGGCGTAATGTCCATATCTTTCATTAGTTTATCACTTTTTTCTTTTGAGGTGTAAGGTCAGATGTCTTGAAGAAATTTTTCTGTGACAGGTTGACAAAGATGAAGGACAGTATTTTGTAGACTGCATAGGGATCTAAAAGCTTTGAGTTCACATGCTCATCAGTTATCAGTGATTTCTACAATGGTATCAAGAAACAGGCTCAGATATTAAAAAAGATGAGGACATTGAAATGAAGGTAAGTGCAAGCTTTCTCTGTCCTGCTCAGAAAATATATTACTCATACATTATATCTGTCTTAAAAAAATTACAATTTAATTAACTAGAGTGTTATTATGACTTAACTGATAAGAGTATTATTAACAAATATCTACTAAAAGGCAAATCCAAGCAGTCCTTCAGAACTGAAAGAATTAAAAGATATCCTGTTTCAGTGAAGCTAGAGAAACACTTCCACTGTTAAATGACTCAATGTCTCTCTCAATAGTGTAGTATTTACATCAAGAACCAAAATGTAAATGTTGAGTCCATTTCTATTGCTCATTGAAAAGTGAAAAGTAAAAGCTTAAATGAAAACATGTAGTCAGAACTGGGAACTTGTATATTTAATTTTTTAATCTTTATATTATGCTTAAAATATTCTGCTAAATATTTATTTCATTTGCATTTGATACAGCTTGGTGAATCATCCTTCAAGAAGGATAGTTATATAATGCATTGCAAAGAAATCATAAATGCAGGTGACTTAAAACGGATGAAGATTCACCCCTTGTATATAAATGTATTGTATCTATATATAAATGAATCTTTATGACATTTAATGGTATTGGCAAACCATACAGTGTATTTTTTGAGAGTTCCTAGTCCTCTTAATTACCATAAGTATTTTCAATATACTTGTAGAATAGGTATGCATAAATATTTCAGTGAAAAAAAGACCTTGTTTACTCATAGTGTTTCAGTTTCATCAGAGCAAACAATAGATTAGTTTCACTTAGTTTTTCTCTTTCCAGAATATGTTCCATCACTTAATTCAAGTGTTCATATGCTTGAACTTACTCTATCCCTAAGAGGTAAATTTATCGTCCAGGCAATGAGAAGTGGCCTGGGTGACCCTGGAGAGCAGGGAAGTTGACACTAAGCAGTTGAGACTAGTAGTAATCTCATGCTGTGCAGGCGGTCTAAGTGAACAGTCTGCAAGGTTAATGTGTATTTCAAGACGGTGTCGTAGGGGGAAAAAAGTAGATGATTAACTCACCCGGAGCCACAGGCTGTTTTGTGTTTATGCTGTCATTATGATGATAGAGATGGACTAAGCAGACTTTCTCTTTTGAGAGTCTGTGCTCTGATGAATTATAAAAGCTCAAATCAGAACAATACTTGCCTGTGGACTTAATGCAGTTAAACAGTAGAGCAGAGGGGTGTTCTGAAACCCTTACCAGGTGAAGTACTTTTGTCTCCTGGTAGCAGAAGTGATAACTTTGCTTAATGTGCTATTTTCTAGCATCAGTGGGACAATACACAACTAATTTATGATTTATACTACTGTTAATGTTAATATTTATATCCACAGTAGTTTATGTTATTGTGGTTTTATGCTGGGATGAATATGTTGTTTTAAATTGGAATAATTTTCTTATGTAAAACAATAAAAAGTTAAGCTCTTTACAAAAAAAGACTACAGTTTTCCTTTAAGAAGAGTCTAGAACTAAGAGAAATCATGTACAATCTTTGATTATACTAATAAGGATGCTAAATTAAAAAAACAGTATTCCAAATAACCCACAGCCCTCATTGTATTCCCTCTCTTAAGTACTGGGTTGTTTCAGCAACAGCTCTCAGGAGTGGAGACATAAAAAATAATGGTTAATCTTGTAATTCATTGTATTCATTGTATGTGTGATGCTGCCAAAGGAGATTCTGAGTGGTGTAGAAATTAAAAGCTATCAATATTCTGGTGACATCAGGATCCTCAGGTCAATCTACTGATAAATGTAATTACTTTTGAGTTAGCAGCTGAGAACTGTGGCTTGAAAAAAATTAGCCTTATCTCAATTGCATGAAGACAGAAGTGATGCCAATGAGTGCACTAAAACAGCTACATCCTAATAGGAGTGTGAGGGGACCGATGAGACTGTTGAGAAGAGTCATTGGTCTTTTTGCCACAGTTCTCATCTATTCATCAAGTCTATGTTTCAAGAAGGCCTCCCCAGACATAGCTCTCCTTTGCTGACATGTTGTTCATATGTAGCCTTTGTTTTTGGCTTGAGGAGCAGTACAATGTGCTTTCTGCAGACTGGTTATTCGGGGGTGGGGGGGGGGGAGGAAAAAGAGAGAGAGACAAAAAAGCAAAAAAGGCCAAACCCTGGAAAAGGATTAGCAAGGTATGTTTGTTGATAACACTCAGGGAGAGTTTTACATAAACACAAGTCTTTGCATGATACTAACTTTGTGTATTGCTTTATAAGATCCTTGTTACTGTTTCACTGAAAGCAGACCAATTTTACAAGTTCACTTGCAGTTATTTCAGATAATAACGGGAATTTATTTTAAATAAATGAATTTAAACTCCAGTGGTCCCATTTTCCCTATTTAGCTGCCTTCCTTATGCAGCCTTCCTATTTTACCCATTTCTGCCTGAAAACTTTCTAAAGGAAGCAAGGGAAAGATAGGACCCAATTTGACCTAGGTAAAGTCAACTTTTGTTTGGAGACCTTGCTGTGCCTCACCAGCTCAGCAGCCTGGAGAGCCGAGCTGGCTGCTGTCAGCTCCCCAGAGAGTTACAGGAAACAGGGGCTTCAACTGACAAATGGGTGAAGTCATTGGTGGTTATGCAAATACTGTTTCCATCCTTTTCATCTCTTGGGGACAGTGTTAGGAACAAGACTAGTGTTTCAGAGTTCTACAGAGCTCTACAGAATTTCTGTCCCTCTCTTTCTGACTTCTCTTTCTGTGGCAAAAGTGGCTCATCTTGAGCAGCAAAAATTAGTTTTTGCCTACATAGTTGATGAGAGTATTTTGGTTTCACTTGGCTATGCTGTCTTGCACTAGTCTTTCACACTGGCATGTCACAGGTCCTACCACAGCTATTCAAACCTTTTTCTTCAAAAGTAGCAAACATTCAGTCATGGATGTCTGGTCTCCTAGACTACACTGATTGAATGCAATCACCTTATTCAATACAGTGCAAGGCCTGTTTAGTAATTGTGTAATAGTAATTATATAATTTATGCACAGCCTGACACTCACATACATTTTCCATGTCATGCTGGCAGGCATGTATTTCAAGTATGAACTGACTCTTCCCTACTCGTCGTTCTTGTCATGGTTCTTATCACAACTAGCTATACTTTCATTTTTGGATGAGCAAATAATATCTCTATTTCCAGAAACCTCTAGTACAAATAATGTAAAATAAATACAGGTCAGATTCCGCCATTACTGTGCATGTAAAGTTGCTTCATTGATTTGTGAGACATTTCTTATGGGATAATCTTTTTACAAAACAATTCCCACCAAAAAAATACATTGTAAAGGTATTGGCCACAGACTCTGAAGTTTTAATAAAATATATATTCCTCCCAGGCAAGAAAAAGAGAAATAGTAAACAAACAATTCAGTACATATAGTTCACTCAACATATCTGTCTATACATTATGTACATTTAATTTTCAACTTTTAGGAAAGAATCAGTCTATTTTGTAGGTGATAGTGCCATTTTAATATTTATATCTTTGCATTTCTAAGAATGGGATTTTTTTTGCAATGAGGGAAAAATGTGTAATAGAGCCAACTGTATCCTGTTTAACCAATCACCAAAATAACCAGTTTTAATACTCTCTATGTAGATAAAATTTTGTTTGCTTTTATTTTTACATTTAATAATGATGATATTTAATAAGGATAAATTAATAGGTTTATTCACTTGAAAAAAAGTAAATAATCTTTCATGTATCACCTCTGTCTGCCACTATTATTGATCAAGTCTTCCACTGGTCCATGTGGATTCCATTTCACTTGGATTTCACTAGGACTTCACTTGTTTTCTTTCAGTGTCCTAGCCAAATAATATGTATAAATCAAAGGAGAAAATAGAATTCTTAAAATGTTCTTTTAATCTGAAGGACCTGTTTATAAAGTTCCTGCCCCTCTTTGTTTGACAAGGTTTTCTTGAAGTCCAGACATTAAAAGGTTGAAATCATAACGGAAGATAACTGGATGCCTTTTTCATGCTAAGGAGCTGTAATGTATGTTTATTATTTAATTTTGTGAAAAAAAAATATTTTTAGTTTGCTACTGAATTATTTCTAAAGTGCAATATGGAATCACTTTGTCCTCATACCTTACCTTATTTAAAATAAATAAATGAGTAATTTTGTTTGTCACGCTCCATGGTGCATTTTTTAGTAAAGTGGCTTCACCACAGCATTAACATGTGCCTTTTGATGGTGCTACTGTAGCCTAAAGAATACAGAGTTGCGATTGTCTGTAAGGGCAATGAAAATAAAAGGCCTGAAGAGACCGCAAATTTATAGTATGGAGCGAGGCATCACTTTCTAGCTGTTTCTTTATGTGTTGCCTTGTTTGTAGGACCATAATTACATACTGATTACTGCTAGAAAAAACATTCTTTCCATCCTGAATAGTCATCACTGTGTTACTGTGTTTCACTCCCATCCCCTTCTTCTGCTCTTTTTGAATGTTGTCAGACCTATTTTAGGCTTTAACATAGCTTTTGGAAAACATAAATTTCAAAATATTGTTTACATTGCTTACAATGATGGTCATCTTGTGAATTATATATCAGCTGGTATATTTTACTGACTAATTAACTTAGTGTAACTGTGCATGTACCCATGAGACTGGATAATGTTAAAATGAAAGGCTGACTACAGCTTCCCTGAGCTACATGATCTAGATTGTATTTGAATTTCTGTCACTTGAAGTGCCCTCACTTCAATTAAATTAAAATAGAGAATGTCGGAATCATTTTACTGTAAGGAAGCAATAAAAACTCTGTAACAGAAAATAGTGCAATTTGGTTTTTTTTAAATAATATTCCTGAGATATTTGAGACAAAATTGAAGGGGCCGTAAATCACCCTTACTCAATTGACTTCCATTGGAACTGAGCTGATTTAGGCCAGCAGAGGAGATCAGTGCCAAAAGCTCTGAATCCTCTCAGCTGTGAAACAAGTCACTTGCAAATCATTAGGATGGCTTAAAAAGGATCTTACCAAAGTACATTTTGGCTTTTCTTTCTGTTTTTTAAAACTTTGGTATCAACTGAGGTCACAGTAAATGAGCTGTCTACTGATTAAAATGTTTGAAACATATTTAAAAAGAGACCAGGGTTTTCACCATCACTTTCCATCAATAAATTATTTTTTCCTCTGTCACAGAATTCCAGGCTTATGGAATTGAATTTAAAACTCAGTTATACAACTCTTGCACTAAGTGGTACAGTAATTGCAATAAAAAGCAACCAAACTCACAAGACCAAATGTAGTGTATCCCTACCTACGTAACATGTTCTTAAAATGTAGATACCTTACATGGTGAGGTCAAATATAATAATATTTTTGTAATGAGAATTCACCTGGTTTTCTATTTGCATTGAACAGTTCTTTATCACCTGAGGACTGAGAGAGAAATCAACAAAAGCTCCCAGTGTCATAAGTCTTGTTATCCAAACCTGTCTTTTGCATCTGAAGACAAGATGAGAGGGGAGTAATTCTTCACCTGGGATGTCCCCAGAGCTCCCTCCCTAATGAGTGTGGTCCAGATGGTTGTGGATCTCCACATGCTTGTTTTCAAGAGCTCATACACCTGTACATATACATATGCACATAGGCACTTGAGATTGTTCAGTAGCATTGACTAAGACATTTTTGGTGCAGTGGCATCTTAACAGCAGATCATGGGATATTTAAACTTGGGAAGAACTTCAGGAGATCTCTAGTCCAACCTCCAGCTCAAAACAGGGTCAGTTTGAGGTTGGGTTCAGATGACTTAGGATTTTATCCAGTCAGGTTTTGAAAACCTTCAAGGATGGATATCTTCTCTGGGCAGCTTGTTCAGCTGTCTGAGCATCCTTACCTGAAAAAAGCTTTTACCAGCTTAAACCTTTTGTTTCAAGTTATGCCCATTATGGCCTTTCCTGGCGTTGCACACCATTGGGAAGGATATTGGCTCATCTCCCTGTTTATATTTGCTATTTGGGGGACTTGACCACAAAGCAATTTCTTCTCAAGGGTGATCAAACTCATATCCCCCATCCTTTCCTCACAGCACAGGTGATCCAGGTCCCTGAATATCTTTATAGCTGTCTGCTGAACTTGCTCCAGTTTATCGATATGTATTTCTTAAATAGAAGGGCATAAAACTCATTCACACGTCGAATGTACTGGTGAAACACACAATTTTGAGAATTTCCCATCAGTCTGTACACTAGAGGTTATGATACAAGTTATAACAATAAGGAGAAATGAAACAGCCTTGGTAAAATGAGTTCAAACTGCACTTGGTAAATTGGAACATGAACTGCACAAGATTGTGGAATTCTGCAGAGGAGTTTTGACTTCTTCCAAAGTGTATCTGTAACAGTAAAATATATTGTAAGAACGTAGATGGAAGCATTTCAGTTTTGTTCAAGGTCAGGTGAAAAATTACTTTTGACCACCCTTAGGTTACTAAAATAGGCTTGTAACATAATGGTTATCATAGGTAGCCTTTTTTTTAAATCTTAGTACCAAAATATCTAAAAAAGTCATGTCTTCTTCGTTTGATTTCAGAGTGCATGAAAACAACTAAGCAAGTACTCACTGTCTCAGTGTTACAGTGATATCCACAAACTGTCCAATATCTGCTTTTTAGGGATACATATTGCCAGCAGGCTCAGAATCCTGTTAAAAGACTGTACACTGAATTGCAAGTCTGAAGCCTTACTGTGCTAATAGTGGTTCATGCAAGGGGACTTGCTGATTTTGATATGCAAAATATATGACAATGTGAGTACCTCCTACCAAGAGAAAGCCTATACTTTAATAGTACTTTGCATATTTATTATGTTATTAATGTAGTAGCACCTAAAGGGGATATTTGGTTCCTGAGAAAGTGCTTGATCCCTAAGAGTTTTAAGCAAAATATCAGGTGTCTGTATATTGTGCTAAACTAAGTGCAAATTTGATGGACTTGGATTTATTTATTGGATTCATCCCCTGTGAGGAATTAAACTTGTTTGTGCTGTGAATTCTCGATGGCCCTTGGCAGAAGGGAAAGGCCTCCAGATTCTCAAGACGGCTCTGTTTTTAGCTGGGTGAAATAACAGAACTTCAGATACTTGGGTAGAGTATTGAGTCTTAAAGGTGTTTATGCGGTTAAAGATGTTTTCAACTACTTTTTAATATTAGACGCCTAAAGTGTACTGTGGGAACCTATATGCTTTTCTGGGTGTTGTTTGTTGCTTAGTCACAAGCATCTTGTTCAGACCATTTAATTTAGCATGTCTCAGCCAAGGTAATTCTGAAATTTGCTGCAAAAGCTCTGACAGCATATCTACTTCCCCCACCTTCAAAACACCATCTCCAGACAAGCCTCTTCCATCTACCTCCTCAGCTCTTTGTAGATAATTGTCCTGATTCACACAGGGAGAACAAGAAGAGTAAATTGAATCTCTCTCTGAAACAGATAGCATTGCCAATGGGGGAACTTTTCTTCAAGTTGCTGATTGTCACGGTTTTGCCCCGGTGAGGATGGGATATGTGCAGCTGTAAGACTGCTGCCAATGGAGTGTGTACAGCCAGCCTGCTAGAGAGGAGCAAGTATCTGCAATGTCCCTAATTTAGCAATGAAGCCAATCAGTTCTAATTAGTTTGTGATTAAAGAACTAGCTATCTTCTAGGCTCTGAGAAGAGTAGTGTTTGTCGGTAAGCTGTCTTCCAGTTTTAGACTGAAATCCCCTTCCAGAAGCCAATTGTCCATGTCCTGTTCATGGCATCAAGCAGTCCATTAACTGGCTGCTTATTTCTAATTGATGGTGCTCTCATTTTTATCAGCTCCTGAAAAAAACACCTTTAATTAGACTAGTGGGGAAATTACAGATTTTCACCTGTGAAAAATCATGTATTTCAGCTGTTGTCTATACAGCTTGTAGAACAATATGATGTTTCACCATCTCCAGTAAATCACATAGGTTTCTTTGGCAGTAAAACATGATAAAATTATAGCCTATAGCAATTCAAAACTCTTGAACCCATGTTTCCCGTTCTGACTGTCAAAAATTGCCTCTTTTTGTACAGAAAAATAAAAAAGATGAAACAAAAAAGTGTTTAATTTTATATCCATGTAACACTTTCCCTACTGGCTACACTAAGTGAAATTATTTCTTTTCCTCATTATGCCCTACTTCTTGCAGTGTGATGGGATCACTAAAATGGGGCACAGCAAGAAGAGACAGTGGATAGGGCAAATGGAAAAGTTGTCACAACATTTTCTTCAGCTTTTAACATTGTAAAATGTTGCTTTTGGATCTCTTATATGCTTAAATTTATAGTTGTCTCTTTATTGTGAAAAGAATGTTTTCATGACCTTCCTTTTTGGTTGCAGTAGAAAAAAATTTCCCACTGCTCCTTCCTGTTTTCACAGAATAATTCTGTCATGAGTACATCTATCTTGTCCAGCTCCAAAAATACCCTGTTGAATGTTTGATACTGTGAATACAAACGCAGTAGTAACTGAGAGTGAAATTATTTTAAGTTTCATTGTTATATTAATTTTACATTGGTTTTCATTGTATTTGTCTTGAAATCTTTTTACATACTTGTTTTCTTAGCAGTAACATGCAGCCCTGTGAATTAATCCAAACGTGACATATATTGTCCTAGCTATAGTCAGTCCTTGCAATAACTGTAAGAAAATATAACAATTTTTGTTCTGCTGAGTCTGAGTCTCTATCCACATAGCATCTGACTAAACAGTAGATAGTATGTGAGATACTGCTACAGACTTTGTTTGAGGACTGCAGAATTGTCACAGAGACCAACAGCAAAATGTAATTAAGGAGCACTGGGCTGACAACAGAGGAAGCCAAGGAAAATAGCACAGGCCATTGAGGATGAGCAGAAGGGGTGCAATGAGTGGGCTGGTGGCTGAAGGAATCTCAGGTCTTGTGTTAATAGTGCAACACTTGGGAGTGAGTGGAGTATGTGGGGACAGAGAAGCTAGATACAAATTTCATGGAAATGCTGGACAGGGAGAGTATCCAAGGCTTGACAAAAGGGATATTTTTATTACTAAACTCTGTTTAATTTCAAGATTTAGACTAAAGCAAAAGAATTCAGACTTGTCTTTAGACAAGCAAAAGACTCATGCTTTAAAAAAATAAATTCATTTTATTTATTTTATTTTATTTTATTTTTCTTGTGCAACACTAGTTCTCTACTAGTTAACTATGTAGTCTAAGCTAGTCACACAAGAAAGTCTGTTCAGGGGAGCACTTCAACTTGTTTTCCGAAATGCTTATTTTTGGAGAGAGTGAGTGTTTGCTTTTCAAACAAAAGTTTTTTTAGGTTAGACAACTAACAGTTAGATCACTAAAGCTGCATGAGATGCATCCTACCTAAGCCATTAACTGCAAATACAATGAGTTGATGAAAGTTCCCTTCCACGAGCAACCAAAATTATTCAGTACTTCATGTGAAATCGTGACATCAAAACACCTAGTCCGAGTGGGAATTCACAGCACATTCCAAATCTATATTTAAATTCTCTGCATAAAAAGCTATCAAATATTCATTGCAGAAATGGCCTCGATAGCATATTGCTGCCCCTTAGCTTGCAGACTTCAAGCCAAGCCAGAGCAGACATCCATCATCCGCATTTGATACAGGAGCAGATAGTTCAGCCCAGCACTCTGATATCAGAGAAGGGCTTCTACATAAAGCTCATTCCATTGGCTCTACAGAAGAGGCCTTAAATTTCTACAGAAGGAGTAGTAACAAGTATTTCTACGTGATGAAAAGGTCACAAAAACATCTCAAACTGCTACTTTGGTAAATAGCTAACTGAATTCTTTGCAATCTGCGTTGCTCTGCTTTTGTGGAGCTTCTCATCACACTAAATGAAAATGCTTAAACCTCTGGTCAGTAGTAATTAATATGATTAGTTTAGATGTTGCAATATTTTTGGCGAAGCCTTGCTGTAACTTCACTCTTAGTCTTCAAATAGACTTATAGCAAACAGTGGCCACAGAGGCTTCAGAAAGTTATTTGTTTGGATACTTCTTTGTTTATACTTCCAACAACTGCTTTCCAGTTGCAAGAAAGGCCTTTCTTAAGCATGATGTCAATCAAGTTTGTAACTAAAGCTAACACTTCTGAGGAAAAAAGTCCCTTGAGTTTCTGGTCTGAAGCTTAAACTTAGAAGCTCTCACAGTCACAGAGGTAAGTATTTTTATACATGTTGCTGTTTTGTGCTGAAGGTTCTCTGAGTTTAAATGCTAACAGACAATGAATAAATTCAGTTGCTTGTACTGAATCTTTCCTCTTGCAGAGAGCCATTGCTATAGGCTTTGGAGTTATACACTGAAGCCTGCATTAGAATTGTTTGCAGCCTGTGAGATTTTAAAATGGTATCCGTTATTGCCACCTATGTGCCTGGGCTAATACGCTAGCAATTTTTTCCCATAGATAGATATTCTCTGGAGTAATTTGTGTCAGAAAATGTAGGTTCTATCTACATACATACATCAGGATCTGATTTGTTTTAAACTTGAGAAATTCAGCAAAATATTTGATTGTCTATTCATGCTAACACTCAGCTGAATACTGACATTATTCTGAGAGAGAAATAAAGCACCTAAAGTTCGAACAACATTTTAAATGTTTTTGATAAGGCAGTCCTTAGATCTCTGTGTTAGCAAACAGTAAGCAAGTTTTCTCCTTTATATTCATGCTATTTTGTCCAGAAATCTGATCTAAAACTTTTGACATGGTTTAATTATGTCAAACACATTTTTTTTTAGAACATAATTAAAACATTTTTCTGTACCATTTCAATTTGGTGAAAAATCTGTAAAACACTATTTCTTATTCACAAATCAAACTGACAACTTTTGAGGCTGAAATTCCCTATTTTTTTAGAATTTAGGTAGTCTTATTTAATGGTAAAACTCATTGTTTTACATTTGAAACAATTTGACATGTTTAAAGTTAAAAGATTTTTTAAAAGTGTAGTACCATACTAAGATTAAATCAACTGCTTTACTTTAATATGTACTAAAACTAGAAATATAGAGGAGTGAAAGAAACAGTGGATCACTAATACTTCTAAATGGTATATGGTACCAAATTTGCAGAAGTATAAGACTTGAGCATCACTGAGATGTAGGTCTCTGATTTCAGTGTCTTTTCTAAAATAAAACCAGGAGCAGCAAGATGCGACTTGAGCAATATTTAAATGCCCATGTAAATATTTAAGAAACATGTAAAATACATGGAATTTTTATATAGAAATCTTTGCAAAACTTGACTATGATTTGCTCTCTGGTGTAAAACCTGTATAAAATCTAAAACCTATTGTGATGTCAGATCTCTTAATTGCTATGAATCCTTCCTTAGTAATGCAGTAGTCTCTCTCCCTTTTATTTAAATGTCTACAGTGTCTTTCTTTTTTTCTGCAGATATTTTCTTCAGGTATGTGCTCTCAGGTTGTCAGAAATATTGTAGCCAGAAAGTGAACTGTTACAGGTGAACAAACTCTACCAGAACACCTAGAGGTCACGAGTCTTCTGGCAGTAAGATTAGTAGCACTCTGCCTGCAGTTTCAGAGCTGCAATCTGTTTATAACAAGCACATATAAATTTTTAAAATGCTATACCCAGCTTCGAATTTTGTTCATACTAAATATTGTATTCCTACATGTGTAATTCTGTTGATAATGACTAGTCATGTGCCTGAAAGAAATATTGCTTATCTCACTGTATCTTTTTTATACACTTTTAAATGCATGGTGTGGTTCTTAATGTGGTTGACAGAAACCGTATCCTATGGTGTCTCCTTGTTATTTTAAAGCAGTCATCAATGTTTAGCTTAACAGACATGTTAGCAAATCTTGGCTCAACAAGGTATTTCACACCATACTGTCACTATTAGGTGTGGCAGACATGGATTGTAAATGTTTGAGAGTTTTGAGTGCCTGTCTTCTCCAACTCTATACACTCTATCAATGGGCTATAGTTAAGCAATGTGAAGACTAATTAGAATAAGGAAAGTTTTTCACTCTAATAACAACATTCCAATTGTTGTTAGGGATTCTCTCAAAGTACAGAAATGGGGGAAAAAAGAATCTTCTATGAGCAATGTAACCTTAGTTTTCTTTTCTAAGAGAAAACACTCTAGTAAATGTCACATATAGTAATAGGAACAACCCCCTCCAATATAACTAGGATATTGGTTTAATTCCACTTTGATATATATATATTTTAATTTGTTAGAAGTGTCTTGCTGAAACAAATGTCCAATTAACTGTAAAGATCAGGAGAAGTGTTGTAGTATATCCAGTGAAAAATGTTTGTGGACCTGTCAAGAATTTTTTTATGCAACCAGGCAAAGAGAAAAGTTAGATTTTAATTTATGGTGGTGCTAAGTGAAATTTATTGAAGAACATTTACTTAATGTGAAATGTTCTTGTTATTTTCTGTTTAAAAAGAGGTTTCAGCCCAGTTTTGACCAGGAAGCTTTTTAAAAATCTCATTATTATTCTAGGGATTGAAAAACTGTTTGGTTCTCAGGCTTTTGCTAATTGGTCTTGCTGTCATGTCATTTTTTGATTTTGTTTTGGGTTTTTTTGTGAGTTGATATAAAGAGGTATAACTCCCAGATAATTACATCAGGGGCCAGTTCATTAAGTCACAAACCCATATCCGTCATCCATCAGTTGCTGGAGAACAGCACAGTCAAACTGCTTCATTTCATTGCCACTGCTTCTACATTCTCAGTTTTCTTTTTGGAATGGCTAATAAAATTGATATAATTTAGCTTCCTCTCTGAATTGCTTCCTAAACTGACACTATACTATTACAGAGGAGCTGCAGGTTTTGTGATGCTCTCTATAAACTAACTCATGCACAAAACAAGCATCAATGTTACCATGCAGGTATTAGAAAACTCAACTCCCCCACAATAAAAGTATATCATACTCTTAAGTTTGAGTAACAGAAGATGATGATCTGCATTATTTGTTCAGAGAGAACAAACTCTGTAATGTGTGAGGAAAACAGCTGAATAAGTGGGAAGACTTCAATGGGAGCAGCATATGCTCCTGGTGCTTCCTGCTGAGCCTGCTGAAATGGCTTACAGTTACAGATGCCAGCTTTCTGTGGAAAAAAATTGTTGCTGCAAAGATGGGAAGTTCTAACCAATTCTGACAAATAGAGGACTATCATGCCTGAGATGAAGAGTGGAGACTACTTACAAATTACTGTGTTTTAGTTGGGATTGGGATTGGCCCACACAAAAGACCAATTGCAACAAAATATTTGTCTTTGATTTCATTTGCTTCCAAGTACAGTTTAAATAAACTGTTTTGCAAGACAAATAATGGGGATAAATAATTTAACAGTGAGTAAAAAATGAAAATTGTAGCTATGAACTGAAAAAGTATTACTAGATATCCAAAATACAGACTTGTCAAAACAGAAGTTTGGAAAAATACACTGCCTGCAGAGATGCACCAATTGTCTTTAAGCAGTAATTCTGCCAAGAGTAGATAACAAAGGCAGGTAAAGGGAAGCAAATGGAATAAAATCTGTTTATGAGGAGCCATTTTGCCTGTTACCATTTTCACAATAGTTTTTATTGTCATTTTTTTCTCCCCGCTTCTGCATTGCTTGTCCTTTCATCACTACCCCAAAAAGATTTCTCCTCTTATTGAAAGCACAGTCCATAAAGAGTTGATTTGTTTCTCGGCACGTACGAGAGGGGATAGGGCCACAGAAAAGTGGATGGGACTGTGGAAAGGAGGAATACCGACTCCAGGTAAAGGGTCTTTCCGTGCTGGTTACAAATCAATGGTTAGGAGATTCTTTACCCTTGTACAGTAGGACTTTGTAATGCTAAGCCAACTGTTCTCACTGACTAAAGGACAAGATATGCCAGTTTGATGTTTTGTTTAGTTTTGGATTTTTTTAACCTTTTTTTCCTGATAAGGACTGATTTTGACCAAGATTGCCAACTGTAAGGATAAGATACATAAATCAAGCAATAGCCAACATAGAAATAAATACTTTCAAATAATGTAAATGTTAATCTGTAGTTGGCAATTGCGTCTTTAAAGCAGAAATAGAATTTATCCATTTCTATTATTAATCCATTAATAGTAGTCCATTTTTAGATGTATCAGTAATCACACAGAAAAATCACATGTATAATATTTTTACGTTAGTAAAACAAAAGATGTAGCTGGAACAGATGATGATGAAATAATAATTTCCATTCTAAGTGAAAGAATATGACACTACAACAATTGAAAGTGAGACTTTTAAAAAAAAATTCTATAATTTTCATCTGAGAGTGTTCAAGAGAGGAAAATTGGAAGTTTTCTGAGTTTTAACTTTGAATTTGATAAAATTTTGAGAATTTGTACCCCAAAACAATGTAAGAATATTTTCAGTGAGCCAATATTTAAACTGAAAATGAATAGTGAACTGACCACTTTTGTTCTAGACATAGAAAAAAACAATACTGAAGAAGAATGATGAAGAGAAGAAAAAAAAGGTCATTGACTAGAGATTAGGAGAAGACATCTTGAAGCATTCTGTTTTCTACATGGAGCTCTAGCTATGTGTTCCTACTTTCTTGTCTGATTGCAGTGTTTTTCTAAGCTTGGAAAATGAAGTTACGATGACTACTTTGTCAATATTGTGATCTTATTCCCATACACACTTCATCCCCATACCAGGTATGCTGATTGGTGTAAACTTCTCTCCTTTTGCTTTTAAAGATACTTTAAAAAAAAATACAGTGCACATGCCCAAGAAGGGGGTGGTCATCCCTTGGAAACAGGTAACTTTGGGATGGAGTTGTGCATTAATATTACAATTAGGTTTAATGAACCAAATTTATCTGAGGAGAGAGATTGTTGGCTCAACAGCAGGACATTTTCTCCTATCTTCCTTGGCTGGCAGGTGTGGTGCAGTTTTATCAACTGCAAGGTACCATCCAGTTCCCCACCCTGGTGGTCATGTCTCCACTTTGCTCCACTACCCCTCTGTTCCATCCCCCATAGCAGGTGCTTGCTGTTGTATGGGAGATCATCATGGAGCATGCCAACCAGATTCCATGCAGGAAGCAGAAGCTGCTTTTTACCCTATAATTTCCATACCTTTGTAAGTTCTGTTAGGATGTGAATAAAACTTCTCAGTTTCCTCTAATTTTTACCTCCCGTCATCTTCACACAATGTCATAAGTTACAAACCAGGTATATCCATTTGCCTTATTTAGAACTTTTGATATTCTTTAGAGAAAAAGTGCTAGGAACTTTGCTCTGAAGTTTTCCTATTGTCACACTTATATGTGTGCAGAAGTTTTTTCTACATATGCTTTAAGATTATCATTAAGAGCAGGCTATCTAAAACTTAGATGAATTATGCAACATTTATCGCCCAGCAGATTAGTCCCCTGTTGGTGAGATCAGCAACTTAAATTTTGATTGTTTAAGATAGTTGTTTTTATCTCACATAGGATATCATCACCCATGTATGAATTCATTATCTTAGCTGTCTTACATTAATCTTTATTTACTTACTGTATAATGTTAAGTTTTTAATGAAGATACATTTTAAATTATTGTTTTAAAGGCCTACTTTATCTTATGTTCCCTGTAATCTCTTGATTCTCAGTTCATACCTATGGAACTGACAATGTCACCTGCTTCACTTTCTTCCCTCTCAGACTAGTAGCCCCAGTCACATCTCTATCCACCTAATCCACATCTCATCTTCCTACTGTTATGTTCCTTGTCTTTCCATGTCATAGTTGAGTTACAGCATCCCAAACAGGATACACAATTATTCCTGCATCATAGGAACTACAGGATGAAAAGGGGAAATGATGAAAAGGTATGGAGGTAATATCTCCAGCAACAGTCCAACTTGCTCAGGAAGTGTAAGAGTACCTGTAGTAACTCTTTCACCTCTACAGGCTCTTATAGGATCATTCCTGTGCCTCACTTTAAGATTTCCAAAAGAGTTTTCAAATGGGTGGATCCAGGAACAGCTGACAGATTTCCAGGGCTAGTGTCACCACTCTCCTAGATCTTCTCTAGCCCAAGGTGGTAACATGTCTATGTATTTTCTCTGTTGGTTGGGGAAAGTCTTGACATCTTGCTGATGTCAAGTCTGTGCTTCTCTACAGCTGAATCGGAAGACCTGCTGATAAACACTGTGACACGTTTCCCTGGATTTCTGTTTGGAGATCAGAACAGGGAGGGATGGTGTGAGCCCAGTTCTTGTCTCAGTTCTTGATGTGCTGTCAGACTGTGGGTCTGAGAAGTGCAGGTTCCAGAGTTGAGAACATCTCACTCTTTTTAATAAAGACAGTTTTTCCAGAGGAAAAACTTTAGGATGAGAAATTGAAGTAATCATTAAGAAAGCATTAAAATATTTATTTTACGAGATACAAATTATGTTCTTTCAAGTCACCAGTGCGCACAGAAAAATGCCTCATAGAGCTGAGAGTCAAGCTATAAATGAAACTATTACTTGATATACAGGTCTGAAGAAAAATTATAATCATGTCTTCCAATTGAGTAATATTAATCTGTAGGAGCTGACCATACTTATGGCTTAGACAATATGCATCATTTTATTGCTATACATTAACATTTATTTAGTGCAATGCAGTGTAATTTAAGATGATGAGTTCTTGTCATCTTTATAAATGTTAGTTTAGATATTTGAGAATTCTAGAAAGAGAAAATGAAAAGAAATCTCAAGAAGAAAGAGCACATCTTCCAATTTGCTGTGTTTTTAAGTCATGCAAAACAGAGAGACTCCTCTTGTTTAGTGCCTTCTGTGTTTGGCAGGTTTAAAAGTGGTAATTCTGTGATGTTCCTCACCCCTTTGTATGTATAGAAACACATTCACTCCCAATAAATGATTTTTTGCTTTGCAATCTATATGATAGATTAAGTGTTTGCAACTTTTAGTGCCTTATGACTTAGAATTTATTTCAGAAAATGATTCCCCTCTGTCTTTCATGAACCCCTTACCCTTCAACATAAACATTTATCCTTTTGATATGTGACAGGAATTATATTTATCCTGGCAATTAAAACAGATTCCTTCTAACTCCTCTTGTCCTGACCATCCTGTTTAGAGGATGTGGAAGCTCTGGGAGCGCATACAGGTTACTGACTGCTGTGTGTCTGCAGCAGTTCTATACACCCTGTCCTTGTTGTCCCACTGTCCTTAACAAGGCAGGCACAATTAAAGTAGAGATCATGAGCTCTACCCATCACTTTCGGTTGGGAGGTAGTTCCCAATAAGTTAATAAATTAGAAATAAGTTAATAAATTTGGAAACTAATTAAACTTCATGTCTTCCATCCTTCATGTCTTTTTTTTATATCTGGGCAATACACTGAAACTAATTTTGTAATTTTCAGCATGTTCAAGGAAAAATTTTTCCTTTTTATTTATCTGCGGTAGAGTTGCACAATTTACTAATTATTTTCCATTCAGTAGATTCCATGTCTTGAAAACTGTCTGTAAAGTTACTTGTACAAATCACAAAAATCAGCTCTTTGCCTTCTCCTCTAGATGGTTTGCAGCTTTTCAAGAGGCAGTGACTTTATTTTTTTAAACTAATCCCTGAGGAGAAATAAAAGCACATCATAATTTTTCAAAGCTGTCTATGGCTCCCAGTGCTCAGAGGTGTTTAAAGCACAAACCACTACTGCTTGTCAGATTGCAGATTTGTTCGTATGTTATCATTGTAATGTGAGATGGTGGTACTGAAGTACAGCAAACAGAAGGAAGGCATCTGAGTATACTCCCTAGCTTTTTTTTCCATGTCAAATGGGTTTACATACATTGTCTAAAGAAAGATCTTATGTACAATTTTCAGGCAGAAATAATGTACTTTTAAAAGCTTGGATTCAGCATAATTTATATATTGGACTTATAAAAGCCAGTATTTATATATAAGAAAGAAACATTAAAAATAAAATACAGCCTGTTAAAACTTTTAAAAAAAAAGTATGAACTTTTGCCTCATTTCTAAATAATCTTTAGTAGCATCACTGGATTGTTTTCAGGCTGAATGAGTTGGTAACCTGCTAAATAACCTATGTGTTTATATTTGTGTTCACTGAGACAAGAGGAACTTGACAGTAGATTTCAGCAGGTCAGATTTCACATTAAGATTTCCAGATCCCTTTTTCCCTGGAAAATGAAGATTTTGAAACCAGCATTAGAATACCTGTATAGGCACAGGGTTTCATGTTGGTTATCTGCTTAAAAGATACTTTTCCTGATTTTTATTTATTAACTTTTGCACTTAATAATATTACCTGTTATTGTAAAAAGTTTTTTGATTTGGACATAGATTATTAATTCAGGCAATTCGTGCAGAATAAAAATTATATAATGTATTGATTTCCTCTGTATTCCCTCTGAAGGATAAATGTCCCTGTAGGAAATAGCAGACAGTACATTGTTTTCAATGTGAAGCATAATTCACTAGTAAATACAGGAAAATGTCTCAGAATAAGCACTTTTCAGTATAGAAACAGATGGTCACATCACTTGGCAAGCATTCAGCTTTTTTCCCTGAGATGTTTAAATAATGTTTATCAAACAATAGACAGGGATAAAAATCAAGATAGCCTTAAATTTATCTAAAACAGAATGGCAGGCTGCTCTAGAAGTGTACTATAAATAACAATAAACAACTGTTGAATGAAAGTCAATAAGGTGGAAAGTGAATTTTTCTACTGGTTTGTAGAAGTGCATATATCTATATATCTTTTCCTTTAATGATTTGTTCTGTCCTCTTTTCTAGCCCAGAACTCAACATACTGTTTATATATCTGGCACAGTGTAAAATGATTAGAGGCAAAACCAGAAGGCCATATTTTATGTTGTTTCATTTATTTAGATGTGGGATAGGTGAATCCTGACTTTACCTGTCAATCCAACTATAATTATATATGTTACAATGTGAATTTTTTCGTGCAAGTACTCATGCAGGTATGCACATGTGCACACACAAATACAACTAAACTCTTTCTTCCATAGGCTTAGAAAGAATTGCAAGAGATTCAGCCTACGAGCAAGAAGGAAAAGTTCAGTTTGTCATTGATGCAGTATATTCCATGGCCTATGCACTGCACAACATGCATAAAGATCTCTGTCCTGGATATATTGGTCTATGCCCAAGGATGAGCACAACTGATGGTAAAGAACTACTTAGCTATATCCGGGCAGTAAACTTTAATGGTAAGTTACATAGACTCTTTTTTTGGCCTCTCTCTTCTTTAAATGTTTCGGAAGCGACAAGATGTGTTTAATTCTCTATATAGGATACTTCAAGGAATAGTGGAAAACAGGATTAGAAGCAGTTCTCATTTAATCAGAATTGTGAGTTTTTCCACCTGCTCTGAAACCCTGAGTGTATTTTTCATCTTAACATTAAGCTGCTCCCAAAAGAGGCAGATGATAAAAATAAAAATCTGTCTATCAAAATATTCCAATGAAAAGTTGGTATTCTAGAAACAAGTTGAGGACTCATGCAGTCCTATTGACAGATTAAAATCATCTGACAGTGGTTGCTTATATATTTGCAAGAGAATGAATTGATAAAAATACCATTTTGAAAATTGCCTGCTTCTGAAATTAGTTAACAATTTCCTTACAAAAGCTAGGAGTGAGAAGTTTGCTTTCAATGCGCATATTTAAATCTCAAAACACTCTCTAGCAGTTCCAGTTTCTTTTCCATTTCATTGGTTTTGATTCAGTAATTTAGTGAGCTTTAACACAACTACAATATATACTTTTAAACAACACTACTATATATTTTTAAACAGCACTCCATAATATTCTATGCATCTGGGATCTGCCTGCTGGGGAAATGTTACAGATGCTTATACTATTAACAGTAGAGGCCAATAAAGAACAGGATTAATTTATGAATGTAGATTTGAAAAGTGCAGAACGTACTTGATGGTGAAATAAAGTTGCTGAAAAGCTAAATTATTTCATTAGAAGTCATAATTATTGCATACTATATTTACCATTAGTTGCAAAGAAATGGAGCAATGTTCTTTGCTCTGTTTTGTTTGGGGTTGTTTTCCTTACTTAGTGGTAATTCATGTACTACACATACCTTCTAACTATGCAGAGAGAAGCACTGTCTATCACAATTTATTCCAATGACCTCAGCTGCCAGCTTTTCTGAAAAAAGCACAAGGTCATTTTGAATTTAACTTCGGAGTGGAAGCTTTTTTTGCTTTAGGTAATATACCAGACCATTTGGTTGATACAAATGTTGACTGTAGTTCACAGTTTTTTTCTTCCTATGCAATTTTCATGAAAAGGGAATCCCTGTCTCCAGGAATATAAAGTTAGAAGGAGTCTAAATGATTCTATAGTGATTTTAAAGAACACCTGGAACATAATATGTTGCTGGCAAATGGGAAATGTGATGATGACAAAGGCAGGCAGCATATTGTAAACTTTGCAGTGATAATTACCTACAATTCCAGTAGATTTTCTTCTGTGTCTGTGTTGTTGAAACACAAAGTGATCTATTTTCATTAGGTAAGCATGAAAGTTTAGCATAAAAAAGATAAGCTGTACATTTCATATAAAACCTTCTTCTCCCTAGATAATTGTATTTCATCAATAGCTGTCATGATTTCTGTTGCTGACTCTAAGTATGGCAACAAGGGGAGGTGAAAGCATTCTGGACACTAATGAAAAAGAATCTGTTTTTGAAATAGTGATTTACTGAAAGAGAGGAAAAAAAGAAACATATATTCTGTCCCATAGAATGTGCTAAATGTTCCCTGTACTAGGCTACTCCACATTATGTACTGGTGTACCAATTTTTTCGCTGTGTTATATACCTGAATAATTCATTCTCAGACATGCGTTGGGAAGCATAAGCAGAAGACAGTCTTAAACACTTTGTCTTTTCCTATTAATCCAAAATTCCTGTTCCTTCGGGCAGCACTACTGCTGTGTCTGTCAGAGGTGAATATTTACATAGGTTATCAGACCTCCTGTGCTGGACTTGACAGTAGTGCTGCGTGTCGATTTTGGTGTGCATCCTAGGCTCAGTCATTAATAGTGTGCTATATTAAAAATGAGCTGGCACATGAAAGGAAAACCCTGTCTTTCTCAGACATTCAAGGTACGATTTTTTTACCCTAACAATCACAGGATCATAGCTCTGCTGAAGTTGGCACGGACCTCTGGGGATCACCTGCTCCAACCCTCTGCTTAGTTTAGGATCAACTCGATGAGGTTACTTAGGACCATGCCCAACCAGGTGTTCAATATCTACAAGGAAGAAAAATCCCCCAGAATTCTCTCTGAGTAGTCAGTGCCAGCATTCGTTCATTTTCACAGTAAAAAAATAAAAAACCCCTTATGATTATTTTCTCTGTATTTTATAATTAAGCTTGTGCTCTTCAAGGTGATAGTAATTTCTAATACCAAGAAATAACTGGCATTTTGGAGACAGACAGTTTTTATTCAATATAACAATTTCTCCACACAATCCTACCCTTATGCATATTAAACTAACTCTTCACCTCTCTCAGTTCAATCTATCCCTCTTAGCCAAGGTAGTACTCACTGGGGGCAAGTCCAATTAATATGCTATCACATTCAACTTAGTGAGTTTCACATCACAAAGTGTGATCTGTATTATGAAGGACACCTGTCTGCCTTATGGAGGGTATTTGCAAGGGTAAGAAAATATACATATTTCTGTTTATGGGAGTAACTGTTTTGTTTGGATTGCAAGAAATCACTTTGAACTGTGTTGATTTTTGTTTATTTGGTTTATTTTAATTTAAAAAATATGAAAATTTGTTCCCCTGAAGGATTCATCGTTGTAATATTCCATGACACCTTTATGACTGAAGGGTGATCATAACCGCCAGCGCACAGTGCACTGATGTGATTATTACGACATTTGTTTCTGCTTAGATGTTCTTTCAGTTGTGTGCTAAATACAGAAAATCTCACAGTCCATCATGATTTTACAGTGGATAGAACATCTTAATTTGTATAGAAATGAAGAAATTTGTTTGTACATGAGATGTGAGTTACTGTAGACTTCTGTTTTACTGTTGCCTATGTTTTTCATAGGACAGCTAGGAAAGTATGTGTCTAAGACCAATACTTTTTCATTTATAATGTTTAACAATTGATTTAATTTTGTAGGAAAAGAAACCTCTGACATGTAACTGGTACAACCTATTGCTGTGTACATCTAAAGAGTCTTTAATAGGAAAATATAAAAGCAGTGTGGTGAGATACAGCATACTTAGTTCCTTGGATTCTTGGTGGTCAGTGTTAGTGGACCATAACCAGCCCTTTCTGTTTCTTTAATCAAAGAATACTTAGACCTTTCAAAAGTTTCACAGTTCTACTTATCTTTCTTTTTCCCAGACAAAAAGTGAATGTTATCACTTTATGCTGTTCTTATTTTAATAAGGTGTCACATTTGAAAGATTTTTCCTACCACTCTCTGTATCCAAATGAGATATTTATGTGAAACTGGTGTTTCATATTTAAAGCTGTGCAAAGAGAAGAGTTTTTCTTTTAATTAGGTTTATAAATGGTGATATGCACAATAGTAATTGTGGCATGATTCAGTATGTTCTATCACATTACTTTAGTGCTCTCATTCTATTTAATTTCATTATTCTGTCTACAAAACAAACAGATTTTTTTAAGAGTTTTTACCCTGGCATGTGTTGAGTGCTTCATGAGAAGTGCTGTGCTGACTTCAATACAAGTGCTCATCATTTAACAGAAGCAGGACTTGAGCATGCATTTGTGGTGGATGGAAGTGTTTCAGAGGTGTTTTTTTTCTGGTTTTAAGAGAAAGATTTGTCTTTGCACTTTCTTCTAGATAAAGAATGACAGCACAGATACAGTGCTATTTCTTGTGCAGGAATAAAACACATTCTCTCTCTCTACCCCCTGCCTTCCACTCCCCTCCCTCTCTTTATAGGCAGCATATAGTGTAGTCCATCTTTAGTCATATATTTTTATTTATATTTACATTAACACACTTTAATATTCCCAGGGATAAATTGCAAGAAAACATTCCACACTTTAACACAATATATTTACAGATATTACATTATGAGTCTTACACTTAATCATGAAGCTAAGGGCAGCACTTGACCTGTACTCTCATACATGCAAACAGATCTCGTTTGCCTTGGTGGGCTATTTATCCAGAGGATTAACAGGGATAATTGCTACTTTGACCTTTTTGTGTGTGTGAATCGGGATAATTGAGAAGGAAGCAGAGCAAAGGTGGAAGCACTCTCTCTCCTCCATCAGTGCTTAGGTAAATGTTGTCTGCTTCTTCAGGAGGACACTGCAACATCACTTCCTTCTCCTGGTGAAGAAAAGACTTAAAATATATTCAGAGTGTGCAACCTTTTGTTCAGTCTTCCCTGGACAAAGTTAAGCACTAATGTTGCTTGCTGGGATCTTTTGACAAATTTACAATAACACTGGAAGAGGTTACCTGAAGAAGTTGTGGAGTCTCCATCTTTGGAGACACTCAAAACCTGCTCTAGCTGAGTCTGCTCTAAGCACAGGGGTTGGACTAGGTGATATCCAGAGATTCCTGCCCACCTCAGTCATTCTGTGATTCTGTAACATTAGCTGGACTTGAAAGAAAGAAAAGTATATAATTTAACCCTACTTTACAATGTTTTACTCTGTTCTTCTGGAATTAATTTTGTAATCTAAGTGGACTAGTAAGTCTTGCTGCTATTTGGTTTTTAGATATGTTAGTTTAATGCCTTTGAGAAAAGATTTATTTTGACTGCAAACAGACACACACATGCATGCAGTGTTAACCCTGTTTAAAAAGGAAACATCCAAAAAATTCATCCTGAAAGGGCAGAATAATACCAGACAATGAGAATAAAAGAACAGAAACTAGCAGCCAACTCAAAATAAGATGTTGACACTTGTAAACTAAAAATTGATGATCACTCTACATTGTAAGATTTTCTTCTGAGAAAACAGTATCTATACAGGACATTAAAAACAAACAAAAAAACAAAGAAAAGAATAAAGGAAGAATGAGATTTCTCATGGAGAATTTTGAACCCTCCAGAGAATCATTATTGTGGAATCATCTGTTTACAAAATTAATCTTCTACTGCTATCTTTTGAAGTTGCTAAGACATCAATCTATGCAAAACTCTCCTGACTTAATATTCAGCTCAGACTATTTTAAATGTTTTCTTGAAGAAAGCTGACACCTCTCTATTCTTTCACTGAGTATAAAATTTGCATTCTCAAGTCATTATTTATCATTAAAACAGAAGCTTTAAAATGGTACACTTTCAGGCTGATGAGTTTTGACATTTTTTTGAGGCATAAAGCACAATAGAACTAAATGTCCCACATAAAAAGTACCGGGCTGTGCTTCTCTCTTACATTTTTAAAAATCCTACTCTCAAGTCTATAACTACCCACAGAGAAAAAAAGAAACAAACCATTTTTAAAGTGGTTGAAGTTGGGCACACCTTGCATTTTTTGCAAGTTATTAGTTCTTGTAGGCAGTTGATAATTTAGGAGTATGTAATGTCAGAAACACTGCTACCATATTCTGATAGAGTTAAAAACTATCTGAGTATAATATGAGATAGTAGTAGATGAACAGATGAGATAGGGACAAATAAGATTAACAATGAGTTGGGAAGGGCTGAACTCTGCTGACCTTGCTAGGATTCACTGTGGTAGAAAATCTAGGTTTGCTAATCTATACCATGCTGAAAAATAGATACTACTTTCAGCTGTAGAAGTGGGAATGTCAGGAGGAATGTCTGCTGCAGTTTTATTAAGATCTGTGATGTTTGTTCTGTCATAATTAAATTATATGTCATAATTCTATGTAATTTGTTTTTTTAAAAATCTTGATTGTACAGAGGAACATTTGAAAACATAGACCTAAATTCATAAAATCCCATAATTCAAAATGCTTTTCATGTACTTTTGTCATGGTTTCATAGTTGTCTGACTTGGCTTGTGAATGCACTGGGGACTATGGCAGACCATTTGTACAAAGAATCTCGATGTCTAGTTTCCCAACCTTTTTGTTAAAAGAATAAAGGAATTGTTACAACTGCTAATTTATTATTGGGGATAAGCAGGCAATGATTTCAAATAAATTCTGCTTTGGCATGTTAATTATTTCAATGAAATTAATCCAGGTGGCTGTACAAGAAACTAAAATTGCACAGTGATCTGAATCACTCTTAATGGATTTAAGTAATGTATGGCCATAATGTGAACATGCACAACAGGCAAAGCTTGGAGCTGCTGTGATTTTGAGGTACCTCACGAATCCATGTGATTAAAATCAGTGATTATGAAAACGCTGGGTGTGAAATTAGAAGGTAGAACCTAAAAGCAAGTGCAATTTATAGCTGTGCTCCTGCTTATGTACAGATAAGTACTGATTAATGGAGCAATATATATGCTCCACATACAAAATTCATGATGTAGAACTTGACTGAGGTCAATTTTGTTTTGAGGAACAAGGTCTAATTCATAAGGTATTTTAATAATTAATATATAAAGGAAGGTGGTAAAGGATTTACCCTCATTACCCAATGAAAATTGATTTGCGTCTCCTGATGGGTAAGTATATTCAGATATATTAGACTACAGTTTTTTAATATGATCAAATTAAAAACTCAAGATATAGTACAAATTAACCTTTGCTGTTCCCAGTGAAAAAGTATCCAACTGCAAAGAAACTGGATCCATATTGCATGGGGTTTTTTTATGTTTTAGTCAGTGTAAGAAACATCACAGTCTTTTCAAGCCCTTTGGATATCCTTACCTTTATTAACAGGAAGAAGGTCTGCTTCATGTTTTGAGGAAAAGAATACCTTGACAAGCTTCCTAACTTGAATGTTGAAATTTAAAATCTCCTCTTAAATCTATGAAATCAAGCAAGAATGTTTGTACAAGTTTTTAATTTTCCCATATGTTGATTTATGAACCGTTTGATAAGACAACAGTTCTGCAAGCCATCAGGAAAATTGTGAGGGGAAATGGAATGGTTTTTAGTACCTCTGTAAGCGAATAATGTGAGCCTTTTCCATTTTCCTACAGGAACTTTTATTTACAAAATGAAATTAGACACTTTAGAGAGAATATCAAGGCAAAAAAGGCAACAAGGGTTTCATTAAAGGTATTTGATATTTTAAGTAAGTTGCATTTATAATTCATTCATGTGAAAAATTATCTATCTGGTAATGCCCAATATGTGACAAACTCAAAAAATAGAGAATTCTTCAGGGAGATCCCTCTCAGTGAAATTATCTTGAAAAATCTTTAATATAAGGAGGTAAACAACAATTTCTTTATTTTAAAGGGAATGACAGTGTAAATAGGTAGACTAAACACTGTAGGGTAGGGATTACAGTCAGGAGAGAATAAATTTATAATTAACAGACATTGGTGACATCATCAGACAGCACTGTTTAGTTTTGCTACTCTAGGGAGATGTACTCAGCAGTAATCAGTTAAGTTCAGTTCTACAGTCAAAGCAGTACTTCAAGAGCAGGATTCAAGAGCAAGTTAGATGGGCTAGAACTTGTTTCCAGATGTCACCTTAGCAAAAACAGGGAGAATCTGAGCAAACTAAGCAGGACATTCAAGAGGAAAGTGACAGGCTTCAGTTCATCCCTTACAGGCTGATAGGTTTCCCTCAGTTTCAGTATCTGGTGAAGTCTACTGGAAGTGTCTCATTCTTCATATAGCTGATGGGAAAGACTGATACCTCTCAAGGCAACCAGAGAACCAGCCTGTTCATTTGCATTTAAGCACTATAGCAACTCATCTACTTCTGTATGTTGTCTGCAGACAGCTATGAGCAAGAGATTTTCTCAAAGGCTGGTTAAAGCATTTCTAATAGTATGAAATATTAAGTACGTGGAAGATAGTTTCTATTAAAAGCTTCTCTACTTCATCAAAGGAAGCATTTCCTATTATTTCTGAGGATTAAGTTATCCAATAGTTTTGGCCACACACCAGATTATGTTTTATGCTGAAGAGATTGGACCCAAAATGTTGCTCCACATAGTCTTAGACAAATCTCTTCCTCGTAAGCCTGAAATAATAGATTTGATGCACAAATTCCTGAGGTGTTCTAATTTAAATAGAGACTGTTTCTCTCAATTCTTCTATTATCTCTATCATCACGATTGAACATTTGATAATTAAAAGGAAAATAATTTGTGGCAAAGATTTTAGTTGTAAAACTGTGGGTTCTATGCATAGCACATTTTCAAAGTGATAATACACTGGTGAGGCTTCCATATTAACATCTTTCAATTTGTGCCAATTTCTTTAGGTTATCAACTTTTAGAATTACATCAACATTTAATAAAAAACATAGTTTGGAATATAGGAAATACAGAATACTCATTATTAGTAGATTTTCAAGCCTGAATTCTTTTAAACCAAGTCATAGCAGTTGACACAGACAAATTAATTTGAAAACAGTGCTTCTCTCTATTGCTTACAGCTCTATTAACAATCAACTTGGCTGGTACTCAAATACATTTTTATTTGCTGGTAGTTGTGTTACTTATGTAAAGATAAGATTTTTAGAGGATGTACTTCTACATTTCTTTATTTCACATTCTGAACCAGAAAATCTCAGAAATATTATGTTTGTCAACACTAGGTTTATCAAGTTTCAACTATACTATATTCAGCAGAAAATTTAGTGTTTATTTTAATGGGTCTGGAACACCGGTGTTCATCAACTGTAGGGGAAACCAGCTGTAAAATAGTGGTACAGCCTAACAGTTTTAAAGAATTTCTGAAAAGGTAAGAGAAAGCAAAATCCAGGTCAGTTGGCAAGTAAACAGATAGAAAAAAAATTGCATTTACAATTGCGTGTTTTTATTATGAGTATCGTCTAGTCACTTAGATGTGGCTTCCAGTTTGAGTTTCCAGTTGCACTTGCTCTATGCTGGAAGATAGTTCCTAAGAACTTGGAAAGCATCCTAAGAATGTAGTGGTTACCTGAGCTGTCTGAGGAAGACAAAAAGGCAGAGAATAGAGTTGTTCAGACTTCGTGGAAAGAAAGTAAGTATATATCACCCATGCACTGTATCCTGCTGCCTCCTCAGAATTTATTTTCTTCCATAAACTCATCAAACTCTAAAATAAGAAGAAATGAAAAATTCTGTGTGTTGCATCTTATGGAGACCTCAGTATTATATTTCTACCCTTTGACTGTAAGGCTAAGCAAACAGATATAATCACAGAAGAGATATTGTTGCTCAGTCTGAGCTCCAGCTGGATCAATGTTTGGTTTTCCCATTTGACTCTGTAGCTACCCTAGGGCTACCCTGGTCTTGCTCCAATATAGCTTGATCCTGAGTTGAGAGACAGAAATGTATTGGCACTGTTCCTGTGTCACACAAAATCACATTTTATAAATATATCCCTAGGTAGCATTAAGTCACAACTCATAATATGGCCAGTTATGGTAGCTGTGTCCCACTTTTTAGAGGTGATTATTATGCATTTTAAAAGAAAGCAAAAATGATATGTTTTTGTGAACCTGAAGTCATCATCTGCATGCAGGATATCCAGCTACAGGGCAGTTAGACTCCTCAAAACATGCCAGACTGTGCAAACTTGAAAGCCTCAGTTAGTGCAGGCTCTGCTGTGGTTCTTTCAAGTCCTTACCCAGAGATGTGAAGAGAAAGCCTCAGGATATTAGAGTCCACTGCTTATCATGTTAGAGAAAAACAACTAAAGGTGCTTGGAAATAATCCTTATATTGACATACAGCCACTGTGGGAAGATTTCTGCCAAGCCAGCTGGCATTTAAAGGCTCCTGCTCTTGATAGTTACAAATTGTTGTATTGATCCTCCCTTATACATGGACTAACTGCAGCTCAAACACTGATAATTTTTTCTCTGTTTTTCACTTTCACCATTTCTTACCAGCAAGGGATACGGTTTATGCACAATGTGCTTAGGCAGGTTTTTTTCTTATCCAAGCATAAAATACATGTGGTTTTGTTCTTCATATAATAAGTGAATTCTCCTAAGCCTTGTATAGATAAACAGAAAATTCTGAGGCGTGTGTAAAGTAAAAAAAAAAATTAATGTTCAAGCAGATGTTTCCAAACCTAAGTTGCTATTTCAAGTTCCTAGTGCTTACATCAATTTGCACAGCTAATGTGAAGGCATAAGCGTAGATGTGGTTTAGATATAGTGTTTTAATGAATTATTACATGGTACATACACACAACTGGCTGTTATCTCAGTCCACCAAATCTTTGAAATAAAGACATGAACTATTCTCTCTAAATAAAGACTCTGAACCCATATTCAGAGGTAATTTAATTTATTTTGTTTTGAAGAGCAGGAACTCACCTGTCCTATGGAGATGAGAGGTTGTAGCTGCTAAAAATAAATAAGAGTGGAAGAGAAACAAGGCAGCAAATGGCATCTGAGAAGTCCAAATTGTCTGGTTTGTATTCATATACAATCAAAGATTTCCTATGAAGATAAGCTGCTAATAGACACTGAATGTATATGGCAGAGAATGACACCAGTCACTTGAGAATCACAGACTATTTTTCCATGTTTGGAGAAGATGTGGCAATTTCTTTTTATAGAAGTGGCCCATTAAAACCTGTAGACACATGGCCTAGCTCCATGGCCAGTGTCTAATAATCTGAGTGCATGCCATGCCATGTCAATCTGTATAGCAAAGAGATTGTTATGTACTCCTAACAAAATATATTGGAGTCAGGTTTTCCAACATCAAACACTTTAAACATGTTTTCCTAATGTATGGGCTATTGTATTTCAGTAGTTCATGGAATAGTATAGTATATTCTAATTCTGAAGTCATTAGATGCTAAAAAATACCCACAAAACCAAAGCTATCATAAAACAGTTCAATTCTTACACTGGATTTAAATAATAATACAAAGCATAGATGGCCTTTAGAAAAAAAGTTGTTTACCCTATATCACCTGACAAAACAAACCAAGCATTGATATAAGGATTTTTCTTTTTATCTTTTGTTTTATTGTTTAATTATTTGATTTTGGTCTGAATTAGGCTAAAATTCATTTTATGAAGAAAGAGAATCTCTCCAGGCCCTACAGCTGTACTGGTGAGGGATATTCTTATCAATTCAATCACTAATGAAAACCAGCATTTAATTGACATTCCTGTCAAGGATGCTAATTTCATTGAACAATTGCAAGAAACTCCTTTTGTGGCTCTGGTTCTTGAGTGAAAACCTCTGGGAAATCAGTCCCAGGAATGAAGTTTCTTAACATCCAATACCGCTAACCTTCAGGGCGAGTCCATCAGAAATTTGGGCAGGGCTCTCTTGTGCCAA
This sequence comes from Acropternis orthonyx, assembly GCA_035583155.1. Lineage (NCBI taxonomy): Eukaryota > Metazoa > Chordata > Aves > Passeriformes > Rhinocryptidae > Acropternis > Acropternis orthonyx. The sequence continues at coordinate 19,971,719 of JAWWEU010000040.1, forward strand.
AATAGTGCAAGTCAGCAGAGCTGAGAGTTGCCTCTCTCAGCATCCAGGATCCCTGTGAGTTTGTAGCTGCAATTCTCTTGATTTCTGTCCAGAGGGGACAACTCATCAGAGAAATAGACAAAAAAAGGAGTGTGTCTCTGCCTCTTGGGTCTGAGCTGCAAGGGGAGTGAAGAAGCTGTGTGCCTCACTGGTTGGGCTAAGGAGCTTCTGAACAGGGAAGTGTAAGTGCTGGTCTTTCAGTAACTGAGAAGTGCCAATCTGTGCCACTTGGACTATTCTTAGATAATTAAATTCAACTAAGGTCTTGGTCACTAAAACGCACACCTGAAATCTGACCCTTCCTATTTTTCCTTTTCCTATAAAGAGGTCATCCTGTTTCATATGGGTGATTCTCAGATTGTGAAGTGCTTGGAGTGTGCAATAACACAGACCTCGTAAATTTAGATGTACGGTGGTTAAATGGGAGATGGTCGTGAAAGAGAATAATTCTCCTGAGGTTCAATGTCTTCAGAGATTATATATAGATATTTTACTGAGACTCATATATAAAAAAATAATACAGGTCTATTGTTATAAACTTTTACCTTTATTTTCTTGATTTTGTATGAGCATCTGCCACTCCTGCTGTTGTAAGGATAACTAAAAATATTCTTAGCTTTACTTCCTTGCTACTTCTTCTTTGTCCTCCCTCAGAAGACCCTCTGTCAGAATCAATAACAACCAGATCAATGAAAAAATATTTTGAAAATGTAAATCTTTCATCTGCATAGTCCTGAGTTAACTAATGATTTCTAACGGAGTATTAAATAGGAATGAGCGCAGATCTTGATATGAATTGCTGAACAGATATATAACAAGAGGGATTCTGAGGAGGGAAATGTTGAAAGGTGATGAAACCTGACAATAATAGAAGACTGTGGAAAAAGCACTGAGGGTGAGAACAAATGAACATGACTCCTATAGAACAGGGTCACAAGCCTCAGCCTGAACAATATGATTTGTTGCCAGGAAATGGAAAGTAATAAGGTTAGGTAGAGGAAAACAGAAGGGCTTTAACTTCAGCAGATTGACACGCTACAAATATTGAACAGTAGATAGATTAGAGGCAAGGGCTATTTATAATGGTATTGCTTTTTTCATTTTTCCCCCATGAGAAATAACAGCAAGCAGTACAGACACATGATGATGTAGGTGATAAAAGATGCAGTTTCTCCTAGCATTGTGAAAGGTAGTAGCAAAACTAGTATGATGTATTTGGTTTGCCTTATTTTGTGTGTGTGTGTCATGCAACTAGAGTAAGTGGAAGAGGGGACAAGTATAGAAATGGAATAATACAAGAACACAGAGACTTTAGCTATTTATATAGTCAAACAGTATAGAAATAGAATTCAATTTATTTCACATAAGGTATGAAGGGTGGAGATGTCTACACATGAACTAGTTGATTACGCTGCTTTTACAGTGAATGAAGAGAGATTCACTTACTGGGGAATGGTTCACCTCATCATTTACTTCTCTAAAATACACCAGAGAACTGTGCTGTAGAGATGCCTCCACTGACAGCCGAGCAAATCTATAAAACTCTATCAGCTTTAGTTGTATATTACCAAAAACAGGTGAGAGGACTCCAACAGTATTCTGGATTTGGGGGGAAAAAAGAGCTTGAGGATGGAAGCTAGGAGTAAAGTGGTGAGTTATTATTGTAAATCACCTCAAGGGTGTCTACCAAATGAAAGAAGAAATGGAAGAAACTTGAAGTAGGTCAAAAGCCGTATGATAACACTACTTTGCAGAGAGATATTAATCTAATTATCACTAACAACCCAGTAAAAATAACCATAAATTATTTAATAGTAAAATTAGGCTACTATTTTGTGTCTGCTTTAAAAGCAGTGAAAGGAGAAGCAATCCACATGGAATTCTTCCCTGTATGCACAGAGATTGTATAGGCTATTAAGACATATCCAAATGATAAAATCTTATGGACAAAACTTTTAACATTGAAGAAGACAGTTCAAATACATCTTTTCAAACAAGATTTTAAATTATACCAACATGGAAAAAAAAACCTTTAAAACTGAAAATAATCTGCAGGTTGCAATCATGACAATGGGAAAAGGAGAAAGCAGCTCAGCAAACATAAAAATAAAATTGGTCACAAAAAGCCTACCAAAACCTGTAGGAAATATTGGTGGATAAAAGCATGTAAATGCAGATGATAATATATTGTGTGTCTGTAGAACATTTAAGACAAGTAATTCTGACAATAAGTGACAGGCATTGGCAGGTCTGAGGAACTGAACAAAAAATGTGGATGGGAACAAACAGCGATACTTACAAAGTTATTTATTGTTTGTATCTCAAGCAAACTGAAGAAGTTACCTGGGGAAAAGAACTGAGTATAGTAGAAGAGTCTTCTGTTTAATTCTGGAGACTCTGGGGAGCCCAATGAGATAGTGCTCTTTTTCGCTTGTCATTTGTCAACACTCTGCAAAAGAAAGGAAGACTGACAATTGTAGCTATAGAAATGAGGAAAAGAGTTATAAAATTCATTGTTCTGTAGCATTTACCCTGTCCATTCTTATGGCATCTGTCCATCCAGTGGAAAATTACCAAACCTTTCCAAGAAAGAATGCAGCATATTCTAAGAAATATATGCAAAATCATTTGAAATGTGAGTGAAAAAGAAACAAGAATGAGAATGTATACAGAAAACTGTAAACTACATTTAGAAGAGATGAATTTAAAAGTTTAATAATACATTGTCTTAAATGACTTACATGATGGCCTATTTAGGAATCTGAGAAGATCTATATAAAATCATTGCAAGATTTACTGATACTGTAACAAGGAAGGTCTACAACATAAGATTGGGGAAAAGTTTGGATAATATAGTGAATATCAATGTAATTATATTAGAGATAAAAATATGAAGTAAAAATAATGTTTCAACATTACCAAGGTAGATAATAAATCCTTAATGTGCCTGAAGAAAGAGACTGAAGAGAATGACAGGAATCTAGTGTGAGATTTGTCTGAACTGTTACACATTCTCTTTTCTCTTGTATCTAGAAACACATGTACTCTGTACTCTTAGCAAAGTTACTGTTGTTAGCCTGTAAATGCATTAGAATACACACATAATCTTATTTTTATTGCCTCGGTTCCTAAGATCACACAAATTCTGTAATGTGGTATTTGATCTCATTCCATGTTACCATCCATCTTCATGCTATAGTTGCATTTCATTAGGACATCTATGCCCACAAAGAGCACGTTTTTGCTGTTTGAGAGCACAGTCATTGGTGAAAACACTAAAATTTTCTGAAGTAGACTCTGAAGAACTGCACAGGGAGCCCACCAATACCAAACACTTTTAGCACAACCTGTTTGATCTCCTTTTGATCCACTTTACAGTCCCACTTCTGATGCCCAACTTTTCAATTTTAATTAGTCATCTCCCATGGAATAAAACTGGGAAATCCAATGAGATTATATCTGCTATGCTTTCCTTGTAAATAAGTAAATAACTTCACTGTCAAGGAAACATACCAGGATCATTGGCATGATCCATTTCTGAAAAATTTATGTAGCTTTTATCCTCATTTGCATTTCTGCCTGTATCATCTACAGAGATTTCTATATGGGTAGAAGAACTATTGATCATGAAAATGCAGCCTGAAAGACTACATCAATAAAGTATAAAAAGAGGAATTAAGAATCTGTTTGCAGAAATAAGAGATTTATTTGTAGATAAGTGATTCTTGCACAAACCTCATTCTAGTTTTTGTGTGTTCAGAGTTGCCCCTTGAGAATATAATGAAATTGTTTTGGGAATCCAGTCAAACAATATGTGAGGAAACCTGACCTCAGTGAAATTTTTTCACAGACCATCAGGCAATAAACAAGGTTTTCTGAAGCACTAATTTCAGAGCTGACTCTGCCTGCTGGCAAACTGGATTTAACTAGTGGTATCTGGAGACATGTTAATGAATTTCAGATTAACACAAGTGCTAAACCTAATGCCATAATTAAGAAAGGCCTGCCAATCACTGCCTCATTTGCACTGGCACAATTTATTCTGTAGACTTCTGTTGCAACATTAGCATCTAGTATGGACTGCAGTTAATTGCTAAATGGATCCTAAAAGAGTAGTTCACAGGAATGAGAAAAATTACTGTAACAGAAGATTTTTACAGCCCATTCCATTGTGTATATCTTAAGGTTATATAATTTTTTGTGCAATTTTCTGCACTTACCTGTCCACCCTCATTCCTGGGAGCAAGTCTTCTAAAAAGTAGCACTTCAAAAAATATGTGTGTCTTTTAATTAAAATTACTTATGTTAACTTCTGGGAATATTTGGTGCATAGTCATAGAATCCTTCAGGCAGTAAAAGATCTCCATCTGTAACCAGACAAGATCTGTGGAATTGCAACAAAGGTTTTCACTCTCTCTGTGAGATACGTTGTTTTTTTTTTCCATAAATTCATTGGATCTGTTACGTGTGTTTTATTGTCTGCATCTTTCTCTATTGCTTTAGTTGAAATGGTAAGAGCCATTGTAAACTTAAATTGGCTGTGATTATATATACTTTTTATATGCTTTCGAAATTAGAAGAGAATTATTTATTCGTTTCTAATCTAGAGCTGCATTTTTGCAGAGAGATTTGTTTCCATTTACATATATCTGCAGGTGTTTATTATTCAATCTTCTAAAGTGAAAGCATTATAAATTTCCATGCCAGAACAAGTGTAAGAATCATACATGTTGTAACAGTGCTTTGACTACAGGTGCAATTTCCTAAATGCCTGAGCCTTGCTTATCTCCTCCAACACAAAGCTGTTGAGGGCTGAGGTCCTGAAGCCTTTCCACCGGGGTGACAATTAATAATATGGGTGTCTCATGAGTCATCTTCCTTTCTCATTTCCCATTGTGTAGTCTGCATTGCACAGATTCACACATAAGACAATACATGCATAGAATTATAAGATCCCTTTGCTTTTAAAGATGAGGTTCATAAAACACATTAGCTTCATTTTTCAGATACTCCTCATTTATATTTAATAGTAGGAAATGAACAGCAAAGGTGGCTCCCTGTGGCTGTTTTACACCTTTCCCGGCTTGCTGATGCAACCAAATGGTTGCAAATATTCATGTCATTGTTATTGATCATTTACAACTTTCTGAAAGTCTGAGATCATTAGACCTCAGAATCAGATTTACTGCTCAGAAAACCAGGCTGGTCCTCTGGTCCAGCCCCTTCTGCTCAGAGCAGACTGAGCTACAGGCTGCTCAGGTCTGCAACCAGTTGAATGTAAAGTACTTCCAGAGATGGAGACTCCTCAACATCTCAGTGCAATCTATTCCACTGTTTGGCTGCTTGCACACTGAAAAAGGTGGGGGTTTTTATGCTTAAACACAATCTTCCCTGGTTTGTTATGTGCCCATTGCCTCTTGTCCTGTCTCTGGACATAACTGAGAAAAGTCTGTCTCCACCCCATTAGATATTTATATGTGCTGATATAAAATTCCCCTCTGATGCATTCCCTTCTCCAAGCTGAAAAGTCTCAGCTCTCTTAGATATTTCTTGCATGACAGGTGCTCCAAGCCCTTTAGCATCTTTGTGGCCATTTGCAGTACTCACTCCAGTATGTCCATATCTCTTTTTCTGACAGGCTCAGAATTGGACACAGCTGTGGTCTCACCAATTCTCAGGAGACAGGAAGGACCACCTCCTTAACCTCTTGCTCAGACTCAGTTCCTCATGTGCTATTAGCACACTGACCCTGTTCTGTAGTTTCCCATCAGAAAAGGAACTTTCCTCTTGCTTTGCTTTTCTCAGGTTTTGACAGAGTCTCCATTTCTGCACCCAATAAGCACAGACCCTTCCTACCCTTCCTTCATCATAGCTCCCCTCTACTTGGTGATGTGGATGCTCCCCAGCACAAAATCTTGGGCAGGCAGGAAGCCCATCATCCCCTGGCCCCCCTTCAATAATGGGCCTGCAGAGGTGCATCATCATCCCTTCTGAGCCTCTGATATACTGGGAGAGATGCTGAGGCGTGTGCTGGGGACACACTTTGTCACTTACCCCCACCACTGCTGGCACACAGACGCTCCCCTCAGCAGCAGGGTTTCCAGGCAGCTTTTGTGTGCCCTCTGAAGAAACTGCTCCTCTGGGAACTGCATGCTGGGCTGGCCCTTACACACGTCTCTCCCAGCACCTGCTAAACAAATACTTGGCTCTCCTTGCTCAAAGCACCCTTTGATGATAAACAGCTTCATTACAAGCTACTGGAAGCCACAAGCCCTGTGGCTGCCTTTTACCAGTGCAGCAAGCACCCTGACATTCCTCTAGGAGTTCCAAGGAGTCCCCAGCCACCGCAGAAGGGATTGACAATCTACAAGTGAAACCCCAAAAATGCTGAGTAACCTGCTGTGTCTGATGCCTGCCTCTGTTAGCTCTGTTTTCCTTGTCATTCCTGTTCCCTTGGCTTTTTTTTTTAACCCTGAAAGTGGATGAAAGAAAAAAAAAAAAGGTATCCCTCTTTGTATCTGGTTTAAGGTTCTTTTATGTTACCAAAGTATTTGAGCTTTGCATGTATATGAAGAGGAGCTGTTAACTATTACCTCTGGAAATTGCAGGACATTGTTAAATGGACTTCTACTTACTTGGAACCAAACTAGTTCATTCCTCTTCATGATCAGTAGTACCTTCATTTACAAGGATAGAGGTCTTACTCTACAGGAACAACTAAGTAATATACATAAATATGTTCAGATTTTTACCTATTATGTGTTCCCAATGAAGTGTTAAGACACAATGGTGCTGGTATACAGTATTGTTGTGCGGTCCTTGGGTGTTACAGGGATATCATGACAATTTATTTCACCTGGTAAATCTTTAGTGGTGTCAAAGAAAAATGAATTTCAATATTGTCTTGTAGAATATCAAATAACATAAAGAGATTTAAAAATCCAAGTTACAGCCTTCCATTTAGGCAAGGACTTAAAAGTGCTCTTAAGGCATAAAATTCAGTTAACTATCTGTGTAAAGTTATATATGTGCCTAAATGCTTTGTTAGTGGTCACCTTTAATGGAATTGTAAGTAGCACTCAACTGGCAGAAATGTGATAAAAATGCATTTTAAGCATGAGAATAACTACTCTTGACAATAAATAGAAATAAATTTGACAATATAAGAAGCTTCCTGGTGGCAATGATCTGAATATATTTTCTTTCAGGAAGTTTTAAGTAACAAAAGATGTATGTATAAACAATAAAGATGACATACAAGTGCTAGAGATACAATTTCAGTTGACAAACACATAATTTTTTTCTTCAAATGTCTTATCTGCTCCGTATTTACAACTAAAGGACTTTATTCAGAGTTAATGATATGCCCTTTTATTAACTTGCTAGAGGTTCTGAAGTGACTGATGCTGATCACTGAACAGAATTATACTCATTTGCTGTCAAAGGACAATGAGGTTTCCAGTCAGAACCATTGAGATGATCAGGCATGAGTAGAGACCCCAATGACAGAAGGGAAGAGGAGGGCTGCTTCCATCCATAAATCATTGTTGCTGCTTTGAACTGCTTGCCTTACGGCTCCTTACCCACTGCAATTCCAACACTAGAAGTGCAGTGAAGACATGACAGTCTCAGATGTTCTTGGATATTTTGTCAGTGACTTGAGAAGTTCATCTTCTGAAAGAGTACATGGGCTGTGTTGTTGAAAGAGAGAATATCAAACCAGCATCTTCTCCATAATGCTCAGTATTTGCTCTGGTTTTATAAATACTTAATAACAATGTTAATGGAGAAAGTCACTGAAACCCAGTAAAAAATAGAAAGATGACAAAAAAGTGACATAATTAAATTTAAAATACCTATTGATCTTAGATGCATGCTTCTTAGCCTTAAGTCCTAATGCAAAACTAAATCACTTCTTGTGCAGACTTACATATTTCCCTTGGGCTCACCTCAGACATAGAGGTGTTTGAGTTAGCAGTCTGGTTATGACTGAAATGTGATTCAGAATAACTTTTAAAATTTGTCAGACAGGTTTCTGTGGGTTCTGACGTGAAAATTGAACATTTCTGTTTTCATTCCAGACACATAACATTGTGAGGCTCCCAGTATTTGAAACTGAAAGAAAAAGGAGGTTTTAGCTTGTGATTTGTTCCTTTGCTTTTTCCAATATTAGTTCGTTGGTGCCTTTGAGGATATGTTGTTCTTTGCTGGATGTTTTCAGTTTGTTTATCTATTTTTAATGGAATCAGTATTACAGTACATTAAGCAGTAATGTGTGAATGTACGTCTAAGGAAGAATGACATTTTTCAACTGCTTTCCTAGAAGCCAGTTATATGTGCTTTTAAATTCACATTGTTACTCCTCATATCTATATTCAAAATTCAGAAATTGATTTCACGATTTTCATAGTTTCAGACCTTGAGTAAATTCTCTGGTCAAGTTTCACCACAAGTGAAGCCTAATTGTTAGTTTTACATATAGTTCTTAAAAGTATGTTACTATATTCTACACTGTGACTTAGTCCATAAGCTTCTACTTGTGTAGTGACATAATTACCAATAAATGGAGGATCATAAAAGTAGTATAAAATAAATTTGGAAGTGATTTTGAAGAACTATTGCTTCTATCCTACTACCAAAATCAGGATTAACTGTATGATTTTCGCTGCTAACAGATACTTGTTCAGCTTGTTCTTGAAAAATGTCTGCTAGGGAGACTACACAGCCCTTGCAGGCAATCCATTGCTTCACTGCCTTCTGCTAGAGTTTTTCCTTAGGTTTAAATTCAGTCTGCATTCTTGCAAATGAAAGTTGTTATTCCCTGTCTTGGAACAGTGATACTAATTTTTTTGCTGCTTATTTTAAACTGAAATCCACAGAGGACTGAAATAAGAACTGTTCCTTTCTTATTATTCCTACCTTTTAACATTTTAGGTATGATCATATTGCCCTGCAGTCTTCTTCTTTGGACCTAACCAGCCTGCTTCCTTTAACCACCTACTGAAGGTTTTGTTTTCTTAATTCCTCGTTTGGAGCTTTTCTTATTGTTCCATATCTTTCCTAAAATGCTGTTCTCAAAAGTGGACACAATATTCCAGCACAGGTCTTGCTAGTATTGAAAGAGATGGAAGAGTGTTTAAAAATAATCTTTATACATGTCAAAATGCCGTTTTTGCATAAAATGTCATGTTCAGCTTGCAACAGAGCCACTGGTACTAATGGGATGCTATTGCTCTCTACCAGTTGTTTCCATTCTTCAATGAACTTAATTTTTCTGCTATGAAATCCTGGTCTTGCCCTTATTTCTATTGAATTTTCTTTATACTTCAATCTGTTGAGATAATTTAGACACAATGCATTTGCAGCTCTCTCAGCATGGTGTCAATTTCCAGATGTAATAACCCTATTTTTGATTTCTTTATCTAAACATTTAAAGAAAGTAATGAACACACTCAGACCCCTGTGGAACAGTACTGCAAACCCTTGTCCAGCCTGACAGTAAACTCTTAATAGCAACGTTCACTAATTTCATCCAGGGAGTGTTTCCCTAATTTGCTTATCAAAAGGTCATGAGAGAGAGCATCAGGTGTCTTCCTGAAGGGATGCAGAATGACAGTTTGACTGCTTTTCCTCTACCCAAAAGGCCTATTATGCTATCATGGGGAAAAAAAAGACATATTGTTGTTTTGACGTGACTACTTCTCGATGAATCAGCTGCTACTGTTGTTACTCATCTTCACATGTCTCTTATTTGTAAGTGCTCAGACAGTGTTTAATTATTTGTTCTACCACTTTTTAGGAACTGAAATTGAGCTAATTGGTCTTGAATTTTGTGTCTTTTTCCTCCTTCTCCTAGGTTAAGGCAAGAACCATGTTTATCTAATTCCACTTTCCTTGAATTTATCTTCCCCCAGTCCTTATTAAGAATACTGTTTCTTAATGAGGAAAAGTGTCATTTATTGAAATTTGTTAAGATCATTAAAATCTGTGTGAGTAGATAGTAATTACATTAAAATTCATAATTCCTTTGTAGTTCTCTAAAGTGTGCCCTTTAGAAATGTGGGTAAAACTTGGAGTCATGAATTCTCTTCTGTATAGCACATAGCTGTATATGATAAATTATTTCAAACATCTTAGAACTGTTTTAGAACAATATAACATTTAGGAGAAGCTTAAGAATCATAAAAGATACAGTAAAAGGGCAAAACCAGAAGTGCTCAAAACTTTCAGTATTTAGAGAAACGTTTAGGGTGTAATTTTTAAAAGGTTGAAAACATTCACTGTTCTCATAAAAGTGACATCAGTTTGCTTCTTGTGACCAACAGTTTTGAAACTGTTCCATGAGAAAAACTTTTATTATCAGTCCTTCTCAGAAAATTTCGGTGCTGATTTATTTTTCAGCTTCCCTACAGAGAACTTCCAGATTATTCATATTTACAGCTGATAAGTGGATAATGCAGAATAATCATACATCCAGCAATGGCCAACTGGTCCCTATTTTGTTACAGTGTAAAATAAAAAAACCCAAATATTTGTTGAATAAACTGTAGCATTTTATGCAGGAAGTAGTTTAAAATTCAATCTTTTAATAACATTAAGAGAACAAAATGAAAATAGTAAATTTATTCATCGATAATTAAAACAGAAAAAAAGGCAAGGTTGTTAACAGACATTCTGAGAGTACACTGAGTTACCAAACTGGTGAAATGATTGACACCTGCCCAGTGCTGTTTTACTGCATCTTGACAGCATCCTCAGGTAACTTTTGAAAACATATTCACTACAGTCCTTCAAGTGGAACTTACTAGACATGAGAAATGGGATTTCAATCACTGTTTTCTTTCCTTGCTGTGGAATGTAATCCGTTTTCAGCTGTGATGTTGAATGACATTTTGAGGCAAATTGATAATGCTAAATGATTATTTGAATGCATTCTATTACAAATCCGTCTAGTTTAAAAAACAAGCAAACAAACAAACAAACAAAAAGAACCTCACAAAACAAACCACAAAACTGTAGACTTATATAGTTAAGAACTATTTATTCTAAATCTCATTTTTTACTAAATTTCCTTATTGGTGCTCTTCACTCTTGTAAGTTCTGTGTTGGTAACATAAAAAGAAGTTTCTTATAGTTGGAAAAAAGAAAATTAAATGGGAAAAGGGAAAAAAAAGATGTGAGATTTAAAAAAATTAATACCTTTGTCAGAACCACTTTACATTGCATATTCAGAATCTTTCTGGCATGGCAATGTTACTGTAGAAGATCAGACCTTAATTGTGTATGAACATGTGTGAGAAAGGGAAGGGGGGTGAGGGAGAGCGGGAGGAAAGTGAAGTAGCATCAATCCATCATATGAACAAAATTCAAGGTAACTGAAGACTTCTGTCTATCTACATCATGTTTGACTGGAATTTCATGTAAGCGTGTAACATCTGAGCATTTGGAGAGCTTGCAATGTGAATTAGTACAAATGAGTTCTTTCGTGAAACCATCCATGTGAAGTGTTTGCTAAGCTGTCACCCCGACATTACTGATGCACTAGCAACTGAAATTCAGGACCATTGAAATGTACAATAGATTGTCTTTAAATACTTTTTATTTCTGTATCTCATTTTTATCCTGGGAGTTTTCTCTAAAAGTTGTAAACCTTCTATCTCTGCAAAGGGAAGATTAAGGAAGAAAACAAAAAGGAAATGAAACCTGGTTTAATTTCAGGGCTGAAAATTGCTTCAGATAGCTTTTGGAGCTGCAATTTTTTCTCAGGTGGATGTTTTAAGAGAGTTTGCTTGTATATTGTCAGACGTTTTGGCAGAACTTATTAAAATAAAGTAACGTATTGGATTTCTGTAGGAAGCACTTTAGAATAGATACATGTTTCCTGTTGGGCTGCTATCACCATTAATAATTTTCTTAACTCCCTTTTTATGCTGTGCATTTTCATAGGATTTACTGCATTTGTACTCCTAAAAATGTTAGTTTACTGAAAATATATGTGGATGAGATTTTAAGGCTTTTGTCACAAGCAAAAATTAAAATTAAGTTTTTGTATATACATGTTCTCATCACCAAAATCGCAAATGTGAGGTATGCCTGCTGGATTTTAACTTTAATTAAAGTAATAAAACCCAATCCTTTAATCTAATGGTTTAACTTCTATTTGTTTCCTTTCTATATAGCACATATGAGAGTGGTTCCAAAACCAAGGAGGAATTAGAAGCATGTGGTCAATATGTATGCCAAGGCATAATCTCCCTAAAGGCTTAAAGAACAGCAGTAAAAGCCAAATCCACTTTCCGCTAAAGCTAACAAATAAGCAAGAGGGAATATATCAAGTGGAGGAATAACCCTATTTTTTCCAATAATGAATGGCTTTGCATACTAACATGAAGACCTGCCAACCTGATGGAGGTGAGGAGGGATTAGCATCAATTTGTGTTTTAGCATTGCAGGAGGTTTCTAATTCTACAGGAACCCATGTCAGACTCACCCTAGCGAGCCAAGGACTGAAGCATTTTTTTCTACCTAATTCTTATTAAATGACAGGCTGTTGTAAATATAATCAGAGGAAAAGAACACCCTCAACACCGAGTTAGCATCAGACCTGTTTTTAAAGTTGATTTTAGTCGTCTCACATTGATACAGCTTGTTCTTTCATTGCCATGAAAATTACTTCTCCATAAATATTTTCTGGTCTCCTTATGCTTCTTCACCAAAACAGTATTTTCCCTTGTTTCTTTCTTTCTGGCTAGTAAGAACGGGCTTCTCTTTTGAATCATTTAAGAGCTATCTCATACAGCTGTATCTTTTGAGAGGAAAAGAAAAAATCATAAACCCTAATATACCAATTATGTACCACATAAATAGGGCTGTATTAACACCACAACATTCCTGCTGATCTCTCCTCTTTGGCTCCTTGGTAGTGTTTTATTTGAAGAATAAACAACCTAAAAACTTTCAGTCTATGCTAGCTTTACTATTGTCTTGAGAAGAATGGGAAATGGTGGGTTTATAGAAGCCAAAATTGTTAGGGTATTAAGCTAGCATTGTAGCTTACATATTTTCAAAATAACTCATTAATTAGATGTGACTGGTTCAATACAATAGAGAAAGATGAATAAGAACCCTTAGGCTCCTGTCACAGAACAGGATTTTTCTTCCTTTTACAAGACCTTTCAGTTTGTAGCAATGCAACATCTTTGCCTAACCTTACTATGAAAATATAAGTTCCATTTCCCCAGGATCTTTTGGGATACTCACAATTCTCAAGTAGGGAGGCTCAGAGAACATTGACAAAACCCTATTCAACTTCAAAATGTTAATTTCTGGAAACTTCAACCTTTGCAGAAATGCAGGAGGTTTCATCATCAAACATCCATGTGAACACTTCTCAGTGAATAGAGATGGATAAAAGTAATAGAAGGTAGTGGGGTAGGAAAAAATAATGATGAACAGATAAACAGTAATTCTTTGACTGGAATGTGCTTGACCCTGGTTCAGAGAAAGGACTTGAACTGGTGATGTATTGTGATCCCATGAGGCTTAGCTTGTCCATCTTGCTTTTTCTAAAGAATTCACAACCCCTTAAAATTGTTTCCATTTTGTGATAGATATGTATGCTGGAATCTAAAATACTTTCATAAAATGTTCATCAATGTATAACCAGGCTTACTGTCAGAGATGTTACTCCTCAGTGGTACAGTAAAGACTATGCTTATGTTAGTATAACATCAGAACAACCTTGATTTAATTAGCTGCTTGCCCAGTATTTGACAGAAGAGTGTTCTCTGTAAGAACTACCCTTTGTACTCCTCAAAGTACTATTTGAGGATTACTGTTAGATTAGAAGTCCGAGTAGAATTTTGCAGGTGATCAAAGTTCACTGTGCAGTTTGAACAGTGCTGATGGTCACATTGGTGGGTTAATTTCTCTCCCTCCTCCCACCCACTCCATCCAATCTAAATTAGTAAATACAGAATGCAGTTGTTTACCTTCTGAGTTTTATAGTAAATCAAATTCTAATGAAACAATAATTGCTAATTATGTGCAACACTTAATTGTGTTTGTGGGACAGAAACAATAATTATTTCTTCTTCATCAGATAAAAATTTTGAAAGAAAACACAAAATATATTTTGTGCTGTGTGCTGGTTTAAAGGTAAACCAGCAGGAGGAATGAATCTAACTCACAGATTACAAGTCAGAATTACAGTTTAGTAAAAAGATCACAATAAGCACAGGGGTACAGAGGAAAGGGTCCTTTTAACCCACAAAAACAAGTGTGTAACCCAGCACCCCTGGGGTACAAACAAAATGGTGATTGTCAGCCCCT
>JAWWEU010000040.1:19989721-20048301 GCA_035583155.1 Acropternis orthonyx
TCTTTCTTTTCTTTTCTTTCTTTTCTTTTTCTTCCTTTTCTTTTTCTTTCTTTTCTTTTTCTTTCTTTTTCTTTCTTTTCTTTCTTTTCTTTCTTTTCTTTTTCTTTCTTTTCTTTCTTTCTTTCTTTCTTTTCTTTCTTTCTTTCTTTCTTTTCTTTCTTTCTTTCTTTCTTTCTTTTCTTTCTTATTTTTTTAAATTATTCAATGTCACAACATATTTATAAACCACATTTTCTTTTCTTTCTTTTCTTTCAGCCTGTCTTGACAAGCTTTTACTACTTGAGTCAGAACTAATACCTGAAACACAGGTATTACTCTGGCAAGACTTAGGTGGTGTTTTAGGTTTTTTAATAAACATATTTAAATTGCTTCCCCTGAAAACTATGGCAATATTCTATTATTGAATAATTAACTCTTTGACCTTGTTTTACAAGTCTACTTGTGCCATTACTGTCATTTGGATATCAAACCTTTCATCGCTACCAGCCAGGATAAGCATGTTAAAGGCTAGCTGAAGACAGAGCCTTGAAAATTTGCCTTTGCATGGCAAATTTGGCTTGAGTCAGAATTAGTTTGCTATTTCCCTAAGTCGAGAAATTATGAGAGATGTTTAAAGATAAAAATACTAATCAGAACAAGAAAAGAAGTGAAGATAGAAGTTTTAAGAAAGAATCTGACAATGGAAATAAATTTTTAATTTTGGGAGATCTGTATTTATTTTCTTGTATAACTCAGTGCAACATGTCATTGAAATGAACTGAAATTTTTATTTTATAGTGAAAATTAACCTGGTTACAGATTTCTCTGGTTAAGTAAGGTAGGAAGTAAAACTGCAGCACTCCTTTTTCAGATTGAAGTTATGTTGTGTTATAATTAAAACTAATAATTCAGTTGAAAATTCAGGTATAAATATGAAAACAATTCTCTTTCATGACACCAGTTTAGAAAAGAAAAATAACAAAAAAAATGTTTTGGAGAACAAAAAGATTAAACAGAAGAAAATACATGTTCTGATAGACTGATCAAGGGGGTATCAAAACCACAGCATCGCTCTGTCTCAAAGCTGCACTGGCTCCCTTCTGGGAAGCTCATGTCAAAGCTAATGGAATTCTGTCCTAAAAGCCTTCTGTGTTGAGGCTCTCGGTCTCTCTCCTGCTTTATTTTAGCCAGGGCCCTCACATGCATTTACAGAATTGGATGATGCAGAAAGAGAGTGAGAGAAGCCTCCAGGGAAACAGAGGGAGCAAAAGCATAGAGTTCTGTGGACATTATTTCATTGCTTGCTTAAACACAGGTGTTTTTTTATTTTTTTTTGTAGAATTAAATTTGATACCAGATCTTGTTTAAGAAATATTATATATTGTTATGTTATGCTTTTATTTTTCCAGGTCTGCTAAATGGCTGATATGAAATACTTGTTCATCTAGGATGCTGTAATGATTTAAGACCTAATTATGTAGTTATACTCCTACAATCAGAGTTCAATGAAGTGCTCAATTTCATAACCCTTTTTTATAAAAATGAATTCCAGTGTGGAAAAATCTCATAACACTCTTTGGCTATCACACTTACTAGCTAAATCGATGTCAATAGTGCCTGATTGGTGTAATATTTCCTACAACAACTAATGAAGCATATTTTTCTTACTTGTGCTTATCCTGTGTTTCAGACTGATTTGTCTGTACATGCCTACTTACCATATTTTATAACAAATATATTGATAACAATTTATTATACATACAGGTATATAATATGGTACTTCACCAGCCTATAATTTCAGACCATTATCAATTTCTTTTTTTTCATTTCTTGCATGGATTGGGAACCTGGATCACAATAACTAACCTTGAAACTTTTAGCTTTTGATTGTTTTTTAAAGTTTCAACATTTAGTGAGAATATTACCCAAAAGTTTTTTCTTAAACACAAAAGGAAAAGTATCTTGTCATTTTGCTGACTGGCAGCTCTGGGTTTGGGATAATTATTTGCTGCTAAAACAGATCAGAAAACATACACCCCTGAAATACTGTAATGTAAGCTTTCTTTTTAACAGTAGCCTGGGAACTAACCTTTGCTTGGATCCTAAAGGAATTAGGATGCTGTGCCTTCTTAATAAGTTATTACAAATGTTTAAGTTACTGCCTTCTTAGGGAAAAAATTTTCAGTGCATCTGGAGAAAACAGATAAAATGAGATCTATTAGAGCAGTACCCTAGACCTGACTTTCATGTTCAGTGGATCTGACTTTTATATTTATTATTGCATTTTATCCAGGAAAGCCATAATTCTTAAAACAGTAAGAAACATTGTAGGAAAAAGGAAACAAAAAAAGAACAAAGAGCTACTTGGCCATTTAATTAAATAATAATAATAATAATAATAATAATAGTAATGGTCAGCCTTCATGAATGAAGATCTGGGGAAGGGCTCCCACCACCATGGGTGTGCCCTTCCAGCCTGCGCAGTGGATTTTTGAGGTGAGGCACAGCGTGCGCAGAACTACATCTTGCATGTTTTTATATAATATCGAAGTGAAACCTAATTTTATTCTACAGATGTGTACAGTAGAAATATATGGGTGCTGAAAAATAGACCTGTGACCTCTGGTCCACTTGAATGCAACAAAATTAGGGAACTTGAGTGAAGCTTTTGCTGTTGGACATAACTTGGGCTGTCAATTATCTTGGCAATAACATCTGGCTGGTGTTTGCTGGCAGGATTGCATTGCTGAGATAATAAATTTCCTGCAAAAAGTGAAATTGCATATGAAAGCTGGACATGCAGCACTACATTCATTTGAATATCTTGCTCCTTTTCCTTTTAGTAACTGCAGCTTTTACATATGTATACTGAGAATATGTATATGTATACTGCACCACTAATTGGCTTTCGTTACTATTAGCTTTGCCATCTGATAAAAAGAAAAATATTCTTAGGCCCAAAATATCTCTTCTAACATTGAAAATTAGCTTTGGTTTTCAGAAGAAAAGTAAATATCTGGCAGGAATCCACTAAATTGTAAAAGAAAAATGGGTAGGAACCATGAAATTGGGATTTGCCATTAATGGTTACCAAGACTTGAATTTTTCTCATTGTGATAGCTACTGCTATATATAATGAAGGAAAGTATTTAACTCATAAGGAATTTGTTCAATTCAAAATACACTCTTGAAATGAAGTCCTATAAAAAGAAATCGGAAGCTATAATGTGCTTGAACCCCATCTTCCCAAATGGAAGATCTTTTTTTAATCTGCAGAAATGAAAATTAATTTGAATAATTCAAATTAGCTCTTTATTTCGAAAGTAGATTAAGATTAATTTTTATCAATTCCAGTTAGGGCTTTGTTTTTGTTTTTGTTTTTTTTTGTCTAGAGAAAATTAGCTATGACGTATGTCTAAGGAGAGGTTTTTTTTTTTTAATTTTAAACTACATATCCTAAACATTTAAGGCATCAGGGTTTTTTAACTTAAAATTAACTGCAAACCCAGACATTTATCTTAATTAAGCCATTTAGACACTTTCAACAGTTTATCAAAAATTTAGGAAATTTCAAAGGGGTGATTCGCCCATTTGTATTAAAACCAACTTTAGAATAACATGAATCACACTGGCGATCTCTTTCTACTGATTATATAATAATTAAAAATAGCTAAGTGAGGTCTGATGAAATCTACCCATGCTGACTGAGTCTGTGCTCCCTTAACTAATTCATCACATGACAGACAATTAAAAATGCCTCTTCTAGACCCCCAGAAGACTGTGAGGCAGGTTTCTTCAAAGCAGGCTTTCCTTTCACATTTCTAATTGAGACTGTGATTTATGTGACCTTTTTTAATCACTGATAATTGATCCTGTTTGCTTTTTCTGGACAGCTTTCAAGTGAATCAGTAGATTGTATTTTATTTTTTCTACTAATTTAATTTTATTTATAATTTATATTACCTAGTTAAAAAAATGTTAATATACTGACACCTCTTTATTGCAAGTGCAGATAAAACTTATAAAGCAAAGTTAGTTTATATTTCACAGGAAAATGCAAAAATGACGGCAAATCTAATCATGCTTGAGGGAATTTTTGGTTATGCTCTAATAGAATCAGAAGTATCTAAGTGGTATCTTTGGGCATTAAACAGACATATCTGTATTTGCTGCCTTGGAGTTTTTGCTCTTACAGCATGCACCAAAGGAATTTTCACACTGCATGTTGGAATGGCTAATAGTACTTTTCAAGCAAGCAAAGTAATGATTTCATCAGCATTTTTACAATAGGTTTCTTACACATCTTTTGATATAAAAAGTCCCATTTTTCTCAGTTTACCAGGGTAAACTTCACAGGTTTACTAATCACTTAGCAATTTTTCTTCACTTCTAACATTGCTTAGTGATTTATCAACTTTCCTAGGCTTAAGAAAATATATGCAAAAATAAGCAAATTACCCCAATTTATTTGATGGTTTTGTCTGTGAATTTATATTCTGGAATTTTTTTTTTTTTTAAATAATAAACAAAAAACCACATACAAATAATGAACATTGAATTTTGTCCTAATGAATGAGGAACCAGAAAATAATTTAGACTCAGGATAGATAATCATCTGGACCTCACTTCTTTGGGAGAATTTTAGAAAGGAAACAAATGTGATTATGAGTGTATAAATAGCAGAATGAAAAAGAGTAATTAAAATTACTGTTCTTTGCATTTGTGGTATTATCACTGGAATTCATTATCCATTTCTAGGATTCATTTTTTTTTAAATGGTGCTTGCATATTGCAGAGATTAAAAAAGGTGTTACAAGATTTTAGGAAGCTTTTTTCTTTCTTTCTTTTTTTATAATGAGAAACTTGTTAATCTTTATCTAATGAAAGGTTAAGAGGTCTTTTGTATTCTTTCTTGTCTCATGAAGACATATACTCTGGTAAAGAACTTAATTTTGTTGTAATTTTACAAGCAGACGTGGTCTGAATGTTAAAGCTAGACAAACTGAAACTAGAAATACTCTTATATTTTTAGAGCTTATATTTCCCTGATGGCAAGTAGATAGTTAACCTGGGAAGCAGTCAGATAAAAGCTGAAATGAGATGTCCACAGCCTCACTGGGTGACCTGTTGCAGTGCCTCACTGACTGTCAAGGCAGAAAGAACCGAAAAAGAAAAGAGAGTGTCTCCACAGGTTTAAAAATGTGGATGGGAGGTGCTCTGGAGGAGACATTGGCAGAGTTTGCCAGAAACTTGTAGGAAGGAACATGGAGACAGGCCAGGTAGACTGCAAAGGACTTGTCTGTGCAGTGAAGAGAAGGTGCATCTTGCTCTGCTTAGTTGGACAAGGCTAGGGGAACAGGGACATTTCCCCAACACTTCAATTCCTTAACCAAAATCAGGCTTCCACCTAAGGGACATGCTCCAGTCCATAATTATCGATTGAGGCAGGAGTCACATGTTCAAGTATTCTGGTATTTGTCAGGCAGGGTGTTACCTTTCTTTTGGCACTTGGTATTCTCAGGACCACTGTCAGAATATCTGTTTAGTGCACTTATGTTCATACGCTGAATGGATGGCCATAGCTCTTTCTGCATTCTGTGGTGTGCATTTCTTAAGGAATAGTTGTTACAGATGCTTACAGAATGTTCCCTAGTGTCATATACTTCCAGCAGAAAGTTGCTCTGTTGGGAGACAATATTTTAAATTGGTAGGATTTTACTGCTTTTGTTTTCAGACAACATGTTTTCAGAGGGATATCTTTAGCTAAAAGAAAATAATGGAATGCATCCTAGGACATTACATCTCAAGCTTGGTAAATCATTTCAACAGCTGTATTCTATCTAGGAAATAGGCTTCCATTGCTATAAATTAAAACTGAATCAATTTAACTAGAGTAACTCAATTATGAGCAGATTAAAAATGGCTTAGACATCCCTTTGTTCATTTCCATTCATCAGCAGTTGACTTAGGTCCACAGGAAGTTTGTTGTGTATAAGAGAAATTCATTACCATTTTACTCATTTGTTCTTCAATTCCATTTGTTGAGGGATTTTTTTTTAAGGCAAACAAAGGCAAAACAAACTCCGAGCTTGGAACTTCGATGTAGCAAAAATGTGAGGACAATAAACTGTCTTCCTGCAACTTGCCTTGAGACACCAGAGTGTAACTTAAGGGGTCTTTAGTGCTTTAAATAAGTTAGACAAACCAAATCCCTCCTTTCAGTGGGATTACATTTTGTCACTTGAATCTTCTCTGAAAAAGGCATTTCAGACTCGTAAATATTCAGCCTGAGCTGACAGGTGTAATCTCTTAATGTTACGCTTTATGGCATAGTTCTGTACCTTGCAGAATGGACAGAGAGACAATAGAAATGTGGGAAGTTGGTGATTACCAAATTTCTCTAAGTAGAAGTCTAGGTGTGTTAAAAACTTAACAGTTTTCATGGGTAAAACTTGTGGGCCACCTGTTTTAATGTAAGACATAAAGTGAAAACAAAGTCCCCTACCATGTTCAGCAAGAACAAGTGTATGCTAGTATGTCTCCTGCTACTTTCTCACTGTCTTATTTATAGGTACTTTCTAGGGGAAATTTATTTTCAAGAATATATTAAAACACCACAGTTAAAGGTCTTGTACTTCTGAAATTTTAATATTTACTATGTAAACAGAAAAATACATAGGACATAAGCATGAGTTCGAAAACCACAAAAGAATGGATATTTCTTTTAGGGGACTAACAGGAGGACAGTGTAAAATAAATTCATTAGCCAAGATTTTGTATGTTAATGATTTGTTGGGTTAGTGTCTGATGTGCACTTTGAATTATGTCAACAACAGTCTTGTACAACAGATTACACTTTGTTCTAAATGTAAAATTTATTCATGGCCAAGATGTTTGACTGTGTCTAAAATATAGTCATGATAAATAAAAATAAAATTAGCTTATGTTGATTTGAAGATTATTGAAAGTCCTTTAGTTTAATAAAATGATTCATATGATGAAAATGCATCGTGGATACAGATGAGAATCTTGGGACTTAAAAAGTGCTTTACTTTAAAATGCTGAGTTTTAGGTTTTATAAATAAAATAAAATCATGACACTTCTTGTCCTGAATTTTCATGAACTGCATCTTCTATCTCTTCAATATGTAGGAGAATCATTTTAATATATTAGCTAAATTTTAAACAGTTTTAGCTAATATTACATACACAAAAGAATGATTAAATGACTCTCCTCAGTTTTTCATTTTAAATTTTGACTTAGTTCTTAAAATTTCTTGTTAAAAATTATAAATTCTGCATATTTTTATGTGGCAGTAAAACAGCAAATGTCCTTTTACTGTAATGAAAAAAAAATCAACTGAAAAAAAATTCATGAGTTAACTACACATAACTAAGAATTTCAATACTATAAATGTGTAAATATTCAGGCTAAAATATAAGACAACAGAGAAAATAAAATAATTAAAGTCTGTAAAGACTATGAGATAAGTTTATTGGCAATGTTCTTTATTGCAGCCTTCTCTCTTCCCCTTTCATTCAAAGACTTTCGGCTTTAGTCGCATGATTTGTCATTTACAACAGAAATATTTGTACAGAAGGCATTAAGGATGGAAAAAAAGGTTGTACCATTCTGTTCTCAGTTCTACAACTTTGCATTTAATGATTGAGACAATTGCTTTGCTGGGATAAAAGTCAATGTGAATTCAAAATGGCTACAAAAAAGTGGAGATATCCAGTATAATTTGAAGTATTTGTCTTTAAGCACTTTTCCCAGCAATTAATATTACCCTAATTATTTAGTGAAATTTTCTACCATTCTGCTTGTTCTTCCTTTTATAGTTACTTCAAACTTTACTGTAAAACAGTCAGTGTTTTTTTACTTCTTTTTTGATCAGTAGCAAATATTTTTTGATTTGCCTTCCCCTGAAAACATGCAAAAAACACTCACCAAAAAGCATAGCTTTCACATTTAAACGGCAGACGAACTGGATATGGAGAGCTAGATAGGAAAAAATAGCTGTATCTGGCTTTTCTGTTTCTGCAGATTGGAGTTGGTTACAACAATCAGGTTTTGCTACTGTGTGAGGGACTCTGACAAATGAGAAACAGCTCCTTATTAGAAAATGATTTCTCACAATTTCTATATTCGGACAAACTTCTGATGGAAGATAATGGCTTTATCAGTTTCATTTATCCATTATAATAATTTTTAGAAAAATACACCTATTCAAAAATCTACTGCATGTGTTGTATCACAGTAATTTTTTGGATAGTTTATCTAGTCCTCATGTACTGTTTACAATGCATTTAGTTCAGCCAATTATGGTCTAAAGCCATCTTTCATCTGTCAAAAAATGTACAGATCAATGAACAGGGATGTTAGTCAGCATGGCATAGACTGCATATAAATATGGATCATTTCCATGTATATATCTACATAGATTCACTCTCCTCTCCTCTGCATTGAACCCGAAGTGCATTCTAGTCTCAGTATAAAGCTCTTTGTCTTTTAAAGCTCCAGGCAAGCATGTTTGTTCTTTTCCCTGCTATTGACATTACTAGGGGAAAAAAAAAAATCATTAACTTATTTGGCAAGCTCGGGAAAGCACAGTCTGAAGAGTGTCACTGTGTCCCTTATTATACCCACAGAGAAAGTCCACAGCATGTCTTTGAAACTGTGCTCAATAACCAAAAGGATGTCTGTACTGCTATGCCAGCAGTATCCTTGCAAAGAGGAAATACACAGTAAATTTTAACAAACTATCATTTTGAATTTTGAAGCCTATCTACCTAGGATTTATTTTATTGGCCTTTCTGTGGGTGTTACACAGATTTTATGTGCCTGTTTCTGCAATTTAGTATTAAATATAGTAACATTAAAAGCTAATATCAGGGAAAGAGCTTTTTTTAATTTGTACGTGGAAAATTATACTTGAAAATGATAAAGATTTTTTATTTGTTTATTTTGATTTTATATTTTCTCCATTTGAAAGTTCACTGCATATAAACCAGGCACTAAAACACCAGGAAAGCCTTGGATTTCTCTATTAAGAATAAAATTATGAATTTATCATAGAATCATGGAATGATCTATGCTGGAAAAGACCTTAAAGATCATCTAATTTCAACCCCTCTGCTGTGGGCAGGGACACCCTTCCACTAGAACATGTTTGCTCAGAGCCCCATCCAAGCTGGTCTTGAACATTTCTAGGGATGGGGCATCCACGACTTCTCTGGACAACGGGTTTCAGTGCCTCACCAGCATCACAGGGAAGAGTTTCTTCCTAATGTCTAATCTAAACCTATCCGCTTTCAGTTTAAAGCCATTCCCTCTGTTCTGTCACTACATATACCCTTGGGAAAAGTCCCTTTCCAGCTCTCTTGAAGGCCCCATTAAGTACTGGAAGGCCCCAACTGGGTGTCTCTGGAGCTTTCTCTGCTCCAGGCTGAAAAACTCCCTCAGTCTGTCTTCAAAGGAGAGGTGCTCCATCCGTCTGATCATCTCCATGGTCCTCCTCTCAACTCTGTCCAACAGGTTCATGTCCTTCTTATGTTTTATTAAGGTGAAAAAGGATTTGAGTCACTTCTATTATATTGGACAACACCAGGAGAATAAAAATTCCATTTCTTTTTACTTCTTGCAGAGATATGATTCATGTGACATTAATATGAAGTGGGTTAATATAACAGGTCAAAACAAACAGCTTTCACACTTCAATTATACGTTCCTTGTGTGCAATTAGGAGGCCAGATAAAAGGAGTTTCGTGCCTCTGAACACCAGCATGTATTAATTTCTGATAAAATTTCACACAAATTGCCTGATGATGTGAAAACTGGTAATAAGTAAATAGCTGAAGGTTCAGGTGATGTGTGTAGTTCCAAAAAGCTTAAAAAGTTTATTCTGCTGACTCCAAGGGTAGCGAAAGCTCCTAAACTGTGGTTTGGTCTAGACATCTCAAGCAAGAAAAGGTGTGGTTTGTTTGTTTTCTGAGATATTCAACCATTCTGCTTTATTGTGAACAAAACCTTAAAATGAATTATCTTACTGTTGTGGAGTGGAACACTTAGGACCCTTTGGGGTTTGTTTGTTTTTTCTTTGTTTATTTTTTAATGCAGTGCATCCAGCCTTAACTCAACTCAATTTCTTTGTCTTTAAATATACACAGTTTTACATTAATTGATGTTATCTTAATAAAACACATTTTTAAAAAAATTCAGAAGCCTTTTAGATTTTTAGTGAAGAAAAATTTAAACATTTTCAGTGAAAAGTCACACAAGTATTTTCATTGAAAAATATTTTTGGTCGGTAGTTTTTATAGTTTTTAAATAAAAATACTTTTGTTTAAATCTAGTTTTAAGTTCTGGTAGGAAAAGTAATTTGATGTGTATTTTTAAAAAAAATACAAGAAATATTAGAAAAGACAAATTTAGCAATAACATATGTTCCATATGTTCAAATCTTATTAAATTATTTCTGTTGTGCTGTTAGAGCTTTAAAGTTAAAATACATTGCTAAAGAGTATTATTTTCTCACCGTGATATAAAGCAATTCTGAAGAAGATAATTTCATTTTGTACCTTAACACGTACATCACATGACAATTTACAAACAAGGGGTAAAAGTTGTCAGTAGAAGTAAATGCCAAAAATTCCTTACTTGTCAGTAAAGGTTTTGACCTAGAAGAAATAAACAGTCTGTATGAACACTGGGGGAATATTTAGATTAGCAGGATGTGATTAATTTTATAGGACTTGAGAGTCTAATACCTGCAGCAGATCACAGGTGAAGAGTATTGCTGCAGGTGTTAAACACTGTGTTTTCATATATTACCATGCATCACTGACTAGATTTAGGTCTCTGTATTAGGAAATGATCATTATGGACCTAGATGGATACTGTCATGCTCTCTTTGTGTGTTTTGAATCATTATCCTGCTCTTCTAAATGTTCTTCATTACTTCACATTCTCAGCACTGGAACAGATGGTGTACAGGTGGATTTAGCTCACATGCATAGTTTGAGTGAAGCAAATTAGGCTCTTCTTTTATAGAGCTTGTTGTAGCTGTAGGAAGCCTGTACAAAAAAGTCTGAGGCCTTTTTATTACGTTGGATTATATCTGTAAAGAAAATCTTTTTGATGACCAGGCATTGGTACGTGCCTTTTGCAAAATAAAAGAGGATAGATGTTTGGGGTTTTTTGTTCTTTCTTTTGGTTTTGTTTTGTTTTTTGGTTGGTTGGTTGGTTTTTTGGTTTGTTTGTTTGTTTTTTAACTTTGCATTAGTATTCTAATATCTGGACACAAGTTATAAATATGGTGCTGTGAATAAACTGTTTTCTGGACAGATTTTTGAAAGGGTCATGAGTGATCTATCAGAAACTATTATCTTTGCTTTACTCAATGAAACACAATTCTTTTCATTTAAATGAGTCCATCAGACTACCAGCTAGTGGAAATCAGTTTAGATGGATGAATTTCTGAAGAATGTTTCTCAAGAAATAACCTCATCATTTTGGTTAGTACCCGTATTTGTTCAAGAACTCTTTATGAAGCTGAACTCTACCCCATGGCTTGCTTTTGTTCTTCTGTTAGAGAGCCATCCTAAAGAAAAAATCAACAAGAAATTAAAGCAGAGCAAGAAAGGATTGCAGTGCAATGATCATAACAGGATCTTATAATATTAAAACACAAAATGTGTGAGAGTGTGGAAAAAGAGCAATAGAAGGCAAAATGTGAAATATCATCTCACAGGTATGAGGGATGATCTTGCATCATCATCGAGTGAGACCACTCCATCTGAACCTTGGCGTTGAACACATATACACTGACTGCAAGAAGAGAGGTGAAAATTCTCAGTCTGGCACCTGTACACCTGGAGAATTCACACTGATTGCAAGAAAAGCCTGTAAACCTGGAGAACTGCATATGATGCTTTCAGATGTCAGATTTCAAATGAAAATGCAGTGCTGCGACACGCGGCTGGCTGAACCTGACCCAACTTGGTTGCTAGCAGAGTTGTGCTAGTTGTGGAGATTGTGCTGCTAAGGTACAATGTGCTGTAGGATATATGGGTGTGTTGGCTTCTCTGAAAAAGCTCAGGGATACCTTCCTGTGTTAAGACAATCAGCTACCAATATGTCCTAGACTTGGCCTATAGAAATAGCAAAAAGACCTGATTAGTCTCTAGACAAAGCAATGATTTTATGTGCATTGCTTTTTTTATTTAACTTAGTAGGATTGCAACTAGATAATTCATGTGTCAACTTATCCTTAAAAGAAGGGGTTCCAGATAACTTCAGAGATAGAATAGTTTAAGAATCTGAAAAGGCTTTGTAATATTTTCCTGAATAAAAAAATCATTCGTTTGGTTTTCTTATTTTATTGGAATTTTTATGGGTGATAAAGCCATTGTTCCAAGGGTCTGTGGTATGGGAATGGAAAGCACCAATATTTGAATGGGCTGAACCGATGGAGTTTTTACTGTAAGAGAAAACATCTAAAATCTGACAGGCTGTGGTAATAACACAGTGTTCTTTCTCTTGGGTAAGATCCTTCCTTGAAGCAATTTTTGTAACTCTTTGGCAGTTTCTGTAAGATCAGCATCTAGAGTCTTGTCTTTGTAAAGATTTGGGAGGGAATTAGTCTCTAAATAATCTTTTTATGAAATCATTCAATGGGATTAAAAATTTCAAATACTGATCACGTATAGTGTTAACTGTAGTTTACAAAATGGGATAATCAAACCCTAAATCTTTATCTTTTTGGACTTAACACTACTTAGAGATACATAGATGTAACTGTGACTGAGGCTTGTGCAAGTTGTAATAATTAGCACAGGCTGTGTCATACTGCACTCGCTCAGGTTGTAGTAAGTAGAGATGCCCATTATCACACTTTGCTTTTATTATCTTAACACCAAATTTGGACAAAAAAACCCCCCAAACAACAAAACCCTTTTTCTTTTTTTGGTTTTGTTTTTTGTTTTTTTTTGATAAGGGATTTGTTGTGCTTTAAAGGCTGCAGAGGCAAATATTGATTTTTACTCTTGCAGGGAACAGAAGTTCAACTTTCTTACAGGGAAATAGCAAAAGGAAATGAGAATCTGTATGAGACCTTTTCCAGTTTATGTCTGCCAGGTATCTGTTGCACGTACCTACTGCAGTAACAAATTAGTACATTTCCTCTAACCACCTGGAAGAATGATTAAGTTATTTTAAGCAGGTAGAGCTCCATTCAGGAAATAAGGGCATTTATGTGGTCTTTGAAATACTTAGTGGTAGCAGTTAAATCCTCATATTGCATCATAGTTATCAGTGAAAACACTGGATTTAGTGACATTTAAAAAATCAAACTTGTGCATGATGATAAGAAAGCACAAAATACTGTTTTCTGTAGTTATTATTAGAAACTTCACAAGGCTTCAAACAGCTGGGAAGACTCTGCTTATATTAAGTACCTGAGATAAACTATGGCTATATGAGATCCAATAACTGCATTGAATCTAGGTACTAAACTTTAAATTCTGAATTATTTTTAAATGCTGTGATCTTAGATTTTTGGTATCTGGGTGTAACCAGGTGAATTTGACAACCCAATTAACACTTTCTTTAAGTCAGTCCTAGAAGCTTATTTTTGGACATGCTGAATAACACCAGGAGCAAGATGCCTTTTTTTTTTCCCCTCTCGCCTTCTGTTGGTGTGTGAGTCTCTTTTTCAGCCTAGTATCCCTGGATTCAGCTCTCTTGTCAGGCATGCCTTTTGCCAGCTCAAAGTGTGTGACTTCATCTCTTGGCAATTCAACAGGTTCCTGCACTCCATGAGCTTCCAATAGGCATACTGTCATTTAAATCAGATAAAACAACCCCTTTGTGACAAGCAAGTAATCAGGACAGTATCATTACTGTGGTTGAGTACAAGCTGAGAGAAGAATGGTGTCTATTTCATTTGCCCAACTGTGACAATAGTGCCTTTTTTAGGACTTCAAACCAACATATTAAATGTTAAAAGCCTTGATAATTGTGGCAAAAGAAAAAAATGTGAATGTATGTTTTTATGTGGCTCTCTTTGTACAGTGATAAACTGGAAAGATGTATTTTGGAAATTTTGAGCCAAACATACCTATAAAACACTTCTCTTGGGGGTTGTTGTTTTTTTATTTCTTTTTGGCTTTTTTTTTTAGCTTTTGTGTTTTTTTTCACTATGCAAATTAGTTGCAAACCTAATTTAAGTAACTAGTTAAACAGAGTTTAACTCTCTTCCTTATGATACTGAAGGAAGAAGTCGTTATTGTTTGATGTATGCATTTTAGTTATATAGGAAAGATAATGCCAAGATTTGAAAGATGTCTAATATTTTTTTTTATTATATCTCTTACTGCAACCAAGTGTTCCAATACCATGAGCTCAGATATCTTGAATAAGACCCCAAAAGAAGCCTTTAAATTTTAAGATTAAAAATACTCTTGGAGCATTTCTTTTGCCCCATCTGGTTTTTTTTTTGACTAGAAGTTTGGCTGCAAATGAAAGCTTTTCTCATGGCTCTGAGGATTCAGAACTTTTTAAAGCAAGTTAAAGAGATTCTCTCACATTACATGAACCTAGTATCTGTGATCCAAAATGAATTTTTTTTTTTTACATCAGACTGAAAATCTCTGTAATACTAAAAATGTTAGTGGTTAGTACTTCTACTTTTTGAAATTTGCATTTCTCATAGCAGTAGACAAGATTTAGATGTACAGCCTCATGCTTTACTGTATTACCAATATGGCCTGTGTTCACTAACATTAATGCAGGACTGTACCTGTAAAAATATTTTAATGACATGCACTCATCACCAGACTCCTTGAATGGAGAGATTAGCTGTTCAGATAATATATTGTTGCTCTCATACGGATTTGTTTTGATGTTAAAGAAAATTATCCTTATTTTTCTTCAATAAAAGTAAATTACTGCCCCAATACCAACAACTTCTAACATGTAAATAAGTGAATAAATTTGTATCCTAGGCAAGAGTCAGTGAAAAAAACTCAGTTATATTCCTTCACCACAACCATAAAGGTATAAAATTAGTATAGACATTAGCATATAAGTTTCTGAAAAGGTATTACTGAGAGATTCTATGGACTGACTTCCTGGAAGTATGATCTCTGAAGTACAATCTTTAAAAGTGGGAAGCATGGGAGTGAATATATAGGTTATACATGTCTTAAATTACTTCTAAATTAAAGGAAGTTATTCAGTAAGACTGTGACCTATAAAGTACTTGTAAAACATTGTAAACTAAAATCACTTCTTAAATGTTTTACAGCATTAATACAGTTTTATGTCTTTGAAGACTAATAGCTCAACAATTACCTTAAAATAACCTTAGCAACCTTAGTAAATTTTCACTGGACACCAGTTGCTCACTAATGTTTGTTTTAATTACAAAGAAACAAGCTAGTAAAAACCTATAAATTACTCATCCATTGACTTCAATATATTAATTGTTCCCATGCAGACTTGAAGGACTCAGGAATTTCAAGCATTTTTTCCTTGCTTTAGCACATCAGACTTCTCAGCAACTGCTTTGTAGTCTTGCCCCTCTTTCTGGCACAAGGTAATACTTTAATGAATAGCATAGTATTTGTTGTGAATTGTGAATTGTATTAGATGGTTTTACATTCTAGAAACATTAGAGAATAAGACATGACAAGGTCATGAGGCTGAAATAACCTTACCTTGGATACTATGCTGTGATTCAGACAGGGATGTTTCTGCCTCTCTCCAAATGTTTTGTGGGAACTGAAGCATGACCTGTAGCTCTGTGTGTGTGCTTGCACGGTTGTGTGAATTAGTTCATTTTCAATCTAGAACTGTACAAAAGAAATCTAGCTACAAAGTTGGTCATGGATATTTAACTGTTCCTCTTTGGAGCTTTGTCCTCTCTAAACATCAGAGTTTAAGCCTCAGCTGAAGCACTGAAAGGAAGGTTGGTTTTTGATCCCTGCCAATTGATAGAAGTCTGTATTAGAAAATGGCCTGATATACGTTTAACCTGCTTAATTATTTTAACTGTCGCATGGCTTATTGCACTCAGGGAAAAACAAGAAATAGCTTAATGTCAAACAGGACCTCGTTCAACAAGGTGAACCAGCCTGATGGGTGACTGAGAATACATTGGTCATAATAAGCTGCATGTGAAGGAAAATATTAAGTGCAGCTTGGTTAGACAGAATAAAAAATGACATTTATGTTTCAGGTGTCTGTTAACTAAATGTTAATGGACTAATGTCTGTTACATAACGACAATCCCAATGAGACAGCGTTCAGGATGCAGATGTGTCTTGCTTGAGAAATCTTAAATTATTTATGTGCTTTCAGAATATTCTCATAACTAATTACTTTTGGCTGTGGGTTTCTATGTTGGGTGTTGGGATTTTGGATATTTTGTTTGTTTGTTTTGGTGTGGTTTGTTTTGGTTTCCCCCCCTCCCCCCCATAAACTAACTACTCTTCCTATGAGCCTTAGATAGGAAATTGTTTAGTTCCTTCATTCTCTCTGGGATCCATTATTTCAACTATGATTACGTGACAATGGTTTTGTTTGTGTCTTTTCTGTTAATTTTTATTCTAGAAATATATAATTTCTGAAAAAATAATGAAAGCTTAAACAAGAAATACTGCAGTCATTGTGTATCAATATTAACACGATGCATCACATTTTGGTATCTGAGAACTGTGACCATGGTCTAGGACTTGCAAGAGAAAAGCCTGGAGACAGAGAAGCAGAATCACAAATAAAAGCTCTGCTGGAGATGGGACAGCAGTGCTTTTGCTGGGGATGATACCTGTTAGCAGGACCATTTACCTCATTTCCCAATTTGATGGCATTTTAACAATTACTCTGAAGATGGTTGTTACCTTACTAGGATGTTGCCTTGCTCCCCAGGCAGCTATCACCTGAGGCAAAGCACTTTTATTTGCCTTCCATCAGCCTCAGGAACCTATTAGAACAGAAGGGTTGCTTAAGAAGCTGAACAAACTCTTAAAACTTCTGTCCAACAGGACCTGGAAATATAAATGGCTCTTCAGATAAGCACTTTTTCTGCAGACATCCCTTGCAGTTTAACCAGTTCCTATACATCACAGTCTGTATTGATTCCTGTAGTAGTGTGTGGCTGTCTTTGATCATCTTCCTTGTATGAGCTCCAACACATTTTGGGCAGGGCTTTTACAAGCTTCACATCTCCTTTCTCTCACATGGTTCAGTACCAATATTGTTCTGGAGTAAAAAGGGAAGAAGTCTTTCGTTCTGAGACTGTTCAGAGTGAGTTACTAATATCCACTAAAGTTTCTTTATCTGAAGCACTTTATCTTGGTGTCTTTTGACTTCTGAAGTTCACAGAGGTTGTATATGTCTGCTTGGAATGTTTCATCCTGGCCTGAAGCAAATGCTCAGACTGGAGTCTGAAGTGGGACAGCTGTAACCCATCTCTGCCTTGAGATGAGAAAAAGCGGATGAGAAAAGTCTGGTATCATCTGAGAGGCACTCTGTCAATTGTCAGCTTGATAGGCTCTTCCTTAAAATGTAACAACAAAATGTTACAGAAGTCATCAGTGCTGAAATAAGTAGTTCTTTCTGGGACTAGTAAAACACTGATGGGGGGGAAGCATCACAACACTCTTCCCAAATAATGTCACAAAGCAGGAAAAATGGAAAAAGTAGAATCAGGAGGAACCTCAGTATCTCATGAGGCATTGGAGTTTGGCTACTGCTCAAGGCAGATGCAGGCAGGGTTCACCCAAGCTCTTCATGCCATGTGATTCTTAAATATGTCTTGATGTGTCCTTGTGTAACTTGAGATAAACTGATGGCCATATTTATGGTCAGAAGAGAATTGCTCTGTACTTCCAGGGAGCATACTAATTAGAGTTTTAGATAACTAGAAGCTGAAGAAGATCTTGGACACTCCTGGATGTCCCCAGCCTCTTCTGATCTCTTTTAAAGGCACTATATAGCTACAGCTTCTTGGAAGAGTCTTTTTGCCTGAAGAATCATGAGAACAGGAATAAATGATATGAAGACCCTTTTAATCTGGACATATATGGTGTGATTGTTTTTCTGGGGTCTGCAAGTGATCGTGATTCAATAGAGAAATGAATGTCTACTTAAAGGGTATTCATTTTGGTAATACTGAAACAAATTACTTACAGTTATATTTGTGGGAAAGATTCCTTGCACTTTCACTCCCACTTACTTCCCAGCATATATGTAAGCTTTTTTTTTTTTTTTTTAGTTGGAAAATAATAACCATGAACTCTTCTCAGAAGGATTACAATATATGTGCTTTCTATTACCAGTACTAGTACTAGTGCAAAATATATTTAAAAAGAAAGAATGCCCAACGATAACATTTTAAACAAATATGAACTTGATAACACAAAAATGAACATTTTCCACTCTGATACTATGCAGTCTATAATACCACCAAAACAAAATTTGATGCATCTATTCAAGCTCTTAGATTGTACTGGATAATGTCATATCACCTTGTTACTATTTTAGTATGTTACTGGAGTAGTATTTATCTTTCAGTTGCATTTTATACCATGTGTTGATTTTTAGGGCACTAATTTATCTGTCCCCATTGTACACAGTATCTGTTGGGTTTTTTTGACTTGTTGGTTTCTTCAGCTGCAGAACTGGATCAGTCTTCTCTGAAACACAATGTATGCCATAGATTTTAGGATGAAACCTGTCTCTGTGGATTTTCTGAGTACAGAATAAAAAGAGGCTGGATTATTTCAAACATGATAGTAGAACTGAGCTTTTTTGGCTATGTGTAGGGAAAAGCAAGCTTTTTTTCTCATTCTCTGCCTCCTCTCTTCTCCTCAAAACCCCCTCCCCATTTTCTATGATGTCATGTGTGGACAGGGCTCTCCCTTTTCCAGAGATGAAAAGGAGGGTGTCAGGGGAGGTGCAAAGGGGCTCGTTTTCTGTCCCTTAATAGTTCATTTCCCATCAAAACCTTCTTCATCACATTATTTTCCTAGGACTGATAGATGTTTCTGACAAGGCCACAGTGCTAATACCTGCCTTGCTGTTCCACCGACCTGTGAGTAGCTCATCTACATCTCCAACCCCTCTCTGTAAGCAATGGGGTAGGGAAAGTCACCCATACAGCATTGCCCCACCTCTGGGAGGAGAGGTGGAGGTAGAAGCATAGCCTTGCTGAGCACAGAACAAGGATGAGCCCAGACTGGGAGATATAAAACTACATTCCTAATACTATGTCATCATAGCAGGACTGGTGTCTACCAATTTTAATTCTTTATCTGGCAAAATTCAACAGTTTAATCAGTGACAGGTTTATTTATAGTCTTATATATATACTTATACCTACTCAAGATGCTGTAGGGAGAGGAGCCAGAGTTCTGTTCTTTTATATTCTTGGGCAAATACTAGTTGTTAGAGGATAAGAAAAAAAAAATCGCCACTGTAGTACATTTGCAGAGTATGACCAATAGCAAATGCTGGGGGAGAGAATGTAGGAAACAAGGAAAATGTGGATGAGTTTTTCTCATGTATATTCTTGCTGAAGGAGTGCATGAGCCAGAGTTTACGTCTAGATCACTGCTTTTAATAGCGGCTGAGTCTCATCTCTGAATTTTATTAATTTTAGAGTAAGTTTTATAAGACTATGTGTTTGCTGTGGCAAGAAGTTCTAATGCATTCTGTACAGAAAAAAACCACTACATGTTATTTATTATTCTAAATACCATATGCTCATGTTACCTGCCCTGACTGTTGTTCCCATACAAAGGTGGAATTAACTATTCCTTTCACAGAAATACATAATTTTAATTATTCACTGTGGTGAGGACCAAGACATCAAATAAATTATACCTTTCTCTGCAGAATCACAGCTGAAGTTCTTGTCCATCAGCTTCAATAATATAAAGTTGTACTGCCTGACCTGGAATTGATTTATATCAGTTTATTTTAATACCAAATGTTTTACTTCTTCTGTAAGACTTGTATGGTATACCACCATAATTTATATTAGATATGCCTCAAGTCTGTATACAGTTCACTTCTTGTAGCCCTCTTAGTTTCTGTTTCATTCTGTTTTATGCATTCATACATGAACAGCCAGAATCTGCCCTGTGGTAAGATAAATTGCCTAAATGTGGGCATCGAATGCCATTTAAGACACTCCAGGGTATCCATCTGGCCTCCAGCTGCTGCCTCAGAAAGGCACAGATTCTCTGTCATATGCATATTCTGCATATCTGCATGGATGTCTCCAGTATCTTAGGATATTAAAAATGTCAGTAAAGGCCTGTGTTTACAGCAACTGGATGAAATCCTGTTTTATTGTTGTAATCTTGATCTGAGACGTGTAGGGTAAGCATGAAGAGAAGCCTTTTTCACATTTTGAATAGGTGTAAGACAGTCATTGTTTGTTATTTTAGTAACCACATTGCTCATTGTTTGAAAATGTGTGCTGTGTGGAGATTGAGCTTCATTTATCTTCATTTATCACAAACGTTACATAGCATGATACAGTGTGTATTCTTCCTCCGTCTGATGGCCTGACATTGATAAATTAACTTTTGTTAGTTCTGATTAGTTGTTTATAGTTTTCTGTGTTTTTTTCCCAAGTATTAAATGTTATAACAGCTTGTATTTACTCTTCCCATTTATTCCATTTCAACCTTCTATTTAATTTGGCTCATTGAAATATTTATCAGTGACAATTTCCTAGTTTAATTTTACAAATGCATTCTTCTTCTCTGTGAACTCTCTGTACCGAAAGTTCAAATGGTTATTCTCCCTCCTTCTCCTTTCCAGAGAACAATTAAATTCATGTACAGCTCTGTAGTACTTTCTTTTTAACAGCTACTTAAAATGAAATGATCATTAAAATAATTCTGAACCCCCAATTCTACTATTTGAAACTAATTGCACTAATGACATAAGGCTTGATGCTATAAATCTGAGGAGTCTTTCAGTAAAGCCAAATTCTAACAGATGGTTCATTCTGCAGTCTTTGATACACAATAGTTAACTGTATTATAGTGTACAATAAACTATTTGACTTCCATTCACCTAAACATACGCTTGAATCCATGCTTGCTTCAGTAGATTCATAACAGATAAAGTAGCTTATGTGGAGCAGCTCAAAGGATGAAGAGGCAGCTTAAGCAATTTTAATTTCAGTTAAAAAAATAAATATCTATCTACAAAAATCTGGTGAAATAAAAGATTTGTATCTGATGTGGAGCTTTATAATTAAATCAGCTTCACTAGAGTTGTAATATTCCGTATATGACAGTTGTTAGACTTACCAGAAGAAGCATTTTTCTATACTTTTGTCAAGGCACTGAAGTAGCAGTGCTCCATAATAAATAATTTTTTTAAATAAGATTTTCATATAAGAAAAATCCAAGGGTGTTGATTTAATTTAACAGAATATTTTTTTAAATAAGGCTTACCACTGCTCTTAATTTAAGAACCTTTTTAGATTAGTCACTTTTATATGCAGTTGGCCACTACTGCACATGAACTTGTGGTTTTCAAGTCCATCCACTTCTTTTTCACTTCATGAAATGTAAAGAGAACAACTTCACTGGAAGGCACCTGGGCAAGTGCATGCTATAACCTCACAGGGAACTAATATTGCAGTTTGCAGTAGAAGCAAAGATGTTTTAGAATCCTTTAAAATGTAACTTGATGAAGTAGGCACATACAAGATAAAGTAGTTGCTGAGCATCACCTCAAGGATATCAAGGTACATACTTAAGTATTTCTTCAGAAGAATGTGAATTTTCAAGTCCAATGCACAAAGAATTTGTCATAAAACAGTTGTTTATCAGACAGCATCCTCCTTAATATCTGTGTAAGGCATTGAAAATTCAAAAGGATTCATTACATCCTTAAGTCTGAATTTAAAACCTCATGCATTTTACTTTTTTTTCTTCTCTGAATAACGTTACTGGGTAGTTTAACCTGCATTTTGAGAGGTTGATAAACAGCTGAGGTCACAGACACATTGCGCTTCAGAAATGTTTAGCTAATTTAATGCTCTGAGTTGTTTAATGCTGCTGGCTGTAAACTGTGAAGGAGGAGGGAGAATTTCTTTCAGTACCAGATTATTACTTTATATCTACAATAAGTAAATAAGTCCTTTACTCAACAAAGAGAGATTTCAGAAACGGATCTTGAAAGAAGTTAGTAACTATGTTTTTCTATTACAAACCCACAACCCAATCCAAAGTAAAAAAAAAAAAAAAAAAAAATTTCTTAAACCAGACATAGATTATAAAGTTGCACTGTTATTGGTGAGCCTAATAATGTTTTAAGTTCCCATTGGTCTTAAGTGATACAAAGGACATTTCCTATCCATTTGTAAAAATAACACTTCTTTCCATGAGTTCTTGAAATGCTGCTGAGTGGAAAGATGAATTCCATCATTACTCATATTTTGAAGGTTACCTCCATAACTGCATACCAACAACAGTTGAGTATGTGTTTATTGAGTGAAATAAATTTATTGCATCAACCTGCCACATGAGCAGGGAAGAATAATTTCATTGCTTGGAAGACTGTAGACTGGCTTTCCCCCACCCCCCACCTTTCATTCTGTCAGAAGAATTGGGTGCAAAGCATGAAGAGCTTTCCAGAATTTTCTGTTGAGTCTCTTCTCTCTTCATAGGGTCTTAAGTCTTTATCACACATAATTTTTTGATACTCCTCTTCCATGGGTGCTCATGTTGAATTTTTGCAGCCAGACTTTTTGCTGGCAGAACTGTGAAATTAGCACTGTAATGTGCTACTTGTCACTCTCAAAGCACTGTTTATTTCACTGGATATCGGTTTTATATGAAAGCTGCTATACAAAACAAGACAACAAAATACTTTATGGGAGACAGACAGACAAGAAAAAGTATTTATGTTGAAATTCTGGAATTCTGGGGTGTGTAGACTGCTGTTCCCACTTTTACCAGCTGACTTCTGCTTGATATGTATCTAGAATTTTGAGCTTTTTTTTTTGCTTTGCATTCTCTGGAAACCACTCACACTGAACTTGGTGCCTCTAGGTGCTACATTAACGTGTGTTATACTGTAGGAATTTACTATGAACTGGCTATTCTTTTCTTGGTTGTTTACATGGAGAAATGGAAACATTGTGAGGTGTGTTTTTTCGTTGTTTGTGATTTTCCCCCAGTAAAGGTGGATTTCATCTCCAGTCACTGAAACAGAACTTTAACATACTTGAATTTTTCTTTAATAGACCTTAGCTATAAATATGGTTCACCTATATTTATGAATTTGTGTTATGGGTGAAAATGACATTCTTTGTGTAGTTTTTGAAAAGGATAGAAGTGCAAATCCTTGATGTCACCTTGATGGAATTCATCAAAATGTGTTCTAATTTGGCTGGCCTGGTTGCCAAGGTAGATGTGTTGTTTTCAGTCTTTGAACAGCTCATTGATCGAAGTAAGAACAGAGTGTTGTTTTATAACTTCTGACAGGTTCAGCAATGGCCCTTTCTGTCAGGCAGTGTCATGTATAGAGGAGAGAGCAACAAGCACAGCTGCTGTTCTTAATTTATTTCGATAAAACACCTTTACACAGGTGGTCAGTGCTAGATACTTGCCTTATTAACTATGACCCAATTTAAACACTTGCATCTCAAGTTCTTTTATGAGTGTTGGCTCCTAAGTTGATGATATTAATTTTAATTTCTTAGTTAACAGGGAAAATTTTAATGTAGTTCATTACAAGATTTCTATTTTGTGCCTACTGCACTGTATACACATCCTAAAGTAAAACTACACCTATCTGCATGTCGAAGGAAATTTCTGTTTTATTCCAGAATTTCCTAATGTTTTGTAATACACAAAGAAAAGAAACCCAAACAACCAAGCAACCATACAAAAAGATTGTAAAAGGTTATAGTTTAAAATTATTTTCATGGAATCATAGATAGGGTAGGTTTTGTGATGATGATAATAACACACATTTTCTCTTTGTGAGTTTTTTTAATTTATTATTATGCTAGATTACACTGTGAAGGATCTGGTCAGTCTCTTATTAGTATTTTTCCTTTAACATTTTTTTTAATTGCTTTAAAGGCATTTGTACTAATTGCTTTTTAATTTATTTTTTTTTAAGGAAGTGCTGGAACACCTGTTGTCTTCAATGAAAATGGAGATGCTCCTGGACGCTATGATATTTTTCAGTATCAAATCACCAACAAGAGTACAGAATACAAAGTAATTGGTCAGTGGAGTAACCAGCTTCATCTAAACGTAAGTACACCATTTCCCACAGTGTTCTGCTGGAGAAACTGGCTGCTCAAGACTTGGATGGGTGCACTGGTCACTGGGTAAAAAACTGGCTGGATGACCAGGCCTAGAGAGTGGTGGTGAATAGAGCTAAATCCAGTTGGCAGCTGGTCACTCGTGGTGTTCCCCAGAGCTCAGTATTGGGATCAGTCCTGTTTAATATCTCTATCAATGACCTGGTTAAGGAGAATGAGAGCACCCTCAGTCAGTTTGCAGATGAGGCCCAAGTTGAGCAGGAGTGTTGATCTGCTGGAGAGTAGGAAGGCTCTGCAGTGGAGTTTTGGAAGGCTGGATCAATGCGCCAAGGCCAATTGTGATTGATCAACAAGGTGAAGTGCTGGGTCCTGCACCTGGGTCACAACAACCCCATGCAGAGCTACAGGCTGGGGACAGAGGGGTTGGAAAGTGGCCCAGAGGAAAAGGATCTGGGTAGGCTGGTCAACACCCAGCTGAACAAGAGCCAGCAGTGTGTCTGGGTGGCCAAGAAGGCCAATGGCATCCTGACCTGTATCAGAAATAGTACGGTCAGCAGGACCGGAGCAGTGATTGTCCCCCTGTACTTGGCACTGGTGAGGCTGCAGGTCATAGAATCACAGAATCACTAAAGTTGGAATAAACCTCTAAGGTCATTGAGTCACCACTAATCTAACACTGCCAGGTCCACCACTAAACCATGTCACTAAGTGCCACATCACTTCCCTGGGCAGCCTGTTCCAGTGCTTGGCCGCCCTTTCCATGGAAGAATTTTTTCCTAATATCCAATTTAAACCTGCCTTGATGCAACTTGAGGCCATTTCCTCTTGTCCTGTCACTTCTTACCTGTCAGAAAAGACTGACCCCCACCTGTCTACAACCTCTTTTCAGGTAGTTGAAGAGAGCAATAACTCTCTACAACTCTCTACTGTTGAATACTACAAGAAAGACATTGAGGTGCTGGAACGTGTCCAGAGAAGGGCAATGGAGCTGGTGAATGGTCGGAAGCAAAAGTCTGAAGACTGTCTGAGGGACCTGGGGCTGGTTAGCCTAGATAAAATGAGGCTCAGGGGAGACCGTATCACTCTCTACAATGATCTGAAAGAAACAGTGATAGAACGAGTGGAAATGGTCTCAATCTGGGCCAGGGAAGGCTTAGGTTGGATATTAGGAAAAATTTATTCCCTGAAAGGGTGGCCAAGCATTGCAACAGGCTTCCCAGGGAAATGGTTGAGTCACCATAGATGGAGGTATTTAAAAGATGTGTAGATGTGGCATTTAAGGACATGGTTTAGTGATGGACTTCATAGTGCTGGGTTAAGTGTTGGACTTGATGATCTTAAAGGTCTTTTCCAATCTAAACAATTATATGTTTCTACTAGTTTGATTATGATACTGACAGTAAAGAATACTCATTCAACTATTACATTATTTTAAGACACTTAAAAAGTATTCTTGATTTATTCTCTCTTAGTTGGCAGAAGAAAACTCTTGTGCTTTGTTCTTGCGAAGACAGTAAAAGATGGCTCAATAACCTGAAACAAATTCTTTATATTTTAAAGTCAGATGGATGTGCTCCTTCAAATGATATTTTAGAATAATTATATATCTGTTACTTCTCAGACTGATTGATAAGTTAGGCAGGAAAATAATAAGTCATCCTTCAAAAAAAGGTATCAAACAAAATGATGGGGATGTGTATATTGCCCAGATATTTCAAATAATATAAGAGGTTGGAAAAGTATTTAGTAAAAAAGAAGTTTGGATTCTAACCACTTCTGATTTAGTTAAAACACTGGGATGATGAACTACTGCAATAAAAATACTTCTTGAATATAAAGGGAGAATTTGGTGTTTTTCTATATAAAAAACTAGGATTTGTATTGTCCTTTATTACTTCATAGTAAAAAAAAAAAAAAAAAAAAGAAAGACACACCACACCCATCCTTAAATGGTGTTTCAAATTGCGGTCTGAATGTGTTCTGCAAGTTTTGGGGTTGCTAAGTTTCATCTGTGCATAGAATTATATTTGGTTTGAAAATCACCATCCCTATGCAATCCAGGGAATATAATATGCAGTATTTGTATGACAGACAAGCAGTTCTTTCTGTCAGGAGATGCCTTCATGTGAAGAGAGTTAGGGCCATGAGAAAAGCAAAATGAAATTAATCTGTTTCCTTATTAGCCGTGCAATATTTACAGATCTTACTTGAGTTACGTTAGCCATTTAAATAGCTCTGCAAATGTGAAATACCAAGTATTGTTTTGCTCGTGGCTGACAAGAAGGACAACAGTCTGAATTGATGACTAGATCAAAGAATAGGAGTTTATGCTTCAATCAAATCACAAAAGTGGGTTTCAAACATCTCTGGTTTTCCATGTGAGAGGTTCCTGATGAAGAGTAACAAAGACAGCATAGTAAATATTTACAAATTATTCTTCCATTGAGACTATTTTGTAATAATTATCTGAGTGCTACCCACAATAACACATATGATATCTCCCCGTTTTCAGCCACAGCTGTTAAGCCACTTTACCATATCTACTATTTAGTATCTATAACTACTTGGCAGGAACTCATTTATTTAATTCTTTTGCCCAAATAGGAAAAAACCTCCCAACAGAAACTGTGTGTAGCAGATTATGTGGCAGTGTTGTTTCCCTTCACTAACCTGATATCTGTCTGTTGAAAGGCATGAAAGGGAATAAAGTGGTTACACAAGTTTAAGACTAATATTGAACATTAACTTCTGGAAACCACTACAGTTAGATCTTTATCATAACTACTATGGAATACATTCCAGGTCTTCATAATTGTTACATTTTTTCTGTAAAGTTAGCGTTTATTAAATGAACTAAAAAACTGATACACACATTTTGCACAAATGTTAGTACTAGCATAGCAGTGATGTAGTAGTAGCAGCTAAAAGCTACCTAAGAATTTGTTTCAATTTTACTTCCATTCCAATCTGCCTTTTTCCATCTCCCCCTAGACTGCTAAACTTTTCATTAAACCTGTAACTTTCCAGTCCCATTATTTCTGCCTCCTGTATATGTACTTGGAGGAGTTCTCTGAAATATGATTAGATTGATGGCTACTCATACCACTGAAATCACACCATGCTAACCACATTGAATCACAGAATCATAAAATTAACCAGGTTGGAAAAGACCTCTGAGATCATCAAGTCCAACCTTTGATCCAACCATCGTGCTTACCAGACTGTGGCACTAAGTGCCACATCCAGTCTCGCCTTAAAAACCTGCAGGGACGATGAATCAACCATCATCCTGGGTAGCCTATTCCAATTCCTGATTACTCTCTTCATAAAAAATTTCTTCTTAATATCTAACCTAAACCTCCCTTAACACAGCTTAAGACTGTGCCCTCTTGTCTTACTGCTGGTCACCTGGGAGAAGAGACCAATCCCCACTTGGCTACAATCTTCTTTTAGGTAGTTATCCCACAAATCTAACAGGAAAGAGTTAATCTAAGAATGCCTCTCATTAACTCTCATTAGAAATGAGTGTGTTAAGATGTTATTTCCCTCTCTTTCACCTACATGAGCACATGTGCTGGGTACAACTGCAGCAGGTGCTTCTGCTCCCAGCCTTGTGCTGGGGTTCTGCTCTTGTCCCACTGCCCCCTGCTCTGCTGCACACGGTCTGCTCACAGGACAAGGGTGAGGAGGTACACAGGGCTCAGTCCCCCCTGGCAGGTTTTATTTCTTCAAGTTTGTTAGGGCTTGGGGTGCTGGATGCTGGTCTCCAGCGGTGTGTGCAGGCACTGATGCAGTAACAATGAAGAACGAAGTTGCAAAAGGGATGGTACAGTCTGTTTCCGTCTGTTTCTTCATTCACTAAACTTACTTACCATGTGTCGGTGGTAGTTCTGACAGATGATCTGCTGTGGCAAAGCTATTTCCTCCTCTCACTAGACAAAATATATTAAAACCAAATAATCTTTGTGGATGATTGTCAATCCTCCAAATCATCATGTTGTAAATTACGTAGTGCTTTTGATTGCCAATGAATCAGAGGGAACACAGTGGTTGTTTTCATTAGTTTCTGTGAAAACATCTATATTTATTGAAAGCAAAGCAGAGCAATATTTACCTTGCTGTCCTATAAAGGAGATGGTTTTAAAATATAATGCTTTTCCCACTATATCCTTCTTTCTCCTGCAGTTTCCTCTTAATGAAGACACATGTAACTGTGATTTTAGTGAATATTTGTCAGCTAGGTATCCTTTATAGATAATTCTACTGTGGTTTTTACAGATACTTCTTCCTCAAATTGTATCATAACATGTTGCAGCTATGATATGTTTATGTTCATCTATACAACTGGTATTGTGCTTCAGAAAATTTGTAGTTTTTATTCATCTGTGTGTTTTCTGTGTCAGAAAGTAGATTTATAGTACAATTCAACCTTTGGAAAAATTAACATAGGATTGTTCTAAGATAATAATTCTATTGTCAATTCTAAGATTAGAACATAGTTTACGTCTAAATAACTGAATGTAAAGTTTTCCTTTTTTATTTCTGATCTCCTTATGTCTGCTTCCTTTTCCTTTTCCTGCTTGCTTTTGGTGTTTTATATCAGGTGTTGGCTGCAGGTCTATTGTGTGGACTGTGCCTTCCCACCTGGTAGCCAGCTCTGGTCCTGTCTCTGGACCCAACCCTCAGGATTCATGGTTCCTCTGCTGGTGTCTTTGGCTCCTCAGAGTTTTCACTGACTCTGCAGGGTCCTTGTGGTCAAGCTTCAGACTTGTTCCATTGCTGGTACAGTGCTGGTTTTCCATTTGGGCAGAAAGTGCTGAGTCTGGCTAGATAAAGACACTGTATCATGCTCCCTAAGGGGGTCTTTCTCATCAGGCTTCACCAGCTGCAGAGGCCCTTGTGGCTTTGACTCGGGTTTCTTCCTGTAGTCTTCAGTAACATTAATGCTCTCCTTCAGGCCAGCTGACCTTTTAGATGTCATCTGAAGCGACTATAGCTTCCAGATATAGGAACTTGATGATTGCCAATCAGTACTGCTCTTGCAATTCTTACAAAACACACAGATGCATAACAATGCTGAGAGATACAGTAGAGAAGGTAAATTAAGAAAGAACAATTATCTTCAAAATTTAATTTTTTTTGTGTGATTCTTGAGTTTGAATAAGGTATCTCAATCTTTGACAGACACAAAGAAACTCTGAGAGCAGCTATTTGGAAACGTCAAACTATAATCTCAAGGAACTCCATTGTCTGATGATTCTGGCCATGTAAATTTACAGCTTTTATTGTAAAGAGGTGTAAAGTCCTTATATTCTCTAAGGTTTCCTGACTTTAAGGGGTCTTAATGGACTGGAAATAACCAGACCTCAAAAACTTTTGATGTCATTTTGAAGGAAAATATAACTGCCTTAGAACTTCTGATCATGGACTACACATTAACTGTCAGTGTTTTCTGCTGTTTGCTTTCTTAATTTTTCTTTTCTTTTTCAATACAAAAATCACCTTATTTTTCAGGAAACTCTGATAGTTAAAATCCTTTCTTCCAAAAAATATTCTGGTTTTCATAATGAATAAAAATCCAGGAAAGGTAGCTGTTTCTGCAAAAGTTATGTTTTATTCATATTGCATCAGTGTTTTGCATATCAGGTCACACATAGAAGTTTCCTACAAATGCATGGGTTTAACAAATTTGAGCTCTCAACCATGTAATCTCTGTACAATGAAAATTGTTAGAAACAAGCTTGCTTTTCCTGGCACATATGATTTGAAATCAAGTTCTTTTTTGTGATTAATAATGAATTCTGTCTTAGAAACTGTGTTCTGTATTGCATGTGCTATAATAAGGGCTAGATTGAGTTGTTGACTAATGCCTTTTGTCAGCGGTAGTAGACAGAAATAGTCCCAGTCCTAAAGTTTTAATAACAAGTTTCTTGGTTCCTTTCCTTAGAAACTCATTCAGTTTCTTCTGGTTCAGTTTTGAGTGACTTTTTTTCTCCTCTTAACAATATTCTATTTTTAAATATAAATGTCAGTTGGAAAAAGAAAAGTTGAAATGTTAAAGGACTTTAAAATCTAATACTTTGACTTTTTTAAAACAACCCACACGTTTATAAATTCAGTTTGAAAAATTCTCTGGTTATATTTCAAGCTTATACTTTTTTTTTTTTTTTTGTCTACCAAAATCTGTGTTTAAATATCTCAATATGAAAAAATATGTAGATCCAAATTCATATTCTTCCAAGTTAGTAATTTTGATTGATGGGTTTTCAGGCAGACAAAATTACTGGTGCTTTCAAAAATCATGCAT
The DNA here is from genome assembly GCA_035583155.1 of Acropternis orthonyx. Classification (NCBI taxonomy): domain Eukaryota; kingdom Metazoa; phylum Chordata; class Aves; order Passeriformes; family Rhinocryptidae; genus Acropternis; species Acropternis orthonyx. The sequence continues at coordinate 20,020,319 of JAWWEU010000040.1, forward strand.
TTAGCTGATGCAATCAAAATGCTTGAGTGGATATCCAGTTATGTGATACTACTCCTTAAGAAAACACCAAAGCATATCAAATAAAGTGTAAGTTTCTCTGGAAGTGTTCAAGGCCAGGTTGGATAGGTGGCTGAGCAACCTGGTCTAGTGAAAGGTGTCCTGGCCCATGGCAGGGGGGTTTGGACCAGTTATCTTTAAGGGTCTTTTCAACCCAGGACAGTCTATGATTCTATGTTTCAAGTGCAAAGAGTGAAATGTCAAAGGCAGAATTCAGTTGTGTTTGTTTTGTTGTTTGTTTTGGGTTTTTTTTTCACCAGCACACAAAGGTTCTGTTGAAAGACAAAAGAAATTTTACAATAACAGATTTTTAACATTCTCTTAGAAATAAGATGCATAAGCTTTCAGATTTATGGAGTGTGTGCAGTGAGGATATAAATGACTCAGGGGCATCCATTTTTCTGTAATGATCTTGATTTATGACTAAGAAAACCATAAATTAAAATTACACTTCTGTGTTGAACTATCAAAGAGACAGCCATAATCATCATCAGCCTTAAGCACAGTGTTTGGTGAACTAGTAAAAATTGGGAACCCCGCATTGACACTGAGCTTCCCTTCAGGCAGCCAGATCACAAAGAGATTTGAATCAGTATTTGATTTATCTTTTCTAGGACTCTTGTCTTGTATCTAATTCTGAAGGAAAGCATCAGCGCTGAAATTAGTCAGTTCTTTTTGGAAGTTACAGATTCAAAATGCATTAGTTTCCTTTCTTGTGACATGGTAAAGAAAATGACTCAAAAAGCTTTTGATGTTTTCTGTAACTGCACCAAATAAATTTCAAGCTTTGCTGTAGGCCACTATATTTCATTAAAGAAGCCAGAGAGCCGCTTTTTTTCCTGTGGTAACTATTATATAATTGATAGAAGTTTTAAATCACTGAACCTAAGACCTGTGTTTAACAAAATAACATAATACAGTGAAATACACAACAAGAGCACTTAGTGCTGTGTATGATTATATCTATACACATAATATGACAATCGTATGGCCTGCAGGGTGTTCTTCTGCCCATATGTAATAGGGCAGTGGAGTTCAAACTTATGCTCCATCCATATTATCTGACTGAAAATTGTTGTTGCTATGCTAAAAATACAACTCAATGAGACAAGGAAAAATGTTTAACTTCTTCTGTTCTTCTCAAAATTATACTGCTGTCTTCCTTTAATCTACATAGGGCTGCAAGTAGAAGAAGCTTGTTTTTAGACTACTTAGGTTTTGCAAAGCTAATCCTGATCTTAGTACTGGTCAATAAGTAGGATTCAGTATTTGTCCTATTATACCATGAGTGTCTTAGGTCAATATGAAACTTGTAGTCACCAATGATCAATGCTAGACCAAGAGATATGTCAGCAATAGGCTACAGTAGTTGCAATATGTAGACTAGACAAAAAAAAAAAACAAACAAAAAAACCCCCAAAAACCCAAAAAACCCCAAAAAACCAAAACAAACCACACAAGAAATGTAGAATAAAACTGAGATTTTATGATTTTGAAAGGTTGCAGTTTGTATTTGTATAAAAAACTTTGTCATAGAGAAGAAATAAGCTGATTACAGATGTTGAAAAAGCATTAAAATATTTTGAGAAGTGCCCATAGAAGAGATGCCATTTCAGACACGATTAAAAACATAACTTAGATTCAGATGCCAATGACCTTAGAAGAATCAAAGAACAATGACAAATTGTCTTCCTTCTGAAGTTTTTTACTTTGTTGATCCTAATATTTTTTCCCTTCAATGAAACAGACTTTACTGATCCTCTAGAGCAAAAAAAAAAAAAAAAAAAAAGGAAAATGGCTAAAAGATAGCTGCTAAAAAAAATCTTGAAATTTGATAACCACTTTTTCTTCATTAGGGATTTTTCTTCCTAACTTGTCAGGGTGAGTGAAAGTCAGATTTCTCAAATGAAGCATAGAGTTGCAGCTGCATGCTTGGCTGTGAATTTGTCACAGGATTCTTGAGTGGATGTTAGATATTTTATAGCTTTTTATGAGCATCCTTTTTAAGAAGTGGTATGATTAGAATGAATTGTTCTTTGAATAGCGATAACCAACAGGACCATGGTGTATTCCTGTTTTTTCAATAAACCAAAAAGGACGCCTTGCCTTGCATGACAAATGAAATAAATCACTTGTGTTTTAAAATATTTTTCTCTCTTCTGCAGTAAAAACAAGTGTGAAGCGATAGAACAATAACAAATCAGGAGCTTTTATATGCTTTCCTGGAGAGTTCTGCATTCACATATGGGACTTCAGAGCAGGGTTAGCTGCTCCCCTGGTACATGCTAATATTGTGAGTTTTAGTATAGGCAGACAGCTACTGGGCATAGCAGGTAGTTTGGATTATGCATAGCTGGCAGCAAATCTGCAGTGAATTGCTTTGTGAGGTACCAGTGTAAAACATGTAATATGAGCATATATCTTCCCTAGCCTCTTCCATCTTTCTCCTTTCTCCCCACAGAAATTTATATATGTATCATAATTTGAAAATTGAGCTGCCCTTTAAACCTTGAAGCAAAATGTTCATGCTTACAAGCAAAAATGGTAGATTAAATTGCTTTAATTATTGTTCATTTGTGTTACATAGTGGAAGTCTACTACTAAATTAAAAATCATTAAATGGAAAATGAGAGGCATTCTGTGGTTATGATATGATGAAGAGAATCACTGGCAGTTAGTAGAACATTACTATATGATTATTTTTTCTATTTGCTTTGCTGTAATTACTCTTCATCTTGCAATAGTATTATTTTAATTTCTTTAGGATTGTCATCTAATATTTATCCAGGACTTTTCATCCTGATAAATCCCCGAACACTTATTATTTTTTTTTTAATTATTTAGAGACAGGGACTGAATTATTTTCTGCATTTCCAAAATGGTGTCACTGTTTTTAATGGCAATATTGTGTTAATACAGCTTGAGGCAGAGCATGAAGAATGCATAGCTAATCTCATTGTAACTTCAGCTCTCAGAAAACAGATTTAATGTTGAATATGTCAATAGGATATGCTGGGAATGACTGGATAAAATAGGGAGAATTGTAGTACTGTTTTTGGTAACTCTGGCAATTGAAGTGAGCCCAACCTTTACGGAAAGCTTAGGCATAAAGCTTGGCAATGGCTTTGGAATGGTTAACTGATCTCCATCGCTGGAGGTCATTGCAGCAGGTAACTCTTAGACTTGTGATGTAATTCATCTGTTCTCTTCCCCAGCGCTGTGAGCTTGTTACCAGAACAGTGACTTCACATGAAAAAGTAGAGTAGTTGGAGAGAGTCCAGTTGCAGGCAATCATAATGATCAGATATCTAAAAGTAGGCCTGTAAGGAAAGGTTAGGCAAACTACGATTGTTCAGTCTGAAGAAGACTGCACTGAGGGGAGTAATGCTAATCTCTTTCAATGCAGAAAAGATTATTCAGGAAAAGAAAAAACTGTTAGGCTTAGTTAATTTTGCTATTAGGAGAAGTAGTGGACAAATTCACAGAGATCTAATGCAGACATGCTGGAAGATTCTAACAATGAGGATAATTAAGCACTGAGCTGCCTTGGGAGGTTGGACAATCTCCAGCGCTATGGGCTGGTTGGAGCAGGTGAGCTGTACATATTGAATTTACATAAATAATTCAGAGATGGGGACATCTCCTTCAGCCATCACTTCTGAAGTTTTCTGGCTTTCATTTGTTTGGTGGATTTGGTCTGCTAATCCCCTCAAAGGCAATGTCCTGTATGCCTTGAGCAAATGCTGGGAGGGATACAAGCAACTGGACTCCTATACTCCAGGTTCTGTGAGTAAATACAAGACTGTCTGTGTCTTTAGCAAGAAGAAAGCCATGACAGATTTATTGGTTTATATACTTGGTTCCTTATTTAGGATCTTTTTTTGCTTTAGGTTGTAGGTAAGGACAGCTTTTCTGTCAGTCCTTGGAGAGTTCTTTATTCACGTATAGGATTCCAAATTGGACTTCTTTTGTTGCCTATTAGGTGCTTAATATTTCCCAAACTGCTTTAAGTTCCTTTATGTCTATGTGGAAAACAGTTTACTATTGTGACAGTGGTGATTTCTTTTACTTACACCTTCTTTCCCTGACACTTCTTAGAGAAGCATTTTCCTTGTAAACAAAAATGATTAACAATATTTGAAATGCAACATTAATTATACAAGACATAGGGGAAAACATGATCATTAGCAATTCTTATTTACTTTATTCTTATAACTATATATATAACATTCCTAAATAGGTGTTCTGTAAATTCAGAAAAGACAGTCTAAAGAGTTTGGCTGTCATGAGAGTACACTGACATTTTTCTATTTATCTGGCCTCATTATGACCTTAGCCTTTTTGATTATTCTCAAAATATTTAGTATCTGAAATCTGCCTCAGGACTACAGAAGACAGCTAACAGGATTTCAAGTGACTCTCTAGCCCTTGCATAAAGTTAGTATCTTCTATACTTATGTTATTCCAAGGATGAAGACTTTACAGCCTCTGAAGGTGTTATCTTCCATTTTTTCACTACCCTTATCACTCTGAAGTGTCTCCTTATTGCTATAATTTAAGCCTATTACTTATTTTATTCAGTGTACATCAAGTACATCCTCATCCTTTTCATGTATTCAAAGATTGTTGTTTTACCTCCTAGGCTGTTATTTCTTCAGGCTATACAACAGAAATTTGTTCAATTTAGTCATATAGATCATGTTTTCTAGACAAGCTTCTGATCTTTACTGATTTCCTTTGGACTTCCCATTTGATTCTCCTTCAAAGTGAAACACAATGATCTAACCTTCAGAAAGTGTTCTGGCTGAAGTCTCGCTAGTGCAGAGTACAGGAGAAACATCATTTCGTGTATCATGAGTGCAGAGCAGAGAGGAAAGATTATTGAATCTAGCCACGTTTCTCTAGATGGCATTTGCCCCTTTTGCCACAGTATGACATTGGTTCAGTATATCATAATCTGCTAGAGCTCTGAAATGTCTTTTTCTGCTGAAAAGCTGCTATCTCCCTGTCCTTCCTGACCTATAATGCACTGTTCGTTGTCCTTGTTAAACTGTGTGCTTCATTTTTTTCAGACTCTTCAGCATCATTTGGAATAAGTGTCCTGACCTTCAGCATAGCTTGAACCTTTTCCAGTCTTACTGCCCAAATTTGATCACCATATATTCTATTTTATCGTCCAAACTGAATGAGTGGTTATTACAGGTATCAAATGACAGCAGACTAAGAATAGACCTTTCCAGGCCACACCCTGTGCCATCCCTTCCCTTCTGACAGTAAATCATCTACAAATTTTATCTTTCCACAGATTTCTGATATAATTTGCACCTAGCGCTTAGGGGCTAGGTCTGTTTCAATAGGTTGCTTATGACTGAGAATGTAATTTAGGACCGTGTCAAAAATCTTTCTAATGTTAAGATAAATGACACCTGGCTGCTTGCCTCTCATCCATGCTGCCTGTTACTGTCTCACTGAAGGAAATGTGACAGCCCATTGTTGACAGATCCCTTTTGGCTGTTACTTGTCTTGTTTGTTTTCTCTATGTTTTTGAAATGTGCCTGTTTATTTCTTTCGTATTTTTTCTGGGAATTCAAGTTAAACTGAATGATTGATAATTCCCTGGACTTTTCTTCCCCCCTCTTTTCTGAGTGTAAGCACTGTGTTTCCCATTTGCAAGTTCTCCATACTTTCCCTTAAAGCCTCAAGAGCCTTCTATCTCCTCAGTTCAGTATGAATTGTAGAATAAATCTCAATATGTTCAGTCCGTCTGAAAGCCCTGGCTTCTTCTCATTTTCAATATGTTCCTCTTCCGTTCCTTAGTAAGGTGTTTTTTTGTTTGGTTGGTTTTTTTTGTTTTGGGTTTTTTTTTCCTGACTAAGTGTGTTGTGTGGCATTCTCTCAAACTTCTTCCTCATGCTTGTTTTTGTGCCTTCCAGATCACTAAGTCTCTCCACAGAATTTTCAATTTAATTATTGAGTCTTCATTCTAAGCAGCAGCACAAACTTGGCAGTGAGAGCTCTTCCCCTGCTGCTGTAAATCTTGGTATAAAACCCAGTCTGTTTTCTGTCCGTTCTGAACTAGTCCAGACTTTCACGTTTTTTTATGTGGTTTTGTTACCCAGCTGGAGCTATGTTTAAAGGCCTAGTGTGGCTTTACTTTGTTTATGAAATGAGGAAAATTCAAAATTATTATCATGAAAATATTGGACTCTTCACAAAGAGGAGTTTGTAAACAAGATATGTGCTATTATAGTGGGAAACCACCTTAAAACAGTGTCAAAATATATGTCTTTGTGTTTAGTATTTTGAAGTGCTTCAGGGTAGAATGTACTACACATGTTAATAGGGTTTTTGTCTTAGAAACAGACTGGACTAATATGTCAGGAACAGTTTAGATATAGTAACTCTTTTCTTGAGACATGGAAATAAACTCCCCACATTTCAACTGAGCTTGTCTGTTCCTCTGTCACAGTCAGTGAAGGTTGCTGAGGTGAGGGCAACTTTTCTCAAAATTTCAAGTGCTTCCCTTTGTTGAAACACTGTTTAGAAGCTGAGAGGGATATTCCAGCTCTTTCAGTTTTATGTTATTCTTTAAGAGGCCATTGGTGAAGCAAATGCCTTTATCTTGCTGCTGCCTATGCTTGGATGGAGAACTCAAGAAATAGATGCAAAATTGCCTTGTTCTTTTCTTTCAGTTCCCTCATTAAAAATATTTTTTTTTGGTAATACTTACTCAAAAAGCCAAAGTTTGGAGGTGTGCTATGGCTACTGACTATCGTGCTGATCAGTGTTGCCTTATTGGTTTTAGGATGTTCTGTTTGGTATTCTGCCAATACTCTGCTATCCTTTATCTTACGGTTTGACTGTGAATTGTTTAGGATTGAGACTATAATTTTTACTTGTGGATTTGTATAGTCCTTACTGCAACTGAGGTCTTGGTCTGTGAGCAGTGTGGGAATAAAAAGAATATATTATCTGTGTGTTGGTATTCCTTTGTAGGAAAGGCTGTGCAGGTGGAATTTAGAAGCATTTGTTTTTGAGTTTCATGTGCACAGCACCTTTTGCTCTGATCAAGAAATAGGAAAAAAATTAAACCATTTAAAAATAATGGGGTAGAATTAAAGCTGAAACAAACCCATCAACATAATTTTTTTCATACTGAACTGAGGCTTTTTATGATTGTCTAATTTCTAGTTTTAAAGTAGTTAAATATTAAAGATAACAAAAAGAGTGCTTGGTCATCTCCCTAACAAATAATAAATATGGGTATGGGCCACAAACTTGTTAGTATAACTGTACTGAAGTTACTGGACTAATCTAAATCTTCTGAAGGTCAAGCCCAGTACATTTTTTACAGACCATCATGAAGGCATTTGGAGACAACAGCTTCTTGTTTTGACAAACTCACCATTTAACCAACAAAATAATTAAAAGCATGCCATGGTGGATATTTTTTTCATTAAACAATAGGATTAATGAAATGACTTAGTACTAAAACTGAGGAAAAAATATATATTAAATTTCTTTAAAGTCAAATGGCAACTGTACTTGACCCCTTGTGCCTTCTGTTTACTCTGAGCTGTGAAGTGGGGGAGAATCTGAGCGCCATTGGGAAGGAAAAACATCTAACACAGGTTGAAGGGAAATATAGTAGCTATGGAGCACCAGGCCTGGGACAAGCCAACTCTAAATTAGGCAATTGGAGCTAAAAACAATGGATTTGGGAGGGAGCATCATCAAGTGCAACTAAGCTATTATACTGGGCCTTGGGCAGAACTGAGGAGATTCTCCAGGCACAAAGAAAGTGATGTTAAAAACTCTTTGCCAGAACTAGTCTTCTTCTGTTTTCTCAAAGCACAAAATTTTTTAAGATATGCTTGCAGGTTATTTCTGCATGATCAACTGCAGGAAGAAAAAAGTGCTTTCAAGCATTATGGTTCAAATGGCTTTAGTACTAGAGCTGGTCAAAACTAATCAGCTGACACAAAAGGGCTATGACGGAAGATTTCCTCTCAAAACCCCCATTGCTTTCAAAACCCAAATATGGCAAGTTTTTTGGGGTTGTTTGTTTGCTTGTTTTTGACTGTTTTTGAACATGTTTAATTATATAGGCAAAGTTATGCTACAGTCTGCTTTTGGTAGCATGTAATCCCTGTGTGTATGTGATGAGTTTTATTTATAAATACTCGTTAAATTCTCTTCAAGTGCACATCAGGAACATGCAAGGGTAGTGAGGATCTCTAGTAAGGATGTGCAATAGAGAATGTCTATGTGAAAGTGGTCAGCATAAAGAATAACTTTAGTAACCTGATTTACAGTGTGATCTATTGGCAATAAGTAGTGTTTTCAAAATACAGAAAGTAAACTGTTGGAAGGGCTTTCAAAAAACTTGGAGTCTGCTGATGTCATTTTGAATAGGATATTTCTGTAGTGGTGTGTTTTTGTTTGTTTGGATTCTTTGTTTTAGTTTGGGGTCTTTTTGGTCTCGTTTGTAAATCAAGAGGCTAATTCCAGAAACAGGTGCTTTAAAATCGATTGTGATTCATGCTTTCAATAAAGCAAAAAAATGTTGCATATATTGAACAGAAGTGCCTACTAGATTGCTGTAAAATTGGAAAGTAACACTGTGGAGTAACAGTAGCTGTTTACTTGATGGCCTGCTAATCATTGTGCTTTGTGCTAGCCTACTCCTTAAGCCATCTGAGGTATTCCATTTGCATTAAGGTTTGTTGTTTGGCAAATTGAAGAAGATAATACATTGCAGCTCCTCCTATCCTTGTACCAAGAGTCTGCTAGGATCAGCACTTCTGTAGCCCACCAGACAAATCAAGTCACAGAAGGAGAAAAGTAAAAGTGGGGGGAAAAAAAAAGATTCCAAACCATATATAGGTTAACATTTTAAGACTGAGATTTAAAGTCTGTATAGCGCTAATAAACACTCTCTGTTTTAGGTTACCACAGTGTGTTCCTCTATGTAACTACTCAGCAGTCATGAATTATATGACTTAATTAGTGGGGTTGGTTTCTTTGAGGTAAAATTACAGTATCAGTATCAGCCCACTAAATAATGTACTTGCATTAATAAAGAAAGGCTAGTGTTTGGTCTTTTGTGTTTATGGGCATAAGAAACTACTTTTTTATACTATTCTTTTCTATTTTTACGTATTACCTCAGAGCATACTTCCCTTTAATTGTTTTGTCATGGCTGAGAATGACTTTGTTAATGTGTCCAGAATATTAAAAATAATTCCAGAGATTGGTGATATTGCAGTTCTGAAAACTGGAGATGACAAGAAAGATACTGACATGCTGAGGAACCACAGAGTTATTATGTTTCTGATATTAACTATTTGAAAAAATATTGCTCAGCTTTAAAAGTTGTTTTAGTAAAAATTTCTAAAATATAAGCACTTGTTGGGCAAAAAACCTTTCAAACCTGAGAGATGGACATTGACTATATTGCTACTTGAACATTTTAACTACATTTAAGCTTAAGCATCTCCACTGCTCCTGTCTGCATGACAGCTTCTTTCCAGTCGGCTGAGAAGTTGAGATTCAAGCAGGTCAAATAATTTGCCTAATGTCACTGAGAGAGTCAGACTGTGACAGAGCCATATAGGCTAAGTCTAAGCTTAGAGATCAAAGCTGCACCACTAATAATATAACCTTCCCTCCTTCCTGCAGTCCAGGACATTTTATATCACACATGCATATAAATAATTATGCACGCATACATGTAAATAGCTATTCAAATAAAAATGACATTAAATTGAACTGTTTCTCCTTTAAGGAAGCCGAGATAGAGATAATAAGTGGTTTGTCTGGAGGAACTTTGGGCAGGTGGATTCACAGATAGGAGAAATCAGCTTCCAGCTGAGTTCTAACAACAACCTGTACTTCTGATCCTAAAGAAAATGAGAAAGAATGATTTGTCTTGTAGTATTTCAGATGGATCTTTTAATAGCCATTGCACCTGATCAAGCTTCTCAGTCTCCTTTTCAAACTGATATTAGACTACACTTACTTTCAAACAATATGTGGTAAAAACAAAGTTATAATCCCGTGTTCTTTGCAAAACTCCTAGGATGTCTATGCCAGAAATTCCAGAAAATGGATGTCTCAGCTGTTAGGAAAAACATCTGTATAGGGTGAAGGATGAAAATAATTTACTGCAATTATGGCAAATTTAGTAATGATAGTGATTTATACTGCATTACAATCTGGAGTAATTCTGAGTTTTGTTTTAATTTAAAATATATTTTTTTGTCATTGACTTATTTCCCTTCTGTATGTGTGCTTAAACACTTGTAAGTATACCCAGATTTTCTCTGTTTTAAAGGGATAAATCTGTCTGGCAGACTGAATGCATTGATCATTATATTTAGACTCATAATGAGTTTACTTTAGTTGAACCACTTTTAGTTTAATTTTGGTTTTTGATAGTTCAGATGACTTGATTGGACAAGATATGTTAAAAACTGGAATTTTGACTGTAAGAATAGACATATTAGACAATTAAAAAAGCAAAATATGAGATGAAATTGCCTTAATTCACTCACTTGCTATGCTCTTTTGATGAACCTTTTTGTCAGAAAGTTCTTACTTACAGGAAATTGAGACAGAAATAAGAAAAAATCTTAGTGATACCTGAAGGTGAAATGTCAGCTTTTTGTTATTTTTATAGCTAAAAATCTGAATATCTATTAAAAGTCATATGAGTTTATATGTAAGAGTCTTGATGTTTCTGAAAGTCTTGGCCAACTGACTACAAAGTACAATGTTTGTCTGCTCGCACAACTCTTGCAAATGCAACTTGCTTTCCTCTGTCCAGAACACATATAATTCCATTTGTTACAACAGTATCCTTAAACACGTATTTTTCATTATTTTTAATAAATATCTGGCTCTGAGATAAGATTTGAAAAACGAAAATTCCTGCAAGTGATAATGTAGCATAATCAGACACATTTAAATATTACCCACCCAATTTCCTCTGAAATAAACTCTCTGAAAGCTGTTCAGGTGTCTGTATTGTTCATCCATTGCTGAATTAAGTGAGTTTTCCCATGATAATTAAGACTGGAAAACAGAGAGGGTTTATACACATAAAATGGACACATGAATCAGAAATTATATTTGACCTATTAAATAGCATTTTTGATCAGTTTCCTCCAGTTGCTGAGGTCACTGCTAAATGAATGAATTGCTTGATTATTGGAAGAACATAGATGCCAGGAATGTGAATGTGCCACTCATACTGTGTCATGTAAATCTCATATTATTTTAGCCCAGTTCTCACATAATTAATGTTTAGCTTTATTATTAGATATTAGAGGGAATTGTGTTTGTAATGTTCGTGAAGGACAGAGGTGTTTACTTGGTTTTGATATGAAATGACATTTTGTCTGTGTTTTAATGGTTTAGTGAACTGTGAATCTTAGTGCTGCACAGTAAAGCAAATTGCAGCTCCATCAGGCAGATATCACATGTAGAGATGATTTTTATGTCAATTGAAATAGTAATGAAGCCGTTCTCTTTTTGTCTGATGATGTATTTCATAGAAAATGAATACATGTCTTAGAGACAAGTTGTCCTACTATTTCTGATGTTTTCTCTCTGATAAGCATCGGAATAGTAGAAAATGGAACCACATCTTAGGGAAATGTGAGGTATTTCATGATAGCACATCAATCTGTCAGACATCTTCCAAATTCAGAGATGCTACTCAAAATTAATAATACTGTTTAAACTATTATTAATAATAGATACAGAACTAGGCTATCCCAATACAGCTGACCTAGATGAGTTCAGATACATTTAGCAATGAATTTTGCCTCATCATATATCATACTGTGGTGAACAGCAGCTAGAAGATGACACATGAAAATGAAGGTGACAAAATAAGTCTTCTAGAAACTATGTTTACCCAAGGCTACTTAACAATCTGAGACTCTCTCAGCCTTGGCAGAGTCTGACGAGTATAGAGTGCTGCAGACTGAAACATTTTTATCAGTAAGAGCTGAAGAAATGCAGAACTTCTTAATTCTTTTTCAATGCCAGAAAGCCCCTTCTTTTCTGCCTTTCTTCTGTCTGTCTTTGGCCTCTTTGGCAGTTTCTTTCTCCTATAAGAATCTTCTTCAGAAATGTGTGCCTAAAATTAAGTTCCCCTGAAGTTAGTTTTGTAACATTTGAACTTTTAGATTTTGTTTGGGCAGGTTTTCCAAAGTCTTTAGATAGTGAAAACTGCAAATGGGAGCATAGTGGGATATTCAAAGGCACGTAAACAGACAAGGCACTTAACTCTTTTAAATTAATTAGCTCTCTTGAGCAAGTTCCCCTTGGCACTTCTGAAAGTTCCACTGCTAAGTGTTTATATAAAAAATTATGATTTTCAGAAGAGGCTGAGCATCCATTAAGTCCCTTTAAAGCTTGATTATTTCCAGTTTTCAGCACTTCTGAAAATTATACAGTATCCCTGGTTCTATGTTGCCAAATGATCCTCCTTCACTTTCTTGTTTTATAACAGCTTCTACCGTCATTTATTGCTTAATCTCAGAGAAGTGGGATCAACAACACAAAGACAGAGAAATAATGACATGGGTGAATCTTCTGCATGGGTTCAAGAAGCCAGAACCGTTGATATATACATTCAGTATCTGAAGAAACTGATAGAAATCTAAGATCATTGTTGTAATTATATCTTGTACTGGATTTACTTATTATTCTTACATTATGCAAAATAATAGCTCAAAAATACATTACAGGCAAAGACTTCTGCAAGCTGTGGATAGCTGGAAGTGAACCAGATGATAAGTAGCAGCATGACTTTTCAGTTATTAACTACTATGTATACAGAAACCCTTAACAGACCCATTCAGAAGTAATAAAAGCACACAGTATTTCACTCTGAGGTATATTTTCCCCCTCACCTGTACTCTGCCCCTACTACAGTATTGTCTAAGTAGCAGTCTGAGGGTGTACACACATTAGCATTTTGGTTTCAAACAAGCATATGCTTTTGAAATGAATCTACTAATTATTCCCACTTAGCATGCTTGCTCGTAGTGGTGTGGGTCTTGGGACATGTGAAATGGATTGCTTTTGGCTGAAATGAAAATGGGACATGCTTTTCAGAAGGACATTTATCCCTTGTTAATCATTACCAGTGTTCAGTCCACTGAACTACATCAAAATTAGGTCAAAACAACCTTCTTCTGCACACTCTAATTTCAAGTACAGACCAGTGTGAACATCAAGCCCTCAGAGTTAACACCTTTGCTCTGCAGAATTGGTCTTACTGTGCCACATTGCTTGTTAATGTAGCTATAAACTGAATTGTCAGATGGTTGTGTTCATGGGAGAATCCCATCTTTCCACACCCACTTTCAGAGTTAAAATCATTCAATACTAGAATTTTCTCAGATATGCCAGTATCTTAAAGGGATTTTCAATATCAAACACTACCAATGTTTCTTAGGAATATATATTCTCTTTCTTCTTAAATAGAAAATGAAATAAAAAACACACAACATTTTTGTTAAAACGTTTTTGAGAAATGTAGGTCACCCTAAATGTATTGTTTTGCCTAGAAAACTAATCCAGACAATACAGATTGTAAAACATACCTTTTATTCCTTGCAAAATCCACCTGCCCTAGCCATTGATTCTGGTTATTCTCTGAAGTGATTTAGAATTTTTTATGCTTTAATAGTCCATTCTTGTTCAATTTGCTCTATCCATGACCAGCTAATAGTGCTTATATTAATAATTAATTTATTAGGAAAAAAAAGTCTTTATCCAGTGAGTTTTTGAACATCCATAACTTTATATTGCCATATTGAAAATTATATGCTTTGTAGTTTATGTGTCAGATGTACCAGAATGAAAAACATAATATGAGTCTTTACCAGTGAGCTTCAGAAATAGGAATTTACTGTCAGTTGTTGCCAATGGGATGCATAACCCGAGGCACACTAATGTTTTGCCAACCAGGAAGAGATTTGAAGCCTGTTTTTAGTCAATTAAAATACTGTCAAGCCAAAGTATGTGAAATCATAAATAGCTGTAAAAGACAAAAAGGAATTCGCTGTACTTATCTAAGCCGTGGATTCACAATACAGTAAATGTGACTTTTGGATGCTTAATGCCAGATAAGAAGCACTGCAGCCTCATGGTATTAAATGCTGATCTGGTATAAGCTCACTTTGCTAGTTCAAATGTGTTTAAAAATTGGACACCTTTGCTTTATCCTGTCAGGCTTTCTGCCAGATGAGATATTGCCTGTCCATGCCATTCTAAGTTTATACTGGGTAAGGTGTTGTCTGCTCTCCTGATGGTTCTGTGTTGTGTACTATAAAGTGGCAAATGTGTAGCACTGTTCTTTTCTGAGTCATCCCAAATTTATCCACAGATCTGGATTAATGACCATAGCCTACTGTTGCCCCCATTATTGTAGTATGTGACTCAATCACAAGCTTTGTATTTATTCTCCTAGCAACCATGTGAAGGAGAATCTGTCCTATCACACTGATTTCATCATAATGTGTTTTCTCTGGTATCTAGCAGATAAAACAATAGGGATTATGTGGACTTTGAGAATTTCAGTGATGAAAACATGGAGATTGTAACAGAGGTGAATATTTTCTTAGCATGTCAAGTGCTCTGCTGGAGCTCTATCAAAACTGTTTTATGCAAAACTGGGTTATTCTTGTGGGTCTTAGGAAGCTAATTACTTAAATGACTTCCCTTTCCATAGTCAACAGGTGGTGTATTTTGTGTAGTCATCACAGTCCTTGATGTAAAATCTGGTTAACTTCTGTGGATTCAGGACCGATCCACTCCCACTGAAGTCCCTGAGTGACCCCAAGGGTTCACAGAGCTGGTTGCATGACCATTTCTTGTCTCCTTGTTGCTGTGTGGTCCCTTTTTTGCTCCTTCGAGTGGAGAATAACAGCAAGGTCCTACCCTGAAGGGGCACAGAAGAGAAAGAGCCTGCCTGCTTGTTGCAGCTTCATTCACCCTGCGCAGTGCTGTAACTGGTGCTCTGGCTCTCTGAGGAAGGCAAATAAGGTCGTGAATGCTATGTTGTGATTTCCTCTCAAGTCTGTTAAAAATGGCTGGAAAAATAAACTTTAAAGGCTAAAATTATCCCTTTTGATAAGCTGTCCTCATTCTGTCCTCCCCCAGAAGAAACTGAAAACATTCCTGACTGAAGTTTTGTTACTGTTGTTTCACTTATAAATAAAGCCTCTAAATGAAACAAAAGTGCTAAGTACTTATTAGGCAAGAACAAGGAAAGTCCTTTGTCCTTGAGAGCTCACCACCTTAAAAAGGAATGAAGGGTGGAGCCTGGGAGCAGCACTGAGTGATTCTGGTGCTACAAAGGGCCCGTTGCTCCATACACTGCTCTGGTTCACTCAGTGTGACTTCTGCAGAACACGGTTTTACTAAGGGTCGGCTAAGGACAGCTGGAATCAAACCAAGTGATAATTTTAAGTAAGAAATGCTTTGAATCCACGAGTTTCATACTCAGATTTATTTTGTAGGGCATGCAGAAAGAATAGATAAATGGATGAAAAAAAGTATATTTTGTTAATGTGCTGCTGTGGAGAAAGCCGGGATTTCCAAAGCAAGATTGCATTGTTCTGTGCTACAAAAGGATCCCTGGACTTTTTATATCAGGAAAACTAAAGCAGTAGTCATGACATCTTTTTTTTCCATTATTATTCAGAAAGCAGTATATACTCCTTTAGTCTTCTAGAAATGTACACAAAACACTCGAGTTTCAAGACTTAGAAGGTATAAAAGTATAAAATACCCACATTTGTGGAAGAGGTGGTATCACAAATCTTTTTTTTCTGGCACTCTTTGTTCTGCCAAAGCTGATGCAAGGAGATTTTAATCTATTTCTTTACTGTACCTGAAATTTCTCTGAAGCTCACATAGCCTTATTTTGTAATTAAATGTTTGAGAACTACTGATATTTATATTTGCATGTGATTAACTTTTAAAGCCCTGTGTACGGGCTTTTTGCTTTTAAACTAGCCTGGAGTCAATAAATATCTTTAGAGATGTCAATTTGGTCAGCAGTAAAGAGGTAAATAGAAACTAATGACACTCATCAAGCTTGTGGCATGAATGATTTATTGGACACAATCATTTAACACTTTTATAAAGCCGATGCAAGGGAAAGAAACAGCTTTCTTATTATGGTAAACTGTATTTGTGCTGTCAGCATGTAGTGATTTATGACAAACCTGTGGCCAGGATTAGGATATTATAAATGAAGGAAAATAGAAGTCTCATTAATTTTTTATACCCACAGGTAGAAGACATGCAGTGGGCTAACAGAGAACGCACTCATCCAGCATCTGTCTGCAGCCTACCCTGTAAAGCTGGGGAAAGAAAGAAAACTGTGAAGGGAGTGCCCTGCTGCTGGCACTGCGAACGCTGTGAGGGGTACCATTACCAGGTGGATGAATTCAACTGTGAACTGTGCCCCATTAATAAGAGACCAAATGCCAACCGTACGGATTGCCAGCTTATCCCTATCATCAAACTGGAGTGGCATTCTCCTTGGGCCATTGTGCCCGTCTTTATAGCTATTCTTGGTATAATTGCCACAACTTTTGTGATTGTGACATTTGTCCGGTACAACGACACACCGATCGTCAGGGCCTCTGGGCGGGAGCTCAGTTATGTGCTTCTGACTGGGATTTTTCTCTGTTACTCCATTACTTTTTTAATGATTGCAACTCCAGATACAGTGGTCTGCTCATTTCGAAGGATCTTTTTAGGACTTGGCATGTGTTTCAGCTATGCTGCCTTGCTTACCAAAACAAACAGGATTCACAGAATATTTGAACAAGGCAAAAAATCTGTCACAGCTCCCAAATTTATTAGTCCAGCTTCCCAGCTGGTGATCACTTTCAGCCTCATATCCTTGCAGCTTATTGGAGTCTTCATCTGGTTTGCTATCGATCCACCACATACCATTATAGACTATGGAGAGCAGAGGACACTTGAGCCAGAAAATGCCAGGGGAGTTCTCAAATGTGACATTTCCGATCTTTCTCTTATTTGTTCCCTTGGATATAGTATTCTCTTGATGGTCACATGCACTGTTTATGCTATTAAAACAAGAGGGGTTCCAGAGACCTTCAATGAAGCAAAACCCATCGGATTTACTATGTACACAACCTGCATAATTTGGTTAGCTTTTATTCCAATCTTTTTTGGTACGGCCCAATCAGCAGAGAAGGTAAGTGATGATATGTTTACATATCAAAACACTACTCTTTTTCTATTTTCATCTCTCAGTATTTACAGCACTACAACATTTTCACTCTTACAAATGAGTAATTTTGAATGATAATTGCAAACAAACTGTCAAAATTCAAAAATAATAAAATACATTTTTGAAAATGTATGTTTCCTATATATTAACACAGGAAACTGAATGTGTTTGTGATGTGGCTGGCATAATAATGTTGACATTTCCTCAATATACCCTTAAATGACTGTTTCTTCTAATGCTTGTTATTGGCCTTCACTGATGCTCTGGCCTATTACAGGGAGTATTATCAATCTTTGTTATCATCCAGATCTAATAGAAATGGTTGCATTTCAAAAGTCTAAGAAGATCAACTTATATTTGTCAAAAATAATGAAGAAAAATGCCAGAACAGAATGAAAAGAATTACTCTTCTTTCTGGTTGACACATAGAACTTTAAAAAAAAAGGAAAAAAGAAAAAGGAAAAGGAAAAAAAAAGAATAGGAGGAATGAATGGTGACTGAAATATATGCAAAGTCATATAAAGCATAATCCACTAACAGTGCAAAAATAAAACATTTTCCTGATAATTTAATAAAAAGTGAAATGATTCATACTTGGATGATTAGCAGTACAAAACACGTCAAACATTTAACTCTCCTTCTCTCAGCTCTAATGGGAAGGCAGAGGTAAATGTTGACTGTTACAGTTTTTATCCACCTGACAGTGGATAAAAGGTGACAAGTTAGGTGAGAAAAGGCATAAGCATCAATCTTCAAAACTGCAAATATTTGAAATGTGGAAAATCTTAAGAATAAGAAATTAAAGTCATCAGTCATTTATATAAACTCTTGTTTTTCCTTCTAGCAGGTGGTTTTTTATAAAGTTTTCAAACATATATTTTAATTTAACTGGAAAAGTTAGAATATGTTCACTTACACTTGTGCAAAGGTTTGACATGTCTCTGGTTTAGAGGGCACCCTTGCCCGCAGAATTAAAGAACAGGTCTGTATACCTTGATAAAACACTTGCTAATCCAAGCAGAGGAACTGTATGGGGGATAGAGTCTGACAGAAAAAACATTTTCCTCACTGAAAATTGGAGTAAACAGGCCTACTGAATTGGATCAGGCTTATTTTCATGGCTCTTTGGATTAAGTCAGGGAAGTGAGTACCAAGGTAATGGCTTATCTCAGATAGAGTAAGTAAAAACATCCCATTTGACATAGGAAAACGCATTTAGGTAAATTGTTTTTAAATTCTGACTGTTTTTTGTGTGTAGGCTTAAATCAGAAAAACCCTTTTATGTATAAATGTGTGGTACTTTTAACTTGGTCGAGTCAGTTTTATGGCAAGTACCTGAACCAGAAGGACTGAGTCTTGAAACAGAAAATATCTCTTGGCTGGCATCTGTGCAGTGGCTTTTGATTTATACCATTGGTTCACCTTGGCTTGTAGTGAAGGACGATTTAGTTTTGACCTCTAAAGACAAGATTAATGAATATATCTTTTGAATTTCTTCTATGAAACTCAAGACTGAACACATAAGTGATGTTAAATCGCACAGCTTCTAACAGTAAATTTCACTTGTGAGTTACCTTTTTTTCCATGATTTGTTTTGCTTCGGATAATGACTTTTAGGAGGGAAAAAAATGCAAAGACAAGTAGCTATGTAATTCAGATAATTCTTTTCACAGTGTCTCTACTATAAGAACATGCTTCCACACCGAGTCTTGCAGATATCATCATAATAGTTTACATATTCCATATACTTAAATTGCTCCTCTGAATAGGACAAAAATGTAATATCTTAGTGTCTGAATAAACTCAAAGTTTCCAAGTTAACGCATAACACCATAAGAAGCATTTAAAAAACACGGTGATGTATTCTAGTACATTTTATTTGGATTTTGATATTATCATCTTTTTGGAGGAAGAAATGAATGAAAGACTTAGACTTTTGTTGGTGCTGGAAGACCTCAGTCTCGTGCTCATCGATTTAAAAATATACAAGGCTCCAAAAATCCACCCGATGGATTAATTAAAAGGGCCTTTAGTTCTTTATATACTTTGAGAGACAGCACATGGGAGAAGATGCTTTGCATGTTTCTCAGGAGGTCAAATAAAACAGTTACTGGTAAACTTTAGGACAAAAGGGAACCTGGCCAAAGTTTAAAGGCCAACATTCAACCAAAATAGAGCATTTCAAAAAGCATTGGCTTAGTACATGCTAACCCACACAACTTAGCAAAATCCAAAATCCAGGGCCTCCAGGGGGTGTGGTGTGGGGCAGTACTCCTGGTATGCCAGTGACTGACAGCTGCAGCAATGGCTTTCAAAGAGGCAGGGTTATGGGGTTGCAGAGCACCATTCCACCTTGGCAAAACCCGATCTGCACCCTCCCTCCCCACACATGGAGTTGTTTGGAGCCAGGGAATTTCTTTCACTGCCTCACAGGTGCTTACTCACATTGCAGTTATTTAAGAATCCTGAATATTTTTTTTTTTTTAATTTACTCATAGCAGAACAATAAAAGCTGGGGATCTTCAGGTACTATTTTAAAGCAATGTTTCCCTTTTTGAAATGCTGACAATAGTAAAATTTGACATGACATTCATTACAAACCACTTGTGCATCCAGTTACTAACCTTAGACACACTTCTGTTTCAACAACTAGTTAAAACTTTTCCAAAATGTTTTCCGAAGCATTAGCAGTACTTAAAACAATGGCAGAAGTCATTAAGCATTTTTTGAAAGAGAGGTTGCACTTAATCAACTATTCAATGAACACAGTTTAAATAGCAAGCCTACTGAGAAGCTTTTATTTTTTATTTCACTGATTTTTATTTCACTATTTTTTATTTCCACTGATAAACAAAAATATAGGATCATTAATGCTGAAAACAAGTATCTGGATCCAAAACTTAGATATCACCCTGGAAAAGCTACCTTTACAGTTAGTGTCCTTGGGATCAATTCCCAAAAGTATAAATTTGCTAAGAGATTCTGGATAGAATCTAGAGGGGCATAAGCCTGTAGACGCGACACAAGTCCATGAATTGAGTGTTGGTGTCGATTAAACTTCAAATGTGCATGATGAGGGTAATTTAAATAAGCATAAGTACTTACCTGCAACAGACTAGGAATCTTCATGATATGTTCTTGCTGTGAAGCACAGAATGGGAAACTTCTGTCTTTCCACTGTTCTGATGAGGATCTTCAGGTCTTTAGCTGGTGGATATAGCTGAGTTAAATGCCTGAATATGCATGCTGTGGCATATCTGTAAGCCAACATATAGTAAACGTTAAAGTAACTTGACAAGGTGCAACGGGAATATGTTGATTTGTAGTCTGACATGTAACATTTTTAACAGTCCTTTATTACAGATGCTATTTCTATTAGTTTATATTATCTCAGTTTACATGTAAGTTTAAAACTAATATAAAATTGAAGAAACAGCTGTATCCTATTCAAGAAATTAATAATAATGTGTATTTATGGATAATTAACAAAAGATTAAAATGCCAATCCAAAATAACCTTGCCTTACGCAAGCTTGGCGGCTTTTATGGATCTCCGTTTACTGACTTGTCCTTAATCTCAAGTAGCAATATAAACCCTCTGTGCTTTATAATGGCATTTTTTGATTGTCATTTTTACAGATGGTCTGCAGGGAAAATAAGAACATTGATTTTAAGTCCTGTGTGATTTTTTTTTTCTTTTTTGTTCTAATTGATGATTTTGTCCCTTCATGTTCATGCCTGTTTTGACAGCTGCTGCTTTATGAAAGGAACCCATTACAAATAGTTAAATTATTCCACTGTGTCATTAAACTGAATGAAAAATGGACTCCTAAGACACAAACCACCAATTTTCTGACACTTACATAAATGTCAGTGAGGTCCTTTAGAGGCAAAGGAGAGAAATTAGTGAGAAAGCATTCTGTAAATATAGTCCTCATCTATGTCATGTGCAATTAAATGGTCAAACACTGGGAGGACTGGGATCATCTGGAATAGGGATGTCTGAAATGTCATAATGGATGGAATACCACAGAAAGAAATGCTGAATTTAGCTGAGTGATTAAAACAGATGTTTGATGAATCTCTGGGTAAAATGATATTAAAATAGCAGACTGCGCAAAAACTATTTGATGGCTGTCTAAAGTACATCTGTATTTGATAAACTGAACATCATAAATTTCCTTCCTTTTAGCATTTTTGACAGGTGGGTAAATCATGTTTATTCACAGGTAATAAAGCCATCATTTATTATATTAACCTGGAATTACTCTGTTTTGAGTGAGAAGATGAATACTTGTTTCTCACAAAATGAAAGAAGAGACTTGTACTTTCTGCTAAGGAAAGATCATAAAAAACAATGAATGATTTCTTCCTTTTCCTCCAACCAGAAGCAGTTGCAAATCTAACATTGTATTTCCAATTATTCTGGCAAGTCACTGCCGTATAGACAAAACAAAGCGCAATATATATTAGAAATCTTCCCATAAATTATTATCCTTATGATCTTACTATTCCAGATGTTTTCATGCTGGATTTATTGCTCAGTGGATCTTATGCTTAGATCCATCTGGGTTTTAGTAACATTGAAAGAAGTTAGAAGCCATACTAAAAGTATTCCAATATTAATATTTGACTTGTGAATTACTGCTGTAGTTGTCAATAGAAAGAAATTCAGTTCTCAGTGGGAGGGAGAGGTAGTTCCATCCATCCAGTAAGATATGTTCATTAGCTTAAAGAAAATAACTACTAATGGTAATTCAGGTAGTGACCCTTTACTTCCCCCACATTTCTATAAAATTTATACAAATCATGTTTTTTTGTGTATGTTTATGTTACGAATTCTAGGCTAAATGTATTCCTGTGACTGTTAGAAAACAAAGCATTGTAATGATTCCTCAGGCTGTGCTAATGAAGCAGACAGCACTGAGCTTCTTCTTCACCTCAAAGCACTCTTTTCTAATCCTCATCCTATTCAAAGATCTAGCTCTGCAGGTAGTCCATGCAATACAGATCACAGGAAAAAGTTCAGAAAGGCAACTTATCATTTTAGTATTTTTTCCGTTTTATGAATAATGTTTGGCTTGATTAAACTAGAATTTTTGCTGCCAACGTTGTGCATAGTATGAGGATTGATATGAGGGATATTTGGAACAGTTTCTATTTTTTCTTATTACAGGAGTAAGAGTTAGAAGACTGCTGAAGCGATACTTTCCACATTCAGCAGTTTATCATTGTTCAAAACTCAATTTCTGTGCTCTTAGTGGGTTTTTTTTCGAAATCTTTAGAATATAGGAGAACCTGCAAGGTTATAACAAAACTATCAGGAAACTGGGCTTGCTCTGCCTGGAGAAAAAGAGTCTCAGGATAGACCTTATAACTTTCTACAACTTTCTGAAAGGAGATTGTGGTGAGGTGGATGTTGATTCTTCTCCCAGGTAACAAACAATAAGACAAAGGGAAATGGCCTCAGGTTGAGCAAGTGGAGGGTTAGAGTGGATATTAGGAAAAATTTCTTCACCAAAAGGGTGGTCAAGCATTAGAACAGGCTGCCCAGGGAAGTGGATGAGTCATCATCCCAGGAGGTATTTAAAAGATGTGTAGATGTGTCACTCAGGGACATGGTTCAGTGGTGGACTTGGCAGTGTTAGGTCAATGATTGGACTTGATGATCTTAGAACATCTTTTCCAATCCAAATGATTCTATGATTTTATGTTTTGGAACTGAAAATTAGTTAAAATTCATGACATTGTCTTATAGAAATATCCCTCCCTCTCACTGGAAACTATATGTTAAGAAAGATTTTTGTCATGTTTTTCCAATTGTAATATTTCATAAGTGAAATTATTTCTATTTTTGAAATTTTCCTCAGCTTTTTGACCTAATCCTTAGCAGAAATTAGGACTTTGTTGTTCTGCTGTAGTAGCAGAGTATTAAAAAAGACATGAAAAAGAGTATGACTGGATTCCTCTGCTGATGACTGATATTCCTCTGCTCCCTTTCTGTCTGAGAGGGAAGTTCTTTGTTCCTTGCTTATCCATAAAGCAGCATGTTTTTCTCCTTGTGAAGATATTCAGTGCAGCGCAGGTCATCACCATTGCTGGTCCACCCTTTGGCTGAATAAATGGTTGAGGCAGACCCACAAATCTGTTCTTCCCTCCCCAACCTTCAATGAACTCGTGTGAGAGGACAAAGGAGTAGTTATACTTATCCTGTGTGGCAGCCTAAACTGCAAAAGGTAATCTAATGAGAAACCAGTAAAGTACAGAGATCCTCTTTTCTTTTGGAAGTGTCTTTGTGGGAACTCATTCCAAAAGTTATTGTTTAGGAAAAGAATGTAATTATGATCACAAGTGAAAAAATACTAAAAAAGGTTTCTTAGCTAATAAATGAGACAAAAATAATGGATTGGGTTATTTAAAATATTGTAGGCATTTAGAAAGCTTTTTTTTCAGCTTCAGCTTTATTTATCTTTTTGAGTTTAAATTGAACTTTGGAGGCAGAGCAGTTCTGATATTTAAAGAGCATAATTTCACAAGTTTTAAACCATTTCCTCTTTCTTAAACTGAAAATTGTCTGGACTGTTAACAGTAACACCAGCTTTGCATTAAAAAAAAAATAAATTATGAAAACATTTCTGAGCAGTTTTCAGGCCAAGTATTGACTTCCTCAGAAAATGCTACTTATTAAAATATTCTAGCCCCTGTTTAGACTTTCTGTTGTTCAGCATGGTGCATACCTGAGTTTTAACAGGTGTTCTTGATGAATGAAGGACTTTGTGCAAAGCTAATGCATGCATTATTTTAAAGAATTAACTTTATTAAGATATGCTTGTCTTTAGGTTGCATTTTTGTTTCCCTGATTACTTTTATACTAATTAAGCTACTAGAATTTTGAGTATGTACACTGAGCACTGATTTTAATTATAAGTTTGTTTGGAGGTATCGATAAGAGAGAAAATGGCAGCTTCTCTAAGCAAGAGGTGGAGTATTTAGCAAAACAAAGTCTTTCTTTTTTTAGCTCAGTGAGATGCTCATGTGTGCACCTGAAGGTAGCAAACCCTTTTCTTTTCTGCATAGTTGCATGTCTGTTCCAGTATGAGCATTGAGCTGGCATACCTAGTTGTGTACATTGGCGAGATGTGCATCTGCCACATAATGCAAAACACTAGCATTTTGCTTGTCTGACGTGTTTGCTTCTGGCCCCATCGTGAATGATGGCTTTTCTCCCAAAGACAACAAAGAGCTGCCAGAAAAATTTAATTTGCCTGTGATCAGCTTCTTGCCCTATCCTGGGGAATGTCAGAGAGTTGGTAATATGTGGATGAAGGTGGGATTTTGTGCTAAAGAATTTTAAATAAATCTTTTTGGCCACTTGCTGGCTTCTGTGATAAGTAATTCATTCTAACCAAGAAGCAGAAGCAATTCTGTGAAGCACAGATAGCTAAATAACTCTTCATCTTTTTTTTTTTTTTTTTTTAATAAAAGAATGATCAATAATCACAGAAAGCAGTGTGTGACAGACCACAAAGGTTTCACAGAGATAATCTGGAATAAAAAGGTATGCCTTATCTACTGTAGTTCTAGAAATCAGATTAATTTCTCAAAAATATTGATCTTTTGGCTCTGATTTCTTCAGTGACAGAAATCAGGTTGTCTTCAACAAGTGTAATTAAAGATAAATCCTTCCAGCACTTAAAAGATCTTGGGTTCCTGGGGCACTGTAAGGGCTGGTTTAATTTGCATGAAGTGAAACTAGTGATAAACACAAACTGTATAGAGAATATCTTTAAGGAAATATATCACTTACCAAAAAATATTTGTAAGTAGAGAGAAAGAGTGATTTTTTTCAGCTAAGAATGATATGATAAACCCACATATTGGAAAAAAAAAACAAACTATTGGTAATAGAAAATTAATTGGAACTATCTTCTACACTTTTACCCGTTAAGACAAGTAGAAAATCTTTAAATGAAACACTGTCTAGAAATTCTGTTGGAACTATTTCTGACATGGTTCTGTGAGACTTCCTGTACTTGCTAGCTCTTGCCAAATTTGAAGCAGTACATAAATAGCCTTTGTTGTAGTTTTAACAATGCTTGTACCTTATTGAAAACAAGCAAACATATGTATGAAAGACAGAGGAAACAAACTATAAAGGCTTTCAGCTTGGCTTTCAGTAGATATTCAGCTTCTTGTTTTTCTTATCTCCTACTAGAATAATTCAAATTTTGCATAGGTTTCATAACACTATCAATATTTTGAACTTACAGATAGGATAAAATGCTGTGGACTGGTAAATTGTCATGCATAAGTTTAGCCTAAATAGCAATGCATATACAAGCTCATCACATACCACATCTTGAACCTGACACATGATCAGCACCTAATCAAAGACACATTACCCTGTATATCCTCTAGAGAAATAATATTTTGAAGCATAACTATGGTGGTTCAACTAAAGTTAGTTATGGAAACACAGAGGGTTGATCTATATTTCAGCCCCTAGTGACCATTCTGTTAAAGAATTATCATAATTTGTATAGCTGAGAACATGCCAATAAGTTGGACATCCAATCAAAATACAAGATCCAGACAAAAAAATCTCATCAGTTATAAGCCCAGTGAAGTTTGTAAAAGAATTGATAAATACAATAAAACTCTAAAATTTTCTAAATGTAAGGGACAGTGACTGTTAATTTCATATTTCCTAAAGAAGAAATACCAGGAATCAAAATTACAGAAGTCTGATTTTACACATACTAGTACCTTTTATGTTTACTCTTAAAAAGCAAAACTAAATCTATCATGGGAATACATGTTTAATTAGATTGTTAACACTGAATACGCATGTGAGTGTGTGTGTACAATTTTTTCCTTTTACATAACTGTAAACTCTTTCTTGCATGAAACCAGAATAACCCAGAATAACTAGTATAAAAGGCCCAGCAAAAGCAATAATTTCAATACATATATAAACAATTTTTTTTTGTGTGTGTGTGTGTATCTTTTAGTTTACAGTGCAGCTGCTTAACAGGGGATAAAATGACAACAGAGAGATCCATTTGAGCTAATCCACCACGAGGGTCAAAATTTAACTGTAGCAGAACATTAATTTTTTTTTTATAGCAATCCAGATAAAAGCAGATTAATTATTGAAAGTTTTCGTAACTTTAGACATGCATTTTCACTGTGTACATAGAATTTGAAATTTTCTCTTCCTAAATTAGTGCTTTCCAGACTTGAGAGTGATTTCATAATCAGTCAATTTATCAGAAACATAGCCCTAGAAGAATGGTCAAATGATTGTTTTCATGGTGATTACCAAGGTCACGTTCACTTGATATCATGAAATATACGAATGGGATTAAAGTGATGTTATCAGGGTTGTTGCTATAACTGATGATACAGCACCTGCATAACCCTGGTTTTTACAGAAAACATCCTCCTTTCTACCACTGTACAATAAGAGTAGCTGAAAAAGTAAGGGTAGAAAGGAAAAGGACTTTATTTTCCTTTTTTTGATTCCACTAAACTCAGATTAATAGCAGGTATTCACAGGTATTGTGAATGCCATTCAAACAGGTACTGAAAAATATTTCCCAGTTACAGAATAACAAGGTGAGAAGGATTTTAGAAGAGAAGCAGAGAACTACTTAAGAGACAGTGTTCAGTGGGAAATTGTGGAAAAGATTTTTAGATCTGATGCTAAGGAACACACGACATTTTGCAAGTGTCTTTCTAGTAAGTTAGCAGTTGTAATTGAGTGAGGTACAGCAGAAGAGCTAACAGCAGGCAGAGCATCTATCTCCTAATCTAGTCATCAAAAAGACACAGGCAAACCAATGTGGCATGATAATGAAATTGGTCCCAAAGCCCAAACTGCTTTTCAAAGAGTCTCTGTAAGGGAATTGTTTGTACCATATGTTTTCCTTAAGAATGGATCTACTGAAAGGGTGCCTCAGAAGAAGTCCTGTACATACCGTGCAAATTATGGTACAAACTGAAGCAGCTTCTTCCAGAATACATCACCTTATATTCCTTGGAGTCATCACACTGCATAAAATTTTACCGGCCTACAAAGATCACATGTCTCCATTAAGGCTTTCAGATTTCCGAGCTGGAACTTTCTCTGTTATTCCCTTCTCACTATCTGCCTTGTAATGAGGTTTTGTGACTTTGCCTCCAACCACCACCAAAGCTGTAACCTTTGTCCTTTTCCAGTTTCTTTTTTTTTTTTTTTGCTGTGTAAATCCTCTCTTCTTTCCCTGTTAGCTTACTTGATAGTTTGTCCAAGATAGAGCAGTCATTGCAACTAGTGCCACTTTTCTTCTTATATCCAAATATATTATACACATATCATCTTATATTCAAATCCTAGTTCTTTTCTGTGACTTAGGACTCAGACCTTCCACTTATGCCTGTGCCTCTTCCTCCTCTCCCTCACTGACATGGATGTTGGCTTTTTGTTGTTGGTTTTTATTGGTTTCCTTCCCTTCCCTTCCTTCCCTTCCTTTCCTTCCCTTCCTTTCCTTCCCTTCCTTTCCTTCCTTCCTTTCCTTCCTTCCTTTCCTTCCTTCCTTCCTTCCTTCCTTCCTTCCTTCCTTCCTTCCTTCCTTCCTTCCTTCCTTCCTTCC
>JAWWEU010000040.1:20048401-20070438 GCA_035583155.1 Acropternis orthonyx
TTAAGAAACATTAATGCCCCAACTGCTGTTAACTCTTCCTTTAGTCCTTCCTCTGTAAACAACTCATCTATGTTTCAAACTGCTAGAAGCTTTTCTAAAGGGACCTGTGTAAGTTAAAATTTTGTGCATCTGTATTATGTAAGACTATTAACTGGGGAATTTGACATTGTATTTTTCATTGTTTATCTAAGATATAGGTTGTGTTTGACTTGGCTTTGACTTGAGGCGGCTACACTTTTGTGTGGTTTTAATAAACAGCCCATATATATTCAAATTCTGCATACCAGCAGAATGGCATAAAAATACATTGCAGGCTGTTCTGGTTTTCTAAACACCCAGAACAGGGAAAGTGTTAAATACATTATGTCCTTGAGCAGTGTGATACATTGCTTTACAGTAGAAGTTTGTAAGCACAAGGGAGGCATAGATGAAGGAAAGAGAAATGTGTGATGCACTTCCTTCTGTCTCCCAGGCAGGGATGTAACAAGCAGGTCTCATTGACTGACTGTTTCCTTTTTTTGGTGTTTCCCTTTGTACCCATATAGCTCTATATGGTAGTTGGGTGGGTTTCATGATAGACTGTGGGCTAGAAGGAAGCACTGTCAGTTGGCATTGCTCCAGCTGCACTTGCTTTGAGAAGGTGGATCACAGCCAGGCATTTTAGAATTTGACTATATCCATTTTCTTTCAAGGTCACCAGAATATACAAGAAAATGTCAAAACTATGGTTGAACATGCCTCTTCTGTGTGACAAAAGTTAATGTGGTTTCTACACCTCTCTGCTGGAAAAAGCTATTTGTGTTTCAAAACATAGACACTAGGCTGAAGGTCTACTTGACAGATTTTTGTGGTTTTTTTTTTGTTTGTTTGTTTTTTTTGTTTATTTGTTTTTTGTTTTGTTTTGTTTTGTTTTTTGTTTTTTTGCTTTTTGTGTTTTTTTTGTTTTGTTTTGTTTTGTTTTTGGGGTTTTTTTGAGTTGAAGAGATTTTTAAGTGCTGTCAGTTTCAACTTACAGAATGTACTAATACCTTACAGAGCACTGTTTGATGATAAACCTAGTTAATAATGTCTGTCTTCTACATAACTGAAACAAAAAATTCTGTAAAATTATGCTAGACTCTTTATCTACCAAATTAAAGGATTTTAACTATCTGAATACTAACACAAGCTCTTTGGGCTTCTTTGGACTTCTTTGCCTGTGGATGAACACATACATTCCTCTTAATGTTAAAGCTGTGGTGCACACATATTGACAGAAGACTAGACCCCTATGGTTGCAAAATGAAACAATCGGCACCTCCCCAACACATGTAATGCCTGAGAGTCAATGCCGAGACCTATTTTTACTGCAGTTAGCACTACCATGGTGTTTAAAATGACAGACTATGAGCAACTAACTTGGATGTAACCTGTCAGGTTAGCCAGTAGTGATTTGTTTCTGAGCACAAGAGTGCTTATTTTCTCAGGGATTTTTTCCTTGTTGTATTCTAGTTTTTCAGCTCTGGTAAACAATACTCTCTTCCTTCTACAAAGCCACCCACTTGGGTGAAGGAAATTTCAGAGAGGCCCCACACTCTACAAGCCGTATTGACTGCTTACTGAATTCACTTTTCCAATATATTCACTATTCATTTTTCTCTCATTTTTTTCCCCATTAAACAGGGCCTCTTTCACTTATTTTGAAGAATCATAAGAAGAATCCTTAAGAGGTTTAAGTGTATGTGTTTTCTTATTCAGATGTTGAATGCGTTTTGCTCACAATCTAATTAAAGTGGATGAGTAATATCTGTGTTAAAAAAGCAAAAAAGGAAAGAAAGTCCTCTGTTGCTTCCTAGAAGCTTAAGTACCTAGATTTGTCAAAGAACATTAAGGAAACTAGAGTACATGTAATTTTCAAAGATGAATCTTGTTGTCCTGTTTCTTAACTTACCTTCTTAACTTGTCACACCCTGACGCAGTCTATTGAAAATACAGTTGTCTGCAGTTTCAGATATCATGTCTGCTTATTTCAGATGAATAAATAGCTGTCTAATAAATGTAGTTATTTCACAAATACAGAACAAACATTGAGGAAATGTTGAGGTTGGTTGTGTTTAGGGAGCAGTTCCAGAGAGCAGGCTGGAGAGAAGCTAAAGAAAAGGAGCGGGTTTTCTTGAAAAGGCTAGAAGTCTAATATTTTACTATGCCCAAGATATTCTGCTGTAAATTCAGCCATCTAGCACTTGATTTCCTAATCCGGACAATTTTGCGTCTACTAGATATATACAGTTCAAGCAAAGTGCAGCCCCTTAATGCTGTGTTTACCTTTTGACTCAGTATGTGCAAAAGACATACTTCCTTGTCTTTGTTAGATATATTCAGTTGTGTTCTAAGATTACTGAACAATTTTGAGAAGAAGCAAAACATCCAGTCACTGTTCTGGAAAGTTTGTGAAGGCAGCAGGTTTCTGTTTTGACTGAACAACCTTTCTGGATCTTTTTTCCAATAAGTGATTAGCTAAGAATTGTCATGAGAGGTCTTCTAGGACTTCCCAAAAAGAGTTTTAGTAATGGCTTGCCTTTTTATTTCTGTGTTCTGATTTGGTTATGCAAATGAGGAGAAACTAGCTGTCAGTAGCTGGAAAATTATATGTGGGAATATTGAATTAATTCTCAGCAAATGGTGTTTGGATCACTTATTAATGAAGGTGGGTAGGACATTTGGTGGAATCACTGTCCTGAAACTTTGGCATTTGGACAGACTTTCACAGCATCACTATACAGAAAACATTGCTGCTTTGTACCTAGATCCTGATTTTTTTTCACAGCATGAGATTGCCAGGTCAGTGGTTTTCACCTCTATTCTCAGTATTTCTACATGTCCAGGCATGAAGCTCTACTTTCAAATTTCAGTTTAATTGTTTTCCATGTGGATTTAAGGTATGCTAAGCTACTTTTTTGAGTCTATCTGTGGATTAATCCATGTATTTGAAGACACACTTGCATACCCAAGGCATGCAGGGGAGTTATATAGCAAACATTACATACAGTTATATTTAATTCCATGATCTTACCAACCATTACTACATGGTCATTGAAAGAACTATTCATCAAGGAATAGAATAGAATAGAATAGAATAGAATAGAATAGAATAGAATAGAATAGAATAGAATAGAATAGAATAGAATAATTTCAGTTGGAAGGGACCTACAATAGTAATTTAGTCCAACTGCCTGATTGCTTCAGTGCCAAATTCAAACACAAATCTGGAGATTCAGCAATATATTATAATTGTTTTGGTACCATGAAGTCCAATGGAACAGGCCAGCACATCAATTAAAAAGGTTGAATCCTTCAGGAAGAAGTGTGGAGTTCTTTTTGGTTATGTATTATTTCATATAACATAGGATATTTCAAAGGAGGCAAAGATCCACCTCTGCTGTACTGGATTATTTGATGAAGTCACATAAGATAGGTTGTCTAATTTTCCTATTTCTGCTTTCAGTTAATTGGTTATAGTAAATGAATTTCCATTTTCCCTCAGAATAAAATCTGTGCAAGCTGACAAAGACACAAAATAAAACCCTCTGTTCAATGCAGTGTTTACATAACT
The DNA here is from genome assembly GCA_035583155.1 of Acropternis orthonyx. Lineage (NCBI taxonomy): Eukaryota > Metazoa > Chordata > Aves > Passeriformes > Rhinocryptidae > Acropternis > Acropternis orthonyx. The sequence continues at coordinate 20,051,994 of JAWWEU010000040.1, forward strand.
GAAGCTTTTGCAGACTCTTCATTTTGGCACTCTGAGACATGTAGATTCTGTAGCTCTTAAAGTAGCTTCCTTTTTTTTTTTTTTTTTTTTTTGTGCTAAAGAGTGCAAGGGAAGGAGCAAAAAATATCAGTCCTTGTTTTTTCTCAAGTAAATAGGCTGTTCAAGCTAACATTCTGGACAAGAAAAATACCAAGAGGGAGCACAATAGAGGAGAAAGGATTGACTATCTGTATAGAGAAATAATATGCTATAAATTCTGAAGGGAATGGGTAATTCATGCATGATCTCTTATGATATAATGATGGCAGAAATATCTGATAAGCTTATTATGGCTTTGGATCATCCTTTTTCCTAAAAGAAAAGATTATCTTATGCTGTATGAGGTTACCGTGTTCCAGTGAACTTGTATGATAAGTTTGGCTTCTTGCAAAATGAGACAGAGCAGGACTCAAGCTAATCAGAGGAGTTACTTCTACACAGCACTTTGTGCTGCTTGAAGTACTGGAAAAGACCAGGGGGGCCATTGCTTCTGAGTGTGGCCCTCAGTGTATCCCTACAGCATGGTCAGTCACTGCGTGCAGTTGTTATGTGACCAATCATACATCTATGTTATTTAGTAGAACATAAATGGAGGGAATTCAATTTTCTGAGTTTGGGCTACCTTTTACTGAAACAGGTGCCTGAAGATGAGCTACAGATCTCTCACCACTGCTAATGTGAAAGAGCAAATATAAATTAGCAAATACAGAAGACTCAAGTCCTACTATGCCTTTTAAAATCAGGATAAAACTCTACATAGCCGGACTTGAAGGTAGTGAACAACCTTCCTGGGGAATATTGCATTCTCTGGGATGCAGAATACTCTGAAATGGCTCAGTGTTGATCACTTGGGCTAGACGGATGAAATTTATAGAATACATTGTCTGATTATTAGTGTGTGAAATCTTTGCAAAGAAAGGAAATATTCTTTATTAAAAATGGGGGGGAGGGGGAATTAAAAATCAAGGAAGATCATCAATATACCAGACACATTGGCTACATCTCTAGTGCTGAACAAAGCAGGAACAGAAACCGCAACAGCTACATCCATACAACAGAGCACATAAAAATATGTCTCTTCCAAGTCTCTTGTGGTGCATCTGTGGACCTGGAACATAACAATTACTTTTTTGGTGCCTTTTTTTTTTTTTTTTCTCCATAATGTCTGAAATAATTTGAGGGCACACAGCATGTGAGATAATTTTTTATTACAGAAATCTCACCCTTTAATATGGGTCCTTTACCATAGGAGCATGTAGAATTTTTGAATGCATTTCTTGCAGGAATAATGACTGTATAAATTGCAGAGAAGCATACTTGCCAAGGCTGTGTCAATACTGCCTTTGGAAATGGTGTTGGTTTTGTCTCTGAACTACTCCTGAGCATTTACTCTGAGAATCATATTTTGTAAAGGAGCTAATTAGGAAGAGAAATTTGGGATTCTGGTTTCAGTTTTTAATTCATATAGAAAATTTCCATTTGAAGGTATGGAAAAATTAAATTCCAGAAGGCTCTGTAGCAACGTTCTGAAGCTACTATTCTGGAAAGTGTGGAACAAAGTTCCTCCATTCTCAAGAATGGTTATAAGGCAAAACAACATCTAACAATATTTATGAGGTAAAAGCGTGCCACCACCTCTTCTGTCTCTCACAACTGTATTTGATTTAATTTGTTTTTCTTAAAGGGCCTTAAATTAAAAATATATTATTCATTGATAAATAAAATATTCATTAACTAAAAAGTGTTAACATAATTGACTTTGGTTTTCCTATGAGCAAAACTGAATAAATGCATGTAGTTCAATCCCAACCAATTTCTAAGTGATGGCTTATTTGCCAAACCAGAGGAAACAAAGTTGTCCTTGATTTAACTTCACCATCTTGTGTCTTTCCTTCATGGAGTGCTCTATATAATATTCCACAGTAGCCCTAGGGGAAACACAGCCTTCAGCTACAGTTACTTGTAAATGGGAACTGATGACTAACACAGAAAAATTGTACAGCACCTTTCCCAGGAGATAATGGATATCTCAGGATATCTTCACTGAAATGATTGCTGCCCTTGAATCTGTTAGTGACATTAAAAAGTATGACAATAGCCTTTGTTTTTGGCAATTCCATGCAGAATTCAGTGCAGTCCTCTCTGAATCCACTGGCACTCAAGGCAGCTACTCACTGGCCCACAACTCTGCCTGACATTTGCAAGCAGTTGCTTGCCAACGTTCCCGAACAGTCAGATATAGCTTTATTGATCAAAAGTCCAGATATGCCTGAATATAGAAGTGCAGAATGGGAGCTCAGTTGTAGTGAATTTTGTAGGGATTCTACTGAAGTAGGAGTTTTTGTACTTTTATAATACATGCACAGGACCTGAATGCAGGGGAGTGAGAAGATAAACTCTGAGTGCCAATAACAATTACCATGGTCTGTTATAGACCCATAAATGTAAGGAGGTAGGTCCCAAAACAACTAATCTGCAGATACACAGATAAGCCTTCGCAGATGTCTGTCAGAGATCAAGAATCTAACAATATTCAAAATAAGTTACATTATAATGATAAAAATAGTGTATAGTAGCATTTTTTTTAGTGCTAGAAACAATTTTAAGGGAATAAAATATCATACTTAAGGGTTTAATACAGTCTCTAGTGATTAATAATGAAGGTAAAGACTTCGTTAGAGTAATTTTTCATGACTAGATTTCTTTTATACCTTCCTCTAAGGCACCTTGCTTTGGCCACACTTTAAGGCAGGATATTTGACACTTCTAGTCTACTCTGGTAACTTCTACATTTTGAAATATTTAAAAAACAAGGTATTTTTTCATTTTATAGTATGTATTTCTAAAAATAAAATAACAATTTGTAATATAAGTCTATAGAACTGGGTGGATTATTTTTTGTGACCAGTTTTTTTCTTATTATTAGTTTACCTTTATGTGGCATTTTTGTTAGTGTTTATAAGCTCCTGAAAAACTTACATAAGTTCAGACTTTTGAATTTTGTTCCTCATCTGTTTTTTGCAGCCCTGTTTTATGTGAGAGATCTGGTCAGCCATTCCATACAAAAATTATATACTAAAACAGAATACCGCCGTCTCACCCCCTGTGTTTAGATAGCTGTGCTTATGAAAAACATTCCTTCATATAGAATCATGTCTTCATCTTAGGAAGTTTGAAGTTTGTATTCTCTGCAGCTAAAAGAATACGCATCTGGAAACATGCTGTGATTTTCTACTTGCATAGAAACAGCGTACTTTTTAAGTGGAGACAACAAATGCTTGTGTCACTCAATTATTTGTGATTACTCCAAGATGCTTTCATCTGATAATGCAAACCACTGAGTTAAATACCTTTCAAATGCATAATGTATGACTTTTCATCCTACTGGAAGCTTTTAGGTTTTATTCAGTTCATGGAATTTCTTAATCTGACATAATTGTTGTGGCACCAACAGTTTAAAAAGTACCTCTTCTTTTAGGGGAAGCCTCTAATCTACAGGATGCCTGTTCTGGTGGAAAAGTACTGTGTGGCTTATGGACAGACTGCTTAGTTAACTGCCTTGGAAGTAAAATGGGGACAGATGGTCTCCCTCACTTGGCCTTTCTTCTGGACATGTCTACCTCACAGAGTCTGACTGCATCCTGATACTGCATCACACTGGCCTGAGTGTTCAGCACGTGGGGAATCTGTGGTCAGATCACAAACAGAACATATTATGTGCATTGATGACTAACTAAATGACATAATGTTTTGGAGCAAACTAGGACTTATTTTGTAGTGTAATTTATGAGCACTTTCTAATTGACTTTGTAGAATATTTCCACTTAAATTCTAGTAAGATGATGAGCCCTTAAAAAAAACAAAAGAAAGGTATAATTACTGTAGGAAAACCAGTTTGCAGTATATTTCAGCAAAAAAAGGTAAATGAGGTAAATAAATAGTTACTGGTCACATGGGTATCTGTACAGATTTGGTGGATAGAGCTCAGTGAATAAAGGAACACAAGATCATAGTGAGCTTAATATAAGGGAGATGGACAATGCAGTTTCCTTATGGCAATATTTGTTTTCCAGGCAGATAAGCTGGGATTTGTTTAACAGTATGCAGACATGTAGTGTATGTGAACATAGCCCCCCTAGGCTTCTAGTCAGTATGTTGAATCCCAAACCCATGGTCTTACTAGAAATTGCATTTAGAAAAATCATAGAAATGTCAGTGTCCTCCTGACAGTGGCTTATCTGTCACCTTTTCACATCTACAAGGGCAGTGTTTATCAAACACTGTGTCTCTGAACATGAAACATGTGGAAATTTTCAAATATAAGATTGAATGTTATCATAGCACAGACACTACTCATTTATATCTGCTAAAATGGTTAATACATAGTAAGTACCTGGGGTTTAAAAAAAAAAAATCATAATTGGAGTCCTTACACTTGTAGTACTTCAGTGGTTGGAAATGGTGAACTTTAAGCAAACAAACGTTATGTTATACAAGAATTTTACTAAATGTCTCGGCTACGTCAATTTTTCAACCTTTGTGAACTATAAGCATCAACCCTGTAGTTTCTTCTTTTTACACAGAACATTACTGTGGTTTTTGAATTCTTTCTTGTAGGAAATGGAATGCATTTTACTTGAAAGAATTGAAGACTATTTCAATTTTTTCCTCTTTTTGATTATCAGAAGACATGTGATTTGATGCAACTTCCAGAAGACATTATTTTTTGCATTCTTTACATGTCTCTGATATTCTATATTTCTTTGCTATGATAAGATAAGTTTTTTGGTAGTTAATCCCACACACAGTTTCAGTCAATTGTATTTTCACATATATAATCTTCCCCTTTAAAATCCTGTTTTTATTGTCAGATCCTTTAACAACCTGTAACTTCTGATGGTTCATAGCAGTGAGTTATCTGAATTTTTAGTATTGAGAAGAAAAGAAAATGAAAAATGTATGAAAATAGTGGAAGAATTCTGGTGGCAGAAATATGAGTCAGCTTTGACAGAGCACTGGGAGGATATTTTGTTGTCAGATGGGGAGCATGGAGGCATATCTGTTTTGCTATCCATGTATTCATAAAAGCCTGACTGCTGCAGAGTCACAGGGTTTTTACAGAATGAAAATTAGGATACTTTTCACCCCCCAAAAGGCATTGTCAGAAAACCCTCACAGTGTGATACTCATAGGAAAATAAAAACTTCAAATGACTGCTAACTTGAAAGATTTTCAGTGAGAAGAAAGGAGACAGTTGTGATTTTAAAGTACACTGAGATCCATGATTGAGAGTTTAGAGTTTTACGATAGCATAGCATCACTATTCTGTTGAAACTTTGAGATTCAGTTTGTTCCTGAGATACACTTTATTTCTTTGTTTAAACTGATTTAAATAAAAACTTTTACATTCACACTCCATTCAATCATGTAATCAGTATCCTCAAAATCTTTGGTGTTTTCCAAGAGTACAAATAATAAATTTCAGAATCTTCATATATAACTTCAGAATCCCTAAGTAAAGGGGCTTATGTCTTAAGCATAGTAGTTACGTAGGCATATGTAGCTAGTTTAGCCTTACTTTGTACTTCTGTTTTTCTGAATTTTAGTTTTCTAGTGGAAATATGAGCAGACATAGAGCAATTATTTGGGGGAGGGAGCATTGTTCATGAGATCAGTCATAAAATATTAGCAGTCTAAAACATAAATTCACAAATGTAATGTGTGCATTCCTTTACTCTGGACACAACTGTACTTTTGTTTCTGCTTCACGGACTTGTTTGTAAGTCATAAAGAACATCTAATACAATATGATATAAAGTACAGTCTTAAGTTTTGGAAGAAGGCCTTAAGACTGTTGTGTAGAAACAAAATGTCTGAATCAACTCTGTCCATAGCTTAGGAGCAAAGACTTTTTCAAGAATTTGATTGCTATATAAATTGTGTCAATAAAATAGGAAAGGTCTTTTTGTCCACTTAAAAACTACATTTTCCTTTTCCAGAATGGAGTGGTACAGAGATAGATTAATGTAAAAATACCGATAGACAATATTTTAAACTATGGATTCCCTTAGATCTCCTCTGTTCTAAGAACATTTCTTTGCACACTCATAAAAATATTATTAAGAAGTTTACTGTTTCCTCAGAAATTCAAAGGTAAGATTTATAGGCTTTGGCATCTGCTGATGCAATTTGATTTTGCTTGGACCAGGATACAAGGTAAAATGCATCGTATTATCTCACCAGTGCTGCATTTTGTTTTTTTCCAGAAGGCAGTGCACATTATGTAATTTCAAGGGTGTTGCTTGAGTTGTGTTGACTTCACAACTGGCAGCAAAACTACAGCCATTTCCTCACCTCATCCATTTTAGTAGCAATACTGTATGTACCCTTGTAATGGCTATCATCAGTAGTCAATACGATGCAGACAGGAAAGGAGGATGATCATGACTTCCCTTGTGCTCTGTTGGAAGCTGTCCGTCATGCAATGTGGTCTAAACAGTGTAAAAATGAATGTCCAATATTTATAGAAACCACTTTAAATGCTGCATCTGAAATGCTCAAAAGAGGAGAGGTCATATGTTGGCAAGTGAGATTGCAATATGATAGTCTATCATTAAAAAAAATGTCTTTCAGGGTTGTATGCTTAATGTGTTGCAAACATTCACAAGACACAATGCTTGTTAAAGAATCCACTAATTGGCTGAAATACGTTGCATAGGGTGATGCTCATGTGGAGAATGGAATCTGTCAAAGAGAATGGAATCTCTCTATCACTGACTAGCCCTTGCAATGGCATTGTCAGCTGGTTTGGATAATACTCCCTGAACTACTTTTTCTGAGTTCACCTCTTCAGCAAGTGCATGAACTTTTCTCATTTTGCAAGGCTGATTTTGAACAGCAAGGCTGATTTTGGACTACTCTGGGAACTGATGACTAATTATGCTGCATGTGTACAAAAACACAGCCTTGCTAACTGAGCTACATCATGATTATATGTAAAATACTAACCTGAATTTCACTCTCATGTAAAAAATTTCAATGGAATTCCATAGATCTTCCCGCACACTAAATCTTTTCCAAATTTTGGGCTTAGCCACTTTCTGTGAAATGCATGTGAATAAGCCACTGAAAGCGAAAATGGAGCAAAGCACTGCAGCTAACGCTTACATAACATGCATTGCGTAAAAATCCTCAAATTCGTTTTCCTACCCTGCTGGGCCAAGATGAAGAAGCGCATATGGTGAGGAAAACCACTTGCTGTTGGGAGATCTCTGCATTCCCTCTGTACAGGGAGGAACAATTCAGCCTCATCCCTCACTCTCTTCTGCTAATCTGGCACAAATCAAATGCAAGAGACAGAGCGTGAATGTGGATAAGTGAGAAGATTCAATTTCCTGTCTCATGTGGCTAAACATTTCTTGTTAAGTGTCAGGTTTAGAGCTGAGTAAACAGTGGAATAATATATTTATGGTTCAGTTTATGCAATTTGACTTGTGATTCAGTAAGCATTCTCCCTATTTTCTTGCATTTCTGTTACATCCACAAAAAGCTGTAGTTTGGCTTGGAGCATATACAGAGACTAAACGTGCTTTCGGCCCCTCTTTGGCACTCCTGTTTTTGTAGATTTTGTTTTTTCACGGAAGTGGAGGAAAGCTATGAGTGATATGGATAAGAAAAGTGGATTAATGAAAAATATCTCCATTTGTCAAGCAAAATATATGCAACTATATAATATCTTACCTAATGCAACTATATAATAACTTACCTAATATCAAATAAAATAATAATAAAAAAAAGGCTTGTGGATGTATGAGCAATAGAAAAATTATTTGTGAAAAGAAAAAGTTTATACCACCCCTTTCCTCGATAGTATGGTGCAAGAGCTCATCACTTGAGGGCAAATGCTCCATGGAAACTCTTCCTTAGCCTTTAACCATGCCTTGGAAACAACCAAGGAGTGAAAGCCAGGGGCTGCCAGTGATTAGAGTGATCAGCACTGGCTAAGACTGAGAATGGTGACAGAATTAGCAATTAATTGGTAAGAAAATTGCAGGAGAAGGAGTCTGCAACATTTGTTAAATGTTGTATCTGATTTAGATTTTACTCTCCTTTTTGCATTTGAAAAGTAGAACACAGGTAATATTAACTCTAGAATTCATATTTACAGCCAAAAAAAAAAAAAAAAAAAAAAAAAGGAGTGAGGGGAGAGGCTGTAGGGAAGGATGGAAAATTATTTTTAATCTTCTAAGTGTTCCCATACTTCCTGTCTCTTATTATATCCCTCATTCTGAAGTACTCTTAGCCTTCATCTGAACAGTCTCAGGTCATTAATAATGATTTCATTCAGTGCTCCTGTTGGCAAAAATTGGGCCATCCAATCAGGGAGGGCAGTGAAGACAGGATACTGTGTCAGTAATGTAGGTAACTTGTCAGATCATAACAATCTAAAAAGGATTTCAGATATAAAGGCAAAAGAGGTTACAAAGGTAGGACACAGGGAAACAAAGTAAGTGTTCTGAGCTAAGGTTTTATTCTAAAAGGCTCAACAGGGAGGCAGTGTCTAGGATCACTTTTGTCTATTAGGGGATTTGTGTAGCCAGTAAATAACAGGGCTTTCCTTTTCATAGATATTTTATCATGTGCTATATATTATTTTACCTCTTAGTGAAGCCAAATATATGGAATATGATAGGTTTATTATCTGTGTTACACCAGTAAGATATTTTAGTTAGAATTGTCATGGGTCATCTGTTCCTTCCATCCAAAATATTGCCTCATACTATTATAGTCTGTTACAAACACAATTTGCGCAAACCACTATTGCATAAAAACAATGGTGTACTAAATTTGACTGGACCATTCTTACTCCAAGCCATATTATTTATACAGTTATAAAGCTAAATAATGAATAAAATAACAACATGCATCTTACTGCACCATGTTTATTCTTTGTTTGCTAGTCATGGTGATTTCCAAAAGCATGAAAAAACAATCCCCTTCCTTTTGGAAAATCAATAAAATAACAGCAACAGCTACTTGGTTCTCCAGGTTTATAGGAACAATAGAAGGAAATACAGTAAAATCTCTGAGACTAACACAGGCATTAGTGAGGTTCTGCCAGACAGAGTGACGTACAGACAGCATACGCAGTTGTGTATTTAAAAAAACACTCAGAGTTTACATAGGACCAAGCCTAGTTATTTATTTCCACCACAAATTTAAAAAAAAAAAAAAAAAAAAAAAAAAGAAAGAAAGAAAAGCGGGGCATTCTGTTTCAGCCAAATTTTTAACGTAGAACTGGAGTTCCTACACTGACAGCTAAAGACAGGAGCAAGCTGTACTGTGAACTACACCTTATTATCCCTCCACTGCAGAATAAATCTCTGAATAGTCCAACACAGGAAAATCTTTAGATAAAGACTGTGGAGTTTCTGATCAAACAGCTAGAAGAGGCATTTCCAGTGAACTGTTTGTTTCTAATCAAATAATAATAAAAAAAGTCCTTAAGGTTACTTTTTTAATCTTCCAGTACGGTTTTGTAACTGATAGAGGGAAGTCATTGTCAGTTGCCATTTTGATCATTAATAGTAGCATTCTTAGGCCATGTCTACAAAGACTTGCCAACAAATCTGGAAAGCAGAAAAGAAAATAATCCAACCCACACTCACATACCAAACTTGACTAACAGAGTTATGCTGGCAAAACCCCAGTGTATGGTTATGCCAAAAGAGGAAAGCTAATGTTAGTTTTGCATCTGTTGTTCAGTGAGGTGATGTAACTGTGCTAGCAGGAGAGCATCTCTTCCTGGTGTACATTGAGGGGCTTTGACGACACAGTCTCAGCAGACTAACTAGTGGCAGAGGCTTTTTATTTTAAACAAGCATTAAATTTTGCATTGTAAAGTGAGTGATCTGGCAATATAAAGCTTTTAAATTAGAATAGCCCAAGAAAGCAGTTGAGGAAACCGATAAGGTTGGCTGTCTTGTCTGGCCACCATTTTGCAGTCTGTAGTGCAGACCATTGGATCAGGTTCATCAAAAGTGAAGCAAATAGGTCATCTCATTAGTTTAAAAGAACAAGGAGTGTTGTTCCGTGTATTTAGATGCACTGGAACCATAACTAACAAATCTAGTGATGGTTCTGGTTTTTTTGGTGTTTTTTTTTTGTTGTTTGTTTGTTTGGGGGCTTTTTCAGAAAATCAGTATTTGTTAGCTAGGAACTGTGTGATCTCGTGTTCCACTTGCCATGCAACTGTTCTTTGCCATTTTGTTATACAATAACGGATATTGATTATAGTTTGAAAGTAGAAAGCAAAGAAGTGTCTTTTAAAATCTATTTTAAAGAAGATGAAGGAAAACTACCTTTTAGTTCTTTCACTTAATTGAGTTGGTTTTCCTCCAGAGATGGAATGTCCTATTTAATCATTACAGGAGCTGTGCAATAACAATCTGGATATAGGGGAATATAAACCAAAGGGATTTTCTGTTTAAAACATTGGCAACGTCTTAAAATATACAATCTGTTGAATTCTGGATTGGCTTTGAGCACTGGATACATGGTACTGAAGAAAAGGCTTTACTTCATATTTATAAGTAACATCTACAAAATGTCTTGACAACTAGAACCCCTAATTTGTGTAAAGTAGTCAAGTAAAATATCCCATTAAAAGTACAGATTATTAATCAGATGATAATCCTACATAGTAATAATAATAATAATAATAATAATAATAATAATAATAATAATAATAATAATAATAATAATGGCCAGACTTCATGAACGAAGGTCTGGGGAAGGGCTCTCCCCACGTGGGTGTGCCCTTCCAGCCTGCGCAGTGGATTTTTTAGGTGAGGCACAGCGTGCGCAGAACTGGCCCCACCGTTTAAGTCGTAAGGTCCATTTGCCACGGCCGAGCGAGCTCGAACAGTGACAGTGAAATCCTTGTGACTGTCTACAGCACCCGGGACTAACCGGAGCTGACCCTGCTGAGCATCCAAGATCTGAAGGGATCGGATGGGCAGGGAGGTATTTAACCGCCCAGGGTACAGTCCCACTGAGACTCGAACTCGGGCCCTTGGGATTCAGAGTCCAGAGTGCTAACCATTACTCCATGGGACGAACTTACTTTGAATACAAATATGTTATTGATACAGTTTTTATTTAGGTTATTTAAATATCCATAATGTACAAATTGGAGCACACTGAATCAAATTAAAGCAAATTAAAATATGGTCCCTGTCTCAGTCTTTTTTATTTGTTCAAGAAGACAGAACAAGGAGGGGCAAAATGTCAAGCATATACCAGAGAGACAAAGAAAGAAATGTATTACTAAAACCATTAGATAGTTCAGCAACACCACTCAATTTTTTATTACAGATAATTCAGCAATACTTCTTAATTATTACTCCTACTACTATAGGACTTGTGAGGTAATACCTCTTAATTATAGCTAATACTACTATATGGTTTGTGGTGACATCTTTCCCCATTTTCATGTAGGTGACCATGTAGTATTCAATTCTAAGAAAAATTTTAAAAGCTGAAAAAAATATAGATATGTATGCAGGCCAATATATCTTACTTTGGTCCCTGGGAAAATCATGTAGCGAGTCCTCTTGGAAGATGTTTGTGGGCATATGAAGGAGAAGTAAATTACTGGAAACCGTCAACATACCTGACCAACCCGATTGCTTTCTTTGATGAGACATCTGGGTTTATGGATGATTGGAGAGCTGGGAATGTCACTTACCTTGATTTTAGCAAGACTTGACACTGTGTCCTGCAATATTTTGGTTCCTAAGTTTAGGATGTTATAGTCTCACTGGGTGTACAAACACATAGGTCATGGATCCATGTGATACCCATCTTGGAGACAACAGGAGGTCTGCTCTGGGACCGGTCCCATTTAGCATCTTTACCAATGACGAAAAGGTAGATGCTATCAAATTGGGGTATAATTGTTGATTTGCTAAAGAAAAGGGCTGCCATACAAAGACACCTAAACAGGATGGATGAATGAGCCAAAAGGAACCACTTAAAATTTAACAAGAGAAAATGCAGAGTTTGGCATCTGGAATGGTAGAGCTCTTGCAATGGTACAGAGTGAAAACTCTACCATTCTCCCCACTGAGGAGAAATGTGGAAAAGGCCATGGAAGCCTTGCAGACATAAAACTGAGGAGGAGTTTATTGAACCATGGTTGCCAACAGGGCCATCAGCCTCCTAGGCTTAACATATCTCTTTGCTTAACATAAGCAGATGGATAGATTGAAGGAAAGGATTATCCCTTTCTACCTAGCTCTCATTAAATGACCTCCCAGTACAAGACACACCTCAGCAGACTGGAGCAAGTTCAGCACAAGACCACCATAGCTGTAGCAGAGACAGCTTTGGACAGAGTGAGCAGCAGCCCCTAGTGCCTACATGGTGGTCACTGAGAGAATGGAGCCAGGATCTTCACAGTTGGGGTGGTAGGAGAGCAGGAAGTCATGGGCATAAAATGAAACAAAAGTAATTTAGACTGGATAAAATGAAAAATGTTTTTTCTTCTGAAGGCAGTCAAGTTCAACAGGTTGCCCAAAGGTGCTGTGCAGTCTTTCTTCATCCTTGGGGGTTTGAAAGATCTAACTGGATATAGACGTGCATCACCAGGTCTCACTGCACAGCTGACCCTGCTTTGAGGAGAATGTGGGACTAGAGACTCGAGGTCCCTTCCACCCTGAACTATCTGTATTTATATCTGAAACAAAGTCTTTTTTGAAAGAAAGCAATCAAATTATTCAGTTGAACTGATTTGCATTTTTGTATGTTTTTCTGGATTTTCAGATTGAGGTAAAAACAGTTCTTAATCTGGTACAAAAACTTTTTCATCCTGAGAAGTCTCACACAAGGGACGAGCCATTTCCCTCTCAGCAGTAATGCTGACACCATTGTATAATGCACTAGATCAAAGAGTATTGCAGCTGTTAAAAAGAGATGATTTTGCATGAACTTGTCATGGTTGAGGACAACATATTCTTAAGTTTAGAGTTCAAAATTGAACAAGGGAAAACTGAAATCTCTTGGTAGCTATACTTCACATTCTACTTGAATCTAGGTCTGTTCTGTCCATGTAGACAGTATCTTTTCAGGCTGGCAACAAATCTCTCCTGGTCTTGCAGCAGATGATAACAGTCATATATAGGAAGAATCCCAGATCTCTAACAGAAAATGCCTTGGCTTGTCTTCTCTCTAGAGTGTTACCATAACAAGAGTAGATAGATATGTAAACATCCCAGTGTGCCAGATTCACTGTGTACGACTAACTGCTTTTGGGACAGTAACAGAAATGTTTGGGTCACTTGTATTTCCCCTGATGATACTACAGCCAAGACATACTGGAGTCAGCTCTGAATCTATCTGAATTTAAACACATCTACTGCTCCATACCTTATACACATAAATTCCTGTCTCCTGGCATTGTTCCCAGAGAAGTAAAAACGTTAGATTTTATTTTAGGATTAAAATTCTTGACAGTTAAGAATGACAGAGGGAAAGCAAATGTTGGATGTTGACATTGGAGAAGATATTCTAATGCTGAATCTGGTAAAGATGCAGTATTACCTATTGTAATAGGTAATTGACATTATAGCTGGTGAGGGTGCAAATGTATAAATTGTCAATAATAACATGTAAGAATTGTGGAAGGACTAAACTGTATTCACTGTGTTATTATCCAATATAAACTAATTGAAACCTCACCATAGAAGGTTGCAGTTAAATAAAAATAAATAAATAAATCACAAAAATAGAAAAACAAAGTGGCAGATTCAATTCACTCTGAACACAGAAATAGCAGAAAGAAGGTGAATGGTAAAGGATGGTTTACTTGGTTGGGGTACAGTGGACAGGGAGCAGGTGTGTATGTTGGCACTTCTCTCCCTTGTTGCTCTTCTCATGAGATATCAAAAGGATGTTCCTCTAGGATCACACTGGTCCACATTTCTCAATGGCCCATACACTGATCCTATATTTCTGTGGGAGTCAACAGAATCTTGCTTTCCCTTGAGAATCCTCCAGGTGGACAAAGAAGAAATTTAAAGCTTATGGGAGCAGCACAGAACATATAATGTTTATCATGCAACGTAGGCTCTTTCAAAAGTCTTATTTTAAAATACTTTTTTTGAAAAGTCCTATTTTGAAAGTTTTTTTGTAGTGGACTTCCAAAGGTCTGTGGGCTAGCTGCAGCACAGAATGTATTGTCTTTAGCATGCAACATACTCTTTGCAATGAAGCCAGGAACTTGGTGTCTGCTGCTAAAATTCCATTCAGGTTAGTGGGTGCTTCTTCCTGCTCCAGAGTGTGGTAGGGAATTCACAATAGTCTTCTTCAGGGAATGATTCTAACAGAAAATCTGTACTGGAGCAATGTCACAATGAATTACAGAACAAAAAGATCAGAGGGACACCAAGGCAAGAAAACACACAACTGAGATCTGTAGAGAATAATAGCAAAAGGGAGGAAATTGTTTTATAATGTTCGGGTTTTTAAGTCTAAGTTTGACCACTACTTCTGAAGTTCAGTTAATTTATTTTGTTAAAATACAAGAGAAAAAAATCAATGAAAAAATATTTTCATTAGTGTCTTAAGTTTTGACCACTTGGAGTAATTCAATGTAAATTCACTGAAACTAAGGAATCAGTGGATTCATCCTGCTGCCATTAAATTTATTCTGACATAAAGAATGGACACAGCAAACATCTTTAGAAAAGGCTAGTACTTGAGTACAGCCATTGTAAGATTTCTGTTCACAAATTGCAATTGAAATGCTTGCTAAGGGCTGCAGGGACATGTTTGATTGTTTGTTTTTCTTTTTGTCATTCCATTTTAGCTGCTTCCTTGCTCATTACATTGTTCCCATTAGCATAATGTATTGATTGTGTTTGCACAGCTTTTCCTGCCAAGGCTGCCCTGCAGTTGTACAGCCATTGGGGTAACCAGCTGTTACTTATTTAAGCCTCCATCATTTTGTATGACAGAGTAACTTAATTATGCCCTGCTTGAAGATGCTAAATAAAATTATCTTCTGAACATGTGTACTTCACTTAATATTTGTCTCTATCAGGTACTTAAACTCTGACACTTAAGCTATGTGCACTAAATACATAAACACATTTTAAAACTAAACCTAGTAGCAAGTTAATTATTACAGAGTTAGAGGTTGTTTTACAGTATTTCTAAAGCACAGTTATCTCTTTAGCTCAGGTGTAATGCATATTTAAAAGACTTCAAAAAAAAAAGAAACTAAAATGCAGTTAGTAGCATAATAAAACAGAAATTAAGGTTAACTTTTTTTATGTTTTATGAATACAGGAAATAGATCTTGAGTCAGTAGTGGGAATTTAAAAATACAGAATTGCAATAGTTAATATATTTCAAAGCTGCATAAGAAACATCTTTCTACTAAGCAATATATTCTGGTTATAAAAAAATGTTAGTCTACATCAATGATCTCTCTGTGTTATAGAAAAACATTTAATTTTTTTATTTTAATTCTGGGGTATGAGTTAAATTCAGGCCATTTTTTTCTTCTTTTTTACTGGTATAATTTTTCCTAATTTCACTATAAGGCAATTTTCTCTCCCTTTTTCATCACTAGACAATTATGCATATGAAAGTGACAATTTTGGGGTTGCCAACTGGATCCTTGAGTTTTAAGTGTTCCAAAATGCACCTCCCGTATTTTCAAATGGATTATAATGTTTGAATCTACATTAATTTATTTTAAATAGTTATCCACCTGCCATATTTGCTAGTTGATTTAGCCTTAGGGTAAACACAATCTTCATTCAAAGTAAATAGCTGAAGACTGAATTAATAATAAACAACTTATATAAATTATATTTTTCCAAAAATGATAAAAGTGCAAAACCAGAATTATTCTCTGAATTGTGCAGCATCTTATCTAGATGGATAGATCTAAGTTGTGCGAATCAGAATGCATTTGATGAAAGAGAGTTTTAATTTTCTAAGTATTTGAAACTAATATGAAAGTGATTTGAAGGGTCTTCAGAAATCTTATAATAAAAATATTTTTTTATCAAATAAAATTGGAAATAAGTTTTTGCAGAGTACATAGCTGTTGCTCAGTAAATATAGAGGTATTTTTTTTTGTTGTGAAGAAAAGTCTACAGACTTTGAATTGACCTGTCAGTGTGGGCATTGGGGATATAGTTTGGTTTATATCCTGAACTTGTGTTGGTTGTGGTAACAGATGTCCAGCAGTTGGGAGACTGCTGCCCAACTTGTTTCATCTTAGCTTGCTGAACTGTACATGGTAAAGGTCTAACAAACTACTCAGTAACAAAGTAGCTGTGACTTAATTGCAATCAATAAGCAAACATTGTAAGTGAGAACTCATTTAAAAAAAAAAAAAGAAAAAAGAAAAAAAAAAGAGCAAATAACACAGTGTTAGAAAATGTGTAAATATAACCTCAGCCAAGACTAAGGAGGATGGAACACCAGACATCAATGATAAGCACCTTCTTCTGGTGAAGGACTTGGGTTACCAACAGCATAACTTTTCCTTCTATTAGCTCAGTTGGTTAGACCATGGTGCTAATAATACCAAGATTGTGGGTTTGATCCTTGTATGGGCCATTCACTTAAAAGTTGGACTTGATCCTTGTGGGTCCCTTCCAACTCAGAGTATTCTGTGACATCCTGTTTGTCTTATGGGGGGCTAAATCTGTTGGCCTTAGGAACCAGAGGAGCAGGGAGAGGCTGTGTATCACTGGAGAAAAAGGGTTGATTCTCAAAAGTATTCAGATTTAGCTACATTATTAATGAGATTTTTCTCTAATAATTAAATAATCTGAAAAGCTGGTATAATTGTAACTGGATTAACAATAATATTTGCTATGGTTTTGAGTAGACTGTTAAGATATTAATTTGATAAACAAGGAATTCGTTGCTTGGTATTTTGTCAATAGATCTTAAGTGTAACACAATATACCATAAAACTCCTACTTCTATGTTATGTTGAAGATTCAATTAATATATAAATAAGAATTAAAGAATCTCCTTCCTCAGTTTTTTCCATGCAGCAGGGTTTTTCCAGTATGTTTATTGACTTTTTTTTTCACTTATATTTGGAGATGGTTTATCTTAGTTTTACAAATTGTGAGTACTCCATTTCTACTTGAGCTTTTGGAGCTCAGTAGTCCTGAATATCAGGGCTGACATACACATTACAAGAGGCATAGCAGAGGTTGGTCTTTGGTCAATTACTGACTACCATGGCTCTATTATATTAAGATTGATGAGAGGTATGGTTCACATGGACTTTAAAAACCATAAAACTGCAGCAAATTCTGTGCTGTAGTATATGTAAGTGATATGATAGTGTGATACGATAGTGTGATATATAACCTGACATATGAGAAGGAAAAAGAACCAATTTATGTACTGATATTTTAAATTGCTTTGAAGGTCTGCAAGTCAGTGCATAGGATTTTCCATGAGATGTACATCCCAAGGATGGATGACAGTAAAGAAAGAGACTTCTGTTTCTTACTAGTTTATTATAAAATATTGCAATAAATGTTTCAGATTAACTAGAGCTGAGCATTTCTTTCCCTTCAAAAATGTTGTTCATTCCCAATGAACAGAATGTTTAAAAATGCAACACTTCTTTGTTTAATCTTCTCCAACTTTTTCCACAAAGCAGCATAATTTCTGGTGCAAATGTTCTGTGATATTATCTGTAAAACCACAGGCTATGTCTACAGGTGTTATGCATGATCAGAAAGCTTTTTCAAATTTAGCAGTTACAGAAGAGCTGCAGTATCTGAAACTGGCACACTAAAACAAGGGAAAAGAAGAGAAAAAACCCAAAGAATTGAAACAGGCAAAAAAAAATTTTTTTTTTTAGAATTTTATGGCAAGAAGTGACATTTGCCAAAAGAAATGACCATTGGTATCATTGTCTGCCATGTTGAGAAAGTACCATGTTGTTATGAATCATAAAATCATAGAAAGGTTTGGTTTGAAAGGCACCTTTAAAAATTATCTTGCTCCAACCCCCTTGCAATGGGCAGGGACACCTTTGACTGGATCAGGTTGATAAGAGCCCATCCAGCCTGTCCTTGAACACTTATGGGCATGGCACAGTCACAGCTTCTCTGGACAACCTGTTCCAGTGTCTCACCCTCATTGTAAAAGATTTTTTCCTTTTGTCCATTCTAAATCTACTCTCTTTCAGGATAAAACCATTGCCCCTTGTCCTGTCACTACAAGGGTTAGTAAAAAGTCTCTCTCTGCCTCTCTTGTAACTCCCCTTTATATGTTGAAAGGCCACAATAAGATGACCTCAGAGCCTTCCCTTCCCTTCCCTTCCCTTCCCTTCCCTTCCCTTCCCTTCCCTTCC
>JAWWEU010000040.1:20070538-20093497 GCA_035583155.1 Acropternis orthonyx
CCTTCCCTTCCCTTCCCTTCCCTTCCCTTCCCTTACCTTCCCTGTTGCTCTTTTAGGTTCTATCTAAAATGGTAACCATACCTTGTCAAGAATATTCACAGGCCGTGAAGACAGTTGTCATTGTCTCGCTAACTTTATAATATGAAAATCTCTTAAATGCTCAAAAAGAATACTGTGGGCATATCAAGATGAAATAGGGGGTATCATCCCAAACTGTGGGCAAACTCCTGGGAATGGTGTGGAAAACTGTGAGTTGATCCAGGCCCAAGTGCACTGATGCTGGGACAGCTCTAACAGCTTAATACTGCAGGCAGTAAAGTTCTAATGCCCAGGCCTATCCCATAGCACTGCTTCATTGTCTACTGTGTAGACACAGTAGTAGGGTATTATAGTTATATTAGTTGTTCCCCAACCCTAGAGATGAACTATTCCTCTTTTTGTTTGATGTGTTACAATGGTATCCTGTCAACCTCTGTGTGACAAAGGAATCATGTCTTGTTGGGAAGTGACATGAAGAAATGCAGAGTTGGACAGTCATTACTAGTTCAAGGAGAACTAGTTCACAAATGTGGAGAGATTGGCAAAGCTCTGTGAAGTGAGTGTCTTCAAAATCTTATTATTTGTTCTCTTTGTCTGGGATAGAGCAGTCCTACCTACCTTTGTTGTAGGTAGGTATTGAGAAGTCACTGGGTAATGTTTGGGTGAACTCAGGCTGGTTTTTGGCATGTGGTCAAATAACACTTTGGAGGGAAAACTCCAGTTGTGAAATGAGCAGTTCACAATTCAGTTCTCTGTATCTGTTTATCTTAAAATGACATAATACAAAGCTAAGAGTGGACTTAGCCAAACCATTCCTTTCTTTGCGTAAAATAATTTATAGGTAGAGAGGGAATACCTATAAAAATTTCAGGTAAGGTCAAAATTAGACTTAAATGGAAAATCTGAACAGTGAAATAGTTACTATAATTCAGTCTCTGAAACGCAAGTATATATGTTCCACTGAGACTGCAAGCTTTTATAGCACCATTCACATCCAAGCTTTAATGGAAGTTCATACTTTTTAAAGCTGGCACACATTTAATTTTAAATTCAGTATTAGTTGTTTCCTTTAATTTATAAGTTTCTGAAAGCAATAGAAATTTGCAAATAAAAATAAGGATTGTTTTCTCAGAGTCTTTTTTCTCTGCTATGTGCAGAGTTACAGCCTACATTTGCTGCTTGAGATAATAATCTAATGAATGTTGTACTTTCCCATTTGTGAGAAGGCTTTGACTTTTTCTCTTAAACCCTCATTTTAATTTATAGTTTGGTAAGGAATGTTTTTAAAATGTTAAAAGATATAATTAAGTATCTTCCCATGTTTTCTAACTGAACAAATGTTTGAAGAAGACTCATTCCATGAATTTTGTCTTACATCTGGAAAATAATCTTGTTACATGAACAAAATAATGACTGACTTGTACCTGTAACATTTTTCTTTAAAAAATTTTTCTTCCCATGTGTTCTGATAGAAAAGTATTTTTTGCATTGAAAGCAATAAAAACCTGTAGATGTAAGCTTATAGAATTCTGCAGAGAAGCATGAATCCTTTGGTTAGTTATTGGCACCTTGCTAGCATTGTTACCTCCCTCTTTACATTCTCCTGGTTTCAGATGTATTTCAAATAAATTTGCCTGTAGTCAGTTTTTTTCGTGCTGATTTTTGATGTGGAATCCATTGCATGGCATTTGCTTCTGATTTGTGAACACAATTGTGAAACATAATTTTTGTCAGCCAGTCAGCTCTTCAGCAAGCAGCAACACACACAAGAACAATTGCAGTGTATGGCATGTGGCTGACTTTAAAAGAAGAAAGGGACATTCCACAGCACAGGGAGGATGGCTATGAGTGCTTTCAGTGTTTTCCTGAGCATAAAAAAACTCATATTTTCTCCACCACAAAGAAAGACCATTTTGCTGTCTTGCCCAATCTGAAGGATGCCTGTAGATGGATGACATGTATCTTTATTTTGTGATGTATCATTTATTTCATGGATATAAGTGATCTGATAAAGGTTGCCAACAGCTGAGAGTGAAGGCAAAAAAGCTATTGGGAAATGAAGCTTGCTGCAGTTTTGGCTTTATAATATCAAAGTGGCTGAAGGAGCCGAGAAGAATCACATAAGAGACAAAAAATATGGTTACAAGTATAAAGTAAAAATTAAATAATAATTCAATCTTCTGCTCTGTTACTAGCAGTGTGGAACGTGTTCAAGAGTGCCTGTCTGTGCATATCTGTCTCAGCAGGATGGTTCAGACTCCGGTGTTTGATACTGAGGATATTGCTTTAGCCTGTGGAGAAAGATGTTTCTAAAGGGAAAATTGTATAGAATTAGCCAGTAAGAGTCATTAGACCAGCTGTGTCTTTTAAACATACATTTCTCTTTGGACTGCAAGTAGCTGAGTTGACTTTACACACACTTATAACTTGAGGTGCACGAATAATTCCCTCTGGTTTAGCACTTCACTTACTGCTGGACTTGTTCATCTGTGTTACTACTACTAGCAGTTAGAGAGCTTGGACCAAAGTGGTGCAAATTTAAAATTTACTCAAGACATCACAATGGCCATATCTCCCACCTTTCCAGGATATACTATTAAAACCAGATTAGAGAAGAGACTGGGTGAGAGGTACCCTCTCACCTATAAAAACTGGATGGAAAAGAAAAATAAATAGCACAAGAAAATCAGCAATTCTGGAGAGAGCATGAATATAATCATATGTGTGAAAATAGGGGAGGACTCAAACCAAGGAAGCAATCTAGACAAAGTCATAACATTACCACTAATTTTCTTTTGTCATGAACTCTGCCTCAGGAAGCACCAAACTGATGGTATACTGATGGGGAGCTGAGGAATATTCAGTCTCAAGTGCTTTCAAACTGGACAATGCATGAGAGTATCTGTGTTTTAATAAAATAGCATCTTTTGGTGCCTCAGTATTTCCTATGTAACATTTAGGTTTCAAAGTACAAAAGAATGAGATGCATAGTCCTAGGATCAATGGTAGAAGATAGAAAATACCTAAACATCCACACAACCATTTTCTATTGTAGCAGCGGAGGTAGTCAGAGGCTTGTAGGATCCTTCTGATGAGGAAATGATCCAGGTCATTTTTGGGATAGACAGATCAAGTGTCTAAGTGGGATTGGGGGAGGGGATGGAGACAGGAAGGAATTTAGGCATCAAGATTTTCCAATAATATAAAGGGTTGTGTTTTTTTTTTTTTTTCTTTTGCTACGATGATTTTAGTTTTGTGATTTATATCTTCTGACTGTCAAGAACAAGGATAATAGATATAGAAGTCTTTGTTACAACTGTGAAAGGCATTATTGGACAAAAAAGTTTGTAGTTCAGAAGGAATTTTAGTGTGAGGAGTGCTGAAATTCATTTTTGTGTAACTATGAATAATTGTGAGAGAGGGACCTTTATTCTCTTGTAACTTCCAGTGAGCTACCACTGTGAGACACATGAAAAATTATTCAGATCTCATATCTTATTAAACTGAACTACTTTTGTTGCTTCTTGATTTTTAGAGCAGCTAATTCTGTAAAAGTTACAGGTAGTTATGTTCCCAGAATAATAAAATACCCAGAATGCACAGCCATAAAACATCATTGTCCTCTTGTCAGGGATAAAACAGGGTAAGAGTCAGACAAAAGTCAAACCAAGTGTGTGGTAGGTATCCTGTTTGCTAGACTTGTGCTTCATTGGGCTGCAAGAATGGGAATTCCAAAGAAAGAAGGATTAAATGCAGGAGATGTTCCTGTCCTATAAACACTTTCATCCTGCAACCAACCACTTAAAAAATAAGTAGGGCTTGTTGCAATAGGACAAGGAGTAATGGTTTTGAACTAAAAGACAGTAGATTCAGACTAGATTTAAGGATTTTTTTTTTATGACGAGTGGGGTGAAGAACTGGAACAGTTTACCCAGAAAGGTGGTAGATGCCCCATGTCTGAAAATATTCAAGGTCAGGTTGAATGGGGCTATAAGCAACCTGATCTGGTTGAAGATGTCGCTGCTCACTGCAAGGGGACTGAACTAGGTGACCTCAAATGGTCACTTCCAACCAAAACTATTCTATGATTACAGTAGGAAAAAGAATCAGACAGACTGTCATTGGCAACTCAGTCAATCAGTCTCCAGCTGAGTATGCAATTCATTAGCATATGAAGTCAGACAGATGTGCATACAACACACAATGTGTACATGTGTTCAAATCCTTCTTCTCAAGGCCTAACAAGTCTCTTGAAGCTCTTCTTTCTCACTGGTTTCATTAAAGACTAAACAGTAAGGACAGTCTATGAAAAACAGGATCCCTAAAACTGAAACCCTTTAAAGACTGTGTTCACCATTTGAAAACTGTCCTGTCAGAAAACTCCCAGCTCACTCTAGTTTAAATGTTTCAATGATTGTAGTGGCTGGTTCAAACCCACAGAAATCATTATAAATAAACACCACTGCAGAAAACTGTAACTAGCAACATGAAACTAACTGTGTTTTGGATTTTTAAAAATAGGCCGCTGAGCTGGTCATCAATTAAATCCAGAAAAAAATAGATTAGATGTAATGACCATATCTTGTGCAAAATACCTGCAATAAGTGTGTTGAAATCCATGGGCTCTTATTATTTCAGAGCATGTATAATTAGATTAGAGTAGTTTCCCTTCTGAAGCTTAGTTAAATGTAAATCTTTAAGAGATGTTGACATACTAAGAGAAACCTCTTTCGTGTTTCACAGAGTCACAGAATATGCTGAGTTGGAAAGGACCCACAAGGTTCACAAAGTCAAAGCCTTACCCTGCACTGGGCCATCCCCAAGAGTCACACCATGTGCCTGAGAGCATCATCCAAACACTGCTTGAACTCTGTTAGGCTTGGTGCTGTGACCACTTTCATGGGGAGCCTGTTCCAGTGCCCAAACACCTTCTGGGTCAAGAACCTCCTTCTAATATCGAACCGAAATCTCCCCTGACACAACTTCAGGCCATTCCTTTGGGTTCTGTCACTGGTAACCACAGAGAAGAGGTCTGTGTCTGTCCCTCCTCTTCCCCTCACAAGGGAACTGTAGACTGCAATGAGGTCTCCCCTCAGTCTCCCCTTCTCCAGGCTGAACAGACCCAAGTGCCCCCAGTCACTCCTCATATGGCTTCCCCTCAAGGCCCTTCACCATCGTCGTTACTCTCCTTTGGGCACTTTTTAACAGCTTAATACCCTTTTTTTATTGCAGTGACCGAAACTGCATCTTAGCACTGTGGGACCTCTTATTGCAAGAAAGATCTCTGAGATCTACTGTAATGTGTAGATTTGTCATTAATATGACTATTAAATAATGTATTTCACTTAAAACATTGAAGGTTCTTTATCCTTTTTATCATTTCACTCTTATACTGAACCATGACAGAAGACAAGACTTACAGCTCGGATACTTGATAAGAAATTAAAAAGACATATTTAAAGGCCAGTTTTTGTTACAGAATCCATGGGTGAGGCTTAGCTAGCCACTTAACTACCATGATGGATTTTAAAAAATGGTAAGACTTAAAAACCAATTTTTTATGTTTAATGGAATTTTCATATACAATGCAGTTTTTAAAAGGTATTACTTGCATTGATTTCAGTTTTGAAAATCCCATTAGGAAATATATGTATCTTTAGGAACCAAAATACTTCTGGTTTTGGACACTACTTAATGCAATGCTTAGCCCTAAAAACCACTATTGTACCAGTTTAATAAGAGATCAGCTAGTTTGATTCAGAGGGAAATGGACGTGTTGTTGGTGCTGTCTGCATGTGAATATGCATCTGCACAGAGATCCTACCACAGAAGGCTGAAAAACCTTGCTTAATAATGTGACCATGGAAGGTTTTCATAAGAAATGTTCATGCACAATATAGCTCAAGCTCTGCTTTCAGGCACACCACTATAATTTTGGAGATTGAAGGGAATGGAACTATTTCACTGGTGTGAGAAAAGACTGTATTGTAGTTATTTCCTCAAGTATTGTCTTGATGTATTACTGAAATGAAGGAAAGTTTTGCTCCTATTACTTTCCTCAGCACAACAGAAAGACAATCCTAATTGTCTTTTCAGTCTGGTTCTGTCCCTGAAAGCAGATTCTTACAGGTTCTGAATGCATCTTACAGATCTGGGAGCACTGTTAGTGTTTTCTTAAAGAGGAGGTTGGGCTATCCCTCCTTTTATAGTAGTATTTGGCAGTTTTCTGTGCAAGTGTACAGTTACTTTATAAGATGGTTCAGAGGTCATGTTTTTTCCTACTTAACATTGCTTAAAGTGAGAGACCACAGTTTATTTGTGGTCTCTAAGGAGAAAGTGTCTAATGGAAAAAATTTGTAGGCTGAAAGACATTAAAAATGTTTAACTATAAGAGTGACTTCACAACAGTTTATTATATCTCTATTTTTCTGCCAAGGGCCAAGTCACTTCATAAAAACTGATGATCTGAAGCTGACATAGCAGACAGACTTACCACCTTATCTCCAGATTAATGTGATAATATTGGCCAGTGCTTAAAATCATGCCTGACAACAATGTCAGTGAGTCATCTGCCAAGGCACTAGGCAGGTTTTACTTCAGTATCTTTCTCAGTATAACAAGGATTACTGAGAGATTTCCTACATAGCACAGAACTGTGAAGTAAAGTTATTTTTTTCATAATAAGGTTAATAAAATATAATTTCCTATGAAAAAAATAAATGTATATCAGAACTACAGTTAGTATTTATAATATACTGTCTGAATATTTCTTCAAATAGAAACTTCGCCCCATTGTTCTTATGGAGTGTCATTGTCATCTTCTTTTATGAGATTATGGAAGACCAGAGTTATCTTCTTTTTGTAGTTGGTAATGAACAGTAGACAGAATCACTCAGAAATGCCAGATTTTTCTTTGATATCTATAGGGAACAGAGATCCTCTGTGATATAATTTCATGGTTCCTCAGTTTTCTGATTTCTTAGTTAGGACTATGACATATTAAGAAATTTATTGTGTACCAAGAGAGCATCATGAGCAGAATTCAAAAGTAGGGTGGAAGTGTCAAAAACAAAACAAAACAAACAAAAAAACACAACAAAACCCAAACAAACTCAAGAATATTCAAACATGAAGCAATTAGTAATTTTTCTCAGTTTGAAACTCAAAATATATGAAATACTTTGTTAGATTCTGCATTATGCTGCTATCAGTTGGGCCATACTGCACACACTGTTGAATCACCACATGGCATATCGGTGTAGAGGCTTCTGTCTGTTAAAGTAGATGACACAAGGCTAACCATATTGTCCTTCCTCTTTTCTTGTCCAGACACCGTTTATTTTCTAAAAATGTGTTTGCTACAGCATATTGGTTACTTTTATGGGAATGAAGTTTCAGGAATATTATGTTGTTTCTACTGCTTCCTCCTAAGGTTATAAAATCAACATGAAACAGCCATATTTGGCTATAATTAAAAGCAACTAAAGCTTTTAATTAATTAATTAATCGGGTCCTTCTGATATATGTTCTCTTTCCACCTAGTACTTTAAAGATAATTACTTTGTTTTCCTTCTAATATTAAATCAATATAACAATGATTTTTATGTTGTTTCTTTCCTTCTCCAGATGTACATCCAGACAACAACACTTACTATCTCCATGAGTTTAAGTGCTTCTGTGTCTCTGGGCATGCTCTACATGCCCAAGGTTTATATTATCATTTTTCATCCAGAGCAGAATGTTCAAAAACGGAAGCGGAGCTTCAAGGCTGTAGTGACAGCTGCTACAATGCAAAGCAAACTGACCCAAAAAGGAAATGACAGACCAAATGGCGAGGTCAAGACTGAACTGTGTGAAAGTCTTGAAACCAACAGTAAGTCATCTGTAGACTTTCCCATGGTCAAAAGTGGCAGCACATCATAATAGATGTATGTTCACAAGAATGCAATTTCTTTCAGTAATAAACTTTATTATTTTTTGTTGCTTGTTCTGCATGAATCCAGAGATGTGTCACAATTTATGTACTGCTGAATGCAGGAATGTCTACAGTTGTTTCAAAGAAATTGATTTTCACAGGAGGCTAGTAAAGAAATAAAGAAGCACAAGCAGATTTTGAAAAGCCACATCTTTTAAAAATAATTTGTTTTAGCTAGTGCTAATTTGATGTGTTGTGCATTGCTGTGCCAGTTGTGGTATGTCCTGACAGTTCATGAGGTGTATTTATGGTCATCATTGTATATTCAAAACTCAAAGGCTGTTGAAAAAAAATATAATGAAAACAGTTAACATTGTTTTTATTTTGCAGTTAGACATGGAGGTGAAAATAATGCTTTTTACCCTTCCACTTATCTCAGTATCTGTCAGCTTGTTCATTTATCACAACTCATGACTAACACTTCCCAGAATAATGTTTCCTATCCAGGTTTTTGGTGTGGTCTTACTCATCTTGGTACAAAATGGTCATAATTCATATAAAGCTTAATCATTACATGTACTGATATGTCACTGGTTTGTAACGGGAAAAAAATTCTTTCCCATGTCAGGAAAGTTCTTGCTACATCTTGCTACATCTCTAAGTTGCTCTGGTATAGAAGAAACAGAGGTTATAGCTTCCATTCTACCACATGACATACCATCTTAGAAACTGGATTTTGTAATAACAATAATAATCAGTTATGAGCAGAGCCATTAACTTTACTCCCAGTGCTTAGCAGTGGAGAATTATTTTCTATTGAGCAGCTAGAGGTCACATGGTTTGGACAGCAACTGTTACAGTTAAGTTTTTCAGTCAATTTACTACATATTACATGGTTTATTTTTAATTTTTATTACTTTTTGATGATGTTGACTGGTGATTAAGTAGTAGTATTTTGATTGAGCCCATTAAGACAACGCAGTACCAAGTTTTCAGAAAACTATTTTACTTATTAAGGAAAATTGAAAACCCTCACTGAATTCAATCAGAGTTTGCCAGATTGAAGGCTACATAATAGTCCTTAAGTTTACCATACTATAGTTGCTAATGCATGGAGGCTACTGAGTACAAACTATTTAGTTTGAATGATGACACTTCAAAATATGTAAAACTGCTAGAGTGAGCTATGGGCTTATACAGATTCAGGTTGTGACATATAACAAAGGGTAATAAAAGAAAGGCATAGAAATTCCTGGTGTATCACATAATAAGATAGGAATGTGCTGAACTCAATAATTTTGCAAATCTTCAGAAGTCACCAAAAGAAAACACACAAGGGAAAGAGAGATGGATTTTGCTGAGTGTGCAAAATTATAAACTTCTGAGGAAAGGTCAAAGAAGGGTTTTCACAGTAGGGTGAGAAATAGTGTTAAGAAAGTCTTGGGTATCTGATGTTTATCTACTGTACCTAATTAAGAAAAGCTCAGTCTGGTATTCCTTAAACTGTGATTATGTGTAATTCATGGCAACAGCTGCTATTAGAAGCAAGCCTGCTTCCCCAGTAGTGAATGTATTCACGGTATTGCTTATTTACTGTGCTCTAAACATGATTTTAACGGTAATTCTGAGTATGTAATTCTGAGTTCACTAGGAGTATATCCTGACTAGGCAAAAATTCAGTCAAGGCCTCAAGGTGGGTTCATCTCTTCTGCAAAATAATTATCAAAACTATTGGGGGTTCCTGTGAATTACTAGTGCACAGTTACATAAGTCCTCTTCACTGGGTCAATAGTAACAACTTCTTGACATAACAAAGTTTCTTCTTTCACTGACTCCATGTGAGGTAGATCATCTTTTCAGTGATACTGTATGAGGCTGATTGCAAATCTACTCCTAGCATACCAGAAGTGGGTAGTGAGTGTTTCCCACCATTTACCAAGTACCACTACTGGTAGTGGTAGCAACACCATAACTATGTGAGAAATAGTGTGAGACAGTCAGATAATTCCTTTGTCTTCCCATCCAGAGACTACTTTTCTCTATCTAGTTTGTCTCGTTCCATGTAACACACTTTATTCTATGTTGTCCCCCACAGGAATACATTCATGAGTTTTTGTTGTTGGTGGTGGTATTTTATGTGTGGTTTTTTGTTTGTTTGTTTGTTTTTCTTTGGAAATAGATCCATATTCAGTGGAAAACAAATAGTTTCTGGGAAACAGGATGAAAAACCTATCCAGGTTCAGTTATAGAAGGCATAGCAATGACGAGTACTTTAAAAACATAGATTAGATCACAATGATCATTCTAAAGTGTTTTAGATCATATTTTATTTTATTCTTTTCCTTTCTGGATTTTTCCAACAGCAAAGTAGTAACTGGAGCTATAAGAGAGTGTTCATTCCCAGAAATATTTTGAGCCAAGTCTGTTACTCTTTCTGGCCATCTATGTTTGCCAAATGTGGTTCATGTTATTAGTGTGAAATGCTAACAGTCTTAAAGAGCAGGACACCAGCTGCTGAAGCTTTCAGATCCCCAAACAGGAACTCTAGGCTTATTCCACTGAACTATACAGACATGTGCAATATTTATCAAGTACAAAAAACCTCAAACATTGTTTGGAGATGAATTAGACTTAATACATTTCAAACTACTATCTACATTAACTTCTTGCACTGTCATTCTTTAAAGTAACCACCCTAAGAACTCAAAAGGAAATTTTTTTCCTTGATCAATCTGGCTTATGTTAAAATTATTTAATTCTCAGATACACAAGAAAGTTACAGAAATTTAACAAGTTACTCTATATCAGCAGAAGTATAGTAACTGTTATTTTTGTATTCTGAGCTTCTTGCAAATGTCCTCACATAATTCAGCTTACTGAGATGTGATAAATCTGATTATGTTCCGTTGCTGTGGGCTAAAAACATGCACATGTAAAGTTATCACAGAACTCAGCTCATACAGGATAATGTGGTAAGCTAGCTTAACCTGATCATGTATCTGAGCCTATTTTCAGGGAAAGGGAAAAAAATAAGCTCTGATCCTTCTGTCCTTTTGTTCCCAAGTGTACAGAGTTTGCAGATGTGCATTTATTTGTTATTTCTTAGCTGGGAACAAAATCCTTTTATGCTTTAAAAACTTGGTGCCATTTCAGCAGTCCTGCATTATTTTCAGTAGGAACTTAACAGGCCAAAAGAAAAATAGAATCCTCTCAGAAATCCAGCTGTGGGAGCATGGGAGAGTTCAGATGGGAGCAGTACATCCCATCTGAAAGATCTGGAAGATGTAAATGAGGCTATATTTGCTTCAAGTGTCCCAATACATGCAAATAGAGCTATTTTATGTTGGTGCTCAAATACTATGATCAACTATGTGAAAGACTTGCCTCTTGTGCCAAAAGCAATCCTTTCATGAATTAGCTTTTCCAGACACAAAGTACTGGAGCTACCTGTGGAAATGAAAGTGAGAAATATTACACTTTGAAGCTTTCTTTTGATTATTCATTCTTATATATACATTCTTAGGGAACAAAGATTATAGTGATATGTGAATTATAATGGTTCTGTTGTGTCTTAAAAAATTAGAAATGCAGTATTAGAATCAAATTGCTCAGCAAACCAAAGAAAACTTAGTTCTTTATACTATTATTTTGCATCAATTTTAATGATCCTTTATTTAGTTTAATCTTTGATGCAGAAGAGAGAAACTGTCATCTCTCGGCTTCTGTAGTCTGTTCTTCACAAATCATGAGATTGTTGGGCTGAATTTAGGAGTTAGCATGAAGAATGCTTTTCCTATCTATCTCAGCAGTTCTCAGCAGATTCTATATAGAGAAAAAGAAACTGAAGGAAGGAAGAAAGGTATGGGAGTAGAATTTTTGAATCTATAGATGAGACAACTTTTTTGCCATCAAATTATTTTCATCTTGCCAGCTGCAATCTTCACTACCATAAGCAGAAAATGTCTCTACCAGATGGAATATAAAACATATTTAGAAAGCCAAACTCCTCTTTATGCAGTGTATCATAGACCTTATTACAGAGATAAAAAAGAGACTTAATCCCTCAGAAGTCTGATTTTCCATGTACCCAACTGATACAAAGTTGGAGAACTATGAGACCTGATGTCACCACTTCCCTCCTCCCACTGTTACATTAACTTTGAGTGATATCACTTGAGTCATATTTTTATAGCATATTTTTAATATTT
Source organism: Acropternis orthonyx (assembly GCA_035583155.1). NCBI lineage: Eukaryota > Metazoa > Chordata > Aves > Passeriformes > Rhinocryptidae > Acropternis > Acropternis orthonyx. The sequence continues at coordinate 20,082,701 of JAWWEU010000040.1, forward strand.
TTATAGCAAAGGGATAAGATGTAAGGGCTAGAACCTGACATAAACTTTCATAAAAAAATCACAGTTTTTAATTTTTACAATAGGAAAGGTGTTTAATTTGCTCAACATATTGCCTCGCTGTGAACAAGGGGTATTAGCTTTTCTCAAAGTAAGCCATGATCAGCTGACCGTCAGTATAAGGAGACCATAATTCTTTCCAAATAATACATGCTGTAGGGACTAGCTACTCATTTCATTAATTTGGATAGATGTTTCCTAGATTAGGCTTTGCTCCTTTCAAGGAGTATGTCTTCCTCTAGATGGACAAACCACCATTAGCTGCAAAGTTGTCTTTAACCAATAGAAGATAAAGAAAAATACAATCTCTAAAGTAAAAAAATGTCTATGTAGAATTCAGCCAAAATAATACCAAACGTTGAAATTCTGTTGTGGGTATGCTGAAACCACTCATCATTGTTCCTGTCTGTTGACCTTTGCTTTCCCAAGTCATAAACAAAGTAAGTTGCCATCAAGAGCACAGAACTTGAGATCCAATTTACTCACCGCTTATATACATTCTTAAATATTCTTACTTTATCCCATGAACATGGACCATATTGTTTGGAACTATAGCAGGACACTGTCTGAGTTCAAATGTTAAATATGTTTTTTTTTTCCCCTTCTCTCTTGATTCTAAAAATCCTGAACTTTGTTTTTTGTTGTTGTTGTTTGTTTTTGTTTTTTTTTTAATTTACAGCCTCCTCTACCAGGACAACTTATGTCAGTTACAGCAATCAGGCAAACTGAGCAGGGATGAAATTCACTGGAAGATCTGCAGGATTGGATCTTGCAAACATAGACTTTACCACCACCAGAATTCAGTCTTGAAAATATCAGTAGACTACATTCAAATCAATAGTCAGTCTCCTAAAGAACAAGGATTAAACAAGAGGCAAAAGGCAAAAAAGAGACAGGGGAAGGAAAAGTCCAGTTTTATAACATAGAGACAGAGTGTCAAGCTTCTGAACTGTTTACTCACAAAACGAAGCAAATCACAAAAGGAAAACAAATGTTAGCTTGTGAAAAAAAAAAAAAGCTGTTGAAATAAATCATGTCTGATGTTATATTTGTAAGTACTTTTTTGTGATTGTGGCAATTTCCTTTCCTGTCCTACATTGTTCAACTCGTAAAAGATGAGTTTGTTTCTTGTGACGGCTGACTGAATTAAGTCCTGGGTTATGCTAAAATAAATGCAATGGTCAACGCATGCTAATTTTTATACAGAATAATTTATTTCTAATAATAAAGGAATGTTTTGCAAATGTTGAGACTTGTTTTGTTGAAGTTTTAAGGAAAAAAAAGTCCTTACACTGTTGTCTATTGTTTGTTTAGAATGTGCAGTAAAGGTGGGTGTACAAATAAAATAATAATCATGGTATCAGAAGAATGCAGTGTAAACTCGTAAGCACGTGTGTGTGTGTGTGTGTGTGTGTGCACCCGTGTGTGTACGTACGTGCATGCTTGCCTGCATGTGTGTGTGTGTACTCTGCAGTGTGTGAATTTATTTGTTCAAAGCTTTGTGACTATATTTTCTAATGGAAGGATTTTTTCTGCCTTCTTACCCTCAAAGTAAGTGCATTTTATATGTTTGTAAAGTAAAGGAGTCCTGACAGTAATTATTTTGTATGATTGTATTATATTTTTGAATCTCCACTAATAATTTTGATCCTTTTCATTTCTGGAACTTACAGTTTGTAAGACTTTATGACAGCTAGACTGGATTAAGCTGAAAGTCTATTCAGCCTAATATCCTGTCTCTGACAGGGTAATGTAGCAGATGCATATTTCAATAAAAGTGACTTTGAAATAACAGAAGAGAAATCAATGGAGAATTTGGAAAGCGGCAACCTAGTGAATATATGTACTATTGCCTTATAAACACTTAAAAATCAAAGAAATATAGGTTCACCTGCAATATTCACATCTTCTAACTCCCATGATCATGCAAAGAGAAAGAAATTCAGAATGGATATCTGTCATGTTAATAAATGCCTCCAAAGAACTTAAAAAATACAGCTAGGGACTGTCCATTTTGTTACTATACCTGTGATGTTCTTTAAGACTTTTTTGCTCCATGCAGTGCTTACCATTCATCAAGTTGATGGGTCTTCAGATTCAGCTGATTATTAAATGTTATGTCTCCTGACTTAGCTGGATGGCTCCTTGTGCTTTTATCCTCACAGCACGTGTATTTTTATAGCATATCTTAAGGGAGCTGTGGTGGGTCCTAAATTACATGAATGAAAGTTGAAGTATCTGAAACTGAATCTCTTTCTTCTATGTTTAAATTCAAGCACACTCAGCAGCTGCATGACAGTCAGTATCCATTTACAAAATATTTGATAGAATAGACTCAGTTTTCCCCAGAAACTAAGTGTCTGAAGTATTATCTGATGATTCCTTTGGTATAGTGAGGCATTGGGTGTCTGTATGTGTGATATTTTGTGTGAAATTTCCTTTCTTGACTATGCCACAAGCACATCAAAGCCAAACCTATAAACTAACATATGCTTACTTTTAAACACATAGGTAATGCTGCTAATACAGTGAGACCTAAAAAAAAAAAAAAAAAAAAAAAAGGCCGTTTTATTTCTGTTCTGTTAGCTAATACCTCAAAAAATTAAATTTTTCCTGTGAAAATGCGTTGATTAGATCAATAGTTTAACAAGACAGACTTTCATGTCTAGGATGGATTTCAGAAAAGAGTAACAAAGAGAATCTGTTTTATCTGAAAAGCAACACTTTGACACAGTTTCTTTTCAAGAAACCTTTGAAAAGTTTAATTTTCAATCCAGAACAAAAAAAATTGAAATATTTTTAAATATCTATACATAATAACTTAAGCATAACCATATGCACTTAAAAAAGCAGCACATGGAAATTGTCTTTAAAGCACATTTCATATGCACATAAATATATTTTATATACATATAGAGATTAGTATATGCTATGTAAATATCTTTCAGTTTTACAGTAGTCCAAATAAAATGTTGCTCTGAACAGATTTACCAAGACCCATATACACTTTTTTTTTGGTTGAACAGTAAATTAGAAATGGAATGCAAATTATTCTGTGCATTTTCTGTATAATTCTGTTGGAAACATGGACTATATTAAGACTATAAGTCCCACTGGTATTAATGTAACTAATCAGATAATTGAGCACACAATATGAATTACTTAACAGCACTGGTATACAGGTTTCACTTTGACGGTGTAGTTAGGTGCAGTCCATGCAATTGCACGGAATGGTCCACTCTGATTTCACAGACATTCAGCAGCTGAGAACTTGAAGTTTAATAACTAAACTTTTGTGTAGGCACAGTAACTGTTCCATCTAAAATTATAAAAAGTCTCTATTGTACAAGCTTAGGCTTTAGTTCCAGTCACGAAGAAGTAGACTATTCCGTTGCTATTACTGACCATTTTTGTGTGATTATGCTGAAACAAATCCATCAGGACACGCAACTTTGTTTTATTGACATCAGAAATAAGTCCTTAATGTTGTTTTGTGACTGCGGGATAGATACAATGAGATCTGAATAACTCTACGTATCAGGTCAATGAACCAGAAATTAAACAGAACTTATAGACTATACTTTAACTGTTCTATAGAAAGAGTAATGAGGCATTTCGTCAAAAATTCCCTTTTCCAGAAATGCCTAAAGAGAATTTTCCACAGGAAGGTTTTTAACTGACACCATTACCTTTCTTCCAATTAATAGGCAATTTTTATTACTAGACAAGGAAACAAATGAAGTATTCCTAACAGATCCAGTTTGTAAATCTATTGCATTGGAAGGCAACTTACTCATTTATGCATCTACTTGAAGGCAGAATTTGAAAGCAGAAGACAGAGAATGGTGGATGGAGCAGCAATATATGGCTTGAAAATGTACATAAATGAACCAACATATTTCACCATCACACCAGCCATTAAGTAAAATGATATCTTATCACTACACTTTCAAATAACTTATGTGCCATGGGGCATAATTTAGACATTACATGCACATCTATAAATTCTGGTTAAATTTTGAAAAGCAAGATTAAGTGACAGAAGAGGTAAGCAGTACTTTTCCCAGTTTGAATGGTATCTAATCTAATGGCACTGTTAGCACTTGATACTGCAACTATTTGCATTCAGAAAACCCCATTGCATTTTTATACACATTTCATTTGCTGTGGATTATTACCTCCTGCAGTCTAAATGTGGAATGATCTTTTTCTCAGCAAGAAGTAATTTCTTTCAGACTTTCTCGTGAAATTTCAGTAGCTAATAGGAGACTAAGGTATATGTATCACTAATCCTGGGAATTCATGGGAAAGTAAATCATTGTAATTAATAGGATACCACAAATACAAGAAGGAACATATCTGTGGACTGCATCTTCTACTTCTGAATATATGTAAGTTGCATTGTCTCCTTTCAGCTTCCTACTTAGCTTAAAATTTAGCTTCTTATTTGGCTTAAATTTACTAGTAAGATCATGAGAATGGCAAAATACATTTGGTGGAAATAATCTGTTGTAACTGTGTAATGAAAACAAGCTGGCTGATGTGAAAGATAAGTTCATCTGGAAATATTTCGGTTTTGATAAATTGAAAAGGTTAGTAATGACTCTATTAAGTTTTATCAGGAAATGAACTACAAATTAGGAGTGTGTTCTGTTCAGCTTGTTTCACTGAAATCTTAAGATTTTCAAAGTTTGTCTGTAAAAGGTTGCTGTAGAATTTTTTGTACATTTCATGAATTTTGATATCTGTAAATTCTCCCATCATGTTGAAACACTAAACTAATGGATTGAAGTACTTATTTGACATTACAGTATGACAGCAGGTGATTAGTTCCCAGAAACTTAATAGTATTAGTGGCACAGCGGCAGGGCAGAGAAAACAGCAGTGTCCCCCAAAGTTAAAACAATGTGAGAAGTACAGTAAAATGCACACTACCCTGAATGACAAACAAAGCTTCTGTTTGTATTACACAAATGACTTGTCTCTAGGTAGAAATGGAGCAATAGGACATGAAGAGGAGTACGGACATTAAATAAAACCCCCAAAAATGGTAGTGACAGACTCACAATACCTAAAACCCTTCCAGAAGCAGCACAAAATACTGAAAAGTTATGCTGTCGAAGGACTCTGTCAGTTCCAAAGAGTCCACACTGCCAAGGGCACATGGCATCCCCAGAGTGTGTTAAGATTACATACTGCACAGAACTGCAGTGAGAAAACATGACAAAATAATCAATGGCAACCATCAGATCTAAGGTTGCACAGGGTAGCAAGCAAGAACATACACTCATATGAGTGTAAATATTATCATGGTGCCTGAATAATATGCACAACTTCTGCAAAGACCTGTACATCCAAGTATTTTGACATTTTATTCACAAAGTATAGGTTGTGATCAAAGGCTGCAACCTAACATAACAAATGAGACAATACCTGAGTTTCTGCAAATGAATTAGTTCATTCTCTTTTGTTAATGACTAATTCAGTGCTGGGATTTCAGAAAAACTGTGGAGCATTCCTGGCCTGTCGTAACCCAGTCTGAGAGGGAACTGATCGTTATTTTCCAAAATAAAGGGAAAGATTTCTTGTAAAATTGAAATTTTCTCATTTAGAATAGCTCTAAATTTACAGGTCATAAATACGTTAAACACATCCAACTAAGTATGCTTGATAGCTTTAAGTAGTATCTGTTAGAATTGTGTTGGTTTTATAATTTATTGGTTATGTGTAGAAAGACAGATGTAGAAACACACACCCTGGCCAATACAAGCATTACAGAGTATCTTGTTAACACAGTGTCATCTAATATCTGCAACACTGCAAGTGCACTAACTTCATCCTGATCCCAAAGGAAGGAAAACTTGAATTGCATGGCTCGTATCACTTCCTGGTTCATGCACATGTGTTTTGGAGGCTCTTTGAATAAGCAACAAGCCAAAGTTTAGCACTGTTCTGCAAAATTTTTCTGCAAGATTGATGTCATTAAGAATTGCTATATATAATGCTAGTTTGAAAGACTTACTCTGCTTCCTGTTTATCTGATACAGCATATGCTCTGTTTCTGGAAGCCTACTGTGTTCCCCAAGTAGGCTGCAGTGTCTTTACTGTCTTTGTGATCATTATCACATCAATATCAAATAAGTACAACCTTTCAGAAATAAAGTAGTTTTATTTAATTTACAAGTTTTATTTTTCCTAGTCTTGCTAGAGAGTTGATGAACTTACAAACAGACATGGTTTGATTTGACTGGTTGCAATCTTTCTTTGATACAGCTGTTAGTAGTTCTCTTGTAGTCCTTTTAAAGTTCTTTAGCCGAGTGCTACCTTTGGTATCATGAACGAAAACGTATCAATGGAGTAAATACATGGCAAAAAAAGGACAAATATGAGAAATAAGAGGTCGAAATCTGCTTAAAGAAAGTAAGACAACTCCAGAAAACATTCCTGGTTAGCGAGACTACTGACTGCTTTCTTTTGGGGAGTGGAATAACCATATCTAAAGACAGATTCCACAGGCTGCTGCTGGAAGTCTGCCTCAGTGGCTGTTTTCTTAGAAAATCTTAATAACTGCATTAGACTTTGGATGCTATCTATATTTTTAATATATTTTAATAAAATGTAAAAAAAAAAAAGAGTGAACATGTGAAAATGAATGTTGGAGATGCATACGATATATTGAACTGCCAAACTTTTGTGGACTTGCTTGTTAGAATAGGAAATCTGCATCAGAGATGAACCTACCCATACTTATATTTATCTATCCATTTCTTTACATATCTCGCATACTGCAGACTGTAAAGAGTAAACCTTAATATTGCTTGTCTACTCTTTTTAAATCAGATATGAAGTTCTTCCAGTGTGCATAATTCTGGGAGGACACAGAGTTGTAAATATAACTATCCATATATTCTGCCCTAGCTCCACATAGTTTTTCATCATAAATGAAAAACATTTCTAGAAACAATGTTGGTTTTTTCTTCATTTCTATAGTTCATACACTTATCTGAAAATACAGACCAAGTTGCAATCATTTTGATATAGAGGTTATCATCTCTTGTGAGAGCTTTTATCCTTTGTCACCATCTACAGTGTGATGCTGAACAAGGAATGACAGAAAGATTAGTTTTATGTGAAATTCAGGATATTTTTCACTGAATGACAGCTATGAAGAACACAATTTGCAAGATAAAATAACGATAATGTGATTATTTCAAATGTCAGACTGATGGTACTTTATAAACTACTGCCTAAAGCATTGAAAGTTTAGGACAGATGCCTTGAAAGTGTGTGCTAGAGGTAGTTTCAAATGTCGGTGTTTCAGAACCTGTTTCTTCACTTAAGAAAAATGAGCTGTTACACATATAAAACCGGGGAGGGGGGGGGAAGAAACAACAGCACTAGCAACAACAACATAAATATTATAGGTGAAAGAAAGGAACCACTTGTTTTCTTAGAAAGTGTGATTAATTCAGTGAATGTTATAGTTATGTATATTGCTTTGCCAAGAAAACAGAATTGAGATAGCATAGGTGATATGCTCATAAAAAGTAATCACACTATGCTTTCAGTTTGTTCCACATAGAGAGCAAAGCTACATGTACTTAAAGTCCTATGGCTTCCTCCACGGTGTTTTTTTCTTGAAATAATCATGCTCATAATCACTCTGTAATAAACATCCTTAAAATACATCATGCTTTGCTTTCAAGAAAAAGGAGGAGGATCAGATGTTCATAGGCAGATGACCTCTATTTAATGAATTCTGTGTGTCCACTTGAGGGAAGACATATCATCAAAGCGGGTGTTTGCACTTTTTCCATCACTGGATCCTACTGCATGCCTCTTAGCACCAAGACACCTGACACAGCTCCTGACCTGTGTTTGATGAGGTTGTGCTTGGAAGCCAGGTTTTCTTTAAGCAACACTAATGACAGCAGAATGTTTTTTGTGGTAGGAAAACATTACCAAAACTATTTCCCATCTGGGTGAATTTCCTGTAGATAGGAAGTCAGGGATCAAAGCCTTTTCTAGAGAGCAGAAGTGTAATGTCAGCTGTTCTACCTGTAGAACAGTGTAGTCGAGCTAGCAGCTGCCAGGGCCAAAGGGCTGGTGTGCTATTGATGCAAATGAGACTCACAGTTCTCTGGTGCGGGGAAGCAACACAGCTCATGCAAAAAATAAAACCCTCGCATAACATGGGGTTTGAAACACATCCGGACCCAGGATATAGATGTTACTGTTTATCCAGTAGAGTTACAGTAACAAGTAGATCATGGGTTTTTCTTTCGGTCAGATAATGAAATTTCCAATAAATAAGCCCCTCCAACCTCACTGGGAGAGTTTATGAAGTTAATTTTACAATAAATGAACTCACAGTTGCTTGTAGACATTAAACTGAAGAGACTCGTATCAAGTTATTTTCAAGGTTCCAAGGTATTTTCGCTTATATCTGTTTTCCACTGAAAGCTGAATGTGACAACAGTCAAATAAGCAATACACAGCCAGAATTGCAAATTTTACATGGCGTAGACTGAGTCAGACTTCAGAAAAGAAATCAAAAAGATAATAATGTCAATTTACTGACATACCAAGTGTGAGACACTGGATTATTATATTAATTATTGGTTTGAACCAACTCAAGTATGTGTGTGGAAGGGGGAAGGGACATGATGAATGGGAGGTGATGCCCTATCCCATACCCCAGCCCCTTGGAGTCTTGGGAAGCCCTGGAGCAGCCGTCAGTCACTGAACACTGGGAGCACTCCCCCTCATCACAACCTGTAGCCCCAGTCCAGCCCCAGATTGGCTGAAACACCATGAATCCTTCCTGGGGGTGGGGGTTGAGGCCACAGGGGGCCAAAGCGCATAAAAGCAGCACCATGTACTGCCATCATTCTAGACTCCTGGATTTAGGAGTGGTATAGCTCTCCTACACTGGATTTAGCAGTGGTATAATTTTCTTTTTCTCTCTCTTTCTTTAGTTCTTCTTCTTCTCCTAATGTCTGTTCTTAATATTTTGGGTAGCCTAAAACCAGGTGAGTTGGATTTTGCTAAGTTGTATGGGTCAGCATTCACTAAGTCGCTGTTTGAGGAATGCTTTATTTTGGTTGAATATTGCCCTTAAATTTTGGGCAAGTTCCCTTATTGTCTAAAGTTTACCAGTAAAATTACGTCCTGAGAAATCATGTTCAGCATCATGTGCTCTCTCTGTTAACATTCTAAAAGAGGCTGAAGACTCTTCTGATAAATTTGATGGGTGGATTTTTGGAGCCTTGTATATTTTTTAAAGCAAAACCCCTTCAATGAGCTCATAGCTCAGCGCCTGGGGTTTTATACCAGGTATCCCTGGTTTCTCTTCTGACACAAAATGCAAATAATAATGTCCTGACATGCAAAGAGATCAAAGTATTCCATCTGCCAGATATTTGCTGAAAAAATAAATGAATCTACAGAGGTATTATTCCTTCACAGGAAAAGAAAAAAAAAAGGCAGAAAATCTCCTGCAGTAAGATAAAACAAATTATTCAGTATTCTGTGAAAATAAATTAGGATATCCTACAAAGAATTGCTGGCTGTTGGCATTTTGTATGTGAAAATTTCCATATTTTAGTTAAAATACTGCTGAACCTGATGAATACTTTAAGCACAATAAAATAGCAACTTTTTTTTTCTACCATAGTTCTATTCCTTACTTACAAACTTTTAGCTTATAACAAATGGACACTAACAGAAGCCCAGGATATAGGCAGCAGCCAATCCACGTGAAGCTGAAAAATTTCAGATGGGTATTTCTCTGTGTGAAAGGATCAAGTAAAATTAACATGTGCAAGTCAGCCTTCAGAGACCTCCAACAGAAGATGAGTTTAGTAATATCAGAAGCTAGTGCTAGCTTTTCATATGAGGGTCTTCAAAATGTTTGGTTCTGGCAACAACTTCCCAGCCTGCACGCTCAGAAGCCAGCCAAAGAACATATCCATATAATCTGTTCTAAAAAATACAGTCTATAAGAATGTTAAGAGGTGCATCAAATGCGGCATGCACTGTTCATACCATTGAAATACAATAATTTATCTTTTTGACCTAGGTGCTCATGGTTGGAATACTGTAGCAGGATGATATATTCTAATTATCAGCATTTAAGAATTTGCAAGCTGTGTAAGTACAGTAGTTTGCATTTCATCAGCAGTATCTGAAGAAGGCACTTAGGTTCACAGAAAGTATATCCAAAGGAACACAACTGATGAGTCATCCTTAAAGATAGTGGTGGCAGTACTGGGACTCTCAGATTACTTGCCATTATTCAGCACTGCTGTAATGTGTCAATTTCAATACACTTTTTGAGGATAATCTGGGATTTTACTTGAGTTGTGAAGCATTCTTTCATTCTCCAAACTGCTGGTTACCCCCAGTAACCTGCAACTGAGATACATCCAGTTTGTAAAACTCCCTGTGTGTAAGTCACAGAAAACAAGAAAGAAGTGATGCAAACATCAGCTCCATTCAGTAACAGTGCTATCTGCTTAGTTTGCCTGAGATCAGAACCACTGAGAGAACCCAGGACTAAAGAATTTGTCCAATGAAATTGTGATGGGTTTGATAAACCCCAAAAAAATCAGATTAAGGTTTTAGTTTTAGATATTCCCCAATTTCGTGGGTCATGTGGTTAGGACAAGTATCAGCTGACTTAAGTGACCAATGAGGTATTTCATGCCATCTGATGTCAGCTCGACTATAAGTCAAAGA
>JAWWEU010000040.1:20101437-20131829 GCA_035583155.1 Acropternis orthonyx
ATATACCTATATTTTACTTTCTGCTTAGATGTGCTGGCGTACTGACATATCTGGCCTCTATAACTACCTATAGGCTGTAATGAGGTTGCCTTTTAACCTCCTCCTTTTTGAGCTGTAGAGATAGAATTTCTGGAGGCTTTCACCGTATGACTTTTTAGCTAATCTTTTAATCATTCGTGCAACTCTGCCATGAGCAAAGTATCCTTTTGACTATTCTTGAATGGAGGTATCAGATACAGACAGAAGCTCAATGGAATGTGGAAGTCATTGGCTCAGTGACAAATGTACAGACTATACTTATACTGCTAAAGCTGTGCTGCTGGGAGCAATTCCAGGCCTCCAAACCAAGAGTTGCAGATGCTCCTGTGTCCTTATGAGTGATGAACCCTTCCCATGTGGTGCTGTTGCATTGCTCTGTATTGGACAAAAGTATCTTCTGGATTTCCTGTTATATACCCTTGGCCTCAAGATGAAGCTGTATGCTTGAAAAATTGTATTGTTTCACAGGCTTTCAAAAATTATATTTAGCATAACACTAAATATCTGTTTTTCAGGTATAACATTAAGCATATATAGCATATAAGTATCTATTTTTCTTTCACAAAGGAAAATGAATATGAGGCAATAAGAAGAATCAGGGAAGGTCTTATAGGCTAAAGCAGGGCGAAGGAGGCAATTTTGTGCAGTTTCATTCCTTTTTTTCTTAGCCAGAATAGTCCCTGGAGCAAAATAATGAGAGTTTTACATCTAGATTATATCCAAAAGCAACCAGTCGGTTTGCTTCAAAAGAGAGTTCAGGAATGAACCAAATTACATACAGAGTGGATCAGGGAATCAGACCCTGGGGAACTAAGACATTTGACAAGGAAAACATATGTCCAACTTAGTATCATTCATGCCAGTTCTTATCTAAGCAAGAATGATATTTGTCTAAATGCCCAGAGAGAAGCTCCACTAGAAGTTTAAAACACCTACTGCTTCCCAAACTGGTATCTCACATACTGTCAGTATACCCTAGAGAACAGTTTACAGTCTTCTACTGGAACAACCATCATTCTGTGTTAAAGCCTATAGCTGTTTGTCTAATGGGAAAATTGGCCTAGAATATTTCCCAGCTGTTCTTAATTAGATGGGTCCAGAGTGTTAACGTCATTTGTTTTGAAGTAAGGTAAAATAGAAAAGCTTCTGCACTATACTTCTGTTTACTTTTTCCCCCAGTAATGAGCAAAACTGTTATTTCTGAGCTGTAAACTTTCTACCTCATTTAGAGTTAATATTCCAAAGCCTTCCTATTCAAAGTAGAACATGCTAAAAGTGGAATCAAATCCTTGAGCCGAATATATTTTAAAAATAAGTAATACTAACATTTATTTAGCTTTTATCATAGAATGTCTAGATTTATTTTATTGTCATTTAGCAAAACATTTTCAGCTTTCTAAGCAGTTCACTTGTGTTATTAGGTCTTCTGGTAAGTCATCAGGTACTCAAGGCTATAACAGTCTACTGTAGTTCATTGAGATATCAAAGCCAATAGTAAGGCTTAGATATTATATATAGCACTAAGTTTAGCACAAGTCTATCCTCTGAATACAGATTTATTTACTTTTTTTAAGAGAAAATTGGAAAGTTTTAGCAAATCCAAAGGTCAGTGTTGTTATCTGCCTTTAAATTTAAATTTGCAGTTCTGCATTAAGTACTGAAAATCCCTGTCTACTGCATGATGCTGCCATTGTCCTGGAGTGCATGCACAAGGTAGCTTCCATTATTCTGATCTAAAAAATTCAAGACAAGTGAACCCTTGGAATTTCCTGAAGTATACCATATATATTTCCTTAAATATACCAGAAACAGTATCTTATTTATATACCTGGAATCCACACTACAAGCCCACTCCAAGAATTAAAGAGGGGACAGTCTCACCCAACTTCAGGTACAGACTATGTGAGTATTTACCACTTGGCAAGTCATACTAGATTCCTTTTGTTATGGACACTTTTGAACTAATCCATATCATCTTAGAGAAGATACCTCAGAAGAGTTAGATGACTTGCATGTATTTGTCTCCTTTGACTATGAAGGAGTCTACATAATTATCTTTAGTGTACTCTTCACACTGTTGTGCAAGTCCCACTCTGAAGTTAAGACTGTTCTTTGGAAAACGTGAGCTTGGGTCATGTTTTGGTTTCAAAGCAAGAGAAGATAACCTATGCGTCTCTCCCCTCTTTACCCACAGATCTCTCTCTCTGGTAATATAATATACAATTAATTTGATGAGTTGCAGGGGGAGTATTCAGTGGTCAGCCTTCTAGACAAACTCTTAGAGCCTGCTCACAATGAGTAAGGAAGCAAAGTGCTTCATAGTGAATGATTTTGACCCTAATTCTGCAGTGTTTGACAGGGTACTGTATCACATATCATTACTAAATTCTTCACGTCAGTAACTCTTTCATTGTAAGGTGAAAACAATACTATGGAAAATAATTTAATGCTTTTAGTTCTTACTCACAAACATCTTTATATTCAGCTTCTTGATAGATGGCCTTACAAAAAGACTCAGAGGTAATATGCTTTGCAGATTTGTGGACTAAAGCCAAGTGGTTGGAGAATCATATTTGTAATAATGACTGATGTGATAACTGTCTTGGGTGATGAGGAACAAGTGCATCTTCTCTTTGCAAGAACATCAATCTCTCTAATTTGTTTCTCTGTAGGTATTTGTAAAGGGCGAGTTCATTGTTACGTCAAGGCTATTTTTAAAACCCTTCCAGACTTTCTGTTTCAGCTGAAATCTATTCATTTCACTATTAAGCAAGACAATCTGACTAACACAAGCTGATATGACACTACACAGGGCAACTCATTGCTCAGGAAATGTAAAATGACAAGATCTCGGTCCCTTTGGTGAAAGAATATGCTCTTTGGAAAAGAAATTAAAAACTTAACTGTTATCCTGTCCCCTATAATGATAAATAAAGAAACCAAACACAGAAAATTAGGTACTTGTTTACTGGTTTATGGCAGTAAAATACTTTAGCAGCTTGAGGATTTGAAGCATGTGGGGGTTTTTTCCACTTATGTGTCAACAGCTGAAATACATATCAAGGATGCCATAACTCAGCTTTACTGGCAAGGGGTCAGGTGCTTTTCCTTCAGCTTGTTTGAGGACTAATATAATTATGTGATGAACCGTCTACCTGCTCCCTATCTGATGAACTCAGAAAGGAAGCATTCAGAGGAGGTCTTGTCTCTCCAGCAAAGCCATAAATGATGCTGGCTTGTTCCTGCCATAGCTGCAGGAGTTTGGGTTGCAAGAAATTAATTAACTAAGCCTGTTTAAGAGAAGAATATCATCATTTTGCACATCTGGAATGAAATTATCTCTATCATGACTGGTTGTCTCAAGAGCAAGGACTTTTTTCCCTTCTGTGGGAGTTTTTGTGTATTCCCTCACCTGTTCAGCAATGAAAGTGCATGTCTGAGGTTTGGTTTTGATTTTAGACTCATTACAGATGTCTGCTTGTTTGCTTTTAAACCTGGTATTCATCACTTCAGCATAATTTGCCTCACTAGCCTATTTAGTACTGCTTTTTAATTTTGCTCACTGAAATAACTGGAATCTCAGTTTTAATGACTTCTGCATTATCAGCAGATTTGATTTGTTTTCTGTACTGCTGCTCTGTAGGTAATTTGTGTTATTTGAAGGTAACACATGCCCAAACAGCTATACCTGGCAAGTTCAATTACCATTAAACCAAGATAGAGACTATTTCTACTTTTTGCCCCATTTACATTTTCTGATTTGTGCCTTCAAGCCTTCTTTCCATTTGTAGTCTGTCCGTGCCTTGCCAGAAATGAACAGTAGAACTGTAATACTGTTAAATGCTTGGAAAATGATGCATCAGAAATACTAAGCTACTGAAGAAGTGAAATCTTTCACCCATATATTTCAGTTTATTGGAAAATAAATGGTGATAAAAGAAAGACATATAATATTTTTATGTGATCAGTTTAATAGGTTGCCTTCTCGTACAGTCACTAGTGATCATCTACTGTGATCTAATAGTGTTTTATTTGCCTTAAGGCTTGAAAAATAAATATTTTGAAGTAATTTTCTGATATTGAACTCTTCATTTTTAGTAATTTCATGTATTTTTAGGATTTCATTTCAATATATTAAAGGTCTTTTCTTGTTTTGAACCCTTTGCTAGAAAGTATTGATGTTTCAGAGTATTAGCTGTCTGTTGTCCTACTCTGATAAAAATGTCAAAAGGCAGATCCTATGCTCACATGATAAGGATGGGTTATTTTCATGCAGTTTTTTTATTCTTGTTTTTATCTTCTTGCACTGCTTATGCTACCTACATTATGTCCTTTGATGTGATTTAGTAAAAGCTCTCTCCCTTACTTAAACCCATGGTCGATATGTCATGTATACACACACCAGTAGATGAAGGTTGCATACAACTTCATAAAACAGTTGTATCTAGTATGGATGCTTTATTGCTCCCTTGACCTCCTGGGGGTCTAATCAGGAACTTAACCACAGAAAAATACAGATGTTGTATCCAAGTGGACTCTAATATATATATATATATATATATATAATCCTGTATCAAGGGATCTGTTTCTTCCTCTACCTTATCCATCTGCTAAAGCACATCTCCCCACTAAAAGCACCCATTCCTCCATTCTTTTTTTTCTTCATTTAGAGAGAAAAAAAAACTCAGCTCTGTTTGGTAAGACTATTTAAATAAAAGGTTTTATGACAAATCTAATCACTGTGGCAGAGTGATATCTTCCCTACAATCTTCCTAGCTTAGAAGTAAATTTACCCAGTCATATATAGATCTGTAGAATAAATTTCTTTCTTTCAGTTTAAAGACTGTCCAAACCCTTGATGCATACCAAAAGGTTTTGGATTTTGTTTTTTGTTTGTGTTTCTTGTTTGTTTTGGTTTGTGCTGTTTGAATATATATGTATATCATAATATGGTTTTCCTTGCTTGTACTCTGTACTTTCCTTTTGCTCGCCTGATGACCCCTGCATACCATTTTCCCTTTACAGAGCACATCCCTTTGTTTTGAAGAATGATACAGTGTTTTCTACCCTCCAGAGATTTCTACTTGCCAGTTGACACAAATACTGACCAATGCTCTGTGTTACCTGGCTAAAATTTCTTTCATATGATGCACAAAATACAACACAGTTCATCCCATTAAGGAATCCAGAGTGGTGAATGAGGCACTGCATCCATATTCAGTCCGACCTCTCCCACCTCCTTATCTGACCTCAGCTCCTTGAGCCCAGCCAGTTCCAGGTGCTCACTGTCACAGCACTGTGCCATGCAGCTGAAAGAGGTGACTCGTCCTCCCTCATGGTACCAAATGCCTGTACATGGCAATTTACAGCTTTTGCATGTAGATCACTGAGTTGCTTAGACCCAGCCAGAGGGAAAGAACTGGCACAGGGTGTGATCTGCACAAATGCATTCTCTGCTTCAGCATCTTAGTCAGGACCCATTCCATCATCATCACAATGCAAAATCTTTTCTTGGGGCAAGCATAGCTCTTAGTGAATGAAAGTGGTGGGGTTTATACAGTTACTTAAATGTCAGTACACATTCCAGTTTTCAAGTGGTTTAGATACAAAACAATCAGGTAACATAAGGGGGAGCAAGTCTCCGTTCCACCTGTAGAAACAAGGATGCTGATGCTTCAGAGCCCAGAGAGACAAGCCTGCAGGAGGAACCTACTGTAAAGCGATCAGATGTAGGCTATATACTGTTGTCTACTGCATGCCCAAACTCCATACTCTGAATGAAATACACTAATGATGAAAAAATGATTTTTACACATAAATTGAAAACTCTGTCTGCTTTTCCTGAAAATCTTTCTGAGAGCATGCTCAGTATGTCTGTGAGATAACTGTATAATCAATTCTCATGCTTGTTAAAGGGAAATTACCAAACATATTCATCTGAGAGAACAAATACATTCTTCATTAGCTACCAATGTTTTTGCTACAATAGCTGAACTAGAGTGTTGTCTGTAATTTTCCTCTCATTTATATACCACAGTAAGTATGGTTTTTTTAAGAAGCATTTTAGTTTTTAGCCTCTATAGTTTTACAAGATTTCTTAGTCACTTAAATTGATCTAATCTAATCTAAATACAATACAGCTCAGCCTGTTAATTAACCCTATGAAGATACTAACAGCGTAAAGATGGAAGAAAATCTCTACTCCTATGCTCTCAGTCACCCAGGATGCCATAAAAAACTAATTCTTCCATGGTTCAAAGGCCTTATCACAACCACCTGGGACAGCCAACATTTTTGTCCCTTTTGTCTTATTTCTTGCAGCCTTCTCATGCCCCCAGGTAGTTTATATCATCATTTGTGTTAAATGAGTTAACAGAGTTTCTGTTACAAGGTCAGGGTTTTTTTTCTTCTATAGCTTGACTGCCCTGTGGCTTCACATCCTACAAAACGCAGTCTGAATAATATTTCCTACTGATTAGATGGGGTTGTGATTTGATGCAAAGACTCTTTGAGAATACATGTCTACAAGCAGAATCTTGGGAAAACTGATAAGCAGCATGGCGATGTTGGACAGAGCAGAAGTTAATGTGTTTAGGGGAATCTAAGGCTGCAGAATCACTGTCTTGCACAAAACATTCAGCAGGAGTGGTCAACAGGGCCTATAAACACCTTTTGAGCTCATAGTCAGCTCACTGTGTTAGTCAAAGATAGCCTAATTCCCTCCCCTATTCCCTGCAAGTGGGAAAATTGAATCTGCTGATTGAATATCCTGTTTCCCTGCAGAGATTTATAACAGCCAACATGCCATATGAAAAGAATACAAACAGATAGCTAAAGACCTTTTTTCTGCAGGTGGGAATAGCTTGCCCCGAGGTGGATAATAGAGTTGCTATCCTTACCTGTTTGCCCTCTGAAGTAGCTTCAGAATTGCCACAGTTAAGTAAACAGGAATTGAGTTCATGGGTTTAGGGAATTAGGAGAAGTGGAGTTTCTGAGGCCAGATTGGCGCAGCACACCGTTCATGCACTTTGGTTAATTTTAAAATGCTTGGCTATAAACTTCTTGGCATCTGTTTCATGGGCAGCTCTGTCAGGAGACAGAGAAAGAGAAAGGAAGAGAGAAAGGAAGAGAGATGAGTTGCAGTCTGGTCAGTCTTCAAAAAGCAAACTTTCAGTCTCATGAGGTGAAGCTCTAGCTTCCCTCATGGGCACCTCTCGAAGGCAGGAGATCCCATTGTATTTCAGGGCCAGTGTGGCTTTGAAGCATATAACGTTTGTTAAATTATTTGGTGGCTCTGACCTTGACAACACTACAATTTCTAATTACAGTTGATTTCTTTTCAGCTACTCTTGCCCTTTTTTTGTATGGTGCAAATTGCTCTATGAGTGACTGCATGGAAATGTACTATACAGTTTTGATCAGGGTCATGACCCAACAAAAATAATGACCTTTATTAATTTTGCTTACCTGTTTTATGGAGAAAACCTAAATATTGTTTCTAATTTTCTTAATAAATTTTGTGAATTGTGTATATTTTAGGAAAAGGATGTATAAAGTCCCAGCTTCTTATGCTTCTTCTTTGTTCTGAATGTTAGCTTTTATCCATTACATAGGGTACCAAAATGTTTGTAGCATGAATGAATTTGGTCTTGTCAGAAGATTCAGAACACAGTCCATCCCACGATTCTTCAATTTTTACCCCAGCTCACATTTTGAAGTACAATGCTAATGATATTTTTACTTTGAAAATTAAAAATTCCTAAAAAAATTGCTAAAAACTACAAACAAGGATTAAATAATTAAATAATATGCAGAGTCAATTTCAAAGCACACACATAAATGTTTTTAATGGCTTCAGTAAAAGTTTTGAATATTTTAAATCATGCAGGGAGCTGAGATTGTTACATTGTCTGAGACTGCTGAAACTATTCAGAATTTGTGTTCAGAAATACACTGTTTATTTCACCACAGTAGTTAGACATTGGACTCCAGCAGATACTTTGTTCATGTGAGATAATATACTGCAAGTCACTGTTAATTTCATAATAGTAATTGATCAAAAATTGATTACAATCACACATACATTTCAATTTTTCAAGTATATTTGTGCTCATGGAATCAGGAAGTGTGGTAGGATGTAAAAATTCGCTTTATAGTTGAAGTTTCATAATTTTTAATTTTGTTGAAAAGGGATTTTTTAACTTTAAAAAAAATCAAAGTTCACAGGAGAGAGTTATTAAAAAAAAAGTAATTTTGGTCACTGAGCTCAATTTTTGTACCAAAAAAATTACTTTTTTTTTTTTTTTATTGCACATTTCTTATGAGGAAATTGACTATACAGTCAGCTAGAAACATGATTGCTTCTGAGCTCTCTCCGGAAATGCCAGCTACAATGCTCATTGTCTCAGGTGACCACATGTAGCCCCTGAGTGACCAGATATAGTCCCTCATCAGGGAAACTACGGGATGGGAGAAAAAGCTGAGGGCTCTACCCTGAGGGCTCTGTTCTGTGTCAGTACCAAAGACATTCTCCAGCATCAAGGATCCTTGTTTTCAAAGGAAGAACCAGACAACTCTGGAAAGGTGAACAGATTATGGAAGACAACTATCTGTGAAACTAGAATGGTCTTAATGGCACAAAGGGGCTAAATCTTGCTTTTCCCTTTTACTTCTCCTCAGGATAATTACTTGTGCCTGGAACTCAGTGAGCTCATATCTGTTGCACTGCTAACTGTGGAGCCAAAATACTTCCAAGTGCGAAATGTCGAAAGACGGGTGTTGAAGGAGTTCATGAAATTACCTCCCAGTTCATCATCTGCTCTACAGCTCTGTGAGGCAGTATAGTTTCTTTGACAGTCTGACCTTTCTGTTTAAATAGGTTGGACTGCCACAGAGATGGTCTTCTGGGGCTTTTGAGGCCAGAGATATTTTGTGCTTGGTAATATACTTTAAGTTAAAACTTCCATTTGTACTTGTTCAGATTACTTTTAGCTGTCATTCACCTCTTGCATTTATCCTTGTTTGTCCAGTCTTGTTGATTTCTTTCTTGATTTTTTTAATGCATTTCTTGCCCAGATAATTTCCTGAAGAACTATCAGGATCAGTCATGGAAAAATGCAATACCTTTAGGCAGTGTCTCCTTTTTACTTTTCCCAGTTATCTGAGAATCAATCAAGACGTGCACACCGTCTCTACTCTTTCAATAAGGAGCTCAGTAACTCCTCCAGTACCTTTCCCAAGAGGTTAATTCACCCTTTCCAAACTTGAGAATAAGATCTTACATTTAAGAAATGACATGTCATTTTCTGCTGGTGCTACTGTATATGGTTTCTGAGAGATACATATATACATACATACATAATTTATTATTTTAATGCTCTACCTAATAGTAGAAATAGAGAGCTGAACATTGGAAAATATATATATAGGGTTTTGTTTGTTTGCTTGCATTTTTAAAAGAACTTGACAAATGCCTTTGTTCTATACTGTATCTTTAGAATAAGCTAGTTCACCAGGACAGGCAGGAAAGGAGGAAAAACCCACAAAAACTTGCAAAATAAGCAGTACGCCGTACAACACATAACAAAAAAGAGCAACATTAATTAAAATGTGATCCACATAATTTCTAACTGCAAGTGTCAAAAATAGCAAGCAGTCCAATCACATTTAGAAATAATTAACTGTAGTAAATTAACATAATAAATAACATTATAATTACAGGAATGATACATACAATTACTAAGAAATAATCATCATTAGCAAGAGAGCTTTGTTACTGCATTTGTGTTTACATAATTCACAGTTGTATTACTCATTGAATGTTATCCCAAGACAAATGTCATCTAACCAGTATTAGAAAACAGCAAACTTGGGATACTGGGTAGCCACAGCAGAGTTGAATGATTTGGTTTTCCTTAGTGAATGGTTAATTCACAAAAAAATCCCCCATTGAACACAGAGTTTTGGTTGTCCTGATGTTACTTGGATTGAAGCAGTAGCATCTTACCTAGCATTTCAGAAAGCAGCAAATTTGCTTTACTTAGAATTAAAATATGTTAAATTTTTAATCAGTATTTGGACCCACTTTACCTTACCTACCTCACCCAAATACATCTCACCTTGTCTTGCTCTTCTTTTTCTGTGGAGGGACTGGGTAAGTTTTAACATCTCTGTTGGATCTATGAATGTATTGCTTTTCTGCTTTATGTAAGTAATTTACATGTATAAATACTGGAACTCGGTTTTTCTACTTTTGTGTTCAGATATTCAGGATAGTTCACTGCTCCTTGTGTGACATCTTGCACATACCTAATTTGAAATTTTGTAAAAGGAAAGACAGTTAAGTCATTCACCTGAAGGGAAGGATCTAAGTTCAAGTCTGTTCTTCCTCAAATGCAGGAGAGGGAGCAGAATATATTTTTTCTTACATTCTCTGTGTTCTAGTAAAGTGAGTGGAGTATTATGAGACATAACACCCTTAATTATCTCCTTGTGGAGTTTTGTTGGTCTATGGGAAATAATAAAATAGTTTATCTGATGACTCTGGGAAGCTGGCTGGACCCTTGTATATATTAGTGGCATTTGAGTAATAGCCTCATTTCCCATCACTCAGCAACTTAGTTTATTTGCTCAGGGAAAACAAAAAAATTCTAACTTTATTACAGTACATCATTAACTTATGCTTCTTCAATTTTCAGTTAGTTCTCTAGGTATGTTAAAATTGTTATGTTTTCAAGACACTAACTGTAAAAGAATCTGCTGGAATTCAGTAGAGGCAAACATAGGGTTGCTTGTAGGCTGTTTACATTTTCTGTCTGTAATGAGATTCTAGAGATGTATAGGACTGTATGCTAAAAGATGTAGAAGTAAGATTAGGTTTGCAGCTCATTATGCTTTTTGATTTTTAGTTAAAGTGTTGTTCACATTTTACTTTGTAATGAAAGTTGGAAATAAGTGGAAATAAAATAGTTACATCCATGGAAAGACAGGGTTCTGTGTGTTCTAACGCAGCATCCCTGTGGTCAACTCTGAATTTTTACATATATTAACTTATATTAAATCTAAAATAAACTAAATGTAGACAAAGACTACAAAGTGAGTGTTGATGGAATTGAAAACGAGCTTTCCTGCTTTGAGAGGAAGTAAAAATATGATTTCAATTACATTAATGAGTATTATAATGCTAGTGTTCCTAAACAATTAAATAACATATCAAAAATTGCCATGTTATGCTGCATTGCTTTGTCCACAATTGGAAATTCTCAAATGGTTTCTATTATTACAGTAGCAGTCTTGTATTCCAACGTAATAGTTAAAAATAAATATTAGAGGTTCTAATGACTTTGTGCAACTTTCAGTACCTGCTTTAGCTAAGTAACCAGGCAGGATCCCTATACTGTAAAGAAAACACTCCACCACAAAGCAGTTCAGAGCATCTCAGGATCCTCCGAACCACCCTCTGCAGGAACTTACTCCAACCTGCTGATGATAAAGGCAACCTGCAGTGACTGACTTAGCAACTGGACAATCTGAATGGCCAGAACTGAGTGGTGTCAATGCTTATCCCCATTACAACATCTGACATGAGCACACCAGCTCTGTATCCAGTGAATGTCAAGTAGCGTTTGGAAACAGGCTTGAGTTCCTGGTGTCTCCCTTTTCTTGTTTTCCACTTCATTTCCCTTGCAGTTTGCTGGAGGTGTAGAGCAAGAATTTAAAATAATTTCAGTCCCTAAAGTTTCAAACTGGTAGCTAATAGGATTTTCAAAAGTGCTTAAATGCAGTTGGAGTAAGGCACAAAACAGATCTTCAGAGGAATCTGCAAAGAAAATTTTCCTTTATATTAGTGAAAATCAGAAAATTTTTGGAAACTCCATGTATTATCCATCTGCCTTTTAGGTACCTGAACACTTTTACAAGTCTGCCCTAGAGTCCTCTGTAAAGATTCTCCTTTCACACTGCCATAGTGATGTTTTCCACAGATGTAGTTAGAAAACTACTCCAAAGGTGTGTAAAATCCCCAAGATTATTTTTAATTTCAAAGATGTGTTTGCTGTGATTGCTCTGGCAGCACGGTGTTTTTCATTATATTTTTGAGCAGCAGGATTACAGAGAGACCAAAAGGATGTCATCAACACGGGGGTTATTGCAGGGGGTCATTTCTTCCTCAGCATGATGAAGTAGAGGTATGCACATAACAGAAATAGATCAAAAGCCCACCGAAACAAAAAGTTTTTAACTTTTCCAGCACTTTACATCATATTTTGCATTAGAACAAAAACCAGTTTGTTTTTTCTTCAAAAACAAATCAGTACAGCAGCTCAAAAACCTCCTTCTTGTGCTGAAATCCTTTTGGCATTTCTGCTTGTATTTGCTACCATAATGAACTCCACGGGGGATTACTGCTAGAGTGATGTGGTAAATTCTAAGATGCTAGGCAGCAGAAAACCAGGTACACAGCAAAGTATATCAGTTCTGCTGGTTTTAAACCATAGCTAGTTAGGTTTGGCTGTAAAGTAATAGGAGAGTCCACAACACTGTTTCTGTACAGAAGTCTTTCCAGTCTCTGTAAAGAAATCAAGGAGTCTTTTGTAAACATAGGACTCTTCACACACTCACACTCCTTTTTTTTTGATGTTGCTAATCCTGTTGCTGTAGCTATGTGGTATTTTTTCAATTAGCTTTGCAAAGAATAATCCATCATCTTTTCTGTGTAGTTGGCTTGAGAGCTTGGAAGTAGTTTCTGCCTAAGAAAATTAATTACTGTGGTAAACCTCCTAGATATTAACTGTCTTTTCTAGGAGATTTTAAGCCTTCATTATCTTTAAGGCCTTGGGGTTACACCGACTCTTGTTTTCTTCCTAACTGCTTACTGTTGCCTGTCTATACTCCAAAGTATTATTGGCAGAACAGCCCACTTTATTTATGTTCTTAGGGGAGGAGCCAGTTTCGGACACTTTACCAGACATACATGCCTCTTCTGTTTGTGTATCACCAGGCATACCTGTCCACATGAGAAACTAAAATTTGTTTTAATAGTCACCATAACAGAAAAATATTGATTTGCCCAGTTCCCTGATTACAGCATCTTGTAGTTAACTTTCAGAGCTTAGCTGGCACTCAGACATGAAGGAAAGCGGTCACTCAGGTCAGACATGGAATCTTAGCAATGACAGAACAAGTACCACAAATATCAAAAAAGCACTCAAGAATGGTATATATTAGATTTGCTTTGTCCAAGTTCAATTTAAAACAAATTTCTGCTGTGTAGAAATAATAGAAGGTGGAAAGGAAGGACCAGGATTTAGAAGGATTTGAAGTACGATTAAAAAATAATAAATATTTTGATTTTCATTAAATTAAAGTTGATGTGTATGTTGCTTACTTAAGGACAGCTATTTATACTGTTAGTCTATCACTGCAAAAACTCATAATTATCTGATTTTCTGTATTATGTTGAACATAGTAAGGTGGGAGATTTACCCTCCTTCCATTTATCCCCTAGCTCCAAATTCCTTTCTAGGGAGGCTGGAAATGCATCAAAGGCTTTTGTGTCTTGAACTCAGAAGAATGTCCAGCAGCTTCAGACAGTATGGAGAGGTAATGCTAACTAGCTAAGTTACAAGAACTAGATTCCAGATAAGTGATACAGATGGAAACGGATAGATATATTTTCCTGTTCAACTCACCTGTAAGGTCCAGAAGCAGCAAATTGTTTCTTATTAATTAATTTAAAAATAGATGGAGAAGGGTGAAGAAGTACTGATTAAATAAATACTGCAGGAGTTACTAAAGGGAAAAAAAAATGTTTACAGAATATTATTTCATTGCTGGAATTCAAAGGAACAGACGGATTTGGGATTCCAGTTAATGCATTGTCCAGTAGTTGCTGGAGAGACTACCAGATTGAGAAAATAGGCTTCAAGAGACTACTTCATTGTTTTCTCCAACTTGCTTAGACAAAACACAGAGAAACCAGCTGCTGGGAGAATTATTCCAAAGGACTTCTGCTGCTGCCATCACCTTACAGGTCTTTAAAGTGCTAGTGGCTCCAATTACAAGCACAGAAAAAGCGTGTTTCTTTTTAAGGGTGGGCTAGTGAATATTTGTCCTTGCAATTGGGAGACTCTGGAAGATGTAATGAGGCCTAGAGGTCTTTTGTTTATTGTGCACCATTTAGTTCTATACAACTAATACATAGTTTGAGGAAAATACATAAAAGGAAACTTGTTCTTGTGGCAGAGTTCTGTTATCAACTAATATCACCGTTCTGATTTGTTTCTTTTCTTTCCTTTTTCCTCTTCTCTCTCTGAGGTTATGACTTTTGTTGTAGCTCATCAGCTAAAATAAACTCTTTATTGCAATTACTTCAGTAAGAAAATCCACAGATTTTCTATTTTTTTTTTTCCTTAATTCTCCCTATTGAGCTGTTCAGAAGTCCATAGTCTTATCACTGGAATTATCTTTATTTCACCCTATAATTATAATAGGTAAACAATCTTTTTTTACCATGTCTGACATACAAAGCTTTTACTGAGGCTGGAAAACAATTATCGGTGGTGGATTCTTATTAATGGTAGTCTATTCTGCTAGCACTATTAAGAGATATGTTAATTAAATTCTTTCCATTCCTGTGTTCCTCCTGGGCTCAAAACAATCTGAAATTATTTATGTTTAGAGCAGGTTTACAGATTTTCTTAGGCCTCTATAATGCTTATTGTATTAAGCCTTCTACAAGTAAATCTTTGGAGGAATTGGGGATGGAAATGGGGAGTAAAGATCAAAAATAGTAACAAGGGAGTTGGAAACTTAATATGTCTCAGAACTTCTGCATCAGTCAAGGTATGAAAATATCTACTCTTGTGTCATTCTTTCAACAAAAGTTTGGAAGTCCTTGTTTTGGAGTAGGTATTTTGGTCTGTTTCCAGGAAACAATTGACTTAAGAGTGAGAGAATGCTCAGCCATTGCTTAGGAGCATTGTATCTGTTCTCATTTTGACCATGATGAGGAGACTAAGTACATTAGATATGGGCTCTTAAAAGGTTCTGCTTTGTCCAATAATGAGATCAAGCATATGTGGTACAGACATACCACAGAGGAGACACAAAAATAGTTCATCATTTAAAATAAAAAAAGATTATTATTATAGTGAATGTAGATTCTGAGTAATACAAGAATCTTGTGTACTTCTCTGTAATCATAATATGACCCAGCACTTTCCTTGTTAAAATTATATTCTTTTTGTGACTTTGGGTCAGCTAGGGTTCACTCAATATGCCTGGTAAGGAAATAAAACAGATTGCAGAGCTGTGTTTTAGTGTGTAGATGTTGTGCATCTTTGTATTAAAAAGTTAATGAATTTTTGATTAAATAAAAATAGAAGCAGAGGTTACAAAAAGCTCAGGCCATTCTTAAGAATGGAGGATAGAACATAGTTCATCCTCCTATCAGTAAAATGCTTTTATCACTGGGTCAGAGAATCAATTGTCCTTTTTCTTTCTTCCTGTGATTCCAGTTAATCCTCTAGTATTCCAAGCAAAGATGAACAACTGCTTTATCTCTTTTTAAAAAGATAATATAGCTTAATGGTTCCAGACTGACCTTATTGAGTCAAAAATGTGAATTTAATTCCAGTCAGGAACAGAAAGGATTTGGATGCAGGTATACCACTGCCTATCTAAATCTCATCACTCCTGAACTGTTGGCTAAAATTGCTTGGCCTTGATTTCATGGAAACACTTGACCTCTACCCTTGTCAGAGAGGACTTGGGCTGCCCCCTTCCCAGGACGGCTGAGTATTTTAAGTGCTGAGTGAAGTGCAGAGCCCTTACAGCTCAGAGGTGCCTTCAAAGGGGTAGGATTTGCACAGTCTCATTGGCCAAGAAAGCTGGCTTGCAACCCCTTTGTGGAATGGGACCTCAGCTTTTCCTTTCATATGGATGCAACAGGAACTGGTCAGATTATGAGCACAGAGCCAAACAGGTGGGGTAGATAAGGCCTTTAGCTGCAGGGAAATGAGTACAGTCACCCTTTGCTCTACTGCAGGAAAGCAGAGTGGAGTGATCTTGGCAGAAAGATTTTCAGGCTCCAGCTCAAGTCACCAGCTGGACCATGCTAGTAAAACACATTATGTAGTGCTTGCTCACTGTGTTGACTCTGCAGGATTTTTATAGTTTTTCTCTGAAATAGCTGATTTTTCCTCTGTATTTTATAAACCATGTAGCTCAGGACTCTGGTTTTTGATTCTGTTCCCCCATCTCATTTCCTTTCTAAATTTAAATTTTAAGTTTTCTTCAGAAACTATGGGAGTTGGACTTTTAACTGCAACTGTTGCATCAACTGTACAACAGTTGACCTATGACAAGAGGAAAGCTGATATGAACACCTTTAAAGAGCAAGTATCAATCACAGAATCATAGAATGGTTGGGATTGGAAGAGACCCTAAACATCATCTAGTTCCAACTCACTATCATGGGTAGGGACACCTTCCATTAAACCTGGCTGCTCAAAGTCCCATCCAATCTAGCCTTGAACACTTAGAGGGGTGGGGCACCCACAGCATCTCTGGGCAATGCAATTTCAGTGCAATTTCTTCTGTGGTATACAAGGAACAAACAAACATATGGTAATTCTGCATGTTTCATGAGTTTAATGGAAACTGTTATGATATTATAACAGTTATGATAAGTGTATTCTACTGTTATGATTTATGAATGAATCTATACTAGCACTTTCTAATTCTATATGCTAATCAGTGATCTAAATGTCTAGACAACTGGGAAAAAAACCCCACATAATTCCTTCCTTTCCTCCAGATTCTTACACAGCTTCAGATGCGTCTTTTTATTTTTTTTAATACATTATTATTAATGAATTCAATTTGTGTCTCATTTTCTTGGAATCTTCTCATATAGAGAAGATAGCATTTCTCTTACCCCTGTTTAAACTGAGTGGCTTTTGATATTCACAAAATTTGTTTTTCAACCTCATGACTTGTAAAAGTCAGCAGACCATTGTCTACACAATTATCTTGTATCATAATAATGAAAAAATATTAGTAGTTGACATGCATAGAAATACTCCATGTTGCTATCTTCTACAACATAGAGAAGATGTGGCACTAAGATAAAATTGTTTGTTACCTATTTCTTTTTTTTACCCGTAGAATATGCTATTTCACAAATGAAGAACAATGAGACCGTTCCTAAGTCTCTGCATTCATGCCATGTGTCTTCAGACATTTCAAAATCAGTGAGAGTCTTGAATATGAAGTCTACATTCCTACTGAATTTTAAAATGTTAAATCAGTGATATTTCCATATCGGCTTTGCCTGAAATATTTACGGTAACATGTTATTTTCTCTGCCAGAAATCAAATGTATTCCATATAGTATAATGAAGGACAAAGTGTGTTGACTTCAAACTTAAAAGAAAATGTTCCATTCGACACTTTGAAATATTATTTTGTATGTATGAACAAGCAGAATATAGTATGCATAAACACAACACTATCTTTGCCAAAAGATAATCACAAGCTTTGAAACAGCACAGCAATAAATCTTTCCAGGATGCTGTGATTAGAGACCTCCTAAGTACTCATGGAAAAGAAAAAAAGAGATTAAAGTTTAGATGATAAATAATAGGTTCAATCTAGTATTGCTGAAAAGAAATAACCTTTTTATTTCTCAATATATATTTTAAATATTATGCAGGTGATGTTTATCCAGCTGTACCAAAGCAAATATTGCTATTGCAGTTCTTTTATAACTAACAATATGCCTTCAGTAAAAGCCAAGCTATTGTCTTTTTTTTTCAAATTGTGGAGGGGGAAACTGTTGCAAAGCCACAGTCCCACACACCCACCGTATCACTATTATACGTGGAATGGTAATTTCTTTCTGTGTGTTAGCAAATCTGTATGGACTGGGGCCTTTGACAAGTTCCTTTTGTTTCTGTCCTTTCCTTTTTTAAATATTCAATTTATGTGTAGGAAGGACATGACAATAATACAGGGCAGTGGTCTAAATTGCCCCTTCATGAAATTAATATCAAACTTTTCACTTG
Source organism: Acropternis orthonyx (assembly GCA_035583155.1). NCBI lineage: Eukaryota > Metazoa > Chordata > Aves > Passeriformes > Rhinocryptidae > Acropternis > Acropternis orthonyx. The sequence goes on from JAWWEU010000040.1 coordinate 20,119,542, forward strand.
TGGATTTTTTATTGATTTTTAGAGAGTATATGCTGATGGAAGACATACACACAGAAAACCAGCTGCCTTTAAAGTACTTCTGTTATTGACAGAAAAGAAGATCAACATGCATAAATAGTGAACAATTTCTGTTATCTACCCAAGTGTAGTTAGGGTAGTTAGTATAGTCTGGCTCCAAAATTACATAATAATAATATAAATGAAGAGTGATGAAGTGTACAGACCTGGCTACATTGTATGCATTCTGTGTAGCTACTATGCTTGCCATAATAGGTACAATATTCACTAAAATGTCTTTATGGTGGATAACACATCATTCTTTCTTTTAAGAACTGCAAATTAAATGTAAAAAAAATATATTTTGTAAAATTGTTTCCTGTGAGAAATTAGTTTCTTTCTAGTGTTATCAAGGCTTCTCATGCTTCAGTCTTACTGTGTCATAAACGTAGTCCTGCAAATAGATAAACATTAAACCAATGATATATGTTAAACTGTTGAATATTCAGAAACATCTTACTGTTGTTATAGGTTTAAAAAATAACCCCATTCTGCATTAATAAGAAAAAAATGTGCCACCATACTCTGCAGGTGGGATACAATACATTAGATGAATTAGTTTTGGTATAATTCAAACTGTAAATAAAACTGGAGAGTGGCTACCATTGCAGTTCAAGCACAGCATCAGATGACCATGCAAAAATATGAGAATAGTCCCTATCTGAGAAAATACCAAAAATGTTTGTGTGGACTGTGAGACCATCTCCTTGAGTAAGATTGGCAGATCAAGGAAATTTTATTTCTAATGAGATAGTAAGTGAAATGCAAGGCAATAAACAAATTTCAGAGACACAAGCCTGATAAACCATAATGGAAACTGTTCAACTACCAACCATTGGGGAATAGTCTTGCAGAAGGCCAGCCTGGACTTTATAACTGAAGAACCTGGGCTTTATGACCGATAATAAGGCAGAAATAAGATAAACATGAGGATTTTTGATATTTGAGGGCAACTCATGGCACTAGGCAAAAGTTACTGAGAAATGTTTAAGGTGCAGTAAGCAGTGATGAACAATAGAGAAGAGCAAGTATTAAAGGAGTTGATCACACGTAAACAGTTGCCAGTCTGTTCAATATCTGCAGCCATTAAATTGACTTATTGAATCCTTTCTCAATGGCCTATCTATGTAATCTAACTTTTCAGCCTATGTGTGAGTACTGCAAGATCTTGGAGCCAGCAACTGAACAGGCTAGAAGAGTTGAGAAGTACCAGCGACAGAAGTAAGACCCTAGAGACAGTAGCCCATGAATTTATGGTGCCAGCAATTGGGAGTGAGGGCTGGGAGGCACTTGGGTCATGAAGTTCCATGTGTTTCATGTGGAGCAGCTGAGGAGTTGCAGTGACTGATGCAAGTGACAGAAGGCAGAGTCAAACCTTAGGCCACAAGGCCCTTGTGCCCATGGTACCAGCAGCTGGAGCGAGTGAGCATCCCAGCACCAGATGGACTGGGGGATATGATCCATGTACCTGCATGCCAGCAGTCACAGGGACCACTGCCTACATAGCTTCCCCTAACCTGATGTGCGTGGACCACATGGCAAGATCTCAGGGCCATGTAGAAGGTCCACACTAATACTGGGGGCACAAGTGAGTGTGGAGACTGTGTAAGACAAGTGGGAGAGTTCAGATGTGTTTGCTAAAGACCATCAAGCTGGACCAGCCACTGAGTGGGAGATCAGTGGAGCACGTAAGAGTGGCCAGAAAGCAGCAGTGGTATGAGTCAGACAGAGAATGCTGATGACTGACAGATCTGTGAATGTGTTCATGTGTGTGTATGTGGAAATCCAGACTGCAGGACCATTTGTGTGAACTTCAGGTCTGAGTGACTGAAGGAAAACAAGACTTGGCTATCTAAAGTTCTGTGTTACATCAGTTCTGGTAACTGACATCCACCCAGTAGGTGTGGGTGTTGTTAAATACCACTAGTTACCTGTCTGTGGCAGGGGTATAGACAGCTGTGTCAGTATCCCCTGTGCATGCCTAGGATGGATGCTCAGCCTTTCTGCTGATTGGACTAGGAAATGGGAAAGCAGCAGCTGTGCCCATGTCTGCATAACCCTGGGCCTTGGGGCACCTGGTCTGGGCACCACCAACTGCGCAGGAGGAATCCCTTTGTCCTTAAGTCCGCTAGAGGTAGTGGCCCTTACAACATCCGTTAGCTTTAAGTCCATGGAAATGCAGATGATATGTTAATCAGCATAATAACACCTTTCTCATCAAAGTACCTCCTCTGTCAATTTTGCAAGAGATTCCACTGTTAAGGAGGAGCAGAAGCTGAGTCCATACCAGTACTAGCAAAAGCACTCGCTAGAGAAAATACTGGCATAGACTCATGCTATGGATTATTACAGACTAGAAGATGTTACAGATTGGTTGCACCAGACTTGGAACATGCCTACTGGGGTTTTTTATACATATCCATAGCAACAACCAGGAAAGTTTCTGTATTTGTTTGTCCAAATTGACATAAAAGTGACTTTATTGTCTCAGTTATATAAAATGTATTACAGAAATAAATAATTATATTTGCTTTCTTTGTCAGTGACAAAATTGATGAGCTTGACACTTAAAACTAGCTAACAGTTAACTTTTTAAAGGTAAAATGTGTAGACCAGACAAATGGAACTATCTGTATTTAAAATTTAAAAGATGATCTTTTAGTGTGTATACTCAGATTGCAAGAGTGGATGTGAAAATTGATTTACACTACTGAAGAGGAAGAACTTTCATATTTAAAGTAAACATACATAGAGAGTAGTGATGGATACATTAAATCTCATGACACAAAACACCTTACTACAGCTTGTTTTGTGAAAAACAAAATGCCTGACTACTTGAAGTATTATTTTAAAATAGTTGAATATTATACTATTGGAAAGTTGATTAAGCAAAGAAGAGAGATGCCAATTTGTAGGTGTCTAGTCTACTGTACTAAGATCAATACAATAGTACTGATATGCCAATAAACCATTTAAACAGCCTGAGAACAGGGTTTTTCTTGTGGCTTGAGACATGTAATATGAGATTCAGACTATCACAAAAATAAGAGCAAAGATTTCATTTGAGATATTAAAAGAATAGCTCTCTGTATTTCTGTATTATAACATAGAGTTGTGTACTTAATTAAAGTGCTAACAACAGCCTGCAGTTGCTAAAAAATGTCGTGTAGTGATAGCTTTGTTCTGTGTGTGGAATTATAAGACTTTTACAACGCATTTCTAAAAAAGTGGTTTTGTTTGTTTTTTTTTTTTTAGAAAGTCAACATGAGGTACCTAATGGAAGGAACATTACACCTCAGAATTAAGATGTAACACTGTGGATCTTCTTCTCTGCATGCTTTTTTTTTTTCCATATAATGGAGTTGGTTTGAGGAAAATCTGCCACGCACTTGTAAAAATTAAAATATATTAGTTCTCAGATCTGTAAAGAAGAAATACTATAGACAGTTTTACTGCTCTTTGGATGTGGGCATACTTACAAAAAACTATTTAAATAACATGATGCAGGTATATGGCTTGTAAAAATGACACCTGTAACAAGCCACAATACCTAAAATTGCTCAGACATGCTTTGCATCTTTAACTGTGCATCAGATAAAAAAAAGTGAAACATAGAGTTTTGCCACTTCCATTGAGAAATGAGGCATTTGAAATAGAATAGAGAGCCTTGTTGCTCCTTGATATTACTAGAGTCTGAGGGTTTTTCACTGTTAATGAGATTTATTTTCTTTAAGTAAATACATTTTCCTCCAATTGCTGAGTTCTCAATTAATTTATTCATACTGTAATGAACATACCTGATGTGCAATTATATTTTCAGGTGCCTTCTTAGTGTTATTCAAAACAACAATTGCTGTGTCATAGATCTTCCTGATATAGGTGAAAGAGGAGAAAAGAAAAACCTTGGATACAACAAAATCAATAAATTATTTGCAGTACTGGCAGCTAGGTGACTCAGGAGGGTCAAACTCTGAAAAAATAAAAGGTTTTACTGCAGGCATTCTACTTTTTAATCACTTGGAGCCACTTTTTTTTTTTTTTTTTTTTTAAGTTGTCCTTTTTTCTAACGTATAAGGAGAGCATGGACACTTGTCACCACGTGGTCTATTTTTTTTCTGACAATTAGAACAGTATATATGAAGTAGAAAAGAAAAGAAAGTTCACTGTACAACACTTGGAGGTCACTCATAAGAAATTAGCAGTTCTTTGCTATTTGATGATCATTCTGGAGAAAAAAACCCAAACAAGTAAACAAACCAAAAGAAACCCCAACCAACCAAAGAGAAAATCCTATTTGCTCTAATTTGACAAGTAGTAGAGAATTATATGCAACAAACTTTAATTAAGTCTTCTTTCTGTTACCAAAAAAAAAAAAAAAAGAGGTAGAAAATTATGTTCTAGTCATTTTGAGTGCTCACTAGAAGTGAGTATGGCTTGAAATTTATGTGGTGTTCAAAAGAACTTTGCACCGTGGTACAACTGAGTAAGTGATATCTGTACCGCCTAATTTTGCACCCAGCACATTCTGTGAGAGTTGTGTTACTGATTTCAAACACAAAACAGACATGTCAGGAGTTCAAGTTTCTGAATATATATAGTACTAACTTTTGTGATTTTTAAACGAAAAATAATAAAGTAGATGGAAATAGGCAGAGAAAAAATGCAGCCAGAGTAGGCCATGTTAAGGATGGTGAATTGATTTCTGTTCTGTCCAAGAAAAAATGTTGTGAAAAATACTACTATATAAACACTTAATATCATAGTATAAATGATCACATTATTAAAAAACAAAGAAACAACCCCCCCCCAAACCAACAAAACCTCAAATAGGCATGCCTGGTTCCTAAAGCAGAATCTTGCCGTTCAGAACCAAGCCTGATAGATTTCAAGAAGCATTTAGACAATACTCTTGAGCACATGGTGGGACTCTTAGGGATGGTCTTGTGCAAGTCCAAGAGTTGGATTTGATGATTCTAATGGGTCCCTTCCAACTCAGAATGTTCTGTGATTCTGTGGATTGTGGTTGTGATTATATTATGCAGCATAAACCAAGTCCACAGTGAGAGGAGACTGCCCTGAGCATCACATCATTGTGGCCCTGAGTCTTCCAGAGGAAACAGAATGGGAGTTGGGAGAGAAAGATGGTGTGCCTTGTCACATCTCCTAGTATGGACAAAGGCTGGGGGCTCCAATTCAGAGGTGCTGAGCAGGACACACAGCATCCATCCATGGGTGCCATGAGGATTCATCCTGGGGCATGTGATTTCTGTTTTATTTTGGTTTGGTTTAGTTTATTTGTTTGGGGGCTTTGTTTGTGTTGTGGTTTTTTTTTTTGGGGGGGGGGCCGCGGGGCGGGGAGGGGTTGTGTTTCTTGTGGGGTTTTTTGGGTGTGTGCTGTTTATTTATTTTTATCTTACTGATTGTTTATGAACACTCAGTATGTTGGAAAAATATACCTCTTTCAAAAATATCTTACTCCTTCAGAGTATTACAATAAATCAATTACCTTCATCTAGCACTGTTTATAAGAACAAAAATATAGCAGAGTTCTCTGCTACCAGAAACTTGGTTGAGAATAATGCAAATAAAAAAATGCACTACCAAAACATTGAAGAAAAACATTTATCTGCATTGCAGAAAGCAATAGATGCATTTTCTTTCATTTCTTTTAAAAACATACTATGTTTATGCTTTGTTTGCAGTTTCAGAGTTCTGTATCCATGCTAAGTAATGAAAGCACTACAGGGATTGACCATAGATATGTTATGTTGCTCCCTGTCCTACCACTGTAAGATGAGTGTGAGTTTCTACTTTTTACACAGAAACCAAATACATAGAAGACCTTACAGAGAGCTTTGATTTCATCTTTAACCCGAGGGTGTTATTCAAACAAGCACACAGATAGACATATATTGTGGCCCAATTCCTTCTGAAGCTCCCACAAAGCTAAATATATCTGTACCTTGTCTAATGTATGTTTATGATTCTCTACTATATATGGCATTAATCTTGACATGTATTTTTTGCAACATACTGAATTAAATTTTAGGAGTTGTTTCCATGTTCAAATAATCTTTAACTTTGAATTTCTGATTTGATTCTGTTTTTCTGATTACTTAGTGATCTGCAGATGGTGAGAAAAAGGTATCTTCTGTATTCATAAGGCTTCCATAAATAAAAGCCATTGCTTTCATTTATAAATGCCATTGTCTTCATACTCCATTTATAGAGGTAAAGTTGACAGCAGTTTCATGATTTACTAAACAGGCCTCATTACATGGGTGGGGAGTAGAAATCAGATTGGATAAGCTACTCCCAGAGTGGCTTCTAGTTAGGTATGCCAAGCTAGGAGGATAATTCCCTCTCCAATGATTGTAGGGGGAACTTGAATATACTTCAACACCAAAACTAGTCATATAGTATTTAAAAAAATATTTAGAAGGAACCGTTTTATAACACATTTTAAAAGTATAATACCTTGGAACAATATAAATTTTTAAATTAAGCATAAGACTGGTGATTTATAAGATCTAGATTTTACCTTGGTTAAAACCTGTCAAGACTCAACTTTAAGATTTACACCACAGACAGGCAAAATCAGAGACCATGAAATCATGATTTGGAATATGATACAGCCAAACAATCCAAGAAAATGATCTAAGTTTTGGCACTGAAATGGTGATTGCTCTGCCAATCTTAAAGAAAAATTATTTTTAAACCCAGATTGGGATTTCAATGTGGTCATAACTTGCTGAGTCCATCAAGGGAATAAAATGTTTGAGACGTTGTTTACTCTCTTTGTGAGCTTTAGGATAGTCTATTTGGTTGAAAATCCATAATGTTTCAAAGCAAAAAACAAAAAAAAAAAAAAAAAAAAAAGAAAAAGAAAAAAGGATTACTTCAAGTCAGTTCTGCAGGAGAAGAAGGAAAATAAAGCCTGATTTCTAAAGAATCAAGCTGAAACCATGAAACAAAATATTTGATTATACCCACTGTCTAGATGCAAAGCTGTGAATGTTATAGGTTTATTGACAGGGCAGGTGATCATATACTCCCTGTGGCCCTTGTAGAGAAGCATTAAGAGGGATACTCATCCATTCACAGTGGTAAATGATAGAAAGGACTAACAGAAGTACAAAAAATAGTTCCAACCCCATATATTGGACAAATATTTTATTGCAAAACTAGTTCTGTCTTGGGGGTAAAAAAAGGTATATAGTTTAAAATAATTCGTAGTGGAATGCTGTTCCATCGATTTCAGTGAGAGGTTGTGCAAATCTACACTAGTACAGAGTATGACTTTAGGAAGTATACCACTTTCCAACTACTCCCACAAATGTCAGTGAATCCAAAGATGACACAGTATGCATTAGTAACTTGTCCTTCTCAATAGTTATCCTGCTGTATGTAATTTTAAAACTTTTTCAATTAGGATTTTCTGTATTTTTTATGCTATATTTATTGAGATAATAACAGAAAGTACTGAAGAGTGAACCAAAAATCAGTCACTTAAGGATCCCCAGCAGAAATGTCCCTGCTCATTATTGCCTCTTCTGTAACGAGTGTATTTTGAGATATGTCAGTGAGACAATTTTCAGTTCCTCTGGTGTGTGACTGATTAATTCCCTAATGTAATCTTATTAATAAAAGCATTAATAAAAGGAATTAAAATGCCTTGAACAAGAAGGTGTGTCAAAGCAATAGAATTACTTTTATCAATGTGCAATTCTGTCAAAAAAAAAAAAAAAAATCCTACCAAGGAAACAGTGGTTTTGCTTAATGAGACCTTCCTTTCATGAAACCATGCTGGCTTTAAATCTTTATTGGTAGAGCGCAAAAATAGCCATTTGGCTATTTTATACAGGAGTAAGACCAAACTGCCCCCAAATCTTTGTTCGTGAAGCCTAGCCATGAAGACCAAACTGTTGTCCTCTGTTTTATCTTCTTTAATCTTTTTAGAGGATTAAACATATATTACTAAGCTTTTATCCCTTAGCATTGCTCCAGTTTGCTAAGACTTCTTAAAACTGAGGTGTGCAAAGAGCTCCCAAGGTAATTCCCTTATGACTCTTGACTAAAGTATCAGGGATTTTTAACTTAATGAGATGTACTCTTAAGAGATACTGTATATCTTATTTCTTATTTGCATAAGCATATTGTATAAATGTATTCTCATTTTGTTTGAAAACAGAAATCATACAACTTGTAGGCTTTTCCCATGCTGTTTTTCCAGTGACTTAAAACTTTTATTCTGTCAGTGAAAACTTTTAGTGCTGTATTTGCCATTTTATTAGTAACAGAAACAGAAGGGAGAAAAAGTGCAAAAGGCCAAACCAGGGGAAATACTGGTTTGAATTTTAATGTAATTAACATAACTTCTAACACTTGAGGACAATTTAGGATTTGTAATAATAAGTTTGATGCTGAAAATGTAATTCATTAATGACAGTCAACATGACTTTATATAAGAAAGGTTGGTTTGATCTTTTCTTGTTTCTGAGAACAGATATCAACGATGAGGAAGCTTTATAGTAAAAATTAGAAGTAAGTAAACCTCTTTTACGTGAGGTATCCCTTATATACTGCTATTCTAGTATTATAAAGATTTTAGTTACCCTGTCAAGTGCAACTAGCAAATGAGAAGAGAAAGGCATCTATGGAGCATGAATCATAACACCCCTTTCTGGTGGTGTCAGCCTTATTCTGTACAGTACTGCATGATTCTAACACAGGTCACCTAAATACCAAATATTATGTGGGGCAAACGACTAAGAAGCACAAATAGCTCATCTATATCAGTTGGGTATTGTACAGCAAATGCTAGTGCAGGTCTTTTAATTATCACAAATAAGCATCACTGAAGAGAAAAATAGTTGTGTGGTGTTGTTTTTTTTTAATTTAACCACTGAAAATAAATGCTTATTGATACATACAAACGAATAATATTACATAATACTAACTTGAATAAGGCAAGCATAGAACTTAATATGATGCCTAAATCAATGAATTTTATGTTTTGCAGCATGAAGATTCTCATTCAGTCAGGCACTTTTTCAAGCATATTTGGTAGTATAATTTTCTGTTCCTGAAGGACTTTGGGGCCTTCAACAGGTTTTATGCCATCTGTTGCATATGACACAATGGTCCTGCCTAAATCCTTCTTGATATTTATTTAATGTTTGAAACCACCATTTATGGATGTAATAATTTTATTCTCTAAAACCAGAATTATTGTATAAAATGCGTGAAATGTTAATTAAAAATTAAATGGTAAGTAAGACACCTTTGATTTGTGATACCAGGAGCAGAAGGTAAAAATGAAAAATAAATGTGGACAGTATATCATATATAGTGTAGTTTTATAACATAAAAAGAACATCAGATTTAGATTGATCTTATAATTGCAAGAGTATTTATTAATTTGCACTCCCAAGGACTACCAAATATTTTTTACTTGCATTGGAAGGGATCAAATTATCTTTTACTTTTGTATGTCTCTAAGCAAACAAATAATAATGCTTCATCATTTGCAGCTCAACGTACTTCAAAACATTTGGGAAAGTAATGGGATTGAGGTAAACCTCTTCAGAACTTGGTTGATTAAGACAGGAAACAACAAAAGTAGTAACTGTGGAATGATCTTTTTGTTGCCTGCTTTTTGCTTCCTGTTGAAGGAAAATGTTTCAAGCACAGAAATAAACTGGGAGCCTAGACGTCAGAAAGTACAGGGCATTTAGACAGTGAATGATAAAGCTGAGTGCCTCAGATTCATCTTCTAGCATCCATGGTTTCATTTGGTTCTGTAGTAAGAATAATAAAAAAAAAAGGTCTGTGTAAAAGTCAGATTTAAATTACTGACAATGAATAAAATAGTGTATTTCTTACCTATTCTTCATTTTATTTCCTATGTTTTTTCAAAGAAGATTATGATAGGTCTGCATTGAGTTACATAAGTCACAGCAAATCATGATTTCCTCTAAATCAAAGTATATCACATTGCTGTCTGCAGAGCATGGTCACTCTTCTATCAACAAAAATCATACTGTGCCTTCTGTTTTCCGGTGGCATATCCTGAGTACTTTGTAAACTTCACTCAGTGTGACTTGCACAAAACTCTATAATAGGGATGCAAACTTGACACAAATTTAAAGACCACTAGCCATAATAACATTACCTTGCTGTATCAGCTCAAAGGTTAAATGAAGAATAGATACAGAAGCCTTACGTATGAATTGGGTTACCTAATTGTGATTAGATATATCATCAGATAGATCTGGTAGACAGTTAATTAATCCCTTATTCTTAATTCAAATTGTCTATCTGGCTCATGGAGATATGCACCGTAATTACTAACTAGCAAGCATATAAAAATTGCTAACTGACTTGACCGCCACAATTTGGAAAACAAGACTTAAGAGTCAGACTGCCTAGTGCATTTTAGGATGGCTGAATGAGAAGATCAGATCTGTGACTTTATAATTCCAGCCCTGGTCTCTGTGCAGGGATAAACAGACTATAGTGTCCAGTAATGTTGCACTGAATTCTAGACTCATCTGTAAGTTTGCTGGCCACTTTCTGCATAAGAAAATGTAATATTGGGATACAGATACTTGGTGGTAGAATCAATCTTTTGTTCATCCCAAGAACATGGAGTAGAAAGAGATGAAAAACCCTCTAGCAGATCCTTAACAGTGAATATTCAGTTGAAGAAACTCTGAATGAAAATGCAAGGATTTCGAGACTTGTGATAGTACATAAAGTACCTCATCAACGCATGGGAAGAAAAAATGATTATAATGTTAAAATATGGTCTATTACTTAAATATAATTATTTTTGCAGTGCAATAGAGTTCAGCTGAGTTTATATGGAAAGCCATTGTCATTCATTTTCTTGTGATCGTAGTTTCTATCATGAGGAAAAAGGATTTTAAGAGCTACTTCATAATAACTGTATAATTCATAAGGAAATTTTACTAAGTATCTTTAAGATAGTTACCCTTCTAATCTTAGAATAGACTAATATTCCATTTATTGAATCACATTTAAAAATTAAAAGCATACCATTCAATGGAGCTGCTAGGCTCAACTGTTAGATGTTTTATGAAAAATACTCTCATTACTTGATTTTATTTTAAATACAATACAGCACATTCAAAATATGAGAGTTTTTTAGTGTCATCAGATTGAAGAACAAAGGTCACTACAGGATGTATGAGATCAGTTCTGCTTTCCTTGCTCAGACAAAATTTGCATTGATTTTCAAAGAACTGTGAAAGAAGGAAGGTGGGTTTAGACTAAGCAGTGTAATACATAGTCAGACATACCAGGAAAGGTACACATGTGTCAGTCATTAACAGAGGAGCTCATATGTCTGGAGTGATGGAAAACTCTTATGCAGTCTGTGTTTTATGTGATGGCACTGATGAACATTTGGTCTGCATCTTTCCCTCTTTGGAGTTCCCACCTAGATGCTATTCCAATTTGGATCATCATCATCATGGCTAGGCTTCGCGAACGAAGATTTGGGAACGGCTCTACCCACAGTTGCTGCAAGCGCACTGATGGCTAAAAAGGCCAATGCGAGATAGGCAAGTCTGGTTGCAAATGGCACAGTGGAAAGTCTCCACAGGCGGGATTGGTGAGTCACGGTTCTTTCTGCATTGTCTTTTTTCTTCAACACTGATCCTGCATGTGCTCTCAAAGGAAGCAGCAGCATTATGAATGGGGTGTCTCCATGCCTCCTGACTGGAGGCCAGAGTGGACCACTGATGGTGGTCAATAATTTGCATACAAATAAATGAAATATCTGTTGTTATTCCTATAAGGACACACAACAACTGCAAGAAAAAAGTTATAAATGAACATTTATTTGAAGAGATTTTCCATATTGGTCTTTTCATATAATGTTATTATTCCTTTCAGGGGCAGTCCCGTGGCATAATAGTTAGCACTCTGGACTCTGAATCCCAAGGGCCCAAGTTCGAGTCTCAGTGGGACTGTCCCCTGGGCAGTTAAATGCCTCCCTGCCATCCGATCCTGTCAGGTCGCAGATGCTCAGCAGGGTCAGCCCTGGTTAGTTCCAGGTGCTGTAGACAGTCCCGAGGATTTCACTGTCACTGTCCGAGCTCGCTCAACCGTGGCAAATGGACCTTAAGACTTAAACGGTGAGGCCAGTTCTGCGCACGCTGTGCCTCACCTAAAAAATCCACTGCGCAGGCTGGAAGGGCACAC
>JAWWEU010000040.1:20131929-20161795 GCA_035583155.1 Acropternis orthonyx
ACGAAGTCTGGCCATTATTATTATTATTATTATTATTATTATTATTATTATTATTATTATTATTATTATTATTATTAATTATTCCTTTCACACATACTGAAATTCGTGCAAATAGTTCCAGCAAGTAGAAATATCTGTGAAAACCAATCCCAAGATATCTTCTTAAGGTGCATTTCCCAGTACCTGACCTAATTAAGAATGTTATCCTAAGTGAATCTAATGCTATTAGTGAATATAAAATTTCCTGCTTAAAGAATATTAAGTAATTCTGATGTTTAAGTAGTCAATGAAAAAGGCAGAGGACAGAAAGTGGTTTCTTGTTATTACCTTTAACATGGTGCTTCAGGATGTGTCTGCAAATTTCTGAAGGACTTCACTTGCTGTTTTTCAAGGATATCTCTTTTTCTAGTGAGAGGTAAAATAAGAGTCTAATATTTCTTTTGTTGAACCCAGGATAAAATCTGCTGAGGTTTGTATTAGACAAACTGGAGGTAGATGTGTATTATGAGCAACTTTGACAGAATGATTGCCAAAATCAAAATTGTATTCTCTATTGCCACTGTTTATTTAGAAAGAAGAATAAACACATAATCAGTATCAAGGTAGAAATTATTTAGATTTAAATATATTAAAAGATTATACCCATTGAACTAACAAATGGAGTTACCAATGAGTATCCTTCTAAACAGGTAAGACATGTATAACTCATGTGACTTCAGAAGGTCCAAGAAGAATGTAGTGTGACAGAAACTTCATCTTGTGTTATATGTAATTTTTTTTTAAATTTTTCAGGGTTAACCAAGAATATTGTGATCTCTCACTTTCCGTATGCACTGGTAGACATCAAACAAGTCAATAGACATGCAATTTGCAGATGCAATCAAACAAAAAATAACAGAAAAAATGGAAAGACATGTTTTCCTATAATCTTATACTGCTCCATTACTATAACAACTTTAAGTTTCTCATTTCAAGTAAGAAAATGATAGCAGGATGTAGGCTATGATTTTTCCCAGTAAGATTTAAAAGACACGAGGCCTGTGGAACCTCCACCAGATCTTCTCCAATATCAGTAACATATCTGAGCTTCAGAAAGGGAATTTTTATTTCTCCTTATGCTGTGGAACCAATAGATATTTACTAATATTTAGAAACTTGATTAGACAATTTTTATTCATAATGTAAAAAACACAGTTCAATATATTTGTTGTGTATCAAAATGGCATCATATAGCCATGAATGTGTGACTATTTTCAAGTTATCTAGCTTATAAGTACCCCTGTTTTTGTACACTTAGTCTCCTATAGAAACATGGTTGTCATAAAACGCTTTGCATCATATATTCTTCATCCCTCACCTGACCTGTCTCATAAAATAAAACACAAAAAATTTTAGGCTTACACATGCAAATCTTAGTTGGAGCAATTGTATTTAATACCCTGTATTAATTAATGAACTACATTTCAAAGTATTATCCACAGTGATCTGAATTCACATAGCTAAAATAGGGATATTAGAACTGACAGAACATGGAGAATAAGTTAACTTTAGACCAGCAATTAATGTGTTGTTATTGAAGGTAAAATAAAAAATTAACATGTTAATAGTTATACATATGAAATCAAAAGTGATAATGTTCTTAATAATTCAATTTAAGAGAGTCATCCCACTTGGTATTAGACAATTCAAAGTAATCCCTGGCTGTGATGAGCAAAAAAGTTAAACACTTGGGGAAAAAAATTGTTCCACTCTTTCAAAGAGTCTCAGAGTTTGAAAAGAGAAACAGGAGAGTGGAGAAGCCATCACAGAAGACAGGGAGGAATTAAATTCAATAGCAGAAGTATTTTGTCCATGCCAGTTAAAACAATATGTGGATAACCTGAAAATTCAGCAGGAAAATCAAAATTGTTTTTGGATGAAAAGAAAAAAACCAGAAAGTAAAAATAGCTAGTTGTATAGAAAATGTAAAACGAATCTTGAAAATGTTGTGCATATCTTTCTAAAATATGTCTTTTTTTATGGCTGCAGCATTCAAGACTTATAAATTCTCTTTTCCTATTTGTGGGATCTCTGGCCTGTTTAATAGATTTCACTTTGTGTGGTGAAATTCCTTGTCACACAGGTAGCTCTTTTAGGCTCTATAATAGTACAAACCGTGGAATGAAATTCTAGCTCCTCTGAAGGGAGGGGAAGAACTCTCTCCTGGCAAGCTTGATTGGTGCAGACTTCAACTTTCTGACTGTAGACCCTCAATTTAATTCCCTCTCTTTTTGTTGGTATTTTTTGAAAAGACACCAATACAGTATTGTCCTTATCATGGGAACAAGGAGTGCTTGGTGTGAGAACCCTATTGTTCTAGAAATAGATGCTGAAGACAGGGTGCCACAGAGATCCTTATGCAGAATAAAGTTCTTCCTTCTTTCCCTTTCCCTTCAAAAGAGGAAAAAGGTTCCCCTTGTAGAAGACACTTCCTGCTCTTCCTTTGCAAACATGTTCTGTCCTCCTCAAGATAATTTCTTTCCAAACCTTTTGAAGAAGATGTACCTGAAGGCTATAAAACATTCTCATTAGAACCTAAAAGGTTTAACAGTGAGTCATAGGGCTTATTGTCCTGCCTCAGAGTGGCAAATATATAATTTATCCTAAAAGAGTCTTACAGTGTTTCCAATATTCCCTGTTTTTACATAATTTTACAATACTGGAATTTTAGAATGCAATACTTATCTGTAGCTAGGTTTGCACAGAATACTATGATAGGATTATTCTGTGTAAAAACAATTACCAGAATTAAGCTCTGATACAGAACAAAAGTTCTGAATCAGACCCCACTACTGTTGATTTATTTGGACTCATTAGTTGTGTTAGGTAATGTAATATCTAGAAGGATTTTACAGGTCTGATAGCTCACTGTTAGGGTTAATTGAATTCAAAGGCTTTTTGTAAAGTCTGAAGTCAAGTATTTGCAAAACTAAAACCACTACACCTTTATTATATTGGTGTGGCCTTAGGAGATGGGTGTTTGTAATGCTGTTGCAAATATATGTTTTTATAATAAGGATAATTACCAGGAGAATTAATACAAATGGGAGCTAGTTATATAATCATCAAAAGAACATACTACAACTGTCCGATTAATTAGTATAATTATTTCTAGAATAGGAGAAGTAATAAACATGATTTTTTTCCTCCTCCAGTCCCAAATTACAAGCTGAAAACAGCTATTTGAGAATTATACACATTACCATTTTTAAAGGTTTCTTTATTTTCTTTTTTTAAATTAATTTTTTTTTAGTCATCTGTTTACATAGAAAATGCAAAAAAAAATTTTTTTGTCACTTTTCAAATCATATTAGTTCTATATACTAATAATATATTCCATATATAATAAAATGTATTATATACATATTCTATATTTTGCATGTATTCTTTATACATGTTTAATTAATGTCTGAAAAACACTTTCGAATCTCACAGGCACTACCTACTCATAAGGGCAATAGGCAGCTACATCAAAAAAATCATGGAACTGTTTAGGTTGGAAGGGGCCTTAAAGAACATCTAGTTCCAATCCCCACTTCATTGGGCAGAGACACCTTTCACTCGACCTGGTTACTACACAGTCCTGTAAAAAGTCCCTCTCCAGCTCTCTTCAGGTCCCTGTTTAGGTACTGGCAGGTGGCTTTAAGGCCTCCCTGGAGCTTTCTCTTCTCCAGGCTGAACAATCTCAGCCTGTCTTCACAGGAGAGGTGTTCCAGCCCTTGGACCATCCTTGCAGCCCTTCATTCCAACAGCTTCCCATCTTTCTTATGCTGGGGCCTCCAAAGCTGGACACCATACTGCAGGTAGGGTCTCATCAGAGCTAAGTGGTGTGGCAGAATCACCTCACTCAAGCTGCTGTTCACATTTGTTTTGATGTTGTGCATTCCAAACCTTTTCTTCTTTGATGTTTATAATTTTTCAAGCTGCAGAGCTACTAAGCTATCAAAGGTTCAGTGATAGGAAGCTAAGTGCTAAAGTGGCAGATGTGCAAGCCATTCATATTAGTAATAATGCAGTCTTCCATTTGCCCTATCTTTGTTCTTTCTTTATAGCGAGACTTAATTTAGCAACTGTATACAATTATTCAAGCATTCACTTTTTTCCTTAACATCAGGGTAGATTTAGCAATGCATGTTCCTTGTCTCTTTATTACAGTGTGCTTATCAATATGCCCTCTCTGAAATTTTCTTTATGGGATAAGGAGTGGACAACCAGAACAACATAAAACTATTTTCTGTTTTATATGCTTATACACAAGTACCTTTTCTCATATTATTCTGTCTTATCTGAGTCTTTTTCTAGGTATTTTGCTCCAAACTATTGCTTCTGCACTTCCTGTTTTTAGCTGTCTTCCTCTTTCCATTCAAGTCTAGTTTCTTATGTTCTGCTTAATTAATATAACCTACAGCCATGTCTAATTGTTTGCTTGGTACCTTACCACTCAGCATGTTGCCTTATGCTGAGCTGACACAATGTACTCTGCAGCTTTGGGTATGAGTGAAGGACTCTGAGGAATAAACACTGGCATTTTATACTCTGACATCATATTCCTGAAGACAGAAGGATACACTTTCAGCAGCTTCTGACACATTTATAGTCAATTGGCCATATATCCTGCTCAGCTTCTTCCTGAGAACAGACTGTATTTGCTCTGCCTGAAAAGATGTCCAGCTAAGATGCTACCATGTTTGAACAGTGCATGTCAGGTCTATAGAGAGGTTTGGATTTCTTTCCTCATCTTCTTAGGCTTCTCTACAGCTAAGAAACATGACTGTAGACTTCCCAAGGCTCCTTCTGCAGATTGCAATAGGCCTTCAGGGTCTATTGTACTACTTTTTGGAGCAAGGCTCTTTGATTTGGCCAGGTCAAGCAAGAACTTTCAGCTTTCTTGCAGTGGTCACTTGAAAATCTTGATCTTTGAATCTTATTGGAGTTTAAGCATACACAGCATTGGGCTAGGAATTTTCTGAACAGAGATCAGAACTTGTATTTTACTGTTTTAAACACTTTTTACACTAAAGTAAAACCAGTTATTTAACTCTGGTACTTCTAGGAAATCCATGGTAGGAAGCTTTGTGGGTCATGTTTTTCCAGTTAGAAACTGTTGGTGTCTACCTCTACTTTTTTGCACGCTAGCAGATGTTTTAAACATGCGTCTCATTATTTTTGTGACACTTATTCCCAAATGTTGTTTTGTTGAATGAATAGATGAAGAACTAGCTATCCCAAAGGCTGTACACGAGACAGCTATTCACTTCTGCTATAGTCTGATCCAATAGATTTCAATTAACCTAACCCTTACTGTAAAGTCCTCAGGTATCTGCCCTCAGTGCACTTGAACCCTTATGTCTGCTCAAACTCTTTTTCCCCATTTAACCAGTGAAGACTTTTTTGTCATTGTTGCTGTTATTAATTAGACACCCATCTGTGATTTCTTAAATCTTTTACTAAACTTATTTTATTTGAATCAATGAAGCACAACTCTCCTTCTATTAAATTAGTTGCTTTTAATTGATCTAACTGATGCAAGTTCCTAACCAGTTAGCTAATTTCTTCAATTAATGAAGCCAGCTGTCTCACAGTCATGTTATTGATCATTTTCAGACCTAAGCATCTGTTATTCCAGGCATTTTAATGGTAATTTCCAATTGCCAGAGATATCATTACACGCAATCATTGCACTGTCTTTTTATTAACTTAATTAATCCAAGGTATTTTCACTTCTCTTATCGCCCTAACACTCTAGCCTGCTATCTTTTAAGAGAAGCACCCTTTCATAGCTAGGAAGTATAAAAATACTGCTTCTCATTTCTCAAAATTTTTTTTTTCAGATCATATTGCTGACATAATGCCTAAACCCCCCCTTTACTTAGTAGGGAGTTACTGCATTTCAGTTTTAAACTAATGTTTCACTCTTTTCTCCTTCCAATTTTTACCGTTTTGCTTATTAAACTACAAATTTTTCAGGATAGACACTGTCCCAGTAATATGTTTGGAAAACAGCACATATTCTTTAATTACTACTAATGTTCAAAACATTCTGAGGAATAATGTTCTACTAGTTGGAACTAGGAGACAAGAATACAGACACCTTCTGCTCATGAAGCTCAATTATTTTGATCAGTGGGCCATAAAAGAGGATAGAAAAACCAAGTTTATACTTAATATCTTTCAGCAGTTCGAGACCAAGACTACTTCACTGTAAATCTGTGTTAGTCAGTGTTCTCTTATCCAAAGAATGAAAAAGGAACTGCAAGAGCAGATTAAATTATTATGAATGCTCAACCTCACCTACAAAGTCAAAAGGATAAAACAGAGGAATGGAATGCTGTGTGAACCCAATATCTTGCATATAGTTATTTTTCAGGATAGTTATATCAAGAGCATTATGGTCTTGCATTTTCTGAATGTTCAGGATTAATGAAGGATTAAAGTTGCCACTACTTATTAGAATAATGTAGAACCAAAATCTTCTTTCAGCAGCCACTCGAGTATTGAAAGCAAAGATTAAACTTAGCCTCTACATGTTACTTAAGAACACATAGCATTTTAATTACCTGACTAAACCTTGTAAACTGCCTGGGACTGCAAAGGTACTAGAATTCAACACATTCACTAACTACCATCTAAATCAGAACTTGAGAGCAGTGTCCCAAGAACAGAGTGGAGTACTGAAAAACTTTATTTAACCAATCACTGGTTATCCAGAATTTCCAAAATAGATCACTAGATTCTTTCCATCAGACAGTCAAGTATATAACTATCTGTCTTATTTGATGCCATTCAAATCTTGTAGGTAACAGATGATATAATGGAAAAAAGTAGACTCAATTCTTTTCTCGTTAAGAAATATAGAATAAAGATTGCTGCATTTGTAGTAATGTCATTACTTTCAGAAGAAATACACTGCAAATGCCTTATTTCTATAAAAGAAAAACAGCAGACAGTTCCAATACTCAAAAATAAGCTACATTTTCTTCAAAAAAAGAGCAAAATGCTGTATTTAATAGCTACTGACTAGTGCTTACTGCTGCACAGTGTTCATACTAGATGACCTGTAGATTTTTAATGCCTTTTTTCATTCTATTTAATCTTCCAGTCCATTCAGATAATCCAGTAAGGTGCTGAGTACTCTTTGGCATGTGCTGAGTACTCCAAGCATTATCACAGTACAAATGGGTCCTTCTCCCACAGCACTTAGCAGATTTGATCTTTTGCACTTGAGGACATCCCAAGGCACATCACTGACACTGCATCTTTCACTGCAACCTTTAAAGGAGTCACTGCCAGACATCGCCCTCCTTCAAGATAATAGAATGACCAATGAACTCTCAACTTCAGGCACAAAATCAAAACAGTCTACTTATAGCAATTTTGCCACAAAACCAAGTAAACAGAGGCATTTGCTACTGTATTCTTTCCCATGAGATGAAAGGGGGGAAAGGGTGAAAATATTAATTGTGCTTAGTTTTCAAATTTTGCCTTTTCTTTCATCTTTGTTTTGTGGTTTTCCACTTTCATCAATTTGAATATCAATTTTAGCTCTGAATAAAATGGAAAGTCTTAAATACTTTTTTTAAAAAAATCTCCATTCTCTGATCATATGTTGAAAAGTATGCACCTGTGTGTGAAATCTGGCACTGTGATACTGCATCTCAAAAGTTAAAGACTTCTTCAACTGAAAACAAAAATGGAAAATGATAATAATACTGCTTATAAACTGCAATTTAAATGAAATGTGTCAAGGGTCAAATTTTCATATAATGATTTGTAAGGAAGCCTGTTTGTAAAAGAAATTGTGAACACTTCAGCAAAATCCTGTTGTTTAATCACTTTTGTGAATGCCTCATGCTGATGCTCTGTGTCTGACTGCAGTGTGATATCCCCTAAGTATAAGCTAATGCTATTCTTCCAGTTCCATAGTTGCAGTTGACCCTATTAAAGAGCTGTTCATGATTCATTCTATTAACATTCATTGCTGTTGAAGAGGACGAGGATGATCCTATGAACTGAATATGTCAGTAGCATGCAGCCTTCAATCTTACACTTGATAAGGTAAGACATTAAAATACAGATGAAGATTCGACCAGAGACTGATCTTATTAATTGATTAAGATAGAATTATGCAATAATTCTTAACATAAATACGCAATACTACTGAATATTTATACATTACATTTCACTGATATGTTCTAAAAAGGGAATAGACAGCTGAATATTTTCCAGGTAAGTGTCATAACAGTGTGGTTATAAAATGTTTAAATGTATTATTGTTCATTGTCTCTATTTGCAATGCATATCTATTTCTGTTTCACATGTTAACCTCTACATTGTGTCCTTCAGTGAATCCAAATGCCTAGTGAAGTAGAAGACATTTGTCTTGCAAATTTTAAATTTCTGCTGTACAGGTCACTCATGTTGACTGATGTTATTTTCTTACTCTTTAAGTCACTTCTCTGCCATTCTGAATCAGCAGACAACATTGCCTTGGGTAGAAAGCTCTTCAATATTTGATGATACATAACAGTAAACACAACATTAGATAACAAACTTGTTAAAACCTTGTGGTTAACCTTTCCTGTTAACAACAGTACTGTAAAGCCTCTATGACCACAGGAATAGCGTAGCCTTTGCTGACACTGAAACAGGCCATGTTATTGCTGAAGGCATCTGACCTAACAAAGCTTCAATGGAAATAACAGAAAAACTAGGATGTTGACTGAAAACCGTGTTTGTATATTGTTTTATGGAGGATATAATATCTAAAAGGTCTTAGCAGCCTGTGAGAGCATTCTGTGTTTCTATTTTATTTTTCTTGCACCAGTTTCAGTATTGTCAAATAGAAATAATTCCATGCCTGTTTTTGAAAACGTTTTGCATTGAATTCTCTTCAATAAAAATTAAACAGAAAACTAATAAAAAATGCAAAATTTGTCCCTTCCAAAACAGGGGGGGAAAGTCAAAACATTGATATTTTTTTCAATGAAGTGATCTCCTCACTGTTCAATAGTAAAATATCTTTAGTATTAGTTACTAGTACTTGAATTTTCTGAGCAACAACAAAAGAATAAAATGTACCAACATAAAACAAAGAAAAAGACTACTTTTCCTTCACAAGAAAGTCTTAAAAATTTACAAACAACTGAAAATTAAAAAGTTATTCTAAGTTGACTGGTAACTGCTGTGTAACCCTTAAAATGCATTATGCAGAAAATCTAACAAAACAATTACATACTTAAAAAATTCAAATTTTAATTTGCATTTTTATATGAATTCCATTGTGCCATTTGTAAACTGCTTTGTGTTTCTCTTCACAAATTTTCCATTTTTTTTTTCCTGGAAAATGTTCACAGAATGAACTTAAAGCAGTTGTAATTGTTTGTAGAATCTGAATTCTGAATACCAAAATAGAAAATATGTGCAGTAGAATAAGTTGTATATGTTGTAATAATGGAAAAAGGAACAAGGTATGTTGTTTAAATAGTGTAATAATAAGAGTAATGTTTATTGTTTCACAAAACAAAATGTTAAGGAAGAACAGAACACAGTCAAGTAATTTCTCCTGATTTCACAGATGGAGTTGATGTTGGTAAATTGTTTAATACTTCATCAAAATTTGTAAGTTTGTATTTAATTTAAAACCCCCAAACAACAAACAGCTATTCGGAGTTGAATCTAATGACTGTTTCTTTCAGAATGTTCACCCAAATGCACAGGAAAGCTCTTATTGCAAGACACTCACTAGTTTCCTGTATTGACACAGAGAAAAAGAACACTTTTACAAGCTTCTGAGTTTTTATTCCTTTTAATTTCTCCCTTTTCTTATTTTTATCATTTCTTCCAGAAGTCAATAAATCATGTTGTCCTAGAAAACATGTGAGTGTCCTTTATACATCACCTGTTGTCTGCCTGAATGTAACGTAAGTGCATTTATACTCTCTTCTGGCCAAGCTTGTAGAAATACTGCAAACAGCTCTCTTCCATTTTGCGGAAAAAAAGCGTGAAAGCTGGTATGAAAACACCACTGTAAGACTTCCAAATCTGTTTCTTTCTGCCTGCTTTGATCTTTGATAACTTTCGGTCCATCATTAAGATCACAGATGATTATGGCAAGGGATTTCAGAATATTTTGAAGAAAAAAAAGTAGATTTTGAAGAGTACTTTTTTCCTTAATTGGAAAACTGACACACAAAACTTTATTTTTTCTAATTTAATGTTAATTCTAATTAATACTGAACAAAACAATAGGAAGTACATCAATGGATAAATTTATAGAGCAGTTACTCACGTAAGCATTTCAACTATGCATGTCACAGTATGAGCAATTTCATGTTGTTTTAAGCTTTGAGTTACAAACATGAAGACTAATGTTAAATATGTTATTTTTCTGAAGAATTTATTGCTGAAGGATTTATTATTATAGCAAGTCAATTTCCCTAAATTTTTTTCTTTTCAGAATGTTGTAACTGGACATGCTTATCAAATTATCATTTCCCCCTGCAAATTCTGATGGACATGAGATGTCTGCTATGGGTATAATTCCCCAGTTTTAACTTTACTGAATGTAAAATGTCCTTGGATCTAGAACTTTGAATTTCTAGCACTAAATGTATTGCAGGCTGCAATTTCAGTCAATTCTCTTCACTTTTTAATGACTGGTTTTAAGCTTTGTTGAATAAATGCAAGTACAACTAATGAAAACAACCAGACATCACTTTTCAGTTAAGTAGTAAAACTAAACTAAACCACATGCATGTGTGGAAAGATAAAATCCATATTCAGAGTTAAACATATGAACCTGTTTCCTTAGGAAGTTTAGCAATTAAAACCTTCTAGGGCTAGAACTGACAAAATAACTAGAGGGACCTCAGGGACCCAGTTCTAATACTGGAATCTTGAAAATGTCTACTGTCAAAAAAAATTGCCTAACATTGGAGATATATAATCTGTACAACATTGGTGATATTTTAGAGTACCCAAGGTGCTAAAAGGTTCTCCTTCTGTGTTTGCACAGCACTAATTCCATGCTGACAACACTAGGAAGCTACTGTTTGTCTCAAACCAAAATGTGTTCTCTGTGTTAGAAAGATGTCCCATTAGGACTCAGGTTCAAGTCAGCATTTTCTGTAATTGCCTGACATTTGCTTTTTAGATAGACACATAAAGCAAGCATCTCTGGTCATCTGTTTTCTTGAAGTGAATAGTTACTCAGTGGTATCAAAGACATAAAAGACTTTCAAATATTAGTCTCTCAAATTTCTGTAACAATCTAAAGCAGAGAATAAGAAAAAAACCCACAATAACTAAAGTCAAAGCAAATCCAGTCCATTTGTTTGAAATACTCTTGAAACATTTGACTACTCAAAATTGAATGTTCCTCATCTGCTGTTTCTCTTGAAAATGACAGTTTTATCTGTCTGGGATTGGTTTCATGAAGAACTTCTATGCTAACATGCTGTGGGATTATCAGGTATCTTGTGTTACTCTGTTGAAGTACACATGAAGCAAAGACAGAAACTTTTCAGCACTCTGACTTTTTTGGGGGATATTTTTTTTTCTTTCTTTGGATTTTGTCCACAACAATCTTTCTTCCACTTTTGACATTTCTATTTATCATCCCATTTTGTCCCAGACAAAGGATCTTTACACTATGCTTCACCTTTTTTTTTTTTTTTGTTTCTCTTTTGCACAATATAACCTCCAGTTATTTCTGATTAAGAGAAAAACCAATTGATGTTTCATCTGTGCATGGTCTTATTTCTTCTGTTCTTACATTTCTTCTTCAGTTAGTGTAATATTTCTGTTTTAATGATTTTGGTTACTTTAATTTCAGGATATCTGTTTTAAACTAATCTATCCACCTATAAAATCAATTGTCAGAGATTATTTTTCTAAAATGGAAGTCAGCTTTTGCTAAATATTAAAGAAAATAATTTTAAGGTTTACAGATCTTTTAATTGGAAAATAAATCTGCTGCAAAAAAAAAAAGTGGAATCCCTTATGAAAACTATGTTTGACAATGCTGAAAGTTCACTGGATTAGAAATGTCACTCACAAGATCCGTTTGGAAGACCTGCATTTGATGTTTGGTTGTCTGACAAGCAGAGCTGGGAGTTTTTCGTATGTTAATAAAAAACTTTGTTGGTAGCCTTGGACAGGAGTTCAACCTATTCTTCTGTGCCAGAAGAATAGAAATGATCACAGGAAACCCTAATGTGTATGTAATGCAGGGAAACAAGGTCTTCCAGTAGTGATGCACAGATGGAAAAGGAATTTCCTGAAGAAAATCAACATATGCATTTACCTGCATCTTTCTGATTTAAAATAGGAGAAACAAAGAGAAACCCAAAGAAAATTCTCAAGCCAGTTTTAGGTGACAATTCTGAAAATATTCTGAACAAATTTAGGTATGCTGATACTGGGGAAATAAGATTAAATATACGATGATGAACTTTCTAAGCTATACATTTCTTTTGAAGAACAATAATATTTTATTTGGCTTCTTTAGATATGCTCCTTAAAGCTGGTAGATCTGTATATAATTATTAAAGTTCTAATCATAAACAGAAGCATGAAAGCTTGAAGATGTGGTTTTTATTAAAAGGTTTTTTACTTCACAGCGAAGGATGGTTTGTCATATTTATGTAAAAATGGATGCAGCTGAAGTAGATATGTTGAATATGTTAGATGGCTTTTTTCCTACTTCCTCCATAGTTCTACTTAGGGAAACTGGGCAACTTAAATATATTTGTGCCTCAGCCCTTCACCAATGAAATGAGGTCTTTTAAATACTATGGAATAGAAATGTGTTCTATCACTTGTATGCATAAACAGCAAGCTACCATATACTTTTTAGTCACTTGAAGTACCTTTCTGCAGGAATAAAGATATTTGAATCCACAAAAGTGACCTGTCAGTTACTTCTTAACCACAGATGTAATTTGAATGCAAAAAAATTCTTGATGTTGTATTCCTGAGAGCATTTAAAAGGTGACTGTCCATTCATCTTTTCCAATTGCAGTCTTCTCTTATATTTCTTCAGTACTTTAAGGGTGAGTCCACTCCTTATTGGAGATTTGTTAATGGAGTAAGAAAATATTAGAGGCAAACTAAAGGATATTTTCTTTTAGTATCTCTTTCCTTTTTCTATTGGAACAAAAAGTTTAGAAATACAATTAGCTTTGCAATATTCACTCTTTTATTTTTTCCCAAAATTGAAAAAAATAAATGGGTTATTTATTATAATTACTGGTATTATAATAAACCAGCTACTCATATACGTTTTGCAGTGAACAACTGAAAGCAAGCTATTTAAATTTTCTTTTCATGAGTAGTTCTTTTATTTTTGATTAAGTACGAAGCAACACCTGAAAATTATTTCAAGCATGGCCATCAAAAACCTCCAATTTTTATTTGAGATAAATAATATTCTGGAATTCACATATGTCTGGAAATTTCACTGTGTTCTTCACATTAAATAATAGACAAAATTTATTTTTCTTGACACTATTGACTTCTGAAAATACTATTGGGATTCTTTAATACCATTTTTCTATACAGACCCTACACCAGTAAGCAGCTTCCCTTTCTTATTATGCCTTTATACTCACTTGCCCTTGCCATGTTGCTTGTTTGAAGTAGATACACAAGGTAAGAGCTAAAATAGCTAGCTGGGTTACCTTTATCTATATTTCATGATAGCTCAGAATTCAGCATTTGTTGTATAGCTTGGCTGATCCGTTGTGCTTTGCTGAGATTCAGACTGTTCAGGATGTTTTGCTAATAGTATCTGAGTTAACAATATAGTATTGGCTTAGACATATCTGCAGTACACAATTGTTTGTGGTAGAATACAAAGATATCCTCAATGCTGGCTGGTGCATGGAATAAAAGTGTTAAATCCTAATACTAGTAGTTGTAAAGGCAATAGAGTGGAAGGCAACAATATTCTGATTTTAACAATGAATATAGGATTAGAATAATTCTGTACAAAAAGAGAAAAAAGAATGACTGCCTTTACTACACATATCTACATGTAATTTGAGAATGCTAATGCACTGTATAGAAGAAAAAGGTAAATAAAAGAAGATAGGTTGATTTCCAGTTCATTAGAAACTCTGTAGTGAAAAATCAATATTTGCTAAATGGAGGACAGAAATAAAGGAAAAATCTGTCTCAAAGCATCTCGCCAAAAAAATCTTCATTAGCACCTGAAAACACAATACCGTCTAAGTCAACTAGTACAGTAAAGTCATATGAAATTTAGTAGAAACTGATGTTTTTCTGCAGAGCTTTAAAAGCCACCATCAGTTTTCATGGTGCAGTAAACTTTCAGTGATTTTCAGGGTACCACACCAGAATTATCAGTATGTCTTTGGTATATAATGGGGCAGGAAGTAGAAAGTAGAAAGCAGCTCTTTGAACTAATTTGATTCCACCATAAAAATTTGATTCCCAGACTTGGGACATGGCCATATTATGAGCACCTCCATGAAGGGGGGTTTCTTCACTTTTATATTCTGATACAAAAGCAAGAAAATAGCAATAACTTGGCAGGGCTTTATGGATGTCAAAATTTTCTCTGTAGAGATACTAATTTGAAAGGCATCGGTGGCAAGAGTCCAAGTCATTCCACTGAATTAACGATTCTATCCTTAAAGTTCAGTTTAAAGTTAAATACCTTCGGGGTTTTGCCTTGTTTTGTTTTGCCTTGTTTTAAGTCAGACCACATTAAATAGAAGTTGGATGTCATAAAGCTAGGCCCTAAAGCTAACCAGAAGATGGTGGCTGAATGAGGAAATTTCTGGGTGAGATTTTATTGTCTTGATAGTGTAGATCAGAACAAACCCAGAAGACTACTTTTTTGACTTAGGAAAACTGCAGACTATTTGTGCTGGATTTTATAAAGTTTTTACACTACAATCTTCTGATGGATTTCTTGAGTTACCTTTCAGAAACAAAGAAATTAGTTTTCACTCAATTACTGCTAGCAGACTATCCCTTGCCATATTAATAGTATTATTTACTTCAAATAATGCCAGGTAATGTGATTTAAATGATTACTATTTTAAAAAATGGCAGCAGTTTCCATACATGAAGAAGGCAAGTCGTGAGCAAATGAATGAAACACTAAACCTTGAGGCATAAATCTAGAAAAAAATTGCATCCAGAGCTGCACATGACTGATCAGGGCATAGATTTTGGAATCTGAGAAAGACACAATCTATGTATTGAAACGTCAGTAGTTGTAAGCTTTAGCATTAAATATTAAATTAAATGCAAATCAACTTATGATCCATCCAGACTGAATTTAAAATCAAGACATATCGACTGTCAAGGGCTGACTCATATATATGTCTATCATCTAAAATACTACAGACATTTCAAATTCTGATTCTCATGGAAAGGTAGAAAAGTCAATGGAAATAGCACTCATCTCACATATCTTTAGCCATTGAATTGTTGTGTCAGCTACTTATCTATGCTCCTTCCAAAGTAGACAGACCAATATAGGTACCTCTAGAGGATGAGTCTTACTTTCCTAAATTATGTCTCTTTGGTAGGATGAATGATCTCCCAGAGGTACCTTCTTGAGGGACTAGAATAACCTAAACTGTGACATTAAACATAAAAAAAATTACTAAATTTAACAGCAAAGTCTAGGTGAGATGAATCATACCTCAAGTGTAATCAC
Organism: Acropternis orthonyx; assembly: GCA_035583155.1. Lineage (NCBI taxonomy): Eukaryota > Metazoa > Chordata > Aves > Passeriformes > Rhinocryptidae > Acropternis > Acropternis orthonyx. The sequence goes on from JAWWEU010000040.1 coordinate 20,147,663, forward strand.
ATTTCTAAAAATGCTTATTTTTACTTTTTTATAAGTGATTCTAAAAAGGATTTGATAGTAACTGATAACATATTCCCAGTATGTCAAAAATAATTTTCTTTGCAATTTCAGATTTCCCTTGGGAATAGAGATCTTTTTCTGTATTTTGGCAGAAGCATTTTGAGGCTGTTATTTATGGTCTCCTTAAAAAACAGTGGATAAACTTGACCAATTTCTGAGTTGTCCTTTAGGGATGTCATGGTTAACCCAAACTAACAACTATGCACCACACACACCCACTCACTCATTCCCCCTGGTAACTACTATGAAGAGAATTAGCTCTATCGCAGCCAAAATCAGCACACCAAGACCCTAAAGGTTTTTTGAGAAAAAGTTGGGATTAATCCTTTTTTGAACCTAGTTTTCACCTAGTGGAAACGACTGAGACCAAGGGAATTTTGTCTGTCCAGCAGATCATAGATCTGGATCATAAATCCTAGGTAGTGGCATCTCCCCGTCAATGAAAGAATGATTACATTTTAAGAGTAATGAAAGGAAGATGTCTTATTTCTCAAGGAATATTAGTTCACAATGCAACTTTATCCTTTAAATATATTTGAGGAACAGGTGACATATTTTGAATGTTGTTTGTGTGTTAATTTGTGAGATCATAGACTGTCATTTAAAATCAGGAAAAAAGAGTGAGTAAGAGCACAGCAATAACAAAAAGGTACTAGAGCAATTCTATAGCAGCTGGGGGATTATAAAACTGTGTGATTTGTTTGTCTTTTCTACAGATTTTTGACAGCCATAAAATAGTAAGCCAAGGAAAAGCAAAATTGCAGATTTTTCTGCAGTTCTTGGCACTCAAAGTAACCAAACAATTACTAAATGAGATATGGCAAGGAATATGTTCATTTTGAAAGAAAAGGAAACAGATTTTTTTCTTTATTATAATCATAACAAAGTTTGGAAAGATAAAAGAGGTGAGAAATTCTAAAAATGGAATAGATAAAAGGAAATTTACAAAATTATTCTCAAACTACTTTTTTTTCTTTCTTTAATTGCTTTTTAGCTAAAAAGCTCTCTGGAAAATATAGGACAAACCCAGGAAACGTTCAGTGTTTTTCTGTTTGTTTTGAGGGGGTGTCTGTGACACACATGGAAAAAAATAATATTTAATGTAACTGAGACAGCAGAAGATTCCACAACAGGACTCAGTGTTATGTACGAGTTGAGAATGGGTTCATGTTTTCTCTTTCTTTGTAGTGTCAACACTGGGGCTTATCTCTTACTTCAAAATAGGTAGCCAAATGAAGATAAACAATGCTACTTCATTTTTTCTCCTTGTATGAGCAGTCTTCTTTTGTCAATTCTTTCTCCTCCTTTTTTCCATCCATTTTCATTAACTACTTGTCAATTGTTACTGGTTTCCTTTGCTCTTGACAGTGTTTCTTATTGCACGTTTTCTGTTTGCTGCTGATTTTGATTCAGTTCTCACACTGACAAATAAGACTTATACCGGACACGAGACATGCCAAAAGCCTTCATTTGACACAAAAAACACACAAACCATTTTCGTATCCCACTATCCTTCATAGTGGCTCTTAAATGACTGCAATAAGAAAAGAGGTCAGAGAAATTTATCTTATATAGAGCTACATAATATCATTAAAACAAAATTTTACTGATACTTGAGATGAGTTGTCAGATAAAACACACATGCACAGTTTCAATCTCATCCTAAATGCTAAGCAATTTTCCGTTCAATATAAAGATAGTAAATATAAATATATGAACAGCCAAATTAGTACTACTTCTTGGCTACTGCATCAAAGAAGAACTTTAACACCCTACAGAGGGAATCAAAACAACTTTGTCTGCCTGACCACTGAGTATCCAGTCTAATATAGCTGAGTAAGCATCATCCATAGTTGCTGGAGAGCAAGGAAACTTTACAGGGTGATTTATGTCCTAAATTAAATGTCTGAAGTAGATGGGATTACCTAGTTTTTTTGTCTTCACTGATTCTATAGGGAGGTTTAAGTAGGTATCTTATAGTACATGTATTCAGTCATTAAAAATGCATTGTCAAAATCATAGAAAGGCTTTTTGTCAAACTGCAAAGAAGCAACTGCCTGCCTACAACTACTGAAGCACCATGGACCCCGCCTTTCCCCATCCCCAGAATGTCTCCTGACTGGAATTTGGACTGTGATGGGAACTTGAGATATGACTATTGTCTAGTTATCCCAGGTCTAAGAAGTAAACAAGGCTCAGTAGGTGGAGGAGAAGGGTTTTGGGTGTGTGATGGTAAAACTGTTCCACAGAAAGCAGTGAACTGCCCTTTGTCTGGGAAGACCAGATACACATGGGACATTCATGTGAGAGGCAGCTGAGAAGGACTCATAAACTATCAAAGACCCCCAAAGCACACCCCAGCTCATTCCTGAGGTCTTCCACCACCAGAAGACTGCATGTGATCCAAGTGAGGCAACAAACCCAGACTCTGTTGCAAGAGATTGCAAAACTTTCCGCCACCAGGGAAGGTGCCTGTGCATCTTCTGAATATATATTAATCCATTGGACTGTATGCTTTGCGGAACTCTCACCACTGAGAAGACCAGAAGAAAAGGACCCATGGGACACCACCAGGTTCCACAGTGGTGATACATTTTCTATTTAATCTCTCTCTGTCACTCTTTCCCACCCCCATCTCATTTTCCCTATTTCTTTATCTCTCTCTCACATTTATTGTTAAATAAAAGCCATAGTATTGACTTTGGCATATGGTCTCATTTGCAGCTTAATTCATGCAGAGGCATTTCTAATAATTTTAATAACAGGATCATAACAAACAGTTAAACAGCAAGTAATTTTGCTAAATATTCTATGAGTTCTTTTTTTTTTAATTTTACCTCTTAGACTGGGACTTGTTTTGTTTAATTCCCATTTTCCTCTTTCATTTTCTTTTGAAATTGATGACTTCACCCTTTACTGATGGAAAAGAATCAAAATCTCAAACTCAAGTTCAAACCACTCTTTGAACTATGTATTGGACATCAATTCTTATTGAATAATAGCTTCCCATATCCTTTACTTCAAGCTGTTAAGTGCATTTTCTATTGGACAATTTAAAGAATTATCATGATTGGTGTTGTTAAACAGCATTAGTAACCTGTCTCTCTCAAGCCACACAGTTAAGCAAGTCTTTCTTCATGGAGATATGCCTATTCCTTAACCTGTGGAAGTAAAGAACTGGTTTTCTTCCATGCTTTATATTATAAGCCACAAACAAAGAAGGATGCCTTCCTTTCCTAGTGAAGTTTTTTTTCCAAACTGCACTTCATATAAATGGATTCTCATACAAACTAGCTGTCCAATGCCAAAATATTTTGCCCAGAATATTCTGGCATAAGGAAAATCAACAGTCTTTTTATATTTTTGATTGAAAATTTCTCTCTAGCTGAAGTTCTGTTGATGTGTCCAGTTTTGTCATTAGGTCTTATTCTTTCCTTGTCTATGTTGCCCGATAGGATAGCAGAGACAATGCTCAGCACAACTAACCTTTACTCAGCATAAGAATTTTATAACCTACTTTTGCCATGAAAGAGACCTTTCTCCACAACTACATTTATCTTTCAAGAGCTGTTTAATACTAGCCCCCAACCTCAGTAACCACAGCTTTAGCAAATTTCAAAGGCAGCTCCTGTGGCTTTGCCACTGTTCTGATAATCATACAGGTACAAACTGTTATGGTACCTGAGGATGCTCCCTTGAAAGACTTAAAAGATAATACACAGGAGGAAATCTGTCAGGCACGCTGAGCTCTCATATCTCAGAGTTTTAAGACTTTCATGGAAAGAGGTGACTAAGTAAGTAGAAATATAGCAGAAAAAAATTTGTCTTAGAAGAATGATGTGGGATTGGATGAAGGCAGAAAGAAGAAAGATCAATGTTTGTGGCAATGCTTAATCAGATATTTGAACTTTGTGTTCTAGTACAGTCTGCCTCTCTCCTTTTTAAGGCAGATATGGCCTGTTGAACACTCCTTTCCCCATAAGGTAATATTTGACATCAATCTTGAGCTGTACAAAAGACACTAAAGGCCTTGCCCTACTGGGTCTACTTGTAAAGCTCTGAACAGCAGTAAAAAAGTGATTTACTTGGCTGGTGTTGAGTAGATGCTGGGTTTAGATAGTTAACGGTTACTTAATAGAAACCTTTCAAGTTCTGTGTAAGATTAAAGATTTAAATAAGGGCAGTATCAACTACTAACCATATTTTAACTTTGTTCAAGGTCTATTCAAATGTTTAAAAGAAACACAGACACAGTTTTCGGGGATTTTTTTTTTCATCTCTAAGGATGTAGAATGCAATGGACATTGCTATCTGGATCTGTTAATAAAATGCCATATAAAACAATATTTAGACTCATCTTTATCAATTAGTTCTACACAGTTTCACAATGAATGTGTTCAGTTCAGATAACTCTTTAGTGGCTGTTCTGGATATATATTGGTCAGACGTATAAATGCAAGCTTTAGATACTTCTATTACTGTTTGCCTGGCAAGAGACACTAACATTTACAACTGTGTGATGGAGAGGAGGTTACACAGTAAAAACCCTATAAAGGAGATCACTCTAAGTATGTTATGATGCAGCCTTCTTTGAAACCTGATGTGATCATAATGTGTATTGGAATCATATCTACATTTGATTATTTGTGTACTCCAGTTTAAATTTTTACCTCTCTGTGCTGATCAATGCCTGTGACATATGTGCAGTTTAAAAATGGTGTGACAGAATAACTGGCAAGAAAATGAGCTGTATACTTTCTATGACATTACACAATAGCATGAAAAAGGGAAAAATATGTTAAATTAAAGCACTTTTTTTCTCTATAAACAAGTGTTAGAGAGTTTTTTTGGTGGTTGTAAATGGAAAATACGTTTTATAGATGGCAACATTATTATTACTATTACTATTATAACTACTACAATTATTTCTCTGCACAGTGTAGATTATACATTTTGTTTCATGGTGATAAATTTCAAATTTTATTGTTGTTGAGTAAATAATTTCATTGCTCAGGGGAGGTATGAAAATTGGCAGTTGCTTCTAAACAGTGTTTCTTTCACTTAGGAGTTTCACATACACTTACTAGAAATAAAAAAAATCGTGATGCACATTTTATATTTATTATTCCTTTTATTATTTGCAATAATAGTGATAGTGATAATTTATAATAATAGATTGCTGTGCAATTCTGTTGTGTGGTTTTTGGTTTTTTTTCTGTAATAGTAATGTAAACTAAAATCCCAGGTCTTCTCTAGGAAATTGCAGTAATTTTTTTTAAGCTGCTAATGCTTAAAGTTACCATTTTTCCTGTTTTGCTCTAAGTGCTGAAAGAATAGCTTCATTTAGATAATCAGAGAAATTTACAGACCTTATGTATATCTAAGTAATATAGTTGTCCAAGGGGAATAAGAATATTTATGTATGACACACTTACCTGATTCTTATTGTCTCATGCCTACTGTGAATTTGACACTTGGAAGCTAATATTCTCTAGAGAAAGAAATGTATTTTCCTTTAGTCAAGAAGAAGGGGGTTTTTTTCTCAGTTTTGTTTTCCAATGTTTAACAAGGTCATTGGTGCTTTTATTTGCCTAATATGTTAATGAATACTTGTAGATGCCTACATAACTAGGTAAACAATGTATAAATAAATCTAAGTAAACAATATCTGCCTTATAAAGGCTATATAATAAGTATTAAATGAGCTATAATATGACAGAAAAAGTATAGCTTTTCTATAATTTTTTCTATCTTTATAAAATCTCTAAAGCATTTTTAGTTACTAGTCATTTCTAGATCCCTACACAGAGAATAGATTTAAGTAAAGTATTTTTTTTTGGGGGGGGGTGGGGGAGAAACTGGAATATATCTGTGCTACTACACATTTTGAAGTAACTTTGTTTCTTCCATGATATAGGTGTACAAGCAATTTATATACAAATAAGTATTTTCTCTGTGCATAGAAATGAAATTGGTTGGTACTGGATTTTAACACTTCTAACTTTTACGCACATTGCAATCTACTGTAACCTTGTGTCCCAAATTTGAAGGTCAGACTTCTTATGTATAGTATAGAGAATCTGGTGCCTACAAGTAAGACTCACAAAAGCTAACAGCTATTTACGAGATGGGAATGCCAAGATATGGAAGAACTCTAAGACAGGTACCGAGAACACTTGGTATTATATATTCACAATAAAGTATCCTTTAAGGAAAAAAAAATCCAGTTCCAAGCCAGCTGTTTCACAAATCCTCTGTTCCACAAAATCTCTTTATTTTACTCAGCAGTTCAGAGTTCAAGGTATTAAGAGAGAAGAATCCATTTTCAAACATTTGTGCTTCCTGATCTGGGGTTCTGACTTGATCAGATGGTTGTAATTAGGTCTGTTTCAACTGCAAATAATTGTTCTAATCTTTGAGGTGCTGGATCATGTTGTCTTGAAGCAGTTTTACTGGGTATAAATTATTAAATATTCACTGGCATAGGAATTGAAAGAGAGGTCTCCCAGTATCCCCATGGGAGTACCCTAATCATCACAATATTGGATATCCGAGTGTGAACTCCTCTTGGTATACAGTTGAAGCTATTTCTCTTTGTATAAATAATTAAATTGAATTTTGGAGCAGAAACTTGTAACCTGACTTTTCTGTATCCCAGAGGAGAACACCAACCAACAAGCTGTACAATCAGGTTTGCAGTTTCTCCTTCTCTTTCTCAGTCCCACTGGATGTTCAATTATTTAACAGGGAGTGAAACAGTCTCAGCTGGAAAATTTGCTAATCATACTAGCTAATAGTCTGGATTTAAAGATATTGCTTTGGACCTATAACTTTTTTATTTTTAATCCAGCTGTCTTTATAAATTGGACAAAGTAGGAATTTTATGATCCTAAATAACATAATTTGGTTCAAATGACTGTTTACCCTGAAATCAAATCTCATACTGCTCAGGACTGAGCCAGTGGGAGGGAGGAGACAAACAGTAGAAAAGAGTTTGAACTTTCCCACAGGAATGTCTATACCCACAGTGATTCTGAAATTGTGGAATAGTACCTTCAGTGGGGCCACAAACCAAATTCAAGTAGCAGAGAAGGAAGTAAGAAAATGGAGGCAGAAACTGAATTTAAAATATTGTTTTTTTTAGTCCAGGTGCTGTATTCAATACCTCTAAACATATGTATTGAAAATACACTTCAATACTACTTCATTGATTTGTCTATTCATTGTAGATGAGCATGTGTGTATCTTAGTAGGAATGTCTAAAATGCAAAACAAATGTTTGTGTAGTAAAACATAAATTCTGTAATGAAAGTAGACAAAAAAGGAAAGCATCAGCAGTAAACAGAACAATCAGAAAGAAGTGCTCAAGGCTACAGTTTTAAGCAATTGAGACTGACATGTAATTTTCCCAAAGCAGGTTAACCTGACTGGCAGCTTTATATGTGTTGAACCTGCGTGTAATTGTCTAAAGTGCAAAAGCTTACTAAGCCTCTGATTGTGAAATGTTAAGTATGAATGATCAGATTTTATACATGGGTAAAAATATAAATTATAGTTGTAGTGGGCTGAATTATTGTTCTGAACTTTTTGTGCTTTGGTCAGAAAAAAATGCCAGTGCTATAAATTGACTAAATAAAAGGGAATTTGCTATTAATTTGAGTTAGGGTCTACAGAAGCCCAGATCCTTGTGATAAGTGACTTTCTTGTCCTCTCTCAAAAGAAGGGACAATATAAACCACATTGCATTCCTACAGTGAAAGTACATGAAAGATAAACAGTTTCATCTCTGGGGTTCTAATGGAAATGAGCCAGCAAACGATATTGACTTGAACTGAAAGGAGCAGACAGGCTTGTACAAGTGGACTTACTTACAATTCCAACAACTTTGAAAATCAGAGACAAGTTTGGAAATTAACTGATAATTATGATTAACAATAATAAAAATACATAATAATAAGTGTGACTGAACAGCAGTTAGTGTTTCCTGAATTTTCTTTAGACAGATTAGAACCATAGGTTCAGATGCTCAGTCACTGAGCTATCATTAGAAGGGAATGCTGATCTGGCAGTTTGCTTTGGTCACCTCACACTACATCAGAACTCCTTCGGCTATTTCAGGCACAGAGAAACAGGTTCTGACCAGACATCCAGTGAGTTCTCTAAATGTTCTGTTGTACAGCATCTTGGTCAGGAAGTGGAGCAGACACTTGACCTGCCCATAGAGGACCTCAGACCAGACCAGCTGAGTGCCCGAAGGAGTCTGTGACCCTTTGGGAGGCTCACACTGGAGCAGGATCCTGGTGGCATCTGTGGGCCTATGGTAAGAGGAGCTCACACTGAGCAGGTTTGCTGACAGTACTTGTGACCCTGTGGGGGACCCACGCTGGGTCAGTTCATTAAGAAATGCAGCCAATGAAAGAGGCCCACACTGGAGAAGTCCAGGAAGATCTGTCTCCTCTGGGAAGTGCCCATGACAGAAATTGCTAAATAACCTCCATATCCTTCTCTTGACTAATGAGTCTTTTGTTATAGTTTCCCTTCCCTGCCCAGGTGTGGAAGGGAGTGATAGAGCAGCTTTGGTGAGTACCTGGCATCCAGTCAGTGTCAACCCACTACATCGAGTAAGAGCAAAAGGATCTATGGTAAATAGCACAGTAGGATTCTATAAAGAAATCATATGCCTTTCCACATTTTTTTTTTTTTTTGTTGGTTGGTTTTTGCTGGGTTTGGGGTTCTTTTGGGGGTGGGGATTTTTTTGTTTGTTTTGGAGGCTTTTTTTGTTTGTTTGTTCGGGTTTGGGGGGGGATTATTATTTGTTTGTTTGTTTGTTTGTTTTTAATTACATTTTTCAAATATATAAGCCCAAAACATGCTCTTTTGTCTTTTATGGGAAATCCAAATGTTTAATGTTTAAACCTGTAACAAACATCAGTTCATCACTATATTGAGATGAAACTTCTCTAACTCTTTGTTGCAATTTTTAACTCTCTTAATGACTGGTCTGGGTTATTAAGAAAGATTTTGGCAAACAGAAACCAGCCACTAAAACAACATCAAATTCATAAATACCACTGCCATGCCAGTGTGAAGTCTGCCCTACTGCTGCAGTAACCAGAGGGCATGTAATTCCCAGTAAATTGCAAGGAAACAGAAATGTAAAAGCAGCAAACTGCTAACTTAAAGAACTCATGCTTCAGCCTGTCTGCCTTTCTTTCTTGGTCTCACATAATCAGTGAATAATATGCCACTATTAAAGTTTTGAGTCTATATTTTTATATCTTAGATGGTTCCAGAAGCTAGAATGATGTAATTCCCTCAGAATATATTTGTATCTGGACTGTGCAATTTTCAATTCACATTAGGATAATTTTGGAATTGTGTATGTGAATTTACTGCAAGGGTTGCCATGGGAAGATGGCTAGGGGGAAAAAATTAAAGGAAACTGAGAAGTTATATTCAGATCCTAACAGGAGTTATAGCAGTATGGAAATTATAGGGTAAAATGCAGCTGCTACTCCCTGGATGGAATGCAGTTGGCATGCTCAAAACCTATTCCACAATGATTTCCCACACACACAATCTGCAATTGTAAACACCTGCCAGAGGGGGGCGGAATGGAGAGTGGAGGGGAGACACTGCAGCCAGATTGTGTGGAAGTCCTTGCAGGGAGGGGAATTCCATGGTACTTTGCAGCTGATAAACCACACAGCACCTGTCAACCAAGGAAGATAGATGTCCTGCTCCTGAGCCAATAATGGTACCAAAACTGGGTGAAATCATTCTCAGATGAACTTAGTTCATTAAAGCCTAATTATAATACTAACAAACACCTCTATCCCAAAGTTACTTGCTTCCAAGGGACGACCACCTGCCCTAAGCATTTGCTCTATATTTTTATGACAGTATCTTTAAAAACCAGGTCCCCATAACAGGATGCTTGACAAACTGGAGGAACACAAGGGTCTCGGCTTCTCTGGGGCTCTGACAGACAAATCAAATATTAAGGGAAATCTCCCCACACTGCAGGTAAAGGAAATCTCCCCTTTTATTGTGACAGAAAATTGGTGTCAAGGACAAGATTGCTATGGACAGTGTGCTGCAAAAATACAAATATGTCCCTTCCCAGACTGGAAAGGCATGGGCTCAAAGATTTTGGAAGGACAAAGAGGAAAGTGCTGGAATATTGAGCAATGTCAGACTGAGCAGAACTGTAAAAAAGGAAAAGGTAAATGTGTGATTTGTGCAGTTTTGGAAGCCTGTTTGCCTTGTGCACAAGAAGCTAAAAATTCACTTGGTTCTGAATGGATTTTTGATGCTGACTATACTGATTCAAAATTGGAGAATGAGGTGTTGAAGTCATTGTTAGCCTTTGATAGTAATTTAGGAGAGGAATTGGAATTTCAAGTTGGTACATTTGTTGCTGAAAATGAGCTTCTTAAAGCTGAGGCAGACCAGATTAAAACTTTGCTTGCTGCAGCAGAGCACAAAAAGAAACTGCTGCCAGAAAAAGAGCCTCCTGCTTTGGTTAGGTAGCTCCCTAAATCACTGTCTCATCTGGGTATCGAGACTTGGAATAGAGATATTTGGACTGATAGTGATGATGATGAACGTGTGAGGATCTCAGATTCCAATTCACAGATGGTTTCCTTGTGGCCATTAGTTAAAATCGAGACAACTTTTGATAGTGATGATAAGAATCATACCACAATGCATACAATTCCCTGAATGCCAGCTGAGTTTTTAAAATTACAAGAAAAATATTCTAGGTGGCCAGATGAATCTGAAGTTGAATATGTCTGACGCGTTTGTCTTACTGGAGAGGGGCCAAGTGTTGTTGAGTGAGGAGGAATCAAGAAACTACTGGGGCCCAGGGGTGTTTCTAACTACCTCATCAGGAAACCATGATTACTTCTTAACTACATGGGTTGCATACTAGGCAGGAGATAGAGATCCGAGAGAGAGAGAGAGAGAGAAGACCCACTGGTAAACAAAACTAACAGTCTCTCTGAGCAGGCTGTGTCAGTGCAGAAGGCAGCATACATGCAATGTATAAAAGAGACCTTACAAGGAAATCTCTGATGCAATCCCTTATTGATCTGTCATGGTTAGCCCCTCTCATTTATGGACTCCCTGAAAGTCTAAAAATGTATGTTGCAGACATTCAAGACCATCTGCAAAATAACAGACACAGTACTTGTAGTCGCAGATGAGGTCGCGAGGTCCCACTCTCAGTTGGGGTGAGTTTGTACAGGAAGTGGTCAGTTACAATCATCATATGGGCTGGACTATTAAATCATCTGCAAAAAAGCCACTGGACCATACACAGCAAGTTCCTCAACTTAGCACTAAAGTCTAAGGAAAGACCTAAATTTTTATAAAGAGCAGAATGACTTGTGGCATCAAGCTTGGGAGCTGGGAGTACCTCAGTTTTGGTTGTATGGTGCCTCTAAGGATGCTCTCTGTAAGCTAGTTCAATCTTTAATTGCAGTATAGAACAATAGTGGAAATGAGGGAAAACAGAAAATTGGCATAGTCTTACCCCAATCTCAGGAGAAATCTCTGCCTTAGGAAGAGCTCATACCTTCTGCACTAAGACAGGACTTAATTAACTTGGCAGTATCCCCAGCAAAAAACTCATATCCCCGGGGAGGGCACTGAGCCACAGATGCTGACAGACTGGTTGAGCACAAGGGTCTTGGCTTTCCTGTAGCACAGCCAGACAAATTGAATACTAAGGGTGGAGGAAATCTCCCCACACTGAAGGTCTAGGAAATCTCCCCCTTTTCATGGGACAGTTGTACAACCTAAAACTAAACGAGCAGTTGGGTGAAAGGCCTCTTGTAGCATCTTGTGAATACTGAAGGTTCAGTGAAGTATTGCAGTACAGTAGAGTTGCTTCTTTACCAATGGGAGATTCAGTTCATATTTCTAATAGGACACCTATCTTTATAACCAAAATATGACTTAATTCTCAAAATATAATGGAAATACATATTCAAGCATGCTTTATAGGTACTCTTATGCAGTGAAAATTCAGAGCTTAAAAAATGTTCCAGACTGAAGAAGCTATGCCTGAAAGGAGTTTGAAAATAATTCAACATAAATTGCTTTAGAAGCATATTTTAAGGTGAATTTGGAAGAAGAGAGCAATGTAGATGGAGAAACCAATATACAGTTTTAGGGGGGTCACTGAAGTTTGAAATGCTGAAGTTAGCCAAGAAATTAATTATGAAATACATAAGGAAGGATACTGTCACTGCCCAGTACAGAGTTAAAAAGAACAGTCTGATCTAGCTCTAAACAAGTTAGTTTGGGTGCTAACTAACTAGTAGTGTGGCAGTCTTCACATTGGAATCAATGAGAAGTAGGGTAAAATAACTCTGGAAGAATGTCATGAAACACAGGTGTTCTTCAGCACTCAAACTATTTCATTCAGAGGTACCTAGCGTATGTCTGAACTTCAGTCTTAAAAAAAATAATTTAAACATAAACCAAAGTGCAATCTCTTCTAATTTGCTTATTCTGTTTGTTTATGGTGAAGTTTTTTTATAAAAACATTTCTTTTTCAGCTGTTTGAGATCACGCTATATTGTTACTTATTTCTTATTTTTCCATATTTACTTTGAGACTGGTCAACATGTATGTGTCTTCCTCACTTAACTGGTGCTACAAGTTGCTACACAAATTTCTTGTCAGGGGTGTTGCCTTATGATTTCATATATTTGTAGATTTTTATATAGCTATATAGTTTCTTGCATTTGAAGTAGTAGCTGACAGCTTCTAATCTCTGTGACACATTCCCGGATCTCTTGTGTCATGGAGAATACAACAGCTAGAACATCTTGCCTGAAACTCATGTACCAAAACTAGGATAATAAGATATCATTTTAGTCAAAACAAGAAAGAAGGCCCAGAAACCTTGGAGAAGCTCCAAAAAGAAGACGTAATGTGATGAAGATGATGAAGTACAAGAGGTCCTGAGACCTCCAACTCAATTTCAGAGAAGGTGTGTTGAGGGCAGATCTGGGGAGTTTCTGGGGATGGACAATTTTTAGATTGGATGTAATCTTTAGATAGGATAATTAAGTAGTGTTCTAAAATTGATAAGACCTCTATGTTAAAAAAGCTCTACTCAGCTGAGCTCAACTGAGCTCAGCTCAGAGCCCAGCTGGTCTGGTGGTCATCAGCTTGTCTCCAGCGCATTCATGTACTGTGGGGGAGCTCCCTCCCCTTGCCCCCTTGGTGAGCCATGAAGAACCTCAAGTCCTGCTTGAGGTACGAGGATGGTATTGGGGAAAGGGCTCGTGTCTCTCTATATGCTTTCTATACTTTGCATCCCTAAAACCCTGTAAGTAAAGAACTCCTCTCTACCTTAGCCAGATAATGCTGTCTTGGAAAGTTTTTCCCAAGAATATCAGGCAACAAGAGTGCTATAAAATGAAAATACCACATCTTATCTTGAAGAGCCAAAGTGAAGTCTTCAAAAGCCAAACCTTAAGTGCAGATGAAGTGTAGAAAAGAGGAATTATTAGAAGAGTTGCTGTGCTAATGATACCCTCTTGATTATGTCTATACACATGTTTGTTTGCACACTGTATAATGTAAGCCTAAAACCTTTATTGATCCAAGAATCAACAGTTTTCAGAATAAAGATTTCCATCTCTGCTCGGGCTCATCTTTGAATAATATGGACATTGCTTTCAGTTTTCTGGGCTGTCACATTTGCTAAGTTCTCTGATGTGCTTTGCAAATACATCACAGTGTACATATTCAAAATATGCAAAAAGCCCAAGACAAATGCTGTCTACCTAAGTAACATTTCTTGCTGAGAGAAGGATATGGCTGAACTCTTCTAGTTTCCTGCCCAGGAAAGCTTAATCAGAAGGGATATGACTACAAAAGTTCTAAAGATATGGACATTTTGTCTACAGATGAGATTGATAATTTCCTAGCCTGTTGCTGTAACTGATGCCATCTTCCAAGGGACTTAGGCTAAGATGCCTGTGTTTTGGATGTAACACTCCAGCCCCACAAGCTGCGGGCTCATGGCTCAGTCAGGGGTTTTACTTTTAA
>JAWWEU010000040.1:20192610-20218038 GCA_035583155.1 Acropternis orthonyx
AAATCAAACACCAAAAACCACCCCCCCCCCCCCCCCCAAAAAAAAAAAAAAAAAAAGAAAGAAAAGCTAAGAGGACTCTTTTACTGTAAATACATATATCTTTTCAGTTTCATATTTACTTATTGCAGGTATAAGTGACTTTTTAATCAATAATAAATCAAAGACAGAACACTTGTAAGTCAGAAGCAAGCTTTGAGTAAAAACTCTTAATAATAGGGACTTTTAGGAGATAATTAACAAAATGTCAATTGGAAAAAATAAATAGCCTTTCACAAACTCGTGATTAAAACATTTCATCTGGTGTAATAACTCTACAAAAATTTTCAGGAAATAGATTCTTTCAAAAACTTAAGAAGTGATACTGTAATAATATTCTAACACTATATTAACAAGATGTTGAAAGTTCTTGTACTAATAAACCACCTTTCTACTGCAGTTGTAAAGAAAGGAGCTTCAAGCTAGTGTTAAATGAATACCTGCAGGTGACAACTCTCATGGCACCAAGAAAGAGAATTCTTTGCCTCTCTGGAAGCATGATCAAGTCTTTACATAGTGCAATAGTTCTTTTAGCTTGTTTATGGACAAGCTTTGATGATCTTGTGATGGAGATGAACAAATCATCACTCTCACCCTTTCTGCACTTTACTTACACAAATCTCTTGGCTGTCCATAAGGCTGCTGCTCAAGGCGAGCACAAAGATGGCACCTGAGATTGCCTAATGAGCTGGGGCTGTCCTAGAAGACCAGTCCTTCTGGATGAGCTTCCCTGAGATTGTGATCACCTCCTCTGGTGCCCTTGAACACCTCTTCCAGGAGCTGGCACACCTGACAATGTGCAGGGTCTTGCTGAGACCCATAGCAAAGTGCAGGCTGCCACATGGCCACTACAGGAGATGTCAGTGTTTGGGAACAGGACAGGAGTAGCACCCCACTGACTGAATATCATGCTAAGGCATCAAACTTGATGGTCTGAGACTAATATTTGTAAAATTTCCTCTGTATATAAATGGGTGGCAAGCTAAGCATCTATCACTGAGTATGTGGGGAAAATTTGTAGTGAAATGGTTTTGAAAATGGAGACAACAGACTTTGGAAAATCCCCAGTCTCCCAGATCAGGGTGCCTCAGACCAGGCATTTGAAAAAAAAAAAAGATCCTTGGGACCAGGAGGATGGAGGATTTTGTGATCCTACTCCTAAGAAGAGGCTGTGGACAAGCTGGTCTAAAATGGCAAAGGTGGACAAGGGAGCTATTAAAAAAACAGATGGGAAAGTCAACTTCAAAACTAATCTGTTTTGTTAGCAGGTCTGATGGAGTCATCACATTTCTATAAACATGTTTGATCTCAACAAATTCTGCCAGAACAAGGTTGCAATAAAAGAGGTCTAGTGGTTTTTCTAGTAAGCAAGGCAAAGAATTGAAGAAAGGAATAGAAATTTTCTTTTCCTGTTTGGGTAGTTGAACAATGACCTAGTAAATTGGATTCTATTACTTACTGTGCCATGAAACCTCATGGGATGCTAGGCAAAATAGTTAATTGAATTTTTCTGTGTCCCTACAGTCTATATACTGCTTATAATTGCCTTAAGAATCTGGATTTTTCCAGTAGAAATTCTGTAAAATATTTTGTCAGTGCTTTTAATTTACATATCATATTTATTGAAAAGTAAGTTTCAAAAACCCACACGTGGCTTGTTTAAATAAAGACAGAACCTCACTGTGTTCATTCTAGCATCCAGCTCAGTTTACCTACTGGAGAGATAATGGAAAAGCAGTGTTATAAAAATGGATGTATTGATGCCTTTGTGGCATGCTAGCAAGTGATGAAAGCCGTAAAAAGTACATAAGGAAAGTCTTATTTCTTTCTTCAAATCATAATTTGGATACCAGGAAACATAAAAAACTCCTAGTCTTAAACTTATTGATAACAAAATGAAATAAAATATTAATCAATGATCTGTGTCTCATGAGATTTTTATGATGTTTACTGAAGAAGAGATAAGCTACGTGAGAAAAAATAAGAAAAATTGCAACCATTTAAGAGAAGACTGTATCAAAGTGTAATCCATAAGAATTATGCTCTTTGGACTGACATGTATATGACATTTCATAGCTTTTGGAAACATTTGGGGGTTGTACTAGATGACCCGTAAAGGTCCTTTCCAGACCATACTATGATTCTATGACTTTATGATACCATTGTAATGTTGATTATGTTGTTTCAGGTTCAGACTTTCATGTCTGTGGCAGATATTTGTATTTTTCTGAGAACCTAGTAATAGGCATGCTCATCATAACTGAAAGGAGAGTTCAGCTGTTGATAATACCTTCCCATACAGACCCACAGGTTCCTCTAATAATTGCTCATTTGATATTTTCAGTATCATTTGCATTTTCACAGATTCATACTAGCTGTTCTGTTTAGAGTTCTTTATGAGGTAAAATAAAGCACTTCAAAAATGCCTGCTTTGGGGCTAACTTGGATGTTAATGAAAAACAGAGATTTCATATACAAAGTGTTTTTTGCATTGTCAAAACAGCAGGGGAGTTTGGAGTGTTTAAAAGAAAATATGGAAAACCAGCATAACCATAAAAAATGGGTGATGCCAGGCACAGCAATGACTCAAATTCTACCCTCATTTGAGTTTAAATTACTAACTCTTGATCTACTCATTATGCAGAGCACTGTAATATCACTGGAGAGTAAATATCTTTTTTGAACAGAGCATGATAATGATAGGGGACATTTGGGTTCTTCAAATTTACCATGAACTGCATTCCAGAATAGTAGTTACAGCATGTTATTTCCAGACACAAATAAAAACACAACAAACTATCTTTACTGTGTATGAAACTCTATAAAATGGACTAAAAGAGAAAAAACAGGAAACAAATGCTTGATTCTAGCAACTAACTGTTCAAGCAGCAACTAGGAATTAGACTTTAATGTCCAGGTTGCACAGTATTTAATCCTTAACATTTTATGAAAATAGATATATTCAAGTTACCAGGGACTCACAGAATAATATCTTCATCATAAAGATATAGCCTTATGACTAAGGGATCAACCTACCTTAATTAACTTAGTAGATAAGAACACTCTGTTAGGAAATGTAGTTTTGAATCCTTTCTGTGCCTAACAATTTTTATCACTTGTTTCCCAGGGGAGGACCTAACCCCAAGGCTGTTGTCCAACACGTCCAGATCTGTCACCTAGCTTAACAAAATGAGCCACATCCCCAGTGCTTTGTGCTGAACTCATGGCTGTTGCTTTGTGATAACAAAAGACAGAACAAGTTTGATAAATTGCCCATATAAGGAATTATGTATGTTTAGATTAGACAAGGCTTTAGCAAAGGGTAGAGTTGTTGCTGTTCAGATCAGGATTTTCAGAAGCCAGGAGCAGATAAGTTCTGGATAGCTCTAAAGTTGAAGAGGTAGCATCCTATACCACAATATAAGATATTGAGCTATTCGAGAGTGTCCAAAGGAGAGCAATGAAGATGGTGAAGGTCCTTGAGGGGAAGCCATATAAGCAATGGCTGAGGTCACTTGTTCTGTTCAGCTAGATAAGAGGAGACTGACAGGAGACCTCATTGCAGTCTACAACTTCCTCATGAGAGGAAGAGGAGGGGCAGGCACGGATCTCTTCTCTGTGGTGACCAGTGACAGGACCAAAGAGTATGGCTTGAAGTTGTGTCAGAGAAGGTTTAGGTTGGTTATTAGAAAAAGGTTCTTCACCCAGAGAGTGGTTGGGCATAGGAACAGGCTCCGCAGGGAAGTGGTCAGAGCCTGACAGAATTCAAGAAGCATTTGGACAATACTCTCAGGCACATGGTGTGACTCTTGGTGATGCTCCTGTGCAGGGCCAGGAGCTGGACTCAGTGATCCTTGTAGGTCCTTTCCAACTTTGCATATTCTGTGATTTTGTAATTTTCTGAAGAACTGACCAAAAAAATAAAAACAAAGAAAAAGTTCTAAAGACAAGTTACGCACACTGACATATATATATATATCACTATACAGATATACTGGACATGATTATAGGCTTTAAATATTTACTTTTAGGAAAAAAAACACTAGTATATTTATGTATATAATTATAATGCTGTATATGTATGCGTACACTGATACAAAGTGATATATATACAACTGTACTAGTTTGGGGGGACAGGGGTTGGTTTTTTGTTTTTGAGGTTTTTTGGGTATTTTTATTATATTGTATATATATATATATATATATATATATATGCACACAACATATAGAAGGGTTGACAAATAGTAGTCTGAGATACCTCAGCAGTAACTAATTCCAGATATGGCATTTAAGGGTAAGGTACGCAGTAATAATACTCATTTGGTTTATAGATTGCCAAAATCTTACAGCTATACTATTTCTTCAAACAATAGCATGCTGTGCTCATTGCATATTGGAGAGCATATAAAGTAAGTTCTTATAGTTATACACATGTTGCTTCCCTCCATATTCATGCGGCGTAACATCAGTGGCTTCTGCTTATTTTAACTAGTATAAATAAGGTTAGAATGCGGCTTATGGTTAAAGTGCAGATGTACCTTTCTTAGGAAAGTAAATATCTGCTTATTTCTAAAAATCTACTTTTAGTGATTGAAGGAGGAAATTTTACTGTCATCTACAAGATAAAATGATTTATAAATTCTTAACATGGAAAAGGCTGGTGACCATAGCTTCCTCAAAGTAGACTATAAATTTGGTATTATTTGCTTCCTCTTAGCTCTGTGTTGTGTGTGCGCATCAGAGTCCCACAGTTCTACATAACTTTGAAAGCACCTTGTCCTCAAAATTAAAAAGAACAAGCTTAGTTTCAATTCTCTTCTATTTTATTTCTGCTTTTCCCTTCCAACAAGCTAGTCAAATAGACTCTGCTGAATGAGTAAAACAGACGACAGGCGAACACATCACACTCAATGTCCTTGGGCATATTTTGTTGACTTTAAATAGTATCTAGCACTTCATGACAGAAAATCATTTCCATTTCAGAACTTTAACAGCTGAAATAACAGAAGGAAAGGTAGCCCTATAGTGGTTCACTAAACACAGAGTAAGAAACACTTCAAAATATGTCCTTGTCCAAAGTCGTTCATGCATCATTTAATAAGCTGAGAAACTGATTGAATTATAGGTAATAGTAAAAGATTATTTCTTTACTTTTAATATCAAAATAGTCTTGTGTTTCCTCTCCCACTGAACTATACAGTAACACGCTAACTAGAACTGTTCAGATTTTGTTGCTCTGAGAGAACGAGTTCAGGAATCTGCCGCAATATATTGTTCTAAAACTAATAGTAATTCAGTCAGTACTCACATTATATTAATGATCAATACGTATTTGGCTATTGGGGTAAAAGAAGAATGGCATTTCAATTCCTTTTTCCTTTTCAGGAAAGTTCTTACAGTGTGTGTTATTTTATTCAATCAAAGTTTGGAAGTAAAGCCTTTCCCATGTGATGTATGAAGGATGCTGTATGTTGTTACAGAATGCTATACTTGTAGCTGCTTTATGACAATTTAACAATTTTCAACCGTTATGGAAATACTTGTTCCTCATGTTGTCCATCTTCAAACACAGACCTTATCTCACGTAAATTTAGTAGGTGTCTGCATCCAGGAAAGTCACTTCTGACACCCTTTACAGTCACTGAAGAGAACAGGCTTTTTTAAGGTGTGACTCATCGGATAGATGAGTACCTTCAGATGACATTACATTAATATAATCCTGTAGTGTTTCCTGTTCCAATTGACTATAAAGGAACTTTAGATGACCGGTTCAGTTCAGGCACAGCAGCTTGTATTTTAGGCTCTGCATTTGGTCAGTTTAATCCTGTTAAAAAAGGCCACTTTCCATCTACAGGGTCAGTTACAAAGAGCCAGTACCACCAGAAGAGGGAAACAAAGACACTTGCTGAAAACAGAGCTCGTGGTACCTACCCAGCATTCTCTGCTCTGCCTGTTGATGGAAACTGTTTAAAAGGTGTTTTCAACTTCAGTGTGTCTGTCCTGTCTCCAGCCAAGACATTCACCAATATTCATGTGACTGGATTTTAATGTTCTGAATCCTCACAGACAGAACAGTTTAAAGCTTTGCCCTTTTTGACTAATGAGCAATTAATTCTCAATGTGCTTTTCTTAGATAATGCTTAACTTATCATAGATTAAAAAAAATGTCACATCTGTTTGCATTAATGGAAAAATCAAATAATGATCAAAAGTCTTTAATTCTGAAATATATTTCCAAAGAAATGTCAAGAAATATTGAACTGTTGGAAAATGATCAATAAATTTTGAGAAAAGTAAGAGAATATAATCAAATAAGAAATGAATTATGGTGTACTTTCTGAGCTGCAAAATATCTTTAAAGTCAAGTGCTTCAGACATTTGAAAATTTAAATTAAGTATACTTATGAAATTAAGCACTTAACTTCACATACATTATTTAAAAGTTACTGTTGCACATTCTTAAAAACAAAATTAACCTTATGCTGACATGTCCTCTTGAATAGGGACAGTTTATCTCTGATGTGTGAGCAGACGGGAAAAAGTACACATGAAAACATCTAATATATGACCAAATTTTCTGCAGGGTCAAAATAAATCTCCATTATAAATTATCAGGTCTTTAATAACATATACCATATTTGAATATTTATAGGTGACTATTGGAGAACTGTTCAAGAAGTTATGTTTCACTGAAAATCTCATTGTGCTGGCTCCCATAAGGAGTCTAATTCAGTGTAAAGAAAAATGGATAAAATGTAAAATTAAATTATTTTGAAATGCAAAACAAACAATTGTTTTTTAATTTCTGCATTGGATATAGTAAGAATGAGCACGCATTCTGTTACTTTGTATGGAATGAATAGAATTTAAAAAAAGGAATCTATAAACACTAGGTGTAAAGCAGATTGGCTTTTAATACTTGGCTGGCATCAGATAATTTTCAGTGCATCAGAAAATGTGAAAAAAAACAATGTTACCTTCATGAAGTCACCTCTTATGCTAAGAAGCAAACAGAAAACATTTAGCCTACTGTGTATAATACACAATAAAAGTTTATCTCAGTTGACAGGATGGTTTCTTCATACATAGCACACCTTTACATTTCCGGTGTTTTGAGCATCTCATGAAACCTGCACGTAGTTACAATGATGGAACACTTCAACCTTGGCACATTAGCCTCAATCTCTCCATTGCAAATATATTTGAGTATAAAGGATATGCATTATTTTGTCCTTTAAAGAAATTGTTGTTTCTTTGAATGTAATAAAACATGTTGAATGACAAATGCAGAAACTTCCAGCCTGTTCTTTGATTTTGTTGTGAAGAGATCAAAGATATCTCATATTCTATGTATTGTTTTTTTATTATGTCTAGATAAACATACAAATTACATTTGTTTTGATGATGATGACTCACACCTAGTATATTCTCATATTTTTCCACAGAGAATATAATTTTCAAGCAACATTGCAAAAATATTTTCATTAACATCTAATTCTTCCTCTGTTTTTCACTGTGGAGGATAACATAGATACACATACCCAACAAGCACACATATATACATGTCTGTGTTGTGGTTATACATATGCATATAATGAAACTGTTTTATTCCTATATGGAAGGACATGGTCGAAACATGACAGGGAACATTTCTTAACTTCATAAATTTTAAAAGCAGTCACAGGCTTGATTTTACAGACTGAAGTTACCTCAAGTCTAAAGTCATAACCTAAACCTGTTCAATATCCCAGCTTCTGCCCTCATTTCAGTAAGTCTTTTTATGGGTTGATATAAGTCCCCTTACCATTGTTCATATAACACACAAAACTGAGGTAGGGAAGAGGGACACTCTCTAGGTCAGCTGCTTTCCATTGTTAATGTTTCATTCTAGTGCTAGAGAGTCTGGGTGTCAAAAAAATATCTCAAATCTTTGTTTCAAATTAAATACAAGTGTTCAAGTGTATGAGAAGCCAACCTAATACGAATAAAAAAAAAAAAAATAGCGAAGGACTACATTGTAGTTTATTTTCTGAACATCTACACTTTCAACTTTCTAAATTCCTATCACAATATATACATAGAAGCTTTGCAAAAAGG
Source organism: Acropternis orthonyx (assembly GCA_035583155.1). Lineage (NCBI taxonomy): Eukaryota > Metazoa > Chordata > Aves > Passeriformes > Rhinocryptidae > Acropternis > Acropternis orthonyx. The sequence goes on from JAWWEU010000040.1 coordinate 20,200,744, forward strand.
TTCTTTCCGTCAGAAGTGGAACCAACAATATTTTGGTTACTGCAGGTTTTGTTTCTTTACACAGAGGTTCTGTGTGGATCCTGAAAAGGCTACTGTAGTTTTTTCTGTCTTATAACATTGCCTGAGAGCATTATTGTGTCTCTTCTTGGTATTTAGCCATTAGTTCTCACAAAACTTGCTGGAATCTAGTATTTTTCTTTTTATCTGTGACTTACATTATTCTGAAAAAAAAAAAAAGAATGGTTCGAACTGATCAAAGGTTCCAAAAGATTTTTTTTTTTAATGTGGTTTGTGTTTATTTTATTTATATTTCCTTTGGTTTTGGGTGTTTCGGGATTTTTTTTTTGGGGGGGGGGAGGGGAGGCAATTTGGGGGTTTTGGGGTTTTCTTGTTTGTTTTGTTTTATTTTTCAACAAAAGAGTGTGACAGTATGTTACATAAAATATTTTATTTACCAGTGGGAGAGTGGGGAGGGAAGGACAGACAGATACTCAACCCTCATCAAAAGAGACAAAAAATGCTCACTAGTATTGCTGATATTCTAAAAGTAATACTGCTTTCCGTAGAAGTCAAGTGTGCTGGTAGCACAAAGATGCATTTAGAGATTTCATTTCTAGAATCTGCAGAGACTTCTTAGTCACCAGTGAAATGCTTTAAATTGCATAGATAGACACAGAATCTCTATTTTCTAAAAGTCTTTGACAGTATCTTGAGACCCCTTATAATAAATCTGCTTTTATACCTGGATGACCCTCTACCAAAAGTCCAAATAAAGATATTCACACTGTTGCAGGCCTTGAGACTCCTACCTATCCAACTTATCTTCGACTCATTCTCCGTGCAGTCCTCAATTGATTTTATTTTATAAACAATACCATAGTATTTTTAATCTGTAATCAGAGTTCTTTAGAAAATCATTCAGAGCAGGACTCTCCAGAGGTATGACCTAGATATGGGTCACAACATATGGTAGAATGGGATGAGTTGCTGAAGCTGTTTCTACTGAAGTGGAAAAAATAGGTAAAGAAGTATTGTCTGTCTGTCTGAGCCTACTCTTCCCTTCCAAAATAACCATGAAAGAGACTGGGGAATATTCCTACCACAAATGGGATGTTGTATAACCATCTTCCACCTGGATCCCTAACATTGGGGACTTTCTTGAATCAGGAGGCAGCAGAGTCCCATAAGATTAATGTAGCATGCATCAGTTGCCAGATTCTTTGATGTTGTACAGCTGTTCTGCATCATATCTCCAGCATAAGCTGAGAGGACTTATTTAGTGAGTTCAGGCCCTCTGTAAATGTAACATGTAGTGATGTGATAGAGGAAGATGTATAGAGAAGTAGTTTGGGTCATCTAGACTGCATCTAGAACCCACTCCATAGCAGGAATACTATGATTATCTCAGGATGGGATAGTTGTTTTGTAACTGGGCTCACCTGCAGAGGTTACACCACCCTGGAGTCCCACCCGATGCCCCTAGGGGTAACCAAGCCAACCTCTGCACCAGTGATACACAGTTATAATTACTCTCTACCTATTATTTTGACTCAATGACTTGTGATAGTACTAAATGAGATGAAACAAATTTATGGTAATGAATTTAATGTATTTGTTACCCAAAGCCTGGCACCCAGGTTTTTAGTTGGGCACAGCTGACAGTTGTTACTGAGGGTATACTGTCCACTGATACTACCCTCACACTAATTAATTGATTTGATGAAAGTTGACAAAATGATTCAATTAATGAGGTTAATGTTCCTATGGAGAGCCACGTAGACCAGTCCTTCAGAGTGGAATTCACAGCAGTCAAATTGCTGGCACTAGAAGGAGTATTTCAGTCATCAAAAAAATTCACAAATGGTGTTTTAGAGTGTGCTGATAGATTCTTCTGCACCTGAATACAGGGTCACACATGTATTAGAGGTAACAGAGATGTCAGGTTCATTTGTACTGGCATGTTTTACAACCAGTCCAATAACTCCAACTAAATCCCCATTTGCAATCTTTCCTATGTGTTGAAGTGGAAATTGAGACATCCAAAGACAAAATTAAATTTATGCATAGCCATTTTGTTCTAGCAGTCTGAAATCCACACAATACACTCTCAGTAAACATGTAGCCCAGTGTCTACTGAAGTATCTTGTCTTGATTAGGCTACAGGTATGTATCTCAATTAGGGACATTTTATGTTGCAGGTGGGTCTTAAAACTCAGTGGCATAAACCTGACTTTCACAGGTTCATAAGACATGACTGAGCAATAAAAACAGACATAATAATTGTAAGTTGCATAAATTACTTGAATTCAGCTAGCAAAATGAAGCAAAAAAGCTGTGTGTGAAATGCAGATTAAAAAAGTAACCTGTTATTATTAGTAGGACCAGCAAATCAAATCAGTTGGATGTAATAGCTTGTGAAGTTAAATCTGAAAGAATCATGAAATTTCTTCAAATTTAGGATGCAGACATACCAAAAGAATATTTTTTCCTTGCACTCAAAAAAGAAGAAGATATTGAAGAGGGAAAGTAAGATGATTAATGGAAATAAATGTATAGAATTGAGATAAAAATAGCTCAAGTTAAGCAAAAACAATATAACAATTCAGTTTAGTGAAGACATTTGGATGTTGCCATCTGAGAATCAGAGATTTAGTCAGAAGCTCTCTGACTTTTTAGTTTAAAGAGTTTTACAACAGATAATTAAGAATATGTAGATATTTAATAAATAAAAATGAAATGTGTAATCTTGGTTTATCAGTCATAAAATATACTAACATAAATTGTTACAGCTTTGTGGGATTTTTAGATAGATGAGACCTGCACTACCTTCTGTACTGGGACTAGAGCAGAGAATATTTTTCAATTCTTTATAGAAAAATGTAGTGAAGATGGGATTATAGTTTAATTAAGAAACATGGAAGAAATGACCTGACAAGAAGATGACAAAGACTTTTGAAAGATCAGATGCCCGTTCAGTGGTATTTCACAAGAAAAATTTATAGGACTTTTTTTAAAAATATTTTTTACCTAAAACACAAAGGACAGGATTTGGTTCAGAGAATTTGTGATGAAATAAAGTTGAGAAGAGCTGTTTCAAAAAAAAAAAATTAATATATATAGGAGGAACTAACTATTGTGATGACAGGATGCAATACAATTGGTAAATGTGGCATCATATGCTTCAGGCTTAAAAGGTAAACTTCTGTGACATCAGTCTAGGAACTTATCTATAGAAAAACGGATGAAAGGACTTCATTCTATTTCTTGATTACAGAATAATTTCCAGCTGCTAACTTGATGTAGCTGTGAAAAAGATATAAGAAATCTTAGTACAGCAGAACAGAGATTTCCAGCAGAGACAGGAAGATATTGATCCCACTGTACAATTTATGCCAGGTTAGTCTTCCTACAGAATACATATATAACTTTGGTTACCCATGCTTATGAAAAAAGAACTCAGAATGGAGCTAACACAGGAAGGCCTAGGAAGATGCTCAAAGAATGAAGCAGCTACTGCTTGACAGATGGTTAAAGAATGTGATTTGTTTAATGCACATAAGGAAGCTAAAAAGTTACTTGATTGCTGTATGCTAATATCTATCAAAGAAGAAGTTGTAGGTATAAGAAAAACACAATGTAGTGGCTAACAAAGAATTGCCATCTGTTACATCTTTTCCAGGGCTGAGAAATTATAGATAATATATACCTTGACAGATTATTGGAAAAACAAACAAACAAAACAAAACAACAACAACGTGCAATTCACCTGCTTTGAACTGGACTTGGGGAAAAGTACATACTTACATCTAGTTCAAAAGACCATATCCAAACTGTGGCCAAAAAGTTAAAGTTGATACTCTTGATCTGGATTCCTGGGCTGTAAAAATACAGTTTGAAGCCGCACATCTGCAGGCATCTCTTTATATAAAATAGACTGAAACATACATTGTAAAGAAAGAATAAATTTGACTTGTCACATTCAGATTCTCCTCACTGAACAGTTATGTGACATTTTTCATCATTTTTCCATCATTTTGGCAAATATTTGCTTTGTTATTCTAGCCAGTGAAAGAAACCAGAGTGACATTTCTGGTGTCCAGGTCAGTTTGTGGTTCTGAAATTCAAAGTCCCTAAATACTAATTACTGAAACTGGCAGACCCTGCCGAAAAGTATAGCAGCACTTATGTGGCAAGCTATCACATCACACAGAAGTGGTAATGAAAAATTTAATCTGGAGTGAAATGAAAGCTCTTAATGATCAGTTAGACATGTTCAGGAACAACTTGGGGCTGAAAGGAGGCAAAAAACTTACCACTTATGAGACAGAACTCAATGTGTTTATGAAAGGGATTGTGAGATGAAATGGTTAGAACAGCAGGGCACGATTTCACCAAAATTTTTTCCATCTTTTTCCCCAGTTAGTGTTTGTTTTTTAGGGGGAGTGGGTTTTTTTGTTTGTTTTTGTTTGTTTGTTTGTTTTTAAGGAATAAATGAGTTAATTACTTACTGGTAAATGTAGTTTTTCATGCAGACTTTTCCCCCCACTCTCTTCCACATGCTGTTACATTAATCCTTGTCATCACTCATTAGACTCTATCTAATTTTACTACTTTATTGCTTCATCACTTTACATATCAATAGATCCTTCAGTTATCTCTCTGTCCTCTCTGAAGTTCTCATCTGCACTTCCTATTTAGAGCAAATGAACAGTTCAAGCAGAAAAACAAAGCTTTATGAAACAGATTTGCACAAACCTTCTGAATTTCATTTCAACACTGGAAATAAGTTCAGAGAACTCATCCAATCCTTTTTCCAAATAGCAGTAACAGAAGTACAAATCTAATTGTCAGCAACTCTTGAAAATAAACAACTGTGTTATTGCAAATCTTTATTTCTCTCTGTAACTCACTTAAGAAGAAAACAGCTTAAGAAGAAAATTCAAACCCTTGGACATAATTCATAGTTGTGTAATACATTTTTAGAGTCTCCATTTTTGTTAAAAATATTCCTAGTGATGAAGATAATAACAAAAACTCAGAGAATTAAGTAACATGTTTCCTATAACTGGATGGACACGTAGGTTCAGCATCAGCTCGCTTCTTAATGCTGATGCTATGTTTGGTTTTTACTTTTTTAACTGTTTTCTAATACATGCTCAGCCCATACTGATTCATGAGGTAAGTGCTGTAGGCCTACTATAACACAAGTTTTTTAAATCTGTAATTATTCAATCTGTTTGATCTGTTTCCATTCAGCAAATATTACTGAATCCCAGAGAATTTCCAGTCTTGGTATGGACTGTGGGATAATTGTATAAAAGTTGACAGTCTCAAATTCCAGCTGGTGAAGAATTGCAGGAGCCATAAGCCACACCCAAAGAGAAGAAACATAAGGTATTTAAGTATCAAATAGTGCCAGTAGATGTTTTGTAGAACTCTTAAGACCAATCTGTCTCCACTAAATCTTTACCTCTAATGTGTCATTAACTCAAAAGACCAACAAATTGTAAAGCAACAAGTCTACCAGCTGGAAGACAAACATATGGAAAATATATCTAAACCTTATTTGTGCATATCATTAGACCTCACCTCAACTGCATCATCCTTCCTGTCACCTCAGAACTTGCACCAATCCCCAGCTAATATTTTCACCATGGGACACATCTGGTATCACTCAGTTCTCTCCTCATGTCCCAGCTCTCACTGAGGCTCTGCAACTTCCCTCATGTGAGTTCCCCTACTCCCACCCTCAGCTGATCCCAAGCTGAGCTCTAAATGTTTGGATGAAGCTTTTCCTGTAGTGGGCAGTAGGAAGCACAAAAAGCTTATTGAATACTTTTCATTAGAGGACTTTGAAGAATTCTTAGGGAAAAAAATATGCTGTTTTGACAGACCTTTTACAATATTATGACCTGGCAATGCATTCTGGTTTTCTTACAAGAAAGGGAATAAAGCCATTTAATCTGTTCTCAGCACTGGATTAAGGTAGTTTGGTACTTTCCCACTTAGAGAGAAAAATTGAAAGTTAAGACCTCTGGGCATTCTGTGACACTTCTGATAGATCTGAAAACATATACCTGTCAACATCCATGAAATGTATCATTTGTTCTTGAATGGAAAAGGTTCCACATGCAAATTAACCAAATAGCAGGCAGAAATACTTATTCTTGAAATAATTTTTGAACTACTAATAAAATGAAAGATTTTCTCTTTCTATGAAATCTTGTTTTGGTTTTCCATTTTTTGTTTGTTTTCCAGAAAAAAAAAAAAAAGCCGAAATTTTTCAGCCGACTTAGTTTCCCGCTAGGGAAGTCAGTAAAGCTAAAGCTAATATTACAGATAGCTAGAGGAAAGAGAAAGCTATCTATTGTTCATGGGTAAAAAAATACAAATAATCCAAGTTGTGGTAAAAGGTGATCTGACTTTTTTTTTTTTATTATTATGCTTTTTTATCTTGCTTACCTAAACATTTATTTGGTCTAATTTCACATTTGCTTTCAGAACTTTCTATCTTTTTTCTGTTTTTCTTCCTGTACTTTTTCCTCTTTTCTGCACTCTTTCATTCCAACTTAGAACAAATACAAAAACATGTAAGACAAACAAATTCAGGATAGCTTGAAGTTGGAAATAACTGATTCCTGGTTTATGTTCTATGTTATCTTTATGATTAGTTACTTGAAATATGCATTTTTTTTTCTAACAGCACACCTTGTTAAAAAACCCCTTTTCCATAATCATATTTCTCACTGTGAGAGAGTTGCAATTCAAAATTCATTAGATTTGATCTGACTCCCTGCCTGTAAATAGCATGAACATATTTTGATCCATTGCTCTGTCTTTGTAGGAAGAAAATGAAAACTACTTATTACAGTCTCTTGCAGGAGATATAAGAAGCTGACATCAAGGTACCCATATATCAAACCAATGCCTGAATTTCTGCAGCATGTTGGTGCAGCATTTATGATCTTTTCATAGTTTAATCTAAAGTGCTGCATTCTCAAGGCAGGGTGCTTTGAACCATGAAAGAAGGGTCTCAATACTTGTAATGGCTGGGCTATGTGACTGCCTTCTTGAAATGGGCAGCCTACACCAGTTGCAACCATAGCCAGTACTCTGAAAAACAAAGGAGAAAGGTATTAATTTCAGTAAGCTTAGGCAGCTAAAAGTACTGTAAATGTATGGTGATTTGCAGCACTGGTGAAGACCAGTAGAGCCCTCATATTGCTATAAAGGATAACATTGCTGGTAATTTCAGGGTGTTTGCTAGAATGAATACATTTTCACTAAAATAACAAAAATCAATCCGTGCCTTTGTTGGTGTCTTTTTTTTTTTTTTGTTTTGTTTTTTGTTTTGTAGATCTGTCATTATCTCTGTTGTGGGGCACTTGATATAATTAGTTACCACTGCACAGTACCTATAAAATTATGTACACAAGTTTTATGACAAAGTAAAACATAGTGAAATCCCAATTAGACCAAATGATAGGATTTTAAAAACTCAAACCAAAACAATCCCTAGGGGTCCAACAAAACAAACTTTCATAGAAATGCCAACTTCAGGGGGGAAAAAATGGAGCATAGTAAGAGGATGTGTTAAAGAAAACCAAAATACAAAAAACAAAAATACCCACACAATATCCAGTTCTTACTGACTTTGATTTCAGTCCCTTTGTCCCTTTGAAATTCCCAGCCATAATAAATGAATAACACACAGTTCTTTTGACATCTGAAAGATCCAACAATTGCCAATGCAGTCAGGTTACATCTGTGTGAAGGATACTTTTGAGAACTGATGAACCTCTGCTGAAGTATTACCACTGTGCTATTTCCATTAATGCTCTTGTGAACTATCTGAAATTTGTTTTAAAGATATAGAATATGTCTTTTAAATAGTGTTTACAGAGACCAGAGATAAAAACCCCACAAAATCTCAATGCCATTCTTTGTTAAAAGGGGAAATAACACAAATAAAGTTACTTAAAGTTATTTATCATATTACATTCTTCTCTGCTTATAAAGAATGATTTACTAAATAAAAGGCAAAAAACACATGACTTTTTTTTTGTTGAAAAAGTTATCCTAGTAATATGAAAATTCAAAAATCAAGACTTTACTAACAAGCTTCCTTTTTTTACACCTGGTCTTTCAAGTTATAGAATGAATAGATTAAAGAACAATCAATATAGATTGAATCCTAAATTTATATACACTACTAAAAAAAAGGAAAAAGAGATATTAATGTACTTCAACTTTCTGTTTTCAGTATTAGATAGAGCCTTTAATCTGTAGAAATACCAACATTTTAATGACGGAGTCATTAGCTGAGTTACTTCATTGATGTATTCCATTAGTGTCGTCCCTTTCCAAAATAATGTTGAGAACCAACAAATATTTGAAAAATAAGTGCACAAGCAAGAAACAGTATTCTCAATCTCAGAAGTGCAGCTGAGCAATCCGACAAACTAAAAATGTTGAAAAGAAGCCAGGCAAAGAAAATTTCATTCGTCATGCACAACAGAATATTTCAATTAGTTTAGTGGGCATTTTTGTTCGCCAGTTGTATAAAACTCTATGTTTTCCAAGAACATTTGTTTTCCTAGCGAAGAGCCTTACTTTCCAAATTGAAGATTCCAGAACCAGTGTTTTGGAAATTGTTAGATGGAGCAGAGACTACAAATTCATCAAAACTAAAGTGTTTGCAGGAGACAGTTCAATTTTGACAAAGCTGTGAAAGAAAGGAGGCAGGTTTCCAACAGTAATCCTCCGTGATAGCTCACCCACCTGCCTTTTATGAAGGCTGTTGGTGGACTTCCAGGCTACCAACTTTTCAGCAGTCCACATGGCAAGCTGTTGAGGAGCTGAGTCCTGGCTCCCAGGTTGCTCAGTCTAGCCAACGCTTCAAGGTGCTTGGCTTGCTTTCAACTTGCCCAGTGGAGAGTTGAGAACCACCCCACCCTGAAACTTGTGTTTCCTGCTCCAAGTGACCAGCTGCTCAGCAGACCAAGCTCTTATAGTCTGTGATCTAGGTCTACCTTTCCAGGTGTAGACCCAGATACCTTATAACTTCTCATACCCATAGCATCCCAGCCAGAGAAGTTTTCTTTACTTGGTTTGCATGGCCAGGTTTTGGTAGTGGGTGGGGTACAAAGGTGGCTTCTATAAGAAGCTACTGAAAGCTTCTTCCAGGTCTGACAGAGACAATCCCAGCTGGCTTCAAGATAGGCCCACTGCTGGACAAGCCTGGGCCAATCATAAATGGTGATAATACCTCTGTGATAACATATTTAAGAAGCAAAAATTTAAAAAAGTTAATATGCAGATATAATTGTGGCCAGAGAAGAGCAGAGTGAGAATATGTGAGGGGAACAACTATGCAGATACCAAGGTCAGTGGAGAAGGATGTGCTGGAGCTGAGATTCTCCTGCACCCCAAAGGTAAGCAAGCCATTCCCCTCTGAAGCCGAGGGAGGACCACGGTGATGCAGAGATCCACCTGCAGCCCATGCAAGAGACACACTCCAGAGCAGGTGGATGCCTGAGAGAGGGCTGTGAACCCATAGGAAACCCATGCTGGGGCAGGCTCCTGGCAGGGACCTGCAGGCTTGTTGAGAGAGGAGCCCACATTGGAGCAGGTTTCCTAGTAGGACTTGTGACTCTGTCGGGGACTCACATTGGAGCAGGGCTGTGGAAGAGTGACTCACATTTCAGCAAGTTGTGGAGAACTGTCAGTGGGATGGACTCACATTGGAAAGGTTCATGGAAGGCTGGGTCCCATTGGAGGGACCCCATGCTAGAGGAGAGGAAAGACTCCTCTCCCTGAGCAGCAACAGAAACAACTTGGGATGAACTGACTGTAGCTCCCATTCCTTGTCTCCCTGCACCGCTGGGGATGAGGAGGTAGAGCTCGGGAAAGAGTGGGATGGGGGCAAGGTGGTTTTAAGATTTATTTTACTTCTCATTATACTGCTCTGATTTTGTTAGTAATAAATTCACTTGATATCCCCAATTTGAGTCCATTTTGCCCATGACAGTATTTGGTGAGTGATATATTCTAGTCCTTATCTCAAGCCATGAACTCTTCACTATATTTTCTCTCCCCTGTCCAGTTGCGGAGGGGAGCGAAGGAGTGGCTTTGGTGGCTGGCTGGGTTTCTGCTGCCCAGTCAGGGTCAACCCACTTCATTTTCTTACAACTGAATTTCGCCTTTCAATTCAAACAGACAGATACAAAGACATATTTTATTAACAGAAATTGAGATCTGTGAAACAGAATTACTTTTTTATTCTCAGTTCTTCTCAAACGATGATGAAAAATATGCTTTTTAAAGTTGTTACATACCAATATACAGTTACCTTCCAGAGACATCTGAAAATAAGATGTAAGAATAGGTGTCTAGAGAATAAAATAATATGTTGAGTTTACAGGCTGCTGCTACTGTTTATCAGTGGATACTCCATTTGACTTGTAGCTACTCCACTGCTACTACATTGTCATCTGAAATACCTCTACTGTTCCCTACTTTGTCTTCAGTTTATTTTTACTGGAACACTATATGAAAATTTGTCTTTAAAAAAAGTCTTTGGAAAGAGAAAGTCTTATACAGAACCTGCACTGTAGTCAGTGGCAGCTTTTAAGGAGAGCAGCAGCAGGCTTATAATGGGAGCGTTATGATGTGTAAGAAGAGAAGTCCTGTGTGTTTCACAGTTTTATTGAACAAAAAGAACTGGAATGTTATTTTTCATAAATTCAGAAGTTATTGGCAACTGAGAATACTAAAGAGTAAAAGATTGCATAAAAGGGTAAAGAGAAAGACAGTGAAGAGGACTTGTAAGGACTTAAAGATCACAGTTACCTGTTAAGGTGCAGAATGGAGTGACAGGACTGCACTAACACCAGGCCTGGTGGAGGTGAGATCTGGCTAGCATGGCCTGCATAATTCATTCAGACAAAAATTCCTACTTTGGGAAACTGCAAAGAAGCAACTGATCATATGTCTATCACTGGTCAAACAAAGATCACCCCAAGTTATGGGACAGACAAACCTCCCCGAATATGCCTTTGTAGATACCTGAAACTTGGACTGTAAGTTAAGCCACCACAAGAACTTCAGATAAGATAAAGGTGGATCCTATCATCCAAGTGTTATCTCAGACCTAGAGGGAGGTTGCCACAGTTGGGTGTGGAGAATCATGACAAAGCCAAGATGCAGGAGAATTGCTGGACATCAGTGCCATGTTGCTGGACGTCCGTGCTGCTGCAGGGTGGAAAGAAGTGACCAGTGCCAGGAGCCAGGTGCATGAACACCACATGAACACCGTGTGCACACTGCATGTTAGGAGCTGATTCATGGAGAGGACGTTTGCTGCGTGCTGGTTAGAGGAAGTGTTCTTGTGTGTCACATGCTGATTGGAGAACCGTAACAGAAACCAAAACTAAGTGGGGTATAAATACGCACACGTGCTAGGTAACAAACAATTCTCATTGCACACATCAGAGGGTCCATGCCTTCATTTGCTACAATTGGGGAAGAAGAATGTATCATTGATAATGGACAAATAGAATGCAGAATTATGGGCCACAAGGAAAGACAACTCTGCAGCTGTGTGGAATCAGCTCCGACTGGGTAAAAGGTAATTGCAGCAGGGGGGATCACGACCTCTGACTCATGTCATGAAGGTTGCACAGTTTAGACCACGTTTTCTTCCTATTTTATTTTGGGAAACCATAGTACACAACTTCTTTCCATGATTCCTGTTGCAATCTCACCACTTTTCCCAGTTTGTCAAGCAATAAAAGAATGTTGTTCCTCCCCAGCTGCTGGACTTTGCATTGCCCTTTACTTACCTTCATGAAATTGCTGTCAGTCCATTCCTCCAGCTTTCTGAGGTCCTTCTACTTGACAGCATGTATGTCTGGTGTATAAGCAACAGCTCCCAACACGGTACCATCAGCATCCTTGCTGAGCATGCACTGCCTCATTATCTGAATCATTAATGAAGATGTTAAACAGAATGGGACCCCATATTGAACCCTGGGGTGCACCAATAGTACTGGCCTCCAAAATGTCTTTGTGCCACTAATTGTGGTTTGCAGTACCAGTCTTTGTCTTAAAGATAAAAGACAAGGGGGAAAAAAAAAGAAAAAAAGAAAAAACCTCAACTTGTGTTTAGTAATTTCATTAGAATCTTGACTTTTTTTAAACTTAAATTCATACTCACATTCTCTGGTGTCTTCACAGGAGCATCACTTATGCGGTGATAACACAAAAGCTTCTTGAACTTAAATTTGTTTCATGACTTTTTTCAATTAAAGAACCTACACTCTGTGAAAACTACATCTGTGGGTTTAAGTGAAAAATAATTTGTTCCTCAAACCTATTCAACAGAAGGAAAAAAAAAACCCAACACCTCTGATCATTTTCAAATGCAATCCCTGAAAAAAAGCCAAAGGAAAAAACAGTCTTATTTTCTAGAGTTATGTATGCATGCAGATTTTTCTTCTTCTGCCTCATTCCACAGTATAGTCTAGTTTCTCAGACAGTACTTCCAATCTGCTCTCATTCTGTTCTTCAGCCTACTGTGGATCTTCTATTAGAATTTTTCACTTTCTGACACCTTTAGCCCCCTTTACAACATGATCTGAAATTAGAAATTACAAGAGAATCCCAAATACACCTTTCAAAACAATGTATTACAGATTTAGATCTGTTAGAAAGCTTTCAAAACTGTCTTAATTTTTGTTCTGATTTTGTATGACATTTTTTTCCCTGTATTTTATTTTACTTTTTGAAGGCATTGTAGTTTGAAGTTTTAGGTATGTCTTCTAGTTAGATTACCATTATTCACCTAATACTAATGCATTAAACATACCCAATTCTCCTGGATAAGAAAGGTTAAAACAGAAAGTTAAGCAAAAATAAAACTAAAAATTCATTAAATTTTCCTCATGTAAAGAATAGTGTTCTTTTACTTCTGCACGACTCCTAATGACTGTACAGAAAAGAATAGCATTGGGATTCAATGTTCTTTCATTTCTACTCTAGGTATGATGAGAGGGGAACTGATGTCTACAAAACAATTGCAAAAATATCATGGGTACCATGGTTGTTAGTTTCTCTTTATCTCCATCTATAAAAGAACCAGGCTGGGGAAAGGAAAGGATTTGGAAGACAAAACAAATTAGAAGGTACCTAAAATTAATTTGAGATGATTCTCTGCAACAAAAAGCAAAACAGTCATGTCTTGCTTGAAAGAAGTAGTAGACAGCTAAGCATAGCAAGGACCATAAAACCCTGCCAGTCCAGAGGGTTTACTTGCTCAGTCTTGCACATGGGGAAACTCTCAATTGATGTGAGTTATCAATAGCTAGGGAAATAGGGGTTTCAAGACACCAATGACTGCTGCCTTTCTGAGTAAAGAGAGCAAACTGTAAATTAATCACAAGGCATAACTTCTGCTACACTAATCAGGTAATGGAAATTTTTTTTTCAACATCTATTATTGTTCTATTCTCACATATGAAGAGCAATTCTTTAGCAACTCTGATTGTGCTTCTTAGTTTAACGCTTTGCTAAATCAAAAACCAGGTTTCTGTTAAAAGAAAAAATTCTATCTTCATGATTATATAATTAAGAGAATTGTGAATATCAAGACTTTTCAGAAAACCTTAATATTCTTCTTTTTCTTAGTAAGCAAAAGATGTAACACAGAAGTAAAACTTTATGATTTGAAACACGGTGAATCGCTTTTAAATAAAAAAAATAAAAGTTAGGAAGTGGATTTGATAGCATTCTTTGCTGCACTGTTTCTTCAAAAGAAAAGGCTAATAAAATATTTGCAGTTGCTCACTTTAACACATACATATAATAGCTTAGGTCATTCTCTATGCTGTCTTTTGGCTTGGAGTGGCTTATGAGTCTTCATAGCCTGAATAAAACATGTAACATTTGTCAACTGGATTTTTCAGAGCTTAAATAAAAATATGATGACTTATTTTTCAGAAACCATGTCAAAAAATAAGCCTTCTGAGAATATTCAGACTTAGAAGAACTAACCCTTGAAGACAATATGGTTCAGATTCCTTGGATGATGTCAATATCATTCATTAGAGGCCATTTTATGCTGGGACCAGTGTGCTATTTAATTAAACTATAAAATGTGAATCCTGGCTTTGTTTAGTCAACTAAACACAGGTATCCAGGACCATTTGAGGTATATAAGGATATCCTGCTTGGCTTCAAACTGCTTCCCTGGAAAGTGATGGTCACATATCCAATAAGGCTTCTGTACTACACTCTATTTGCAAGTCTTGTGTAAGTGTTTTGCATGCTGTATGGCATCTCAGACAGCTTCAGAGTATGACATTGAGGCTGCTGGACTTAGCTTAAGGGGCATAATCCAGTGCAAGAGAAAGACAATTACATTTGAATGTCCATTTGTAGATATATTAATTAGACAGATTATAACTAGTAAAGACCAAGTCAATACAGTCCATGAAGTCTTCAATAGTATTGGATCAGTCTAATGTAGAAACATAGAACTTGATTCAGTTGCTCACACAGAGATGTTTAATGCAATTTGAATTGAGCTGGGGAATTCTCTCTGCCACCCATCTACCATTCCTGAAGGTAACCAGTCTCCTACTACTGGACATTTGCAGATATCTCAAATATCCTAGGATGTCTCAAATGTCATTAAAGGCTTATATTTAAGTGAACTAATTATTACACTATTGGCTATTGTAGTCTCTTTTCACTGACTATTATAGTAGCTCAGATTTCTAACTCATACAAAGAGTTTAACCTGAAGACAACTAAAAGCAGTACTTCAATTTCAAATATAACCACACTTGCCCAAGGGACTCTCTCAACTAGTGTCCTCAACAGGACAAAGTCTGTCCTCTGGAAGTCCAAGGTAGCAGTTCTGCTGGTTTTCCTCCTTGCTTCTCCAAGAATCAGAAACTATCATTTTGTGATCACTGTGCCTAGGATGGCCTCCAGCCATCACATCACTCACCAGTCCTTCTCTGTTCATAAGCAACAGGACCAGAAGGGTGTCTTTACTAGTTGTCTCCCTCAGCTGTTTCAGGAAGTTATCTTTCACACATTCCTAGAACCTCCTAGACAGTGTTGTCTCTGCTGTGTTGTATTTCCAGCAGGTAATTTGAAGTGTCCCATGAGAACAAGGGTTAGTTATTGTGAAACTTCTCCCTGCTGTTTATAGAATACTTAGCCTGCCTCTTCATCACACTTTTGTGATCTAAAAGATACTCCTATGAGGGTATCTCCCTTGTTGGCCTTCCCCCTGATTCTTACTCAAAAACACTCAACCCTTTTGTCACCACCATAAAGCCCCGGACAGTTCAAACACTCACTACCCCACTGTCGCTCCTTCCTTGCCTATTGCTTCTGATGAGCCTATAGTGCTTCCATTGCAGCACTTCAGTTTTGTGGGTCATCCTACTATCTTTCTGTGATGGCAGCTCTGTCCTGTCTGTTGTCCATGCCGCGTGTGTTGGTGTAGATACGCTTCAGTTGAGCTGTTGATCCTGATACCTTTTTGAGAGGAGAAGCCCTAGTTTTAATGTGACTACCCTCAGGTCCATCCATGTTTTCTAATACATCAGTAATCCTTGTGTCTTAGCTGCCACATGGATCTCCACCCCCTACCTCCACCTAGGTGGCAGAGCAAAGGACTTTGCTAGCACACGATCAAACACTGGTGTGCTGCCCCCAGGTTTATCTCTAGCAAGCTTGGTTTTATTCATCTGCCCCTTCAAGTCTAGCTGAAGGACATGGTTTAGTAGTGGATGCAGCAATGTTAGGTTAAGGACCTGATGATCTTAAAGGCCTTTTTCAAACTTAAGGATTCCATGATTCTATGTTTGATGGAAATTATAGATTTAAATCTACTCAGCAGTTTTCTTGTAGACAAATATTTAGTTTGTCAGTGAGGAAGGAGTTTTACTATGTAGTTTCTAGTTGTTCAGTAGAGGGAAAGCAAATAATGAAATGAAAACATCACTTAAATGAAGTGATGTAACTTGCACTGAATGGGTGATTTTCAGGTTTTAAAAGGCTTTAAAAAATTGACAATTAAATGGAACAAAATCCTAGTCAAATATTTTAAATCCTTATTAATCGGAAATACTGGTTAATGTGGCTTCCAAAATAGTCTTGTATAGGAAACAAAATTTAAAAACCAACCAACAATAACAACAAAACAAAACCCAAACCAAACAAACAAGCCCCCAAACCAAAAGAACATTTGTCTACAGTATGATATGGCTAGATATAATGGATATAACAAATTATGTAGGCCAGAATTAATCTACCTACTTTTACTCATCACAGCAAAATATTTTAGAAAGCATGTTTTCTTCAAATGATTTTATTAAGCAATTAATGTCTAGGGAACTGATATTGCCAAAATGTAGATGAGTTTGCATGAGGAAATCAGAATTCTCCAGTCACCACAGTAGAGATTTTTAATTTGTTCAGAAACATTAATTACCTTTCTAATATTCAGTAAATGATTTCACAGATAACAAAAGCCTTAAAGGGAAAATTTGATTAAAGTCTTAATAAAAAAAGCATGAAAAGCTCCTGCTGATTTTCTTAGCATTATGTAAATGGTGACTTTTGCTACATTAGAATTACAGAAATGAAGAGAAGATTCACTGAACCTGATTGGGATATATAAGTCAGACATGATATACCAGTTACTGTCATCTAAGATGGGCTCTTAGGGGTGGAACTTGCCTATCTTCAGGCTAAGTGCAATGTGGATGTTTATGGCCAAGGCAGTCATCTAACCTGCTTGTGTAGAAATCTGAGAGTTGTTAAGAATTTGAAATAGTCATATGTAGAACTGTATTTGTCCTATTAATATGTAGATTGTAGGAATTCAGTTGATTCTGGGAATCCCTATTACTTTCACTTGACCTTGAACATCTTTCAGTTTAGCTCAGATGTAGATCTTTGCATTAGAGACATCTAAATTCTACATACAGAAATGGACAGTTGATCCTATCCAGGGAATTGCCTAATTTTTTATAAAGCAGATGCAAAAAGTTTGTGGCTTCTGAAGATTTCCAAAGAGAGTTTTGTGCCTAACATTATATTATAATAGATTGTCTAAATATGTAATCAGAAGATAAGACTATGATACAGTCTCCCACCTAGTCACACTTTTCTACATATAAGAAATAAAATATCCCAAACCATCTGGGGTAGTAAAACAACTACCAAAAAAAAAAAAAAAAAAAAAAAAAAAAAAACCAAAAAACCCAAAACAAA
>JAWWEU010000040.1:20220132-20263233 GCA_035583155.1 Acropternis orthonyx
TGTGTGTTGTTGAGAGGGAAGTTTCATAAGTTATTGTTAGTTTGTCTTTTATATTTATACATATATATGTTGTAAATTTGTGTAAATATAGGTATATATGTATCAGTTTCAGTTCTAAGGTTTTTTTTCCCCTTCACTCCTTTGTTGAAACTCTTGCATTGGGGGGTGGTTGGCATTTTGCCAAGATTCAAACCAAACAATAACACATGAGTAAGAGGAAAGAGAAAGAAGATAAAAAATATAGTGTCAGATAGTCATGGAGAACCACAGAAAAATCACAGCAGGATGCCTTGTTATTGTCTTGCAGTGTTTTCACTGTGATGTTGCATCAATACAAGAATCATTAGGTCATGTCAGGGTGGCATGTTGCAAATATTTTGCAGTTCTCTGTGGCTTTATTGACTTAATCAACTCTTCAGTTCTTCACTGTTGTATACCACTCAGCTAGGTGTTCAAAGCACTGGATATCTCCTAAATATGCTTTAAAATGTCATACACCTGTGTTCTGAATTATTTTTCAGGTCACTCTTACAGAACTAGTTCTGGAATGAATTATCTTGAAGCTTGGAAAAAAAAAAAAAAACAACAAACCAAACCAAACAAAAAAACCCCAAACAATAAAACAGCACATTTCTTATTTTATAAATGCATGGACATACAAAAAATTAGACAAGAATAGGCACAGCAGAGATAAAGTTCTTGAATTAAGTTTTTAAAATGCTTTGTCTCAAAGGGCAATTCCATGTTAATTAGGGACATTCATAAGAAAAAGATAGAATTAGTGGTATTTAGCATAATACACTCTTTTTAAACATCGTATGCTTGTTTTAATTAGAATTCATGGTACTAAGAGAAAAAAATATTCTTGTGAAGCTTATGAAGCAAAACCCTCATGAACAAATTGAACCATGAGAATTTTCTATATCCCTTGAGCATTTAGAAATCAAGAAGCATTTTAACAACAAAATAAAGTGAAAGGGGTCTAAGCAGTGACAGATAATGGAGCCATATGCTCAACAGAGTGAGAATAACTCAGGCAGAGTATTTCTTGCCAATGACTTATCCATTCTCTCTTTTGCAGTGATGAGCTTGGTGGGGAACAGAAACTGAGTAACATTCAAACTAACAGATGTCTCTCAAAACTGTGTTCTCACCAGATTTATAGTTCAGAGCGCAGTAATCCCTCTGCATCACAAGAAAATATGGCACCTAATTCATTTTCATTGCATGGATACAACAAGCAGCACAACAAGTAAATATTTTTTTTCCATCACTAATAAATAATCCTCTTTAAAATTAGATATCATTGCTACTCCCACTTCAAAAAGAGGAAGATTTAGTTTCTCTTGATGTGCCAATTACCTTTTAAAAATAGATCTTTATTTACATATTCCCTTCCTAGAGTAAAACATAACATAACCATTGTTGCCATAAAATAGCTGGTGCAAGTGATATTAAGACCAAGTTTTTTATTTGTACAGCAGCAGAGTTTTCTAAATTGATACTTAGGCTCCTGAAAAAATATTCTGACTTTCCAAAACATTAAGAAGCAAAATTAAAGTTATTACTTAAGAAGTTATTAAGTATTATGGACAATATGGCTCAGATAACAGATGTACATATAAGTTTTAATAGAAAGTCCTTGTTAGAGAGGTTTATAACACTCAGATTTATATTTTTCTGTTGAAATAGAAAAATAGGTTTCTCTACTGAGAAGATAAGTGTGCTTTTTAGTGGCCAGATCAATTCCAGGTGGAGAAAAAGTGTAGACATCATGGCAGTTTAAGAGTGCATATGTGTATACATACATACATACATACATACATACATACATATATATATATATGATACATACATACATGTATATATAGGGTGCAGAAACAGACTCATTTGAGCTAGACAATCTATCATGTGGCTAGAATACTGAATTTTACATATGGAGTGAATAAGATAAGAAAGAAATTAAGTTCTTGGGAGCCATTTACATATGTTCTATTACAGAAATTTGATATCTGTTTTGTTTTTAAAACCATTAAAAATGAAACATTATAATAAATGCAATTTTACAGTAGAAAATCCTTAGCAGGATAAAGTACGATGCAAAGTACAATGAAAAATCCATTCAGCTATGTTTATCCTTCAGTGCAGGTATGTAAATCCATTTAACAGTACTGAAAGTGCTTTACACATATAACTGGGAGAATTCAAACTTCATAATTTATTGATAACTGTTTTATGGTCTTCAACACTTCTGTAAATTTTAACATGGATGCATAATTATAAAAACAATTTTCTCTTCAGTAGTAAATACTCCAGTGAAACAATCCTCTTACATTATGTTGCATTATTATTAGAACAGAAATGCAGTAAATCCAGGCCTCTAATCTGCCAAAGTTGGCTTTAAATATGACTGAAACTGCCAAGATATGTTTAATTAACTAACTTGCTGTGGATGTTTTATTTTTCCCCTTTATTGTACTCTTTATTTTTACTTATCTGAGAAATAGGATTTTGCTTTGCTTTATACACCAAAAGCTAGGACATATCATTATCAAATTTCCTTTATACTGATTCTGAATTCATTCAACTATGATACATGATCAAGTGTGCACTTTTAAAAATAATCTTCCATATTTTATGTCACAGCAACTATGACTTTGTTTCATGTGGTAATTAATAGGAGTTCATGTTAGACACAAACTATATTTTGAATGCAGAAATAGAAAATCTGTAAATGGTCTTGTCAAGACTCATAAATCATCTGCCATCCAAATGTGTGTCTCATGTGCACTGTCCCTTTGTGCTTTGAAACAGACTTCACACTTCCTAAAAAAAAAAAAAAAAAGTTAGACATAGCATCCATTTATAGAGTACATGAAAATTACTTGATGAAGTAAAGTGAAACATCAGACATGGAGAAGGACAAGGGAAACTGCAGCTGACGGAACTGGCTGGCAGTGTCAGGTTTAGCATCAGCATAACACTTCAGGAACTCAAGTGAATTTTCACTGATTGTGCTATGGACTTTGTCACCATTCAACCACTGTGTTTAACATACACCTAACTATGTTCGTATGTGACTGCTTTAATTCTACTCCAAGACCACAGCTCTGACAGGCAGAAATTATTGGAATGTGCTAAGGGCATAATCATTTATTTTAGAAGAAACCCTTTACCACAAACTTTGAAAGATATAGCATAACTCATTGTGCCAATTATCAGCCTGTGCTGGATGTTTTTTATTAAAGGAAAACTTTCAAGGTAAGGTTGTCCTTAACTGGGCTTTGGTAATGAGAAATCACAGTTAAGATTGAATGGCAATCATGAAAAGCATTGCTACTGAGTGTGAAAACTCAATTTACATTTTGATCATTCCAGATTATTCTAACTTCAATATAAAGCTTCATCATATAAACATATTAGCTCAGCATTTACTCTGTGCATGGCACCTGGCTGCAGGAAAGACAGTGAAGAGCAAAGCCTTAGGGGAGTATTTTACCACAGGGATTCTCCTGCCATTTGCTTTTTACCTCAGACCAATGAAAATGTGAATTTACAACACTTTTATAAATCATTGCATAATATTGTAAACCAAAAAAACAATTTCCAGTAAAAGAATAATGAAATGCCAGAGAGGCACCTTAGCCCAATTTCTTCCAGAAATGAGTCTTGTGTCTGCTGTTTGTGTATGTGTCAGTTGTTACGACACCAGGGTACCTCATCTATTCCCTCTTGGCATTCCCTATTCAGTAGTAGAGAGTGCCTGAGCCAAAGGATAAAATCAGGTGAAAATGTCAAAGAAATGACAGATTTGCTGTTCTACTGAAAACTCCACTGAACTTGTGCAAGGCTGCTCAACAGGAACATCCTACAATCACAATCACATAGTTTTCTTTTTTCTCCTCCCAAGTTCACCCTGCTTAACAGCTTAATTCCCTCCCAAATAATGGCCAACCTCTTTTTTATTTTTTCAGTTTGCCACAGTTTTGTTGACTTTATATCCCTGTTGGCTATTTATCATATAGTTGCTCACGTTTATGTTAAAAAAGAAAAAGACAAAAAACCTTCAGAGATTTTCTGAATGGATTTGATGAACGTGCTTAGGACAAGAACCAATAAACCCCTGATCCTTAGGCATGCAACTGCTATTAGAGGTTACCTTCCAAAGAACGGAGTGCAGCAGGGCCCTAAACACATGGCAAATTATGTGATTTGTGGGATGAAGTAGCAACGAAGTAGAAAAGGAAGTTGGCTTGAAAGCCTGTTGTTGATACTGAGCACATGGTGCTGAGCTGTCTTGGCCAGGGGTAAGTCTACATCTGACAGGAGGGAAGTTGCATACTCCACCTGCTCACCGTTCCCATTGAGGGAGGATGTCTTTAGAACAGACTCCCATTCCCTTCTGTGTGCTATCCAGAAGAGGCTTGAGAAAGACATGATCATACAGATAAGACTGCAATGATCCTTTTCCTTGTTCTCAACAGGAGTAAATCTTCAGGATAATTTTGTTTAGAGAGTAACTGCAGATAAACTGTTATGTGTCACATAATTTCAGCTCTTCTGTACTTAAATTAGTACTATGCAGTACTAAAACTTCTCTAGTCTTAAGTGAAAGACATAGGGAACTCCAGAGAGGGATTAATCCTATTCTAAAATGGTTTCTGAAATCATATGCTCTCAAACTGGAGCTTTAGGTCTGATACCTCTTTACTTAGCTAAGTTTGCTAACTTAGCCAAAGAATGTTATCTTTACATCAGTGCAACTGTGTTTATACCAGAACTTCATATTCTGACAATGACTACAACACAAATAAGCATAAAATTAAACATGAATTTGAAACATAGAGGCTGTCAACGGAAACGATCAAAAGTAGGCAAATATATGGGAATAGAAAACAGAAAAGATGCAAACCCTTGAAAAATAGAAACAAACCTTTTTTGTGAAAAAAGTTGTGCTTAATAATTAAAAAGTCATTGTTACCATTTCATGACTTGACATAATTTCAGTTTGATAAGAAAACAACATTTTTGAAGTGAAAAATAAGACATTAAATACCTTAATTTTCCTTTGGAAACTAGAAAATAAGTTTATATCAGCACTCTTTACAAAGACAAAATATTCATTATTTTTGTAAGATTAGATTTAGCTGCTTTCCTCACACTACATAGACATTCATATTTCACGAATGATAGCATTATAGCCTTCAATTCAGATTGGCTTGTTCAGTCACTATGTTATTCACATTAAAAGGTGATTGTCCCACTCTGCTCTGCACTGGTGCAGGTTCATCTTGAATATGGTGTGCAGTTTTGGGCACCACAATATAAGGAAAATATTAAGCTAATGGAGAGTGTCCAAAGGAGGGCAATGAAGGTAAAATTAATGTGGCAAATTAATTGCATAAGATTTTTTTTTCCTTGAAAAGTCTGTCCTAGAAGGTGATATTTGAAGTGGCTGCAAATAACACTGTCAAAGATGTATCTCATTTCTGCAAAGGCATTTCTTCAGACACAAAAGTGTGGTGAAACATCATCTGTTTTCCAAAATAGGATCTTATCTCTTGATTTTTAGTTAACCTAACTGGAGATTTAGGAAGGAAGGGAATCAAATAATGGAATGACCATGGTATGAAGAAAGGTGTATGCGTTTTTTCTTCCATGCTGTATTGTATCATGTGAGTTTGTTTTGAGTGCACATAGCATTGTGCGCAATTCATACTATAAATATAATACTGCTACTATTTTTTGCACTCCAGATCTGGAGTTTACTGCAACATGACAACAAGATGACAGAGAAAAATCTGATGATATTTTGTTGCTGCTGCACCTAAGAACTCTAGTCATGAATAAGGATCTATCAACAGAGACTGAATCTGTGTTGAATTAATCTCATCTAGCTTCAGGTGCTTAAATGAGGCTCTAAATTATTAGCGTAGCACTGATATTTTAAAGTCCACCTAACAGAAAGCAAGAGATGTAAATGCAACTGCTTGTATCTAAGATCTACTTGATTTATGAGATCCATCTGAGTAGTCTATATAAAACTCTATGAACTATGTATATATGCATTTACAAGGTTATTAATCTTATGTCAAGCATCAATAGTCCATGAATGTTCCATTTTACGTAGGACTTTTGCTCTTGAGGAAAATTCTTTTGATCATTTGGCTGGGTTGAAGCAACCTTCTCTGTATAGACACTTTTATTCTGATTTTATTGACATTGGTAATGACTTTTCTTAATCAAAATAAATATTAGGCATTCTTTAGCAAAGTGGACAGTTACTATACCTATGGTGTTATACTGAATATAATTAGGAAATACAAAGGAGGCCAATATTTTTTAGATAAGTATAGACTTAAATTTACAGATTCAGAAAACCTGGCACAAAAAGCAAAATTTTTCTAAATTGGGTTTGCATGGGCAGGTTTGGGTAGCATGTAGGCTACAGGGGTGGCTTCTGTGAGAAGGTGCTGGAAACTTCCCCCATTTCCAACAGAGCCAATGCCAGCCAGCCTGCTGGCCAAGATCAAGCCCATTAGTGAAGGTGGTAGCACCTCTGTGATAATATAGTTGAGAAGGGGGAAAAAAAAAACCCGCAGTGCAATGGCAACAACAACTGCAGCTACAGAAGAGAGGAGTGAAAAAATATGAGTGGGGGAGAAATAACTCTTCAGACACCAAGGCCAGTGAAGAAGGAGGTGGAGGAGGTGCTCCAGGCACTGGAACAGAGATTCCCCTGAAGCCCGTGGTGCAGACCATGGTGAGGCAGCTGTGCCCCTGCAAACCATGAAGCACTCCACATCACAGTAGGTGGATGCCTGTGAGAAGCTGTGACTGACTTATGGAGAGAGGAGTCCTTGCTAGAGCAGGTTTTCTGCAGGATCTGTGACCCTGTGGGGGACCCACACTGGAGCAGTTTGTGAAGAACTGTAGTCCATGGAAAGGACTCACAAAGAATTCATGGAAGACTGTCTCTGTGGGAGGGGTGCCATGCTGGAGCAGGGAAAGCGCTCGAGGAGTCTTTCCCCTGAGGAGGAAGGAGCAGCAGAGACAACATGTGGTGAACTGACCACAGATTAGATTCCCCATCCTTCTGCACTGCTGAGGGGAGAAGGTGGAGAAATCAGGAGTGAAGTGGAGCCTTGGAAGAAGGGAGAGGTGGGGTGAAAGTGTTTTAGTTATTTTTCATTAGCCTACTCTGATTTGACTGACAATAATTTACACCAATTTCCTCATACTGAGTCTATTTTGCCCATAATGGTAATTGGTGAGGGATCTGTACCTGTCCAGATCTGAACCCACAAGCCTTTCATTATATTTTTTTCTCCTCTACAGCTGGGGAGGACAGTGATGGAGTGGCTTTGATGGGCACCTGGCAGTCAGACAGGGTCAAACTAACAGCTCCTCTGCACAAACCTGTGAATTTCTGTTTTCCTGTGACTATTGAGGATGAAAGGCAGACCCAGAATACTCCATTAAAACTAAGATATAATTGTATATAATTGGAGCTGCATAGATGGTCAAAAAAAAAGAAAAAGTTAGTTCTAATAAAGCACAGATAAACTAAAGCAACCAAAATCCAGTGTTACCCCATCACCTTTCCTTGTGTAGTTCCCTTTTATATTTCTGTTTAAGCTTTCTTTCTTAACCTTCACTAATGTTTTTTACAGCTTCTATATTAAAAGAGGGAAAGATTGGCCTCTCTCTGAAACCCCCAAATTAATTCATGCATGACTTTGAGTTTAAATGCAAAGAAAAACAGGAGCAAATTCCTAGCGATTCCTCTAAGTGCTATTTTGTACTGCATTCTGAGATATTTGCACTTCCCTAGGTATAGGTGCTCTGTTCAAATCTGAAATGATCAGTAGTTTTTTATTTTTTTTTAATTAAAAAAGTGGATTTTTTAAAAAAATAATAAAGGTGAATTCTGGTACCTTTAACAGCAAATTATATTTGTACAAAATCCTATAGATTCCTTGACATCTGCTGAGGCACTATTTAACCTATCCATTCAAGATAAGGGACTTTTTCTTAAATAAAGTCTGACTGCTGCACAGCAACTTAATTTAAAAATTCTTTACATTTTCTCACTTCTTTAGTCTTCAGTTATTATGTTTTGTAGTTCACAGACTCTCTTTATCTAAAGATACTTTAAATTCCTGAAGTCTTAGCTTCTTAATGGACTTTTAATAAGTGCTTATGCTTTTCCACTTAAAATTCACTGTGATTATGAAAAGCTTCACCTGTGTTTTTACATGTTACATTTTCTCTAGTAACAGGCTTTGAGAAGAGATTGGAGAATTGATCCATTAACTTTCTCACTTTTTTCCCCTCTAGTTTTCTAGTGATAAAGGCATTAGTAAATTATTGTTCCTGCACACATCCTTGTCAGGAAAGGTTTGTTTATTCTTCTGGGTTGGTTCAATTAAGGTATTAAGTCAAGCACTGAATGTAAAACAAAAATTTAAGTCTTTCTTTTCTGAAAAAAAAAAAAAAAACCAACTAGTTACTTATTGTATGAATAACCACCAGAATACTTTTAATTTTCAGCATTCGTATTTCTCACATCTGAAATCAATGCTATGAAATTGCTCATGCTGAGACTAGGACTGTTGTTTCTGTGCTTACAATTGATAATGTTATGGAGTAGTGATGCTAGCTGTAGAATTTAAAAGTTTTTAAACACAGAATAACAGGAGTATTTTTGAATGAATAGGTACTGTATATGCAATGTTTGTAGGTTTTTCTTTGTTTATTTAATTTATTTCCTATTGTTATTAATTAATAAAGTCTGAGTAGTTGGGTTTTGAGACTGTATGCTTAAGAAAAATGCCAGCTGATTAAGACCACAAGATTTTTAAACCACAGGTCACTTATATGTGACAAGTGGTACTTCAATAGCTATTTTTCTCTTTTTCTCTCATTATTATTTGTGGAGGAATTTTTCTTCTTTCTCTGAGACGTATTTGTCCAAAGAAAAGGCATTTTCTTTCATAGTTGTTACGAGTATGCTTTTTGAATGTGAAGATTTCTGAATCAATACAGTGCCTGATACTGTGGCTTCCAACAGCTTGTGGAAACACAACGTGAAATTCATTTAATCATTTCTGGTCCTCAGGCAACTTTCTTACCTCTTTCAATCTCTTTATAAGAGGCGTTCATGTCAAAGGACACAATTTATCTAGCTGTCTAGGTTGTCCAGAGAGGTGGTAGATGTCCTATCTGTGGAAACATTCAAGATCAGGTTGGATGGGGCCTGATCAAATTGATCTGGTTGAAGATGTCACTGCTCACTGCAGTGGGCATTGGAGTAGATGAAATTTAAACTTCCAACCCAAAATATTCCATGGTTCTATGATTTTTCTAGTGGGTGTTCTGCATCAACACTGAACAGACACTAACGATACACACTATAACATTGCATTATGCTTACCATCCTATTTTATTTATATCTTGCTTCATGTCTTTTTCACAAATAAACTAATCGCTGTGACGGCTTTAGTGTTATGTAGTTGACACCTTTTGGCTTGCGGATTTAAATCCATTGATGTTAGCCTTATCGAGGACACAACAATTATTATTTTAAAACATGATTTGTTACCTCAGACCAGCTCTTCTTACACCTTGGTCCAGTCCTCTTAATCTCACTTTGCAAGTGTTTTAGGCATTACCCATATAATAGTAGATACTTTTTTGTACTAAAGTCCATCCTCTTGTTTTTCAAAAGGGAGTAAAAATGCAAATAGCAAAGAATAAATGGGGAAGAAGTTTCTTAAAAGGATCTTCAGCTGATATCAAGGAAAGCTAAATATCAGTCTTTGGTGATGATCAGTGAAAGTCTAAAAGTTGTTTTGTAATTCACAGCAGTTTACTGTCTCAGTAATTTTCAAGATTTCTACACAGAGACATGAATAAAAATCATTATTGTAATCCATCCATGCTACCCCAGGGGTTTCTCTTTATGGATTTCACAGTTTTTTATAACTAGCTTGTCAATCAGAATCTGAACCTTGTTACCTCTTGTTTTATGTTTGCATCTCACAGGAAATATCTTTGACTAAATGGGTTGCTGTAGTTATGCTCTGAAACCAACAGTGTTAATAGATTCCTCATGGTGCTTAAACATGAGACAGACTTAGCATTGCTCTGGAATGGAGCATTCATTGATAGAGTTCTGAGAAATTCACCAGGTGCTGTGCTGGACTTGGTAAGGATTCCATCTGGTCTCTGCATTTGTTACTTTGTATTTCTTTTCAAATGTTGATGTTGAAAACATAATATAGTGTCATTAGTTCACAACCCTTCTATTTAAACTCTTTTTATTCCCCCCCCCCCCACCACCCTTGGAGTTTGATAATCTCTTTCAGAAAGAGTGGCTCCACCTTTACCTACTTTTCAAAGACAGCCTTGATAAATATTACTTTTTTCCTCTCTAACTTAACATCCTTTTCTATTTTCTCAGAAAACAATAAATATTCCTTCTTAGTTTTATGTCACTGTTTTAAGATGATGTACTGGTTTGGACTCAGACAGAGTTAATTTTCTTCTTAGTATGAGGGTCTGGTTTGTATTTGTGCTCAAAACAGTG
Source organism: Acropternis orthonyx (assembly GCA_035583155.1). Classification (NCBI taxonomy): domain Eukaryota; kingdom Metazoa; phylum Chordata; class Aves; order Passeriformes; family Rhinocryptidae; genus Acropternis; species Acropternis orthonyx. Next base: position 20,230,724 of record JAWWEU010000040.1, read on the forward strand.
TTGATAACACAGGGATGTTTTAGTTATTGCTGAGCAGTGCTTACACGAAGTCAAGGCCTTTTCTGCTTCTTACACCACCAGTCAGGAGGATGAGGTTGCACAAGGAGTTGGGAGGAAATGCAGCTGGCCCCAGAGGATCCAAGGGATATTCCAGACCATATGGCATCATGCTCAGTAATAAAAGCTGGGAGAAGAAGAAGGAATGTTTTCAGTTACAGTGTTTGCCTTTCTAAGTCACCATGCCTCATGATGAAGCCCTGCTTTTCTGGAGATGGCTGGACATTGGCCTGCCCTTCGGAAATGGCGAAGAAATTTCTTGTTTTGTTTTGCTTGTGTGTGCAGCTTTTGCATTCAATATTAACATTGTCTTTATCTCAGCCTGTGACCTTTGCCACTTTTACTTTTCTGATTCTCCTCTTTATTCCCAGGGGTGGGGTGGTGGTGAGCAAATAGCTGCATGGTGTTTAGCTGCCAGCTGGGGTTAAGCCACAAGAGGTGATTAACTCTTGTACTTTTAGTGTATATCTCCCAAGTTTTTGTTTACTTTCCTCTTATACTCTTTTTATAACTTTCTTGTCTGAAGGCTTTATTTTCTATCCATGTTATTTATTTTTAATGTTATTTTGTTATTCTTTATTATACAATATATTCTAATTATAGAATATATTCTATGTTCTATAATTAGGGGTTTTTTCCTCAGAATTCAACAGATCATAAGGAGTCATGACTTTAATCAGATGCAAGGGGTACTGTTATCTATACAGATAGAACTGCTAGTCAGTAATACCCGGCTAGTTCTTTGTGTCTTAACCTAGAATAATTCCTTTGTTTTAATGAAGAAATCATCATCTAATTTCTGCTCTTATGTTTTCCCAGAGTTGTTCTAGAGTCACTCTTATCTCTTCAACTATTTGAGGAAAAAACACTGCTTTCTCATTAGGAAGTACTTATCCCTACACATTATGGGGTTGTTTTGAAAGAAAACTTGAGATTCACAGTCTGTGAACACAGTCATTGCCTGAGGCAGAATCTTCAGTGTAGATTGATTGCTTGAGTTTTAATTTCCTTGCTTTTCTTTTTCCTGAGTACATTACTATCTTTTGGGTTTCCTTTTTTTTGTGTCTGCATTGGTATCCCTATGTTTGCATAAATCCAGCTATAAAGCATAGGAATTGGTCAGTGTTTATCTTTCAATCAAAATAAGTTAGCTAGGAAAAACACCTTAGTTTTCATTTATCATCATCAAAATCTTCATGGTGGTGCTTGTTACCTGTTTAAATACAGAGAACAAATAAAAAGACATTCTACCTTGCAATCCATCTGACTAATCACATTAATGATTTATATTTCTAAGTGATCTCTGTAGGGGTTGTATTATACATCATAAGGTGATCGCTGAAAAGATAGCAATCAAAGAAGAAGATTGAAACACCAAACATTTAAACAAAAGTGAAGAAAAATAATGTAAAATGGGGGGGAGGGAAGTTATAGACAAATACTCCAAGCTTAGGAAAAATTTTCTTATCTTGTATCACATGAAAAGGGGAGATTTCCTCAACTCTTAGTGTGGGGAGGTTTCCTTGACCCTTATTGTTTAATTTGTCTGTCAGTGCCCCAAGGAAGCCAAGACCCTTGTGCCCAACCAGTCTGTCAGCATTCCATTATGAGGACCCTTCAACAAACAGTCCTGCTGGATTGGGGGGCAACTTGACTGCCCTTTTCAGGGAGCCAAGACAGAGTAAGGAAGATGCCTCAATGTGTCTTCCCACTTTATTTGAGTATGTTATCTGCTGTTGACTACTGCCAGTGCCTGCGAAGAAATCACTCTAACAGTTTACAGAATTCCATTCTTTATTATAAAATTATGACAGGTTAAGGTTCAAACATTGCTGGTGACAGTATCTGACTGCAAAAATATATTTAAAGCAATATACAGACAAGCTCAAATCCCCAATAAAAGTAGTCAGTGCACGCAGAGTACAGTTCTTACCCAAAGGTGTCCCAGCAGGGGAGAAGACAGATTCAGCCCATCAACAAATCTCAGCACTTACAATGGAGTCTTCCCTCACTTTGCCCCCATTCTCAACTTACTTTTATACTATTTTTTTATGTTTAGGTGGAGTTTGAATGACTTTAGTCATAAATACATTTGTTGCTGATTGGTGTACACTTCTCTCACTTTGCTTGTAAAGATACACTCAAATAAATATAGACCCCAGTGGGGGGTGGTCATACCTTGGAGGCCGGTAACTTAGGAATGGAGGTGTGTGATAGCATTAAAATTAGGGTTTCATGAACTAAGTTCATCCAAGGAGAGAGGTTTCATCACAGTTGTTAGCTCAGCAGCAGGACATCTCCTATCTCCCTTGGTTGACAGGTGGTATGTGGTTTTATCAACTCCGAAGTAGCACTGAGTTGCCTTCCCTGAATGGATTTCTACAAAGCCTGGCCACGATGTCTTCATTTTTTCCCACCCTCCATTCCATCCCTCTTAGCAGATGTCTGTTGTTCTGTGGGGAATCATCATGGAGCATGCCAACTACATACCACCCAGGGAGCAGCAGCTGCATTTTACTCTATAATTTCTGTACCTTTATAATTTCTGTACCTTTATAATTTCTGTTAGGATGTGGATACAACTTCTCAGTTTCCTCGAATTTTTACTCCCAACCATCTTCTCACATCTTGTAAATGAAAACTACCAAGATGCACAATATTGTTCTTAGATTTTTTTTTTCCCCTCAAAACCATGACTTTTCATTTAAAGATTTTACAAGTGTGATATATTTGTAGTATCATCCATTATATGTCTTTACAGTGAAACATAAGAGACTGGTGATTTTAAAAAATCATTACAAAAAATTCTAAAATAAAAATAATCCTTGTGATTTCAATAGGGCTGTCCTTAACTCAAAAGTAAGAATTTGAAGAATGAGTGGCTAAAGATCATACCTACTTACAATATCAAGAGGACTTTAGGTATCAGGAAAGGTATTTATAACCAGGATAGAGTATTGGAAGAGAAAAGATGAACAAAAGTTTGGTAAATGTGGTAATGAAGCTGACAGAGATGAGAGACTGAACAGCAAGGGGTAGAGCTGCTGTGGATCCTGAAGATGAGAGAAGGTTTGAACTTCTTTTTCATGAAGAAGAACCACTCAGGAGAAAGACAGAAGACAAGAGCAGGATCTAGGAGTGGACATGCACAGGAGAGGAACAGAAGCGTCCTAGGTGAGACTGGTCTGTGGGTCTGAGTGGCAATGTCCAGGTTTCTATCACCAGTATAGATCAATATCTCAAAAGGGAGTATGGAGATCTTGGTGGATGAAACAGCAAGCTTAGATTTGACCACATTACATTTTAACTGAGGAGAGAACGGTATCATATTTTCTCGTGAAAACAATGTAAGGACCCCAAAGGCTACAGAGTGCTCATGGAGGAACACTGCAGGTAGAGAAAGAGTGGTCAGTACAAGAAACTGTTTTGGTTATGTTAATATGCCATGCCTAATATATTTGCCTATGGCATGAGGCATAACACTATCACAGAATCAATTAAAATAGCTATTTAAAATAAAATTAGTTTGAATAAAAAGGCCCATGCTTACCTTATGTCAGTTTAAATAAAAAGCCTTGCACTTATTTCAAGTGTATTGAACATACTTTAAAATTATTCTTGTAGCCTGTGGTAAAGTCATTAAAGAACATCCTCACAGTTACAGCCTAGTTATTTTATGGAAAATTCAAAATATATTAATTTCTTTTCTCCATTTATATCTTTGCTCTAAAAGTGCATGAATATCACTTGTGGTACTATTTTCACTTTTTGCTACAACTTTTCATAAGGCTGTGTAACATCCCAGGCTCCTCTCACCAACTCATCAAAGGGGTTTTACGTTAAAGATACACAAGCTCCAAAAATCTGCCTGATTAAAAGAGCCTTCAGTTCTTTTTATACCTTGAGAGACAGTGCATGGGAGAAGACACTACACGAGTTTCTCAGGAGGTCAAATAACACAATTTTACTGGCAAACTTTAGAAAATAATGGAACTTGGCCAAAATTTATAGGGCAACATTGAATCAAAATAAAGCATTTCACAAAGCATTGACTTAGCACATGATAAACCACACAGTTTAGCAAAATGCAACCCATCCAGCTTTAAGTCACCCCAAATATCAATAAAGACTAGGAGAAATAAAGACAAGGGAAAAGAGAGAATTATAGCTACCACCCCTAGATCCAGCTACCAGAAATCCAGGAGATGGCAGAGATGCAGCAACAACCAAACGTGTTTGGTTCTCTCTGCTCTGGTCCCCTGTGGCGAACTACCCCTCCAGTCCCTGCCCCTCTCCAGGGAGGGACTTCTTGTGTGCCAGCTGTTCTGAGGCTGGTTTAGGGGCTCCAGGGTGTGTGGTGTGGGACAGTGCTCCCAGGCTGCTTCTGACTGACAGCTGCTTTGGGGCTGCCCAAGGAGGCTCAAAGGGTTGGGGGGTGAGGAACAGGACACCCCCTGACCTTCCTGAAATTCCACCTGTCCCTCACACACACAGACACACGCACACTTACTTGAATTCGTCCAAGACAATAATTAGTATAATAATCCAGTGTCTCACAGACTGTAACTGAATGCCAATAAATCAGTACTTATGCACTCATGCTATAAATAAGTGCTAATGTTCTACTAACATTTCTTTTAGTTTTCCACATTGTCTGTAAAACTTAGATGACACACCAGGACTTGTTTGCCACTAAAAACTTTAATCAGGAGTAGAGAAAACTTTAGAAGTAAGCAGATGCCAGTTTCATTGATCATTTAGTGGACTTTTTTCTTTTCATTCATTCTGCCTAAATAGAAATTTACACAGGTTAGCACAGTGGTTCCTCTTATGACTTCCTTGTCCCCTGGGGCACAAGAAACATTTCAGAAGAAAAGTTTAGGAGATCAACACAGCTCTTCCAGTGTTGTGGTGCTTAGTCCAGGGCCAGGATTTTGGGTTCAGCTTGGGTCTTTGGTTCTTTGTTTCTTTATTCTTCAGTTCCCAGGGCTATTCTCTCCCTCTGCTTTGCTCTCGTGAAATCCCACCTGGAGTCCTGTGTCCAGTTCTGGGGCCCCCAACAGAAGGATATGGACCTGTTGGAGCAAGTCCAGAGGAGAGCCACCAACATAATCCAAGGGCTGGAGCACCTCTCCTGTGAAGACAAGCTGAAAGAGTCTGGGTTGTTCAGCCTGGAGAAGAGAAGGCTCTTATAGCACTTTCCAGTACTTGATGGGAGCTTACAAGACAGCTGGAGAGGGACTTTTTACAACTGCATGTAGTACATTCCTAGAGGTGAGACTGCTATATTTTGCTTTTATTACATGTATTAAAACTTACATTCTCACATGTTGTATGGCTACATTACAGCTCTGTGTTCTGGTATTAAATAAAGACTGGAATGTTCCATATAAATAGTGGAATGTTGGGAGGAAGAAGAGAATAGGGAAGGGAAGAGGAGCACTCACCAAAATCCTTTGATACCTCTGAAGTTTGGATTTTTCTGTAGAGATTTCAGATTCTGTTATGCAGATCTTTGCCTTATTTTCAATCTTTGGCAATTTTGCATCAGAGAATCACCATAATATAGATAATACAGACAATTTTGTGAGGTTCAAACATGCCTATAGAATGTGTTCTTCTAAAACAATACTTTTTATTCAGGGAGTATAAATTTCAATACAATGTAGTGTAAAATAGTTTTATTATTTGAAGAAGAAATGAAAATGCATGTGACAATAACACTGAAGGGTGTACACAGATAAAATTCAAGGCTGTAGGAACAGTTATTCATTTGCTATGAGTGTGTTGGTTTTGTGCCTTTTTTTTTTTTTTTTCCTTACTTATTTTAGTTCCTCTTCAATGTTTACTTTCAATTATTGTTGCCTACAGGAGACCAGCTTATCCATGTCAATAGCTTTTCTGGAAAAAATTGAATAATCAGTCTGAAGGGGGAAAAAAATTGTTTGACCCAACCTTTTTTTATCTTCAGAGGCTTCAGAGGAGTAAACTAGAGTTTGAAAAGCAGCAAAATAACAAGAAAATCTGCTCTGATTAACATTTGGAATCGATCTAGATGAATAGGTACGTCTCTGTTCTGTAATAATGAATTAAGTGTGTAATTATCAAACAGCAATTGATTTGAACTTACAGGACTGAAAAAGAGAACATGCATATAAAATAGGTGATATGTCCAAATTACAGAGGAAGGCCATGTTAGGTCTCCTAAAGCCAAACCTTATGTCTAATACAATGACTTACTTGCACAAATTAACTGAATGACAGTTGTACCTATTTTATTTACTTTAGTACTCTCCTTCCCGTCTTCCCACATAAGCTGTCATAAATAATTCCTGTTCAGTGTAATATATATTAACATATATAGGCAAATATATAAACATAATATGGACAAACAAATATCTGATCATAATTGAGTAGATAGTGCTCTATTATTTTTCTACCAACAGGTTTCTGGTGTCTATTAACAAAATGCAGAAAAGTGAAGTTATACTAAAGTTTTCAATACAGAAAGCATGGTCCTGTATTTATTTTATTTAATTTATTTTTATTTTATGAATTATCTATAAAACCTGGTATTTTTTGCATTTGGATGGATCTTTTTTCACTCTGGTTACTTTAGATCTGTTTCTTTCTTATAAGTTGAAAATTAACACAAATTATTAATTGGTAATATTATTAACGCAAAGAGTGGTTTTGTACTACATGTATAAAATTAAGATGGAGAATATATGGGTTATTGACATCATTGCATATGTAGTGTCAAAAAGTGATGAGGAAACCAAGTTACATGTAACTGATTTATTTCACTGTATTGAAGTGTTACAACACAAATAAATAGGCAGTTGAAAGTGCATTTCTTTCCCAGCATTAATCAAATTTTAGTTACAACCTTTTATAAAACTAGCATCCTTGTATACAGTACTAAGAGTTTGTCTTTTTTGTTTATATTTTCTCAATAAATTAGAGTTATATAACATCTAAGATGATGTGGAATTATTGGCTGTAGTCTGTGGAATTACAGCTCTTCTATTTGGAGTGCCTTATTAAAGATTAATAATAGAGGCATTTTCTCTTTTTAGACTTCAGTTCTGTAGTTAAATCACGGCAACAAAAAATGTTTTTAAGTAAAAATAACATACCACTTCACATATATTTTCCATTCAGAGCATATTGTTGAAAGAAAGGTGAATTAATTATTCATATGATCCTTATGTGAAACTACTTCTATTCTCTACTATAGCATTCAGCTAGTTTTGTAATGCCAATTTCCCTGCAAGCTTTCCCTGCTTGTCTATTTGCTTTTCATTCACTAATGCAAGATAAATTCTCAAACAGATTTTTGATTCATGAACCTAAATGACTATGACAGTACAGATTCCCCCCAGTAACATTTAGTTGAGATTTATATATATATATATATATATATATATATATAAATATGTAGAAAGTTTCTGAACTGTATTGGTTCAGAGTCTGGGTTAATTTTAAAGTGCAATAATATATAGGCACCTGACTCATCACAGCTGCTCGAAAGTAATGGTGTTTTCTAATTAAGTGTCTGCTATCTGATCCAGCTACTGTGTTCACTGGAATACAATAGCTCTTGGCTCAGCTTTAAAGTTCTAATGAAAAGGAATATAAAACATTCCCCTACTTTTCTGAATCACACAGCATCAGCAGTTAATACTTCTCATTCCCACCTTTAAGTGACTTCTCATTCCAGGCTTCCTGCTTGAATGCTTGGAATGCATAGCATGACATTGCATTGGATTGCCAGTTACTGATTCTCACAGCTAAGAAGACGTTCCTTTATCCACACCATACCTTTTCACCCGTTGTCAGCTAACCTACATGTTCAGTAGAACAGGTTAGAGTTGTGGGCTTGAGAGGGGAGATTTTTTTGGTTCACATCTTCAGATGTTTCATCTCGTCAGATGTTTCTAAATAACATATGCATTTGTTACTAAATATATGTGATAATTTTGCATGGGATTACATCAGATCTTTCAGTCAGAGCTCAAACACAATGATCAATCTAGTCCACAGTGTTTTCTTTGAATGGCCAACAACTAAAATGGTGTGAGGAATGGAGAGAGAAGACAGAGAAACATGACAGTATAGGGGAAAAAAAGGCGTGAAGAAAGAATCAAACTCACAGCCATTACTAGTGCTAAAACCTCTAAAAAGTGGCTATTTCCATGATGACTTTAGGGGAATATGTCTATAGGCACCACATAGAAGGAGAACATGTCTATTGCATTCTTTGAAGACTGAGAAAGGGATGTAACTCTTAAAAGGTAGAAGACACCTTTAAGCTGAATCAACTAGTTTCTTTCAGTGTTTTCTGGTGTATCACATCCTGGTCCTTGTGAGACCTCTTATGACTGTACTCTTTATCTGTCCTCAGAATATAAACAGTAGCATGAATAAAAATCTGTATGATTCACACTCAGGGTGCCAGTTAGAAACAAAGCAATATCATGATTGATAGTATAGAAATAGCAGAGTAAGCAGAAATAATAAAAGAAAAAGCCTGAAAAATACAGGCATGTTTAAAATTACAGAAAATACTACATTGTTATGTGCTTTTTTGTGGTAATGGCTTCCAGATCCATTGTTTTCATACTAATTCTGACACCTAACTGTAACCTTTGTTGTGATCCTACTTTTTGCAATTTACTTTGAACCTTCTGAGCTCTTTTCAATAATTCTCTGTTGCTCTCTTTTCTATCAAAATCCTGTTCCTTATAGTAAATTGCTGCTGAGCTAGGGGAACATGAGAAATGCCTGAGATATAGGAGAGCTCATAGGAAGTGAGTTCCTTATGGGAAAGGGACACCTTTTCTTGGGAACTTGTGGCTGAGGCCACTTCATCCCTGATTAAGAACTTTCACTGTTACATCGATATAAGCCCAGTAATGTCTCAACAGGCAGTGAAGGTAACACCAAGGATAGAGACAAAAATATATATTATGGAAAACTTGTTTCTCCTGTTTTAGAGCTTGTTTCAGTTTTAAACTTTTTTCTTCCTGAATTATACACCAATTAAAAAAAATAGCCCCTTACTTTTGTAGAAAAATAATCTTAGAGTAACAGAATCATAGAATGGTTTGTATTGGAAGGCAGCTTTCAAGATCACCTAGTCCAACACTTTTTCTGTGGGTGTGGATATCTTTCATTAGATCAGTTGTTCAAAGCTCGATCCAATACGATCTGAAACACTTCTAATAATGGGGCGTCCACAACTTCTCTGGAAAACCTGTTTCAGCACCTCACTACACTCATTTTAAAAATTACTTTCTTATGTCCAGTCTAAATCTACACTCTTTCAGTTTAAAACCATTGCTGCTTCTTCTATCACTTTAGGCTTTCTTAGAAAACTTCTCTTAAGTACGGAAAGGTTACAAAAAGGTTACTCCAGAACCTTCTCTTCTCCAGGCTTCTCCCTCTCTCTCTGCCTTTTCTAACTGAAGAAGTGTTCCAGCTCTCTGATCATTTTTGTGGACCTCCCCTAGACGCATTCTAATAGGCCCATGTCTTTCTTGTGCTGGGGACTCTAGACCCTCCAGCTGGGGGCTCACTGAAGCAGATTAGAGAATCACAGAATCACCTCACTCAGCCTGTTGGCCATGCTTCTTGTGTGCAGCCCAGGATACAATTGGCTTTCTGGGCTGCAAGCGCACATTGTTGGCTCATCCACGGATATCTCCAGTTCTTCTCTGCATGCTTACTCTCAATCCTTACATCCTCCAGTGTATATTAACTTTGGCTATTGCCTCAGCCCAGGTACAGGACCTTGCACCTGACCTTGATGAGCTCCATGAGATTTCACACAGACTCGCCTCTCAAATCTGTCAAGAACCTTCTGGATGGCAATCCTTCCCTTAAGTGAATGAACTGCACCAACCAGCTTGGTGTCATCAGCAAACATGCTGAGGGTGCACTCAAAGCCACTGTCTCTGTCACAGCTGAAGGTATGAAACAGTATCTGTTGCAGTAAACACCTTTGAAAGACACCACTCATTATTTGTTTTGGCTTTGACATTGAACCATTGACTATAACTCTTTGCATGTGGCTATCCAGCCAATTCCTTACCCATTTAACAGTTTCATCCATCAAACCTATAGCTCTCCGATTTAGTGACAAGAATGTTGTGGGCAACCATATCAAAGGCCTTACAGAAATCCATATGACTCTTCCCTTGTTCACTAATGCAGTCACTTTATCATAGAAGACCGCTAGAATAATAAGTCACCACTTTCCCTGGTGGAGCCATGCTGCCTGTCACTAATCATCTCCCTTTCTTCCATATGTTTTGACATATCTTCCAGAAGGATCTGTTCCATGTAATGTATTTAAAAAAAAGCAATGAACCAACCAAAATTCTCATGTTACATAATCACAGGTTTGGTATCACGTGTATGAAAGGATTTTGGAGCCCATGAAAGGCTTTTTAATGGATAGCGAACAACTGCAATGCTAAACCTTGTGATGCAAAGAACACAATCCCATGACTTAGAAAAATTTTTTGATTCCATCCAAAAATCAAGAAACATAAAGTTATGGCCAGTTACTTGTATTTCTGCAGTAATTGTGACAATAACTAGAAACAGAAAAAATATGTAGACTAACCTTTGCTTTAGAGTATTGATTTTCCTGTCTGATGGAGTTTGAAACTACATATATAGAAGTTTCTGCTATTTTTCCAGGGAGCAACACTGTGAAGGAGCAAAGATATTAACATTATTAGTAAATAAGTAAATACACAAACATACATAAACAGCATAACATTGAATATGTCAATCACTGTCTGTTTTGTCGTTACATATAGTCTGTTCCTGTGTATTAGGAACTTGACAAGTGAATGAAATGAATACTGATTTCTGCTCTCAGTTTAGGCTGTGGAAAGACTCAAAGCTATCTGTCAAGAGAAATAGATCTGCTAATGAAAAGGGGCCAGGGAAGACTACTTAATGCACAACAGCAAAATTGGATGTAGAAAAAAACAAACCCTGGTGTTCTCTTCTGGCCAGACTCTTCAAGCTTTACACAAGATGAGCAGTGCTTGCTTACTTAAATGAGTATGTTAAAGTCTATTCAGGCAGTTGTGCAGGGCCTTGAAAGCAACAATCCTGGAAAATTAAACTTAGTAGAGTAGTAAAGTTTTGCCATCAAGGGGATTTGGAGAGAGTGAGTAGCAAAAGCTAGCAGACAAGCAAAAAAGCTGCAGTTGGCTGCAGCTTTATAGATGGATTATCAAGCTGACCTGAAGAGATGTCAGGCAGGATTGTTTCTGCTGGGAGGATGAATTGGTTACATCCCAAAGATATATTCCCTGAATACCTAAATTTGTTTATACATGACAGGAATATGAACCCAATTACTCTTCTCTCAATGGCAACTGAAATAAAAGAGGACACAATTTATTTGCTCCACAGTCTGCAAGGCAGAAAACTGTTTACCCAAAAAACTTCGCACCTCTGAACATCGACACTAACAGTTCTTCAGGTCTCCCCCAGCTTCCGGCATGCAAACCCCATCTTTTTGCCATCCTGCAACTTCATGTCTACAACTTCAAACAGGTAAGTGTCACAGTCAGGACCATAGATATCTAGGGTCACAATATTTAGAGCATTAAAAATTACAGAGATTACATTATGTCAACTGCATAAAGTTAACATTGAGAAGTATGAGATTTATGCTGGCTATTCACTGAGAAACAGGCTTTTTAAAACAGGATACTTAGTTCTCATTTACCTAGAAGATGTGACATAACTTTTTATATTTGTCATATGCTCACAACTAGAAATCAGAACAACTAGGACAGACAGAAATTAATATATTCATATGTCCAAAGCCTGTGTTCAAAATAACTCTAATCTGCTATTTGCCTTTGATGATTATTTTATTGCTTCCAGCTATCTTTGACACATTAGAAGATTTAAATTGTTCCTTTCATTCAGCCTGAAACTGTTTGATAGACCCATTAGCTTCAACAAGCTCTGTGACTCACTTGCTGACAGCAATTAGGACTCCCAGAAGGTATCTGGCTAAGCCAAATCCCCAGGAGTTTCATAAGGTGAAAAAAGAAGGTCCTGAGATTTATTTTTGCTAAAATAGGCCTTAGAATTTCCAGAGAAGAAAATCAGTCTAAAATAATTAAAACCTGTGTTCTTTCACTCCAATGAAGGTACTATTCTGTTTTGCACCTGATTTGAACAGAGGAATCTGAAGTGTATAACCTTCAAAATAAGGTCCAGATTTCTGAATTCTTGAATTCTTCTAACAAAGCTACAAAGAATTCAAAACATCAATATAATCTGTGGAAGCCTACATGATCCTGTGCACTTTAAATAATAAGACATGTAAATCTAGTAAATTTGCCATGCAACACTTTCGTGGTGGTCTTTTGTGGCCTTTCTCAGCATATTTACATCCTGCAGTAAAAAAATTGTGACAGATTAAAGAGTTAGCTATGGAAGAAGTCACACTGTCATCCTCTGGCATGTTGCAGGAAAGACATATCCTGAAAACCCAAGTCTAATGGAGATTGAAGTGATTTGGTTTTGTCTTCTATTTTCCTTTGTTTTAGCCACCATACTGTGACATGGCTCTGATTTTTGCTTCTAATTTGTGGCTTCTGATCAGTTGAACTATTACTCTAGATTATATAGGAGAGAAACTGCAATTCCTAGGATATGACTAAGAAACACTTGATCAACTCCAACTGTAAATGATGTTTTAAGTATGAGCTTAGATGAAGACAGCTATCAGTATAGGGTAAATTCAATTACTAAGAGTCAAAGATTATGAACAAAATTATCTCTTTAAAAGACCGTTGTCCAAGTCAATTTAAAAAAAAAAAAAAACACACTGAAGACATAAGAGGATTAACATAGTGCATGAAAATAAATATGGAGATAGTTATACACTATTATATCATGTAATTTATAATAGTAATTTAGTCTGCTTTCCTGACTTTTACAGCCTTCTCACAGGAAGCAGGTTTCTTGTGTAAACACTCAAGAAAGTGCTTATGGGAAAAAGATGCTGTTCAGTGTGGTTAAATGTATAAAAGCTGGCTCCTAAAAATACTTAATGTCAATAGCACAACAATCATATTTTTAACTATCTCTGCAGTTGGCACTCGTTAGTAAATTCCAATTAAAATTAAATACACAATTTCAACTGTATGTATAGTTTCTGTAAACTAACTTAGTTATTGGAAAACCATAAGCAAAACATTTAATTTTGATCCAGAGACAGTCAGATTACTTGCACTAATCTTTTCCTGAGTTTGAGCTTAACTTCTGTATACAGTGTTATTACACTCTATAGACATTACAGTCCAAGAACGACCTACACCACTCTGATTGTGCAAACCTGATTTTCTCATCTTTCTCAGGCTGACAAATTATATTCAGCACAGATAGTGCAGCTGTAATAGTCTCTAGAAACAGTGATAGCAAGTTGTGTCTCAACTATATTTTGCAGAAGACCATTCCAGTCCTCCAAAGACATGACTTTTACTGTTTAAGTCGAAATTAAGTGATTTACTATTTTTTTATGCATGTTTTCCTTGTTTCTTCCTTCAGTTCTTCAATTCCAAGAACATTTTTCACATTCTATTATTTATTTTTTTTTATTTCCCAGTCAAGATAGGGTTGAGGAAAAATCTTAAAATACTAGAATTCCCTGCAGGCTTAAATTCTTTGTAATGTTTCTGCCACTACCTTGCATTATTTTTATGCAGCATATATCAGCAGTTATAAAATAATAATATTTATTGAAAAAAGATAAAACATTTAGGGAACTATTTCTCACATGATAGAGTAAATGAATCTTACAAAATAAATGTTGAAAAATTTTACATGAACTATTTGCTTTGATCTGTAAGCTCTACAATAGATATTATTTTGTATTTTTCAATATATTTTACAAACAAGGAATTGAGAGAGTAAGAGAATGATGGTAGCATTCCTTAAAATAATATTTACTAGAGCATTAAAACTGTGGTTTGGTAGTGAATGATCATACAGGTTGTTGGAGGTACAATATACACCTTCACAAAGGAAGAACTCATGGTTTATTTCAAAATGTCTTGAGTGCACCAGTGAAGGAGTCTGTGACTCACATGACTAAGTTAAGACCATATCTTAGGTGCTTTTTCACTTTGATGTCCCAATAACATTTCAAGGATTTTAAAGACAAGTATTGTGTATATCATGTATATCATGTATATTTTATAATCCTTTCTACTTCAATAATTTCTTTATGGAACAAATAAGTGCATATATAAGAAGAATGATCTTTGATGGATCAGAAAATAGTAATTATTTATATTTATACATTTTTAATCAGGTTTATATTTTATAGTTAGAAATAATTAATATCAGATAGCTGAATTAAATTCAATTTTAATTATCTAAAGATAAGCTCTTTAAGCACACTGCTGAAGTCTTTCCTTGATCTTTGAAATTTAAGGGAACTTACTAAGTATTAATTGATCTTCTAATGTGTAAGTACATAAACACTCCACTACTAGCCTTCATAACACTTCTGGTTTCATATAAGATAGTTCTTCAGCAATTTGAACAGGATTACTCTAAGTCCAAATCTCATTATGTCAGAATTATTTTAAACAAAACGACTTAAATGATTATACTTGGATTCCTTTCAGCTGCTTCCAAAATGCTGCAATTAAATCATTGTATTAGCTAGCAATTGGCTTGAAATATCAACACACACCAACTTAAAATTTCTTTAAAATCGAACAGAAATGGAAAATTAATTATAATTTATAGTTCACAATTGTTGCTAATACATGTTTTATAGACTAGACTCTCACTGGAGCCTTTGGCAACTAAATACCTCATTAGACACTGAACATGACCTCTAGGAACACTGGCAGTCACAGAGAGACCACAAACTCCTTTATGTCTTTGTTTCCTCTTGTAAAATACTTTGGATACACAAGTTATTACAGCTGCAGATGTGTGACACTGCCTTTGTATCTACACTGTTAGGTACTCCAAAGGCTGATCTCTTGCTTCTAGGCCAAGAGGTGCAGAAAGTGAAGTTATTGTTATTTCCCAAACATAATCTTCTAAAGAGACAGTTGTCATCTCAGACAGAAGTCACTAAGCTTTTCATTCTCATATAGAAGAGGCTAAATTGATTAATAATTAAAGGATGACTTATTCTGCTCTAATTTTTCAGTGGCTTGGTTCTCAGAGCTTTTAAAATTGATTTTGAGGCTTTTATTTTTTCATCTTAAGTCCATATCAAGCCTTACAAGACAGAAATTCTACTATAAGTAAAATCCATTTACTAGAAATGGAAACAGTCTTGACTAGATACAGAAATCATGGATGAGGCTGACATCAATACTAAAATAACACATATCAAGCCTCTAAACTCCCTACAGTATCTGAGACATTCTACTAGGCCTGGAAGCTATAGACACAAAGTCTATGAGCCTTGCTGTAGTGACAGCAGAATATTTCAGGATATTTAAAGTATCATTTCAGATGTCCACAATTAGGCAAAAAATCTGAGCCATACATCTGCTTTGCTGGTAGCGCAAACTCAGTCACCCAACATAGCTGTGGATATTTAAGTGTAGACAACTATATTTTAGTATCTTCAGCATAGGAGACCTCACTCTGTACCTGGTGGATGTCAACAGCTGATTGACATGAATCCTAGCACTATATCCTGTCCAAAACTACTGCTTAATTTTTATGTTTGAGGTCATATGAGCCTGCCAGTAGACAACAGCTCCTCAATAACAGTACTGGCATTTCATACTGAGGCCCAGAGAACAATTTAAGAATAAAATGGCACTGGTATAAGACAGTGTTGTTTACTAAAAGAAGCAGTCTGCCTCATCTTTCACTGACAGTCAGTCATTCACTCCCATCCCTGCTTTTTCTGCTCCTCTGTACTGCAACAAACGTTTCGTTGGATAGACAGTGAATTATTCAGGGTGCAGATCCAGCTGAAAACTATCCCAGAAAAAACACAATAGCTGTTACTCTTTTGGATCAGTCATCCCGGTGTGGTTTGCCACAAACAAAACCAAATCTCTCTGCTGGTGTTTATCTGAGGCTTGAAGCAGTAAGGTTTAAAATGCTTAAAAAGTTATTAAATTGGGAAAAAAGAGAACAGTAGTAGAGATTGGTCATTATGTTACAGAAAAGATTCTGTTTAGGAAGGTGTGATTGCAGCTGTACAAAAGATTAGCAATGCGTGAAGAAAAAAATTGTCAGTGTTAACAATTTTCAAGACCTTAATCCCATAGAAGTTTAGTGCTTTCACAGTTACTTCAATAGCAGCATTTTTTAATGAATCTTATTCTTAATATGGGCTAAAAAGTAAATCAATCAATATAAAATAAAACAGATAGCTAATCACAACTACTTTATAATAATCTGACATAGATTTAAAAAATGTTTTTCCATGTTGCCCTGTATAGGGTCACATTAACATGACTTTCACCACTCAGTTTGAACTGAAGCAGCATAAGCCGACAAAGTGCATTAATGTTTTTGATCCTGTAACCTTAGATTCATAATTTAGTAATAGCAAAAGCAGTGCTTTTGCAATTCATGTCCTAAAGAAAATGCCAGTAGCGGTAGCAGGTAACCCAAAGGTGTAATCAAAATTAACCAACACATCATGAATTTTAAATATGAAATGTTTTGAAAAACTGCCGTAGGCTTATCTGTACTTCAATAATTATTCATGGATGATATGTGCTTTATATTATTATCTGTGAAGGGATAATCTTCAAACAAAAAAAAAAAAAAGGCAAAAGGTGTCAAATAAGTTACGAATTATTTGTTCACTTCTAATTTTACCTTACTAATTTAACTTTATTCTAAACATGCGAGCATTTTCAATTTATAAAAGTGAATTGGACTTACAAGTAATAATTTATCTGGTCTAAATAAATCAGATCAAGTGTTATGATGTAGGAAAAGATCTTTTAACAACAGTTATTAAAATATCAGAAGGACATTTCTGTTTTAAACTGTGTTTTAATCCATTGTGTAAATTCATATTCAGTGTACACATTGTACATGTTTTGTAAGGCCCTTAGCAAAGTAAATAGACTTTTTTTTTTTTTTTAATTGTGAAAATCATTCTTAGCATAGCAGCTATCTGCTTTAACCTAAGATTTTTAAAATTAGATATTTGTTTCTAAATTTACTTTTATATGCACTGAAAAGAACTGTGCTCTTCTTATAGCTAATCTATCACCTCCTAAAAGAGGTCCCTAAAGCAGGTGAGCACGCTTATAATCATTTCCATGTATTCTCAGTCAGAAAGGAAGTAGAAAGTAATTTACTCAGACTTTGAGATCTAACTTTTGAAAGTCCAAATCTGAGTGAGATGAAGCCCATCCTTTCCACTGACATGTGTACGATAGACACATCTCATGAGTTGTCCCCATCAAAAGTCTCAAATAAAGAGTGTCCATCAGTTTCCAAAACTCCATTAACATGAGTCATTGAACCTAGAACAGCATGGTCTATTCAGGTTAGAGTCATCTTTAGGAGAGTTAGGTGATTTTTTAAGACATTATTGTTATTCTTACTGTTTGTCCTTGATATATATATATCTGCTATACATAGCATATCTTTAATTACTGTTTGTTAATTATGGTAAAACCCCAAAACCTTTAAACTCCCCTGCGAAACTAATAAAAAGCTAAACAATATCTTATGCCAGAGATTTGCCTGCCAGAAACAAAAGATATTAAAAAAAAAGAGAAAATCCTGTTTTAATGGCATACAAAATGAACCAGCTACTACTGGAGTATAATAATTTACATGAACACTTAGAAAGCTTAATTTCTTGTAATAAACTGTTTGTTGAAAGGTTAGAAAAGTTAGATATTAGGCTGTCCTGTGTAGTCTTGTGAGGTAGTCCTTATTTCAAAATTCCCTTTTTCTGATGGAGACCCTTTTGTGGAAAAGGCAGAATGCTGACAGTGTCTGAGGTATCTTCAAAGTGGAGTTCATGCCTCTGGAGAGCCACAGCAAGACACAGTTGTTTACAGTGGAACCTCTAAAATATTTTTGGTGTGGCCCTGGTTTTTGTATGAAAAAAATTAAATTTTTGGCATAAATTCACTAAAAAGGATGTTGAAGGGATATTATAGAAAACATTTACATTCAAAGGATTTGAATTTAGCTTATTTTAATTTTCAATACAAAGCACTGCTTTATATATTCATTTTGTAATACAGCAGATTCAGAGAGTAGCTAAATTCAAAGAAAGTAAGTTAACCTGCACTTTGGATAAATGTGATCAAATTGTGAGCTTCCACTGAATAAAACAAGGATGGGTGCAAATGCTACAGGAAAGGAAACTGAATACATTTGTGTAGATGCTGCAAGCCAAAGCCAACGAATGTTTAACAGCTCTGCTAGAGAATTTCTTGCCCAAAAATTCCTCCATAAGTTCACCTAGTTTGAAAGGTATTCAACCCCTTCCTAAACAGTTTGTGTGGAGTCAGGTCAACAAAGCACCTTCCCTCCACCATGTAGTATATTATATATATGTCGTTCTTTAGAAGGTTGTTTCATGCAGTGCCTCAGAAGAGTTTTTCTAAGAGATCAATAGTATTTTTTAACTTCTGAGTGATTAAATAATGTGTCTGAATTGCCTTCAGGGATAGAGAAATGAAACACTTACGGGAATAAAAAGATTAATATAATGGAGTTGAAATGAAACATAACACACAGAAAAAGCAGTGTCAAGGCTATGTCTATATTTTGACTTCCAGATATTTTGATTTATTGCAACACAATTTTGCTCTGCACTCATCTCAACCCCAAGAACATACATACTCACACACACACTACACTTTTTCACTCCTTTCTTAAATAAAGTGAAAATGCAAAGACAAGTAATTTCAGACCCATCATCAGAACAGCTAAACAGACTATGAGGCATGGGGGCTGCCATACTCACAGACTAACTGCCACCTGTATAAATCCAGCCTCCTCCATCCAGATCCATCTAAGCAACTTTCTTGAAAACAAATTTAGCAGCTTTTTGGTTTGAAATGAGAAAAGTAACAATATTTTGTGCATGATTTAAGGGAATCCCTTCTTCACTCCCAAGACACTTTGTTCTTGGATTAATGGATATATACAAAATACAATTGGTTGAAAATACAAACAAACAACAGGTTGTCAGGAAATGTTAACACAGAAATAATCATTGGTCAAATGACTTTACCCATTTCAGGTGTTGGCCACAATGGTGAGTGGTGTTTACGGCAAATACATTGAAGAAAATGATTCAAATTAGGAGAAAAACAAGGCAGGGAGCACCACATTGTACATTGAAGTTAGGGAATGATAGCAAATAGATGAATAGGCATTGCTGTGCCTGTCCACACTGCTTTTAAAGTGATGTGAACATGAGGAGACTTCCAGACAGTTTGCTTCCCTTCTGTAGTCTCCAGAACATTCAAATATCCTGGCAGCAGTAGTATTCTATAAGTGCACTGATCACCCTGGCCTGTCTCAGAAGGTTGACAGCTTTAGCGCAATCACTCTCTGAAACAAATAATTAATTGGATTTTAGAGTTACTTAATAGATATAACACCAAATGTAGCTGAAATAGTTTTTCTGGGTTGACATGGGCTCTAAAAGGTTCTCCTTAAAAATAGTGTGAGGGCAGTAGAGTCTATGTATCTTGGAACTCTAAATAAATTCATGTTACTTTGTGATCAAAGTATGCTATGAGTGCTTGAGTGTCAATTATTTCAGGGAGTCAGCACAGTGTGCTCCATCCTCATTAATGTGCCTCACTGCAGAAAGCCATGGGGCAGGGTATTAGAATTCACTTGTCTGGATTATTCCAGTCTAATTCATGATACTCCCAAACCAGCTCCCAAATTAAGAAAGTAGTGAATAAGTATTCAAAAAAGAAATTTGAAAAAAACCCCAAAATTATATTTCTTTAAGGAATTACCTAAGCAGAAAAAATGTCTTCGGATCTCATTGCAGTAAAACTAGAGAGACACTAAATTATTTTCTAGGGATTTTTCCCAAATTTTAACAAACATTCACTTTTTCAATTTGCCACACAGATTAGTCTAATAAAATTACCAATAAAGATGTCTTCAATGTGGATTTCAGTTCTGCCTAATATTTTGCTGACTAAATCATGTTTAATTCCAAACTAAATGAGCAGCCACAGTAAATCAAGTCCAATATTCCTGTCCTCTTCCCTACAGACATAATTACATGCCCCTTAAGAGCTCACTCCACCCTTTGCCAGAATGGGAAATATTTAAGGAAGTGGAAAAGTGGAAGACTTATAAACCAATCCCAACATTTGGTAGAAAAAGCTTAGTGGCTTAAACGAAAAAGGTAAAAATTTACTGGAGGTGGTTATATAATTCCACCCGTACATAATCTAAATGATTCATGTGCCTGCTAGGCTTTATAAAACAATCTTTTAGCCATATCCTTTACTCTGAATTCACTTAGGGTGTCTGTTGGGTTGGGGCAACATCTTCAACTAGCACAGCAGCAGACTGCTTGTGAAAGCAATAAAATAGTCTCTGGCACAGAGGTCTTTTTCTTGGGAAATTAGAAGAAGAAAAAGCAATTGTGCTCAATAAGTAACTCTGAAGTACAAAGTGTTGGAACAAGTGGTTTAAAAGTCTGTGTAAATGTGTCCACAAGGGTTCTCAATGTGCAACAGGCTCAATTAGTGGAAATTAGTATAGTGGTTAGATTTCTATACTGATTTTTTCCTTATTTTCTTTCTTAATTGATTTACTTGTGTTCAGTCTGCTTAACAAATTTGCATGTTCTATGCCCTTGAATATGGAACTGACATTCAGTAGAGAGAACAGATCATCATACTCCGAGAAATAATGGAATGAAACTCTGGGTTCTATAAGCAGGGATTTGCTAAGTACGCATTCTGAAAGTGATGAAAACTGTGGTGAGTAGAAAATTGAGGCTTTCTTACCTGATCATGAATTTATATTTTGTGCTGATGCACTCCACAGACATTCAATAGCATGACTTGTTGGCTAGGAACAGCACCTGGAAGCTCTTTCTGGGAACAGAAGGCCAGGAAAGATGAGCTGCAAAATTATAATGAAAGTAAGTTTCTAAAGAAAGAAGAAATAAAACAATTGCTCTTGATTATTACACTAAATGTTAATTTGTAGCTTTAAATCACTGCTGTCAGATTAATGCTGTGGAAAACAAGAAGAAAAAGGACCCCAGATGGCTTTATTTAATGATTTTGTCTGGCTTACAGGTATTTCAACCCATTTGTAAACTTGTACTGTGGTTTGTGTATGCTCTTTCATGTGCCCACAAAGAAAATACTTCTAAGCAGTATATTTGAGAATAAAGGAAGAGAATAAAATAAAGAAAATATAAAATGAATAACAGTATCGTTTGGATCTCATTTTATCCAAGTGTAAACAAGTAGAGAATATATGAAGAAAAGCTGTAGCAGACAGCTAAAAAACCCTAAACAAATAACCCATCACAAACAGAAATGCAACATTCTCAAGTGTTACTAAGAAA
Source organism: Acropternis orthonyx (assembly GCA_035583155.1). Taxonomy (NCBI): domain Eukaryota; kingdom Metazoa; phylum Chordata; class Aves; order Passeriformes; family Rhinocryptidae; genus Acropternis; species Acropternis orthonyx. Next base: position 20,252,361 of record JAWWEU010000040.1, read on the forward strand.
CTTAGGAGCCTGGGTACTATTTTTAAATATGACATAAATGGTGAAGGGAGGCTTGTGATGGGACTTGGGGCTCAGAAATCCCATTGTATTAACTTTTGTATTAGTGAAAATCTCAGCCAACCCAGACCCAAAGTGAGTGTGTCAATAAAAGCCACAAAGGAAGAGATTACCCAGGCTCATATGATGTGATTATTTGTGAATTTACAGTGGCATAATTAAGCATCTGGACCCATATTTTTTCCCCAAGTATTTCTAAAAATGTAAATTAAATTTCTAAGTCAGTTAAGACACCTTAAGAATTTACTGAGGAAAGTTATACCTTTTTCATCTTTCTTACCTAATATGACTACAGACTATCACATCAGCCACCATTTATTTCCCAGAATATAAAGATCCTGTCTATCAAAATCCTGAAATCACATAGCGGTGACCCTGTATTTGGCACTGGTGAGGCCACCCCTCGAGTACTGTGTCTCGTTCTGGACCCCTCAGTTTAGGAAGGATGTTGAAGTGCTGGAACATGTCCAGAAAAGAGTAACGAGGCTGATGAAGGGTCTGGAGCACAAGTCCTATGAGGAGCAGCTGAGGGAGCTGGGGTTGTTCAGCCTGGACAGGAGGAGTCTCAGAGGAAACTTTACTACTCTCTACAACTACCTGACAAGAGACTAGTGACAGGATGAGAGGACATAGTCTTAAACTGTGCCAGGGAAGGTTTAGGTTGGACACTAGGAATAAGTTCTACACAGAAAGAGTCACTGGGCATGGGCTGCCCAGTGAGGTGGTTAAGTCACCGTCTCTGGAGGTGTTTAAGAAAAGACTGGATGAGGCACTTAGTGCGTAGCTGACAAGGTGGTGTAAGGTCATAAATGAGACTTGATAATCTCAGAGGTCTTTTCCAACCCAACTGATTGTGTGATTGTGTGAAAACTGCACACAATATTCAAGGTGAGGCTGCCCCAGTGCAGAGCAGAGTGGGACAATCCCCTCCCTCATCTGGCTGGTGATGCTTTGCCTGATGCCCCCCAGGGCACAGTTGGCCCTCGGGCTGCTCGAGCACTGCTGACTCATATTCAACTTGTCATTGACCAGGACCCTCAGGTCCCTTTCCACAGCACTACTTTCCAGCTCTTCATTCCCCAGTTTGTACATACATCTGGGGTTGCCCCATCCCAGGTGCAGAATCCAGCACTTCTCCCTGTTGAACTTCATGTGATTGCCCAGTCCTCTAATTTGTCGAGGTCTCTCTCCCTGTCTTTGAGAGAGTCAACAACCCCTCCCAATTTTGTATCATCTGCAAACTTGCATACTATCCCTTCCAGTCCTGTACCAAAGTATATTAAAATGTATAGTTCTTTGAATATCCAAATTAGATAAGGCCTAGGAGGGAAAAGGTATATGAGAAAAAGAGTTCTGAGTGCAAAGCAAAGTCCATGGAAGAAGAGTAACTATCATCTTCTATAACCCATCTCTGTAGTTTTGATATTGTCCTGGGTTACAAAATATTTCTGGTATCCACCTTTTCTTTTTTTTTTTTTCTCCAAATATGCGTTTTAGGCTTTTTGGTGTTTTGTCTTCTTTAAAGAGACTGAACTGCTAGTGATTATTGACTCAAACATTCAGCAATCTGCAGTGACCCCCCAGATGCTGTAAGAAACTGGGCTATTGGTGCTAATCAGCAGTGTACTTTGCTACCAATGTGCAGAGTGGCCACCCAGGTCAGCGACTGAAGGTGTGCACATCTGACTCCTCAGGCTACAAGCTGGGTGTTAATCAAGATAAGCAAAGAGGTAAATCCTCTGAGGTGGGATAGGTTTCTTTTTCCTTACACAGATGACTCAGCTGTGATAACTCCCCAGAACATTCACACCTAGTCTGAAGGTGTACACCACCCAGTGTAGAACTCCCCACCCCATGGGAGGTACTGGAGACACCTGAACCTGACCATATTATAACTCTGAGTTTAAGAACTTCCCTCACCACCCAAGGCTTCCACCACCACTTCAATGGATCTGGACTGTGAGCACCACTTTGGTAAGACTACAGCAACCACTTTGACCAAGGAACATTGAAATTACAACAATCAAGTGTTATTGTTTTGGTTTGACTCTTGGCAAAATGCCAACCACCTCCCAATGCAACAGAGTTTCAGTTAAAAGGAGTGAGGAAAAAAACCCTTAAAACTGAAACTGGTATATATACATATATTTACAGAAATTTACAGCATATGTATGTATAAATATAAAAGACAAACCAACAATAACTTATTGAAACCCACCTTCCAACAACACATGGGTTCCACCACCCAGAACCCAGAGAAAACACACCCCAAAGAGAGGGAAAGAGCAACCCAAACAATACAAAAGTATTTTACTTCTCTAAGAGCAAACTGCTGTGGATATCTTGGCACAGGAGCAGTGAGGCGTAATCTCTCTGAGCTGCAGGAGCAAGGTGCTCTCAGCACGGCCGAAGGGAGAAGAGAGACAGAGCACACTGGGAGCTGCTCTTTGATTTATAGACGAGCTGACGTCAGATGGGATGAAATATACCTCCTTGGTCACTTAAGTCAGCTGATACTTGTCCCTAACCACATGATCCATGAAATTAGGGCCTAGCTAAAATTAAAACCTTAATCTGAGTGCTTTGGGGGTTTATCAAACCCATCGCACAAGTCTCAATTATGGATCCAACAGGTGTCTTGCAGGTCCTTCCAGTTGCCTGGGGGGTCCACAGCTGTGCTCTAACTGCCTGTACCAGCACTGCAGCCTCACTCCAGTGCCAGGCAAGCATCTGCTGACATTGAATCCTTTCTATGTGCCGCTTCCTGCCAGTGATAACTCTCCAACCATTCCTGCCAGGTTTTGCAAGCACAGGGGAGGCAAACCAGGGCAAACTATGGTCCATTAATCAAGGAGGAGTGCAAGTGACTAAATTATAGTGCCTAAATGTTAGGAATGTTAGACAAGAATAAATAAAAGTCTAAATACAAATATTGTTAGGAAGAATCATGTATATAAACTTTTTGTTACTTTTTTCACTTCCATACTCCATGTCCACCTGTAAAATAATTATTGTAAGATGTTATTTTTAAAATCTGATTTTCATCAGACCTGTTTATCTCTTTTTTTCCTGTCTATACATGCATACTGGTGGAAATGGGAATCATGGGAAAAATGAGAAAAAGAATACTGGTGAGATTTTTGGTGTCTATTGGTTTTTCACTTTACTTTTCTTGTTTCACTGATTGATTAGTTAATTTACTTCCCATTATCTTCCAGTCTTGCTTTAATCCTGCTTGTACAGAAGACTGAAATGACTTAACTTTTCTAACTCCATAATTATAGAGTCTAAAATCATTTTATACCCTGCTTAAAAAAAAAAATAAAAATTCAAATTCCTAAGGAAAGACCAGGTCAGAATTCCAAACATCAGAATAAGATTTCTGAGGTACCTACACTCTGTATGTTTGTCCCATTCTTTGAGACTAACCGAGTGCACAGCCCAACAAAAACTGTATGACAGACTGACACAAAAGGCTGCTTTGTAATATCATTCTAAGATGCTTGTATCACTTGCACCATAAAATAATAGCATTTATGTAACAGTTACTTCCTAATAATGCATGATCCTTGACTTCAAGGAGATGGAGATAACTTATATGCTTTGCAACCAATCTGTGTATTTTAGTCCATCTCATCAGCTCTGGAAAGAAAACGCTCATTTTTTTCTCCAATTAAATAAACCAAGGAAAGTAGATTTCTTTTTATCCTGAAAAACTAATCACCAAATAATCGTTTTTTTAGATACAAGATACGTTCTTGTATTCAAGCAACAATTGCTGCTAAGGATTTGCTTTCAGTAATTTGAAAAATTATGTCATTCTTTAGCATTTTGTCAAAGCAGATTTGAAAAGAAACAAAACAGTGTGAGGATTATTTTAGAGGAAGCAGCACTAGACAGCTGCAAATGCACAATAAATATATTCTTTTCTTCAACATCACTACACATCTCTTATGTTGAGTCTTCATCTTCAGAAAATTTATTTTTCCCTTAACTTTCATATTTTCAGGGGAATATTTAAGCCTGTTGGCATAATACAAAATCATACATAGGAAAGAAGTGTGCTGGAAAATATTCCACAAAATCCTATTATTAGCAATTTGATTGAGCTATTGTTGCATTATTTTCACTAAATAAAGGGTTACTGGTAAGTGCATAAAATTTGTCTTTAAATATATTCAAAATTCAGGGTCTTCTAGTCCTTCAATATTAAAAAAACCCAAAAAGTAAAAAAAACCCAAACCAACCAACCAAACAAAAGTAACTTGATATTTCCAAGATATATATTTAATGTACATTTGATCAAAGGTCAAAATAAACCAAACCACAGGACATCTGAAAACACACAGGTCATACCTGAAAGATTTATATGGGTTTTGAAATGTGAAAGTTCTACAGTAAGTAAATGCTGTAACAGTGTTTATTGCAATAAAAAGAAAGATGGTATCCAGACACTGAGCCTGTGCAGTTTGTATTCTTCAATGTTTTGATCTTTGCTACTTCTTTCTTGTGTAAGAGGTATAATGCATTTTAATGAGGTAAATGTCAGCACAGCACAGTTAGGGATCAATTCCCAGAACCCGTATCTGTTAAATAAAATATAGAAATCTCTTAGAAAATGGTGCTACTACAAATTTTACTAAGAAATATTACACTCCAATGATTTTTGTAATAAGAGAATTTTTTCTTTTCCATATAGTTAATATTTTATTTACTAGTTCAGTTTTACTTTTAAGATTGTTTAAATTATAGCAGTCCAGGGACTAATGTTTCTAAATGTGTATAATTAGACTTTAGGGGTGGCTAGTGTTTCAGATTTCTAGTTTAATTGGATTTTAACTCTAACTAGTCAAAAGGCAACCAAAAATGTCCAGACTTTTGGGTTTCTTCCTTTGGTTTAGAATAAATAAATATGTATTAAAAAAAAAAAAGTCTTGCTTTTATGAAAATGACCACAAAAGACCCATAACAACAAAACAATACTAAATTGTCTACCAAATTAGTCTAACCCAAAATTCTAATAGGAATAATATTGTCCAGAAAAAGGGAGTCTGCTCAATATTTGGTGAAAGGAGTTATACAACTTAGTGTACCCAAAACAGCAGAGGTCTTTCTGAGGATACACAGCTCCACACTTTCTTACTGTTCCTGTGCATGCACAGGGCTGCACCTTGTGTCTCCTGGCCCAAGATCTTTCCCACCCTTTGGCACAGTGACCAGGACCTAAAACTGAGGAAAAGAAAAAAAAAAGAGAGATAATAAACATAAATAAATAAAATGAGTGTGTTCATTTTGCAAGACATAACAGAAACTATTATTCCTGGGCAGCTGCAGAAGCTATTCTGGAAGTAACTATGACATTGTTCCCAATCATTGCTACCAAGGCTTGTTGTCTCTTCTGCTCCTACATAGTCGTGGATCTTCAAACACTTCTCCCAGCTTTCATGTCTTCTCATATATTTTTGTGCTGCTTTTATTTTACAGTTTGCTCTTTACAAACATCTCTTTGAAAATTATTTTTCTCACTTTAAATTCATCTAGTAAAAAGAAATGTTACCATTAAGCGCATATTTCCATACTGTATATTTCTTTAAAACATATGTTCAACATCTTGTTTATTTAATTACGCTGTATAAGTCTGATGTTATGTATCAGTTTACTGCATGATTGATCATGATTCTGTTTACGGTTTCTGTCATTCTGCAAAGTGTTTTGTAGAATAAGTACTGAATAATTATTGCTTTCAAGAGAAGAAAGAAACTTTTTCTTAGTAAGTCATATAATAAAATGATTTGCTTAAGTGTCTCTGCTCACTTCCTAACTAATTAATTCATTATAGGTAGACCATTGAGAGCTGAGCTCACTCAAAGCAGCAAGATCTTTTCATCCAGGCCTTGGGTATACATTGCCCATTGAATGGTAAATTTATGATTTGATACTGCTTTTGGGGAAATGGAGTTTCCTATCAAAACTGTCTTCTGTTTTCACTCTGTTAATGTTTCAGCCCTAATAGCACATTTTAATTTCTGTATATGAAGTTCATGACATTTTGCTCCAGATGATATAAAATAAGCAGTGAATATTAAAGACATTTTAATATGAAATTCAGGGATCAAACTATCTCTATAAAAAAGACAGATGTTCTCATTCATAATGTTTTTTTACCAAAATCTGTAGAACATTTCACTTCAGAAACAAGTAATTCATGTCACTGATCTAGAAAAGCTAAAGTTATCTTTTCAAATTCCTAGTTCATAAACATTACAAGAGTTTTAAACCAGTTTTATCCATGGATCATCATAGTTGTTTGCGTAAGTGTCACGCTAGGATGAAGCTTGGAAGTTAGACAAATTGTTTTTCTGAGAAATGCATTAATATGGGAAATTCCTGCAGCAATGTAAAGCTGGCAGGGTAGCTTTACTGTACATAATTTTCAGGACCATGAGTGAATAAGTAGGTCCCAGGTGGAAAAGGATATTGCCTTACCACTACATCCTCAGGAGCTATCAAATAAATATACCTTAAGTGTTAGGACATGCACGTGTATTAGAAACCAGATTTGCAATTTCTCTAAATTATGCTTCATATCGTCCTTCCCTAAGCACTTAAAAATGGTGAAATGCAAACATGGATATAGCAGAGCTCCACAAAATGAGTATATTTCAGCCAATGCTAAAGATCTGGGACCAGATCCAAAAAGTACTAGGCATCATTGAAATCAATGGGAGTTAGGTACTTAAATATCTTTTTGCTTTTCTTCTGAAGTTCAAAATATTTCATCCCTGATGTTTTACCCTGTGGTATTTCTAACACTCTCTTTATATAACAGAATAATTTTTACTCTTAAGGTACATTTATAATTACTGCGTGAACTTAGTAATTGTTGCATTTTCATGGCCAACAGCACAATTTTTCTTATCTCTGCCATACCTTTCTTCTTCCTTTATATTCAAGGATTATAGGTCTTCCTCATGATCTTTACTATATACCAAACACAACCATGGAATACATAACCTTTTTCAAGTTTTGACAATTATTACTAATGTCATAATTCCTGAGAATTATAATGCTGACAAATTAACAAGTTTCTGCTTTGAATCTCCTTGATGTCTGCCAGTGAAACTTGCATGTGGATATGTAAGTAATTTTCTTGCTTCAAGCTAAGACCAAATCCAATTAACTCCACACTGAAATATAAAAAATATTCTCTGAGGTGAAGTATAAACCAGAAAAAAAAAAGACTAGATGTGAAAATCTTTCAGAACATCTTACTTTATGGTTAGAAAACATGTAGGTAAAGAATTCAAATTTTGTCATTGTTCACTGCATTTCCCAATAGATAAATCAGAAAAAAATTGGTTTGGATAGCATGCAGCATATCTTGGAACAGCAAAGGAACTTAAATTCTTATGCTCTTAGGAGGAATGAGGTGGAATAAATATGAACTCATGATAAAAAGCTTAAATTAATTTTTTCACAATTCAAACATATATAAAATATTTATCATATAATGAACATTCATTATAATAGATTTAAGGCAAAATATTTAATCAATAAACTGAGCTTTCTTTTTATCACTTTATCCTGTTTCTTGCTCTGTTCTACTGATTAATACAGCCAAAGGAAAAATAAAATAAAATAGATTCACATGGGGTATCTAAAATATAAATTAGTGATGTCTGCTGCCGTGGGACTAATTAATCACTTTCATTTCTTACTTAGATACTGAGTAGAGGAACAACACCACTTCATTGTTGCAATGTGAATATGTCATTAAAGTGTCTATAAAATCCATAGGGAGTTAGAAGTTACTACTAAATAAAAAATTGATGTACAGTAAAGCAGTTGATTTATAGCGGTTCTCATGCACTGTAGCTGCCAGTAATTTTGCTGTATTTTTTCCAGGACATTTTAAACATTTTACAGAAAAATATTTTCTTTGTAGTGCATATGTATTGTTTGCTTTGTTGAAGGTAAATCGTATTGTATGGTTCATTCTCGTTTGTTTTCCTGTAAAAATGAAGTTTAGGAACTGTTTAATATTCATTCACATAAGGGTCATACATTGCAGCTAAATACTTCATCACACAAGGCTGCTACATGTTTAACAAAACATCTTCACAGTCATCTGAGGAGAAATTGTTTACATCCAAAGGAAGCTTAGATTAACTTATTAGCACTGCTTTAGCTGAAAACAGATAATCAGGAATAATCAACTTTCAAAGCCTGTGTGTCCAAGGCTAACAAAATAGGTGAGTTTAAAACCCATTGACACAGGTGGATGAAGTTGTTCATTTCATTGTACTTGAATGTTAAGAAAAAAAATGGTCCAGCAAAGTGTGAATTTACGGATGATGTTAGGGGGAAAAAAATATTTCAAGTACTTTTAAAATTACCAGAAGTGTTGTCAGACAACAATATATATTTGTTCTCAGTGATGCTGAATGAGAAACATCACCCTATGATTATTTGATTATTTGCATTAATTTTTTTTTTTTTGGTAGGGTTTTTGTTTCCCCTGAGAAAACACAGAGAATGAAGAATCATGAAGCAGAGGACAGAAGGTAGAATGATGCAGTAAATCTGTTTTGCTGTCTTTCCCTTTCTACTTGATGAACAGTATCTTCTGAATTAAGCAGAGAAAATAACTTCGTCAGAGATGTAAAGGATTCTGGGAACAAACAGTAGTCTGCCCTCTCTTTCTATCCACCTACTTTCTTATAAAGAAGTTTCAACACAAGAAACATTTTACATTAATTTTCATTTATTTCTAAACATTGCCATTATATTTTCTCTGAGTTTTTTAATTAAAGATAATCTTGATTTACTATGAAAATAATGAATAAGAGCTGAAAAGTAGAACATATTTGACAAGAACGTTTTTGGAAGTTCTTTGTGTTTTCAGTGTGTAGCTGAAAACGGATGGTTGGTACCTAAAATGTAACACTGAATTACAGTATAAAAGAAGAAAAATTGGAGGACTGTTTTATGTAGGACTGTACAATAAACTCCTTTAAATACAAGATATGTCACAAGTACTTAGGAATAAAATGGTTAATAAGCTGTCTGTGATAAAAAAAAGGTTGATAAATTTGGTCTTGGGGTAAACAACTGTATAATATTTCCATGATAAAATACAATATCACAATAATCATCAAACACTGCATATAAGCAGAAGTAGTTTTGCTTTTTCTAAAGTGAATCAAGACTATTTGAGAGCAGATCCTGCAGACAGATCATTGGCACTGTGCTGTGAGAGGTCACCTTCAGAATTGTTTTTGAATAGTCTTAGGTTATAATGAAATAAAGTAGTCTCTGTCATGATTCCTTTCCAGTCCTTCTTTTTTTTTTTTTTAGAAAGGGCAGCACCTGAGAACACCCAGAAGCCTTTATTGGCCATGATAAAGGCCATATGTTAAGCTATACAAATCCTTTCCAACTTTTAACGTGGTTCCTTGGCATATCCCCAAAGAAACAGTGTAACAGCTTTGGAGTTGCCTGCAGAACTGTGCTGTGATTTCTCTGATGTAGCTGGATGCACTCTTCTCTTGCCTCTCTGAAGACAAGCTTATTTTCATTTACTTGATCCTCATGAAAATGTAAGCAAAAGATTTACAGTGACATTCATTTTATGGGGTTTCTATGGGGTTTTTGTGTTTTTTTTTTTTTTTGGTTGGTTGGTTTTTTTAAATCCCAAATAAAATATGTAACATAGTCGTGAATGAAAAGAGGTCAGTGAAGAGAGCTGTTAAATTATGTCATAATCAAATGTACATGGTATAGAGTTTGCCTTTCCCCATATTTGTAAGAAATTTAGTTTATACTAAGTCTATAATTTTAAAACTTTCTGACATAATTTTCCTTTTCAATGAGTGTTGTAGAAGTAGGATATATATTTGCTTTTTTCAGTGTTTGGTTTCACATCTCATCTACTGCAATCAATATACCATATTTTATATGAAGATAAAATAATAGTTCCAACACAAAAGTTATCTCATTGTCTTCAGACAGTATCAGCATGAACTACAGAATTTTTCTTTATCCACATATTTTTTGTCATATTAATCCTTCCTGTATCATTCTTCTTAAAAAAAAAATTGCTTGGTCTACACTAATCAATCTTCATTTTACAGACAATCAAGGAGAAAGAAATGAGAGCAAGTTCCTATCATGTAAGTCCTTCAAGAATAATTAGAATGAGAAAAAAAGTCATTACAACTAAGAATTGATTTCAAACTCCTCCTGAAGTTCAGAAAATTGTGGAAGATATTTTACTCCTGTCATAGTACTAAAAAATTATATATAATTATGAATCCATGAATAATATTTTTTCCTTTGCTTATATATTTATTCTCTCAGGTCCCATGTAGACATGAAAATTTTGCAATATAAAAAGACGTATGATTCCTTTAGCATTTTGAGAAGATCAGTAATTCGAAAATGCAAGGACTTTTGTCAGTGAATATTATTTCCTTTACACAGTGAATAGTTATCAAGAAAGTGTGTGCCTGCAACTGCTACTTAGTCCCACGTTTGTTTGCAAGGACAGCAAATGTACCCAGTGCATTATAAGAAGGCAAATCCAAAGTGGCCACCCTCTGTGCCTCATTAGCGACACAGAGGTACATAAGAAAAAACAAGATCCAGTTAATTGTCTGACCAGAAAAAAGGTTCAATCTGAGCAAAATCTGCAGGGTGCACTTCATATATTCATCTGTCAATATTTTCCTTCTGTACTGATGTGCTGGTTTAAGGTAAACCGGCAGGAGAAAAGAACCCAACTCACAAAAAGACTGCAAGTCAGAACTACAATTTA
>JAWWEU010000040.1:20263333-20274179 GCA_035583155.1 Acropternis orthonyx
GAGGGTGTAGAATACACAGTCTTAGCCACACCCACACAGTGACAAACTGGTCCTGGTCACTATAACCAGGACAACTGACCCTTGAGAAATCAAATACACAATATCTTCAGTATGAAAAATGCAAAACATTTACTTGGCTTTTAATAACATATTCAGGGTAACTGTATTCATTCCTTAGTAAATGACATGGCATGAAGCCAATCTGTGTTTAGTGAGCACAAGCAACTGGATGGGAAGAATAGTGGTTACTGCTACTGAGTTTTGAGATTTCCATACCTGGAATTATTTTGAACTGAATTTTAGACATATTTGAAGATAATCTAATTACTTTAACCTCTATGGGAGATATCAGATACTTTTAGCTGTATCACCCAGCTTCAACAATAAAATTTAGAAAATTAAAACTGTCTTAGATATGTAAATGACATCTCCAATATTTCTATTTCAGATATGAGGACTCCTGGTTCTCTTCTATGAAGCTTTTACAAAGGAAGACTATTAAGTGTTTCAGCCTGGAATCATCATACATTTATGGAAGAACTGTGTAATTAGTGCATGTATGAAGAATTTCTCTGGGATTGCTGTATTGTTTTCCCAGGTTACTCAAACAGTATTTACCTGAGGTACAGCCTTTCATGAGCAATAGTGTACTGCTTTGTTTTACAGAGAACCCTCAACTGTTCCTCACAATTGATGTAGCAGGGAAGGAATTTGTATACTGGATGGTAAATGAACTCTAAAATGCCATGTTTTCACATAAAATTGCCCTTTGAATTAACTGGGCTTAAAAAAGAATAAAAAAAAATTATTCCCAGTTAAAGAAGTAGGATAAAATATGAAAACACACTGAGAAATAAGAAATGGGAAAAATGTCCGAAGACAGCAGACAAATGTTAACTTTTCTTGGTAACTTGTGAATCCAGTGGATTCACCAGGGTGTGATTCCCTTATAGTCTTGTGTGATTGCTGCTAAAATTTATGTTTAAAAGTGAAAAGTTACTTTGAACTGAAAAATAAAATTTTAAATAATAAAACTATTTTCAAGCTGTGTATCCTGTAATAAAAATGTATTGAAATTGGCATTTTATATTTGCAAGAAAATAAAATTTTCAGTTCTGACAGTGACAAAATTCTTCGAATAGTTTTGATGATTTCTTTAAGGTAGCTTGTTAAGTTGCACCTCAGAATATAAGAGAGGTGGTATTGTGTAATTTTCTGACAAGCTATGGTACAGAATCTACATTTGCAAAGAGGGAAGGATTGTCGGGGTAATTAGTTCATTAAAATTTAACCATTATAAATTTGACCTCATTTGTCCTGAGTACATATTTGTAAGTCTATGTTGTGACGAAGAAAAAAGATTTGACTGTCAGTGGCGTTTTTTCCAAGGTGTTCAGAGAGGATGTTTACAACACACTCACAGAAAAATATGCCCTTAAATAATAATAATATCCCCTAAAACACAACAAAACCAAACAAACAAATAAAGGAAAAAACCTACCAACTCCCCAACAAACTCTGAAAACCTTTTCTGCAGAATTTGAATGTATTCATCTAATCTAGTCTCAGACTTCCATACCTAACTCCAGATTGGGACTAAAACAAATTATGAATTCAATTTTTAATTAAAAGAAATAAGCCCTTTGAAGGACACCATTCATTGCAAGATGAGATTGCTCAAACTCTAAAGGTTTGTGGTTTTCTTCACTAAATACAAAGGTGACCAAATAACAAGCATATACATAGAGGTCTCAGGTATCTCTATGGACTTGAATCAACCCTCTGTATTTATTACCGAGATTTGTTTATGTAAACCTTCTGTCCTTAAAGCCCACAGATGTTTGTAGGCAAATGTGTAGTGTCTTCACTGAGAGATCATGCAGCTTGGCTTCTTTCTCTGATGTTTTATCTTCCCTGATTCTGTCTTCTATTTGATCACTAGTACAAGAATATGCCACCTACTAATCAAGCCAGCAGATAAAAAGCTCTTGACACACTTTTTTTTTTCAAGTAAACAAAAATGATGCCAATTTTACAATATGGTTTGGATAAAGTTTTCTATGAGAGTTTTGTTTGCCTGGTGTTAAAGAGACAATTTCAGCAAGAAAGGAAATGTTAATGACACTGAAGATTCAGAGGATAATGACATACACTACAATGCTCGAAATGTAGACAATAATAGTGAAGATCATTCTAGTTAGAAAACACCAGTGTTCAAGCACAGCAACGTTGATAATCACTTTAAGTGCCAGCAAGGCTCCACTAGAGTCTACTTTTGCTAACTACTAGAATTAGTTAACCATGTTTCAGAGGTGTGGGAAGCTGTACTGTTTTTATCTTCATTGCATTAAAAAAAAAAAAAAAAAAAAAAAAAAAAAAAAAAAAGACATTCCAAAATGCAACTTTATGTTATTTTTCAGTAAAATCAAATCACCCTAAGAATATATAAATTCTGGATCAGTTAATGACTTTACAAAATAAGAAAATTTAGTGCTGTTAAAAACAGTACTATACTCTGCCAGCATTCATTCTTGGGTTCTTTGTGTTCCCAGAGATATATTTTACAGCTGGAAAAGAACTAGTCAACAATTTAGATGAGTGGAGGAATGAAAATTCTTAATCTGGAGTTCATGATGCATTTCATGTTGATACAAGGAGAAGGGCAGTTCTTTCAGCTTTGTATGCTACGCTGCATAATTCACAGAGTAATGATATTGCTCATCCTGCGTGCAAGAAAAAGAGAACAAAAAACCTGTAAGTAGAGCTGTAGGTCTGTTGCTCTGATCTTTAAAAATGCACTGCAAAATTTGTGGTGAAAACATCTGAGTAGTGTTGTAAATATAAAATATGTAAATTGCACAAAGAATGTAGCATATATGTCAAAGTAACATTGAGTTTCCATGGGAAAAAGTATGCATCTCAGTGGGTAACTGATGAAATCATGCCTGGTATGAAGGCAAAATATACAGTAACTGACAAAAAAATATAGAACGGATAGTATCATCAAATGGATGACTTTGTGTCCTAGAGAGTTTGCTGACATCCACAGAATCAAATGCAACACTCAGGCAGACACTAAACCATATTTATATATATTTTGTTATTCTCTCCAGCTTCTTCAAAATCTGCACCAAAAAAAAAAAAAAAAGTTGTGGAAAAAAAGCCAAACCAACAAACAAACAAAAAAAATCAAAACAAAAACCCACCTGAAATTTTATTCAACACCTGAAATAGCCCTGAAAAAAAAATCTACTGTGAGAGTCCAGGTTTGAAGCCTCATAAACATGCACAGACCAACAAAGTCAAGTCTTTTTATAGATTCTAGAAAAAGAAAGATATTCCATCACTATTTTTATTTTTTTTTTTGTTAGAATATTTACTGGAGTTTTTTTCCTATCAAGTTAATTCAGAACCTGCTCCTGTGTTTTAAGTACACGTAATTAATTTTATTGCACGATCATTTCCCTTGGTGTGATCACTTTGTTTAACGCTAATGAAACTTTTATTAAACTTGATATCCCTGAAATCATGCAAACAGTTCCTCATCAACATTTAGCAGTCTTATATTATCAAAATTCACACTTTCACACCTTCATTGCATGGCTGAAGTGCTGCATCTTTGATAAGAATATGGAAAAGCCTTTCATAATCAAAGCAGGTTATAGAATGGCAATTGAATGAAAGGGTAAGGAAAAAAAAACCCAAACAAAAAGAACCACAACGTGACAAATCACATCAGTTTACTATCCATTCTCAGCAAAGATTGCTTCTTTTGCAAAATATTTATTTCAGCAATTTCTGTGTCATTTTAAGTTTGCTCCTTATCTCTCCTAAGATTTCAATCACAGATGAAAATCTTCTTCCACATGCAAGTAATGCAACTACTTGCAGCTTATAGGACTTTGGAAAAAAAAAAGAATAGTTAATAGTTTCTTATTTGGACCAAAGTTTTGGATATTGCAAAAGCATTGCATTATGCATTACTCAAACTGACATACTATGTAAGACCACTTGGAGGGAAGGAAAAAGAGAAAGAGAGGTTAGTGAAAGAATTCACACCCCAAAGTTCTGTGAAACTGAGTATCAAGGCTCTGGAATAAATGGACTAGGTGTCTGGAACAACCTGATTTTTTTGATTTCTAGATTAAAAATGGTTATAAATTATCGGTGTGTTCAGCAGGTAAATAATAATTTATCTTATTACAAAGTAATATTTTGATTGAATTATATATATAGAAAAATTTTTTAAACATTAAAAAATCTATTAAAAGAGTATTTCATAGATCTGTAATAGCAATCTAATTATACCTGAAATTCAGAATAAAAAAATCTGTTACTACAGGAACATCATTGTTCTACAAATTTGATCTAAAGCTGGGCTTATAAAGTCGTGACAATACAGACTCTTTAAAATTATAAGATAAAGGTAACACTAACCCTGCTTTTTATTTGCTCTGGTTTAGGGTTGATTTTTGTCCTTGTGAAAGATTGATCTAGAATTGTGCTTCAGCTGGAAAAATGGTGTTGTCATATCCAGTTATACACTGCACAAGAAAATCCAATTGTTTACAAATACCTTTTCAAGCCATTATGATAGGGACTACAATTTGCTGTCATTTACCAAAAGCCTTAGGCCAGTCTGTTATTTCTGACAAGAAGAAATTTATGAGATATTTTGCCAAGAAACTAGCTAGAAATGAATATGAGTGAATTAGTAGGCAGCATAATAACAAAGGAGAAATAATGTAAGTTTTCTTGTCACTCAGAAGCAGCATCTACCACCCAATAACAGAGATTCACTGAAGTAGTGGACACAAAAAATCAAGCATAAGATTTGTTCTTGTCAGTTCAGCTATTAGAAGTGACGGAAATGTGTTATGTAAAAAACCCTGCAGATGAAAGACACAAAAGACAATATACAAAGTGTACAAAACTAAAAGGTAACAGTCTTCATGTGGGTAAAATAGAGAAAAAGAGTCACAGTGTCTAAATCATTTGCTGAATAGCTTATAATAGAAGATATAAATTGCATTCTGAAAAGTTGAAGAACAATTACTTGACCTTGGCCCCTGTCTTCTCTGTAGAGACTGCCAGAATGATTTTTAGGTAAATATTCTGATTTTCTGGAACAGTTTGTGAGAATAAACACAGGTGCTTTTTGGACTAGATGGTTTTGTATATATAGAATGAATGACCGATGTCAGCAAGAATAGGGGTCTGATCTTGATTGACGCCAATTTCAGATTAAATATTTCTGCTTTCTATTATTTTCTGCTATCACCTACCATCTATCTATAATAATTATTATCTGCTTCCTATCTTGCTTCATTTACTTGTTTGCTATTACAAAGCACACAGATGGAAAATAAAACAACCCAGAATTCAATCTTGCTCTTTTTCCTAGAAATGCATTTAAGACATTCAGGAGAAATCTAGGAAACAACCACACATAAACTGTTAGAGCTGCTTTCAGTTTTATAGAGCAGTAATATGAAATGAGAACTTTGTGAATCTGTAGGCATGTTTTAATTTAAGCCTGTTCAGAGAGACATAGAAATTGCAAATTTGTTAAATGCAATGAGCTGAGTTTTGCCTTTATTTCACAAACTGGGGAAGTTTTAGGCTTTCCTAAAATTGACTTTCTGTGGGAAAGTTATGTTTCCTGACAATTATCTTGATGGCAGATATTACAGGGACAGCAGAGGCAGGATTGATGTCTCACATCACAACAGCTGGTCAAGAAAATATGGTCTCTATACCTATTATACTATTTTATATATTGGACTGGATTTCAAAGGTGTGATCACTAAGTTTTTTCAGAGAAGAGAAATATTACAATGTGTATAAAAAACTCCAAATGAGAATCTTTTCTCTGTATTTCCTTTCAAATATTTGCTTTAAAAAGATCCTAAATTTTTTGTATGGCTAGTTCATTACCCGTAACCTGCATTATTTTTCCTATTTCCTTTTTAGTATAGCAGTCAAAATTGTTATTACAAGGAGAATTGAAGGTACCACATTTTAAAAGAAAAGGTGCATTTATTAAGAAGTTACATGGAATTAAATAACAAAGCTCCAGTTTTCTTTTATCTACTTATTGAGGGGCTTAGATGTGATACAGAATTTTTAGTTTGTGTGTAAATTAAGAATTAGCCAAAAGGTTATGTAACAATTACCTTTTGCTTATGCAAAAATCACATCCTGGCTTATAACAATCATGCTGAATTTGTCTGTTGCCTTTTGGAATAGCCCAAACACCACTCCTAAATCAGTATTTATCATAGAGAAGACAGGAAAATATCCACCTTTGTTCCTTACATGGAATTACACATGACACTTGTAATATGCAAGACCCAGAACTACAGAATAACATACAATAAAAACAACTCATTCACTGATGTTTGTGTCATTGCCTCCTTTCTGGAGGAGTTGAAGTTAATAACAACTATGGGGTCAGAAAAACTTCCAACATATCTTCAGCCTGGAACACTTCTTTTATAAAAAAAAATTCCAGACTCACTGCTTGCACTTGAATATAAAGACTTGAAAATTATTTTACAGCTATGAGAAAGTTGATATACGTAAACCTATTTGCTAGGAAAATTATCACATAAATGCGTTAACAAGACTTTATTTGTAAAATTGGGAAGCTCTTGATGTGATCTCACTGAAGAGTTCATCTCACAGCAATAACAAAAGCAGTTACACTTACTTTAGTGTTTCCTTCTCATTGTTTTAGTCCCTTCTTCATACTGTCCAGTTTCTCTAGTCAGATTCTGCTGGTAATGTGTATCTACAATGTAGTTCTTCACCTGCACAGATGAACCACTCCTTCATTATGTATGTTGTTCTTTTTCTGTTGCTCTTCACCATACCCTGAGCCAGTTCTTAGCATTCATGTGGACCAAACACGTGGATTCATTTAATATGTGATGACTTGTGGATCTGAAAATGCAGATAGGTATCTCTCCCTGGTCTGGGAGGGAAGCTTCTATTTTTACTTGGTTTTCCTGTGTGTTAGAAAAGTAAAAGACAGAAATCTCAGGTATACCCTAAGTGTAAGTTTTTCATAGGTCTAAAAAATTCTTGTTTATTCTGTATTACATTACTGTTTATGGTCATCAAGAATTCTCTCTCAAAGACTGACTCAACCTCACTATAACCTCTTTTCAGGTAGTTGCAGAGTGACTTTTCTCCAGGTTAAATAATCCCAGCTTCCTCAGCTGCTCCTCACAGGACTTGTAATTTGGATGTTTCACCAGCCTCGTTGCCCTTCTCTGGACACATTCCAGCACCTCAATGTCTTTCTTGTAGTGAGGGCCCAGAACTGGACACAGTACTAGAGGTGTGGCCTCAGCAGTGCTGAGTACAGGTGACCACTGCCCTAGTGCTGCTGGCCACACAAGTTCTGATACAAGCCAGGATTACATCAGCCTTCTTGGACACCTAGGCACATTGCTGGCACATACAAAATTATAAAAAAAGTGGACCAAGAAATGTTTTGAAAAACAGCTTGCTAATTACATGAAAAGTATTAATTAAATGTATTATTATTACTATTATTTAAATACAACAGCAATAGGAAGAATTCCAAAAATTCTGTAAGGTCAATAGGTGAGAAAGTTGTAATAGGAATGTTCAAGAGATAAGACAGATAAGATGAGAACAGGAGAAATAAAAGCATTACTTTCATTGGTGTTCCCTGCATAGAAGCTATGGGAGGTTTGTCCAGGAAATTTTCTTTAATGAGGTAAATTGAAAAATTGTTGCAGTCTAACATATCACTAGATCAAAATGGCAAGATGAATCATAAGAAACTGTCAAGTATTCATCTACTGCCCAGAAAGACCTAAAAAATAAATTGTCAAATTATTATCGCTTAACCAAATTAATTTGCAGGGGGGAAAATGTGCTAAATACCATATTTTTTTTAATTTTTTACAGGATTCAGTGTGATCTGGAAAACTACAGACCAGTAAGTTAGCCTTCTGTATTAGGGCAAAGTGTAATAAAGAACAAAAGAAGCTGAAACATGGATAAATATGATAAAATCCTCCATTTTATAATAAGGAAAATTCAAGCTGGGTTGTATAAAAAACCACATTTTTTCCCCCTCAAGTTTCCTAAATTTCTTTGAAGAACACAGTGGTGTTGCAAACAAAAATTATCCCAATGTCGTGGACCTATACATAAATATCTAGTTTAGGACTAGATGAAAAGTCTTTCACACTTCAGGGTTTGCTTTTAATTAACTTCAGTGGATAATCTCACATTTCTCTCATGTAGGTCTGTGAATTTCTGTCCTAATATATGAATTATACTCTTCACTTTAATTTAATCATATCACAAACTGCTAGGAATTAAAATTTTGTGGATAATTGCTGTGAGTATATATGAAAAGATAATTTAAATCTAAAATAGCATTTTTCAGTTAACAAATAGAGGGAATAAATCTCATCATGCTCTTCTATGAGGCTTGTGACATTCAATATATTTATAAATAATGTGGGTAGAGTACAATTAGTGAAGCTGTGAATAACAGTGACACAGAAATACCAGATGTCTAAAGATAAAATCTGACCATAAAGAGTTGATATGAAGTTTCAATTGCAACTGACTTCACTATTGCAAGAGTAGGAAATAAAGTCATAGTTGAAATGTAAATTGCACACATGGGGAAAAGGAAAACAAAGTAAGACAGAAAGCAATCCTAAAAATGTCACTTTGTGATGCACTCTAAATAAAACTATTCCAGTTCAAAAAAGTTTTTTTGGACAATTTTTCATTGTTTAATGGCAAACTTAACAATGCTCAGCAGAAATCTTAAGATCAGGAATTATTAAGAATAAAATAGAGCATAAAGCAGAAAACATGAGACCTTATGAATCCTTAGAGTATCTGCATCTTAAATGCTTTGTACAGTTCTGCTTCTGCCCACTGAAATATGTGGTAGAAACAGAAAAAATATGGTAAAATGATAAAAATCTTATCACTACTGTGTATTAATTCATGTGTTGGAGAAATTAATTAATATTCTTTACTTTGAAAAAGGGATGAATCACAGAATCAAAGGGGAATGGCACAAAAATCAATTAATAAGGACAAGGTGGCTATACAGTGATTATTCACAATTTTTCATAGTGATTAAGAAATCAAAGACAACTGTTTGGTTCAGAGTCATATAAAAGTAGGTACGTATGTAAGCTGTGGAAAACTCTTTGCCTTGGGATACTGATGAATGCCAAAAGCACAAATGGACTTGGAAAGGAATTCTGCTTATTAGAAGAACAGAATTCCACTGAAGGCTAAACACAGAGATAAATGTAACACTTTGTCTCTGAATTGTGGGTTGCTAGAAACTAGGAAGCTGTCGCTGCGGGCTTATCTGTTATGCTCCCTTGCTAGATGTTCCATACTGGTCACTACCAGGGACAGGGTATTTGACTGAGTGAAGCTACCATTGCCTTGCTTCTTATCTTAGTCTATTACTTGAAAGAGCATGGTAGTCTTAGTAGTACTTTATTTATTCATCATATTTTGAAGACAATATCAAGACAAAATTCTGTGATCTGAATTTAAAGAATCTCTAGTGCTAACGAAAGATGATTCCTCCAGAATGAAGTTAATTACTTCTGCTTTCAGTTGTCTGGGTTTTTTTTATTAAGAAGTTGTATATTGTTTTTGAGCTACTCTCTAACAAGCTGTCTTGGCTGATGTTGAGTTGAAAGAAAAGATTACTGTCCTCAACACATTGACAGCTGTTCAACCATGTCTTGCTGACAGAGGTTATTATGCTTGTAGGTATGCCAGAATGAAGGGAATATTTTTTCCATCAGAATTACCCATGTCAAGAGACCCTAATATCTAAATGCTTAAATCAGCTCAAATCACTTTGACACAACCAAAAGAGTCAACATCCACACAGTTACGTTGGAGATCTGGAAGATAAAGAATCTAGGAGATATACTACCACAATAATTGTTCGCTTTTCAAGTTGCAAGGGAACAATCTTATTCTGGACCATTTTGAGGGGAAGAGGGATGGAGGAAAGAAGGAATGTGGAAAAACAATTGTTGTGACACAAAATAAATACAGCTAAATTACCATGTGAATTAATTTCTATAATTTCTTCATTTGAGGCCTTGCTCCATTAAATGTAGTTGACATGGAAAAAAATTGTGATCTGTAATACAGGTCTGCATAAAGTTTTCAACAGCACTTTCTATACCAGTACAGTTAAGTCAATACAGTATGAGTGCAGACCAACCCCTATTGAAAGGGCATTTTGAAATCATGACAATTTTTCAAAAATCATGCTGGATATGACTAAGAAATAAAATAAATGGAGAAGAAATGATTACACAGATGATTGTTTTTAAAACTCTCTTAAGCAAAATAAGGGGATAAAATGAAAGAAAAATATATGTAATGACTGAAAAGTAGTGCTTCTAATCATAATTTAGAGGAATCTGTATAGCTTACTGCCATAGAAGAAAATTATTTTCAAAAGCAAAATGAAGTAACAAAGTTAATTAATATATTAAAAATTAGTATTATTATTGATGAAAGATAACTTTAATTTCATAAGGGGGTGGGTATCAAATCTTTATATTTTAATGTAAAGGAGAGTCAGTTAGAGGGTTCTCTTTAAGGAAACTGATTATTAAACGTATGGTGGTCTAGAGGATCTGTGAACATGTCCATCATGGCTAGGCTTCGCGAACGAAGATTTGGGAATGGCTCTACCCACACTTGCTGCAAGTGCGCTAATGGCTAAAAAGGCCAATGCGAGATAGGCAAGTCCGGTTGCAAAAGGCACAGTGGAAAGTCTCCAAAGGCGGTGTTG
>JAWWEU010000040.1:20274279-20315731 GCA_035583155.1 Acropternis orthonyx
GAGTTGTCCTTCTCCTAGGATGGTTGCCAGGAGGCTGGTGAGCCCATCCTGCCTGTGGACACACTTTGTCTGACCCTCCAGTTGAGACCTGACTAGCACGGGAGACCCTACCGGAGGCACAAACCACCGCCAGCATAGCTCACAACCTCATAAGGGCATGCAAGCTTCTCCCTCGCGACAAGGGGGTGCCCGTGGAGAAGTGTGAACATGTGTGGAGAAGTGTGAACATGTAATGTGAGTTTAATTCACTATTCTTATGTTTATGCCTTCTTGCTCTCTTTTACTGTATTCTTATCTAAAATTCCTTTCCTTATGTGGAATAGGAAGGTTTCTAGAGAAAGAAGGGCCAATCGAAGCTTCAAGAAATTTCCTGGGGGAGACAGATGAGAAAGAGGGAAGAGAGAGCTAAGGATTGAGATTTTGCAGGAAATATCACATGCATTTAAAGACCATAGACATATAATCCTAAAACACCTTTGAAAATAATGCAGACAGATGAAAAAAATTATATATTAATGTAATTTTTTGTCCAGTTTAATCTATCCTCGTAAGTATTCAGTCCAGAACAATAACAATAGCTGCAAGTTCCGTATAGTCAGGACTCCAAAAGCTTTACAGCTTATGTTTCATGAAGAGGAACTTGACATTGTACTTTTCTTGCAGAGGTTCCATCCTTGTCTGCAGTGACTGCTCTGCTCTGTGCTCCTATGCTGTACTGGACTGGATAGAGCATCTATCTGATTCTGTGTTGTACTTTTATCAAAGGCCCTGTATCATAAATAAGCCTAAATTACAGCCAATCCATGTTGTGAAAACAGAAAGCACTTCCAGATGGTGCTTGACAATGAAATAAAAAAATAAATAGATCTTCATTAAACAGACCCTGGCACATATTTTAAAAAGGCCTGTGTGTCTCATCTACGGTCATGCAATAGTGATAAATGTTGTGGTCTGTGTCAAATAGAACCACCTGCCCCACCTTTCCAAGTGAGACCTGGTATTAGGCATTATCAAAGTAGACAGCTTTTACAGGCTGACCTCAAATTGCCCTTATAGCCTTGTAGTCATCAAAGCAAGCAAGATGAGTTCTGTTACGCTAATGTAAATGTCTGGTCTTTTATGACACAATTAAATGCACTGAATGTGTAGAGTTTCTTCTACCATTGATCTGTTTTACATGGCGTGTGCTGAGATACTTGTATTGGCTAATCCCAATTTAATCACCAGTGAACATAATTTAGCGACACTGAGTCAGTTGTACATCAGTGTACAGCTTGGTTCAGTTTAGAAACTGTCTCCATTCTGGTCTTACATGTAATCTTTGCACTCATAAGAACTTTCTGGCTTGTTTCACTGTATCTCTTACAAGTTAAATAGTCTTTTCTGTGTCCTGTATTACAAAATATACATATTCTAGACAGATTCATTCAAGGTATCATTAAGGCAATATTTTTATTTCTTGATTCTTTACTAATTCATCTGATGTGAATAGGCTGAACAAGTTAATTGCCCACACATGATTCACAGGGTCAAGTATTTCTGGCAGGTCCCTTTGTGACCTGTTCAAAGTGTTAATCAGAGCAGTGGTGTGGGGATTTTTTTGATTGAGAACAAGCCTAAGCTATTTGAATTAGGCATTCAGCAATATTTGACAAGAACATCTCAGAATGAAACAGAGCCAAACTAAAATAATTTTAGTTACCTGATTATGTCTGTAGGAGATAGAATCTGACAGCAGTCAAAGGGTCCAAGGTCTCTCTGCAGGTATACTGTAAGGAACTTGCTGAATGTAGCACATTAAATAAAGATTGTGACTATTTCTATCTTTGAAAATAGCTATCTCAGTGCAATAAATACTAATAAAAAATCTTTCTATAAGGCACTTTTAAAACAAGAAATAAAAGTTCTAATTTTATGCTCTGTTTAGCAAGCAGCCACAGCAGCAGACTTATAAACAATGTAATCAGGTTTGCCACTGTATTCAACATGAGATATAAATTAAAACTAGACTGATTAATGATTTTTGTAGCAGGCTTTCCCATCTCTAATGTAATAGAAAATTGGGGAAAATTGAAGCATTTTACTATTATTTACTGTGTATTTCTTTAACATATTTCATAAACATAAAACACTTCATCCAACTAGATCTTCAAGCATATATGATTTCACAGATAAAGATTAGCATTTTAAAAGTATTTGCAAAACCAATATCCAGCCAATTTATATCATAAACCATATCAGGAAATCATACATATGATGAAAAACAATGTCTTTAAAGTTTCTGTGCAAAAAGGACCACTAGGGTATAACTCAAATAAAACTTGCTATCTCAATAGCAAATGTTCACTTATGAGGTAACAGATGAAATGGGAATACTCTCAATAATTAACTTTGAAGTTGTAGTGGAAATGAGGAAAATACCAGTTTTATGGCTGTCTTCTTAAGATGGCAACAATGTTATGGAGCCAGATTATCTGCCCAGGATTTCAGATTATATCTGCTAGTCTCTGCCTGTTAGACTAGTGTAGTCTGTCAGCATATTTGTCCATAGATTAGTTTGAAATTTTTAGCAAATGTTTTGTCCAATAACTGCAAAATATTGTCTTGCCCTGGTATAAGGAACAAAGCCCAACAAAAATGGCATTGATATAGGAAGAGTAATTCAAACTGAAGATTTTCAGGAAAATAGCTATGGCGATACTGCATAAAGTTAAATCAGGGCAAAGTATTCTCATGGTGTCATTGGAACTTATTTCAAATACCTAATATTAATATAAAGTATAAAACAATTTAAACCATTCACTGTCATGTCCAGGAATAGATATAAAAATGGAGGAACTTCCAGTTCTAGGATTGCAACATAGAGTTTTCAGGAAGGGCTAGAAGTATAGAGTCAGATCAATGCTGTAAATTCAAAAATCAGGGGAGGACAACCATTGAAGCATTGGTAGCTTGTAGCTATCATGGTAAATTACATTAGCAGCATGAAAAACAATTTTAGTTAGTTCTAAATATGCTGTTAATTTCACCAGTCCCATTTCTTTGAAGTGATTAAGGCCAAATTTATTTTTATTTGCCCAAGCAAAATTTTGACCAGTTGTGCTGAAATGAAGCCAGTTACACTGGCTTAGCTGGTAATTTAATTTAATATTTCTAAAAGGTTAATAAAAGTGTTTGGACTTGGAAAACTAGTTTATTTCTTATGCATGTGCACGGTGTACATTCTTATATATGTGCCTCTACTCAAAAAAACTGCATTGCAGACTTAAAGTGAAAAGAAAGAAACTGTAGATTTTTAGTTTGGGAATGCTGAACTTGCCAGGGCAGCAGAAGTTTATTTTACTGTAATAAGCAGATTCTGTACCTATTTCTGTACCAAAGTGTGGGGCAGTGAAACAGCTATCAATAGCGATTTCTGAAGTGTTTTCATTTTTTAAAACAGCAAGACAGAAAAAGTCAAAATCTTCCCTAGATACATTTCCATATTTTTCTCTCTAATTTTTTTGCCTTTTGCTATTCATTCTTCTTCATTTTTTCTTTGACGTCCTTTCTGTTGGATAACAGAGTAGGCTATCTAGGT
This sequence comes from Acropternis orthonyx, assembly GCA_035583155.1. Lineage (NCBI taxonomy): Eukaryota > Metazoa > Chordata > Aves > Passeriformes > Rhinocryptidae > Acropternis > Acropternis orthonyx. The sequence continues at coordinate 20,277,860 of JAWWEU010000040.1, forward strand.
TTTTAAACTTTCACAGTGGCATTATTTATTTAGTACAAGAAGAAATTCTGGGGGTTTACATGTTCTTTGTAAAGAATTAATAGTATGAAACAACAAAAATCCATTATCTCCTGATTCATGCAAGGTTTTAATAAATATGCTTAAAAAGGAACATAAAAATCTGGTTTTAACTTTTTTCCTTTAAAAATCAATTTGAAAATTGCACTAAGCCAATATACCCAATATTGAATTGGGAAAAAATCCATTTATTGTCTCCCATGAAAGGACCTCTTTCTTTTAAATATCTGTGGGATTTCTCTTCTCACTGCCTATCAAGTTGAGGTAAGAATATAACATAGATTAGAATATAAGTAGAAGCTGTCCCTTGAAACATTTAAAACAGGAGCGGAAGTAAGGTACAGTTAGAGTTCGAAAGTGTAGTGGAAGAAAAATTCTTGCTTTGGAAGAAATATTTTCTGGATGACCTAAAATGGCTTATCCCTTCTTAGATTCTGCAAAATGGCTACATGAAGTTGTCTCTGGTGTGTAGAGTTTTTTAATGCTCACACTAATGGTCTACAGACCTAGAGTCAGAGTACAGTTCTGAAACATTTTAGTCAACAAGATAAGCACTTTAACAATAAAACCCAGAGGAATTTTGTGTTACCCATGTTAAAACACATGCAGAAGTCTTTTCTTTGAACAGCCCTACATTTGAGGTGGTGCCAGGATAATTTGACAGAGAGGTCACCTTCACAAAGTGAAGGAATATAAAATCTGTCTTTATGCAACCAGACTATAAAGTTCTGAAAAACTCCAGTTCTGATGTGTTCACTTCTCAGGAACTCCTTATTACCCACAGGGAATGTTGTGGCTTCCCTTTCTTGGAACAGTAGCCATTCACACAATAAAATAAATAAAAAAAAAAAATAGCAAGGAAGAAGAAAGCTGAAGCCATAGCCTTGGCACATGTCACTCCAAGTCAGTAGCATCTGTCCCAAATTCACAAATGTCCCACCTCCCAAACGCAAATGCATCAAGTATGTGAAGTAGAGTCTTAAAGGGGACATAATACCCCTTAACTGCCTTCAGCTGACTTGGAGTACACATTTTGCCCCATCAGTGCTAAAGGGAGAGTTAGCCTGTTCCTCTGCTTCCAGTAAATGAGTTCAAATATTTGCAAAGATAGAGAGACTGCATCTTATGCTAGTAACACATAGGGATTAATACATTTCTAAAGTACAAAAATTGCATGACACTGTTTTCTCATTCCTCCTTCCAAAGTGATGATTTGACATCAATTAAAACAAATAGCAGCTTATTATTTTGAGTCTGTTTTTTCTATTGTATCCTATATTCAAAAGTCATGCCTTCGAAAGGACATTCACGGAAAAAAATATCAGATACAAAATACCTGTTTACATATACTGGAGGTGATTTACTACATATGCCAAACAAAAGAGAACACTAAGCTCTTCCCTTGGAACTGCTTTTGACACCTCAATCCTTTAGACTGATGGGCTCGCACAGTGCTTCCATGTGACATAGTCTAATTTTTAAATCATAGGTTTAAGCAATTTTACCTGTTATCAAATCTGACATATAAAACTCCCCTCGTTAATCTCATTTTTATGTATTCCTAGGTGCATATAAAAGAGTATGACATATATGACCTATTATGACCTATTAAGATTACAGTTCCTCTGGCAATAATTAGTAAACGCACCTTGAATTTTAAATAAATAGACATTTGAGCAGTAGGCAAAGAAGAAAAGGGAAAAAATGTTCATATGCCATTCCCTAAAGCCAATAAAAAAGTTCAGTCTGATTATAAGCTGCTTTAATGTCTGATAGGAATGTCAAAAGGAATAACAAAGTACCTGTATTGGAGTGTGTGTGTTCTTATCTCTCTATACATAAAAATACCTGCCAAAAGCATAGACATAATTATTTGAATAAGCCTATTCTTCTGAAAGGGCTTTTTCCTTTAACTCTGCAATTCACTATGCATTACATATTTAAGATATAATACAAATTATTGTCTGTCTGTACTAATGTGAAAGTTTAGAAGACAAAAATTCTCCAATTTAAAACAGTTATTTATGAATACAACAGTCATGAGTTCAGGGTTTAATTAAAAATAACAGAAAAGGTGAGTTTTTTCCTTGTTTTAATTTTGTTGTGATTCTCTTCCTGTTAAAAAACTACAAACACAACATCAGAGAAAAACAAAAACAACAGGCAAGCCAATGCAGAAAAGCAGTTTAAGGAACAAGAGGAATTAAGTAAGGATCTTACATATCCAGAAGTAAAACTGAGATCCAGAACAATCTTTGTTAGTCATTGCTGACTGTAGAGAAGCCTCAGACATCTAGGAAACGCCCCTCTCTACCTCAACATTCTCTTGGTACCTTGCACCTGCAATGCTGCATTGTGTTCAGACCTCGTCAGACCTGCACAACCCCCAAATCTTTGGCTTCACAAACTAGGCAGGAAAATATTTATATCTTTAAATTATAGTCAGCTGTGAAAAGTAGAAGCCACCTGATCAAGACTGCTAGAGGTCAGCCCCCAGTGTTTCCTTTACTTTACAGATGAAGACAACTGGCATTTCTATGACTCAGTCCATGGCATCTTCAAATGGCACTTTGAAAGTAGATGAAATACCCTAAAAATGCCTTGTCTTCTCTGCTGCCTTTAAAGGTGCTCTGGCATGATTAGAGAGATACAGCTGTCTAAATCTGTTGTAGATGATAAAAATAGCTTAAACTGTAAATGCTATCAGGCAGCAGATAATTTGGTGTATGTGTGTGTCTATGGGTGAATGTCTGGAATTGAGCATTTGTATTTTCAAGCAGAAACTTGCTACTTGCTAGCTGTAACCACTGTGGACTGGTCTTGAATTCTGATAACACTTGAACTGAGCAAAAGTGGCACATTCTGAATCCCAAAATTAATTGGGACATGAGAGAGAAACACCAATTAGAATGTTAAGCATGTGCACATAGACTGTTTAGGTGGGAAAGCTCAGGGTTTCAATTTCTGGAAAGAAAGCCAGTGTACAAAAGAAGAGCTACTGCTACTGATAAGTGGTCTCAGAAAGGAAAGGAGGGTCTGAAAAGGTGGTGAATGGCTGATTCAGGGGTACAGTGACATGCTGCTGTTACATAAATACAATCGTACTTCTTCTCAGAGCATGTTCAATTTGGCACACTGACAATTGCATAGAATCACACAAAAAACCTTACTGCTTTCTACAGGTACCTGGAAGGAGGTTTTAGAAACATGGGGATCAGACTTTTGTCCCAAGCAACAAGTTACAGGACAAGAGGAAATGGCCTCAAACTGCTCCCGGAAAGGTTCAGGTTGGACATCAGGAAGAATTTCTTCTTGGAAAGGGTGTTTAAGCATTGGAACAGACTTCTCAGGGATGTGGTAGAGTCACCATTCCTGGAGGTATTCAAGATATGACTGGACATGGCACTTAGTGCTGTGGTCTGATTGACAAGGTGGTGATCAGTCACAGGTTGGATCTGATGATCTTGGAGGTCTTTTCCAACCTGAATAATTTTGTGATTCTATGCGATTGGAGCAAAGATACTGGAAGTACAGGATGATCCTGGAGGTCAAAGATATGAGTGGAGCTAAATATTGGGGGATGCCCAGGGACCTAGCAGCTGTCCAGACATGACTGTCTGCCTGCCCTCCTTGGGAAGCAGGGATCTCTCCATGGTGAAGGGAAATTGAGACCTAGTGAATATAGCACTTTTTAGAGCAAGTGAGTGTGTGAGAGAATTAAACAGGGTAAAAGCCTGAAGGTTCTTTAATAAGTCCCAGTATACAGCACCACTGCAGGTTGTTTATTATCTGCTGATTAGATGTACTTACATGTCTAAATTTGGGCCAGGTAAATTCCATCTACATTGATATGACTTGAGCCTATAATGAATAGCTATTGTAACCAGTTTATTTTTTGTTATGCAGTCATGAGAGGAGAACGTTTCCCTTAATAAAAGAGATATGGATCTCTCCAGGATGCCGAATGACCACATCTCAGTACTCTCAGCCTGACAGCACTCCTTCCTGTCCGCATACACCAGCTGGTGTGCAATCAGCTGTGGGACATCTACACAACCACAATTGCCTGCAGGACCATGTCCCAGACTTGGGGCCAACATCCCACCCTGGGGGCCCAAGGAGGTGTCTGATGCCCTGAGATGGATTTACTACAAATACTTCACTGTGAATTCAATATAAAACACAAAAATGAAAACTCAAAATTCAAATTTATTGATTTTGCCTCATCAGTGACTGCAAGTAATCTTAAAATTTTAGGCAGAACTTCAAGCTTTTTTTTTTCTTAACACTTTAACTTTTCTTAGTTATGATATTTTACTTATTGCCCTTTTAACCCCAGAGAAGTTCTTTTTCTTATGCTCATTTATTTTCTTAATATTCTATACTTACTTTTTTGTATCACCTTTTAACTTACTATTCTGTAACTTTCATCAAGTAAAGTTTCTTGGATTCAGTAAAGAGTGTATTGTCCAAACCAGAAACAGAACAAGACTTTCTTTAAAACTATAGAATTAGTAGTTGCCAGTAACTAGAGGATTTACCTTGGTGATATATACTTTTGTTGGAATCCCCATGTTACCTCTGTAAATGCTTGATTGAATGCTCTCTTCACTGATCTGAGTCAAGCAGGTGATCATCCAAGAAGTCAAGTGTCCTTAATAGCCAGTGGAGAAAAGTTTAGGGCACTTCAGGTAGTCCTTTCCACAAATTTCTTTCTCCTGAATATAGAGGAATTCTATGAAATTTAGCTTCCTTTCAATCTCTTTTGTTTTCTTGGGACTAATTCATTTTGTACAAATAATTAGCTATCCCAGGGTAACATAGAGGGGCTACCTTGAATATTTAAACCTTTCCCTTCATTGATTGTTTATAAAGAGTGAAAACCCCCCAAGAGAAGTCACTGGGGGATAACAAATACAACAAAATCCATATTGGAACTGGAAGAGTCAGCGAGCATAGAAGAATCTTGGGATCTTGTCAGTGATTATGGATCAGACACATCCAGAACTTAAACTGGATTAGTAAAAAACAATGACAAATCTTCGTGTAAACAGTGTTGGGTTGACAGGTCACAATCATTACTGAGAAATGAGATTTCTGGGTCAAAACAAGTAGCTCCATGAAAACACCAGGTCAGTGGAACAGCAGTCAAGGGAAAAAATCTGATTCTGTGAATTATTATGAAAGAAATGGCAAACAAAGTAGAAAACTTCATTATGCCCTTTTTCATAGAAATGTATGATATACATACACCTGAACATTGTGTATAATTTTTACTAGTGAAAATACTATAGTATAACTGAAAAAGATCTGGAGGTGTGTGGGGAGAAAACCAAAAAACAAAATTTAGCAAGTGCATGTGTTGGTTATAGTTCACCAGGGACAAACTGTCTGCACACCTTGGGAGCAGGAACACTGAGGGAGCTTGGTGTATCTCTGAGAAGGAAACATGAAACAAAGGATGGAGTGACACGGAGCTGCAGTGGTCATGCTCTGTTGAAATCAATTCAGATATGAATCAAAGGATTGAGCAACACAGTGGTGTTGTAGTTATGCTCCATCTAAAACAATGCAGCTAATGAACACTAAGACAAAGAATAATTTAGATGGTAATTAAAAATTGAACTTTGTTTCATTAACTCAATAATGCACATTAATTTTCAAGCCCCACATATGTTAACGACTAAAGTAACTCAAACTCCACCTAAACATGAGCTGACATATCCTGTAACTTTACTTTTTCCTCTCCCTCAAAGTAATTAATATAAATACAGCTTAAGTGGGGAGGGAGGTCAGACAATACTCTACCATAACTTCTGGGATCGGTTGACTTGTCTTCTTCCCAACTGGGACATGTATTGGGTAGGAACCTCACGCTATGCACACTGAATGATTATCTCAAACACTGAATGATTATCACAAACTACCTTTCATTGGTGATAAGAGCTTGTCTGTATATTGCTTCAAATTAATTTTTGCAGTCAGTGTATTATCAATGGCAGCCTCTGAACCTTAACCTATCAGAGTCTGCTGTTATCAGTGTGTTTGTTAACAGAGTATGTCATTCCATATACTGTTTAACCTGAGTCCCTCAACAACACTATCAGTGACTGGCAGCAGATAACATAGTTGACAAACTGATAATATTCCAGTGGGGATATTGTTGGTGTATGACCCTGAGTAGATTAGTTGAACCACACTTCAAGGCAGTGTGCTGTTCCGTGAGGTCCACATAGTGGGGCACTGACAGGCTGGTTGGGCACAAGGGTCTCGTCTTCCTTGGGTATGCTGAGAAATTGGTCAATTATAAAGGGTTAAAGGAAACCCCTTTCATGTGACAAGGTGGGTTACAAAAAATATTTATAAATAATAAATGGTAGAAGGAACTATTGAATAAATTCCAGCTTTCTGGCCTAGATAAGAGACAAGTGAAGGGGCTATATAAAGACGTGTAAAGCCAAGTAAATTCATAGGAGATGAATATTATAATAACTAAATATCATCCAACCAGAGAAGAAGACAGCATATAAACAATTCCTTCATTTGGTACATTCTTGGTATAGAATATTGTTGATGTTAAAAACCTACATGGATTCAAACACAAAATGTGTGAATACATAGAATCCAAGAGAAACAACTGTGGAGTATTAAAAGCAGATATCCATCTTCTTCAAAACAGACTTAGCCATCTCCTTTTATGGCACATCGCTGGAAACTGCAGGATGCAGTGGCATAACCTATTTGTGTTTCTGTGTCCTTTTCAATATCTCACATAAATATCTTCCAATAGTCATGTTGCAGTTTTGGTGTCTATTCAGTTTTTGATATTAGAAACTGAGTCTCAGAGAGAGAAGTTGGATTCTCCAAGCTAACACACTCAATCAACGTCAGAGATAGGGAAAGAAATAACTGTCTTCCAGCTGTCATCCCTATGCTTCATCCCTGAGACAGAAAGAAAGCTTGTTCAATGGATCTCTAAAACATGAGTAGATGCATTGAGTTTTAAAAGAATAAATTAAAAATTATTAACAAAATCTGTATGAGATAAAATGGGTTTTAAAAAATGATGTGCTGCAGAGGGGAGAAAGTCTGACAGCAGACATTGCGCCTCATAGGGTGTCTTGGAGTGTGTGTGTATTCTGCACACAAACACTGCCACATATTCCTCTCTGTTTGATTAGGCTCAGCTGGATGAAGTATTTTTGATTGAGGTAAAATACAAAGAAATGCTCTTTTCTCTCCCTGGGAGAATAAAATTGTCCTTTTCTTTTTTTCTATTTTCTCTTTTCAGCAGGTTCCTAAGTGATCTGAATAAATCCAAAGTCTTGGATCCCTGCTGTCTAGAGATACTAAGCACATGAGAATTTATATCAGCATACTCTGGAATGGAAAGATGTAGTCGTGTTTCAAGACCCTCACATTTCTTCCTTTGCATGCAGTGATTTTACATGGTTTTAAGTAAGAAAAAAGGCCTCTTCATAAAAAATAATGGGAAGATAATAGCTAGCTATATGAATATGAAATCATAGTTTCCATGATCTGAATAAAAAAGTATACACCTTATTTTTAACTAATTTCACTCTGCTGAGCACTGAAAGGACATAAAAGAGAATGCAATTTCCTAGAATTATGAAGGGAAGGAGAAACCCTTTGCTATCACTATCCTTTTTGAACACAGAAACTGCTTTCACTTGCGATGTCACCAAGAAGGAAGATATTCCAGGAAGGAAGAAAGGAAGACACAGGACTGTCTTTACAGGATCATCTACTGAAGTAAAACAGAATCATAAAATCATAGAATGTTAGGGGTTGGAATGGACCTTAAGGATCATCTTGGTCCCAACTCCCCAGCCATGGGCAGGGACACCTCCCACTAGACCACGTTGCCCAAGGCCATGTCCAAATTGGCCTTGAACACTGCATCGATAACCTCCCTGGGCAACCTGTTACAGTATCTCACAAGCCTCAAAGTAAAGAATTTCTTCCTAATATCCAGCCTAAATTTCCCCCCTTCCAATTTGTATCCATAACTTTTTCTCCTGTCACTACAGCTTATGACAAAGAGTCCTTCTCTCTGTAAATCCCTTTCAGATTCTGGAAGCTTCCTATGAGCCTTCTCTTCTCCAGGCTGAACAGCCTCAACTTTCTCAGCCTGTCTTTATAAGGGAGGTGCTCCAGTTCTCTTATCAGCTTTGTGGCCCTCCTCTGGATTGGCTCCAACAGTTCCATGTCCTTGTTATGCTGGGGGCACCAGAGTTTTATGCAGTACTCCAGGGTGGTCTCATAAGAGCAGAGTAGAGTGAGAGAATCACATCCTTCAACCTGTTGGCCAGTTTCCTGAATGAAGCAGGCTGCATTTTTCTACTGACTTAAATGCTCATATCTTCCTGAACCAGTCATCTTATTGTTATTTAATGATCATGTTTGTGTAAAAAATGTGCTCACTTAAAAATAAAGTGAACCATTGCAATATCACCAATATAACTATGCTCATTTTACAGTGTATGTGGCAGTCAGCTTACAACACAAAGTGCTGACCTCTTGGCGCTATCACAGCAATATCCTCAGTAAAAATCACAGAGCTTACCTTTTCCTCCCATAATAGCACAAGGCAAACTGTGAATGTCCTCATTGCTGTTGCTTTATTTCCTTTATTTGCTAAGAGCATAAGCTTTCCAAGCACCTAATCTACTCCCTAAATGTTTTAATTCAGAGACATTTATGGTTATTTTTAAATCTGATCGGCTCTATTTTCATGGAGATAATTCAGTTAACACATTCACATTTAGATCTAACAGTCCCTCTGCTGGAATGAAAACACTTTTCAACTACAGTTCGAGTCATAGCTTCTTAAAAGTATGCAGAGAGTGCTCGTAGGATCTGAACAATACTATTGTGAATTTTATCTATATTTTAAAAATAAGTTTTACTGTGTTTGGGACTATTTACAGCTCATTCATAAATAAAAATGCTCATCCATTCTTCTTCTTCTTCTACTTCCACATTGTACTAGTCAGTTTAGAAAGATGGGCAGGAGTCAACATTTCCCTTTCATAAGAAATATCAACATTAAAAAAAAAAAACCAAAATCCAAAACAACAACAACAACAAAACCAGAACCCCAAAGGAACCAACCAAATAAACAGCAACAAAAATCCCCCCACAAACTTGTCTGGGAAGCAAAATTCAAAATTTTCTGAGAAAATGAAATATGCATGATATGATAAAACAGAAAACAACCCTTACATACATAATACTAATTTTACCTTTATTTTTCACATTTCTGTAATGCAAATACCTGAATGAAATTAGTAAAACTATTATTAAAATAATAAACTCATATTTCTCCCATTGAAAAAATTACTGAACTATGTTCCTGTTACATATTTCTACAGATAAAACTGCATTTGTTCAGTGAAAAACAGTTCTATCTAAAATCTCTCAACACTTGGTTGTATCTTCTGTAGAGTTAACAATGGAAGTGTAGAAGAGTATACTTCATTGAGGCCCTGATCTTGTATACTACAAAGAAATATAGGAGCTTTATCTCAGGTATGGAGAAACAAACAAAAAAAAAACCCCATAAACCAAAGCCATACATAGGCCACAGAACAGACTAGAGGAAATTTAAACCAGAGACTATCAGGAGAGCAAAAAATTAGAACCTTATTGTTTGGTTTTGTCCTCACTATTCTGAGAATAAAGATACTCATGTACTTTATTATGTTCAAGACTATCTCCTCTAGAGAGGAAAAATTAATTTTATCAATAACTTCTACTCTCTTTTGCTTAATTTTTAATTGCATTTCTCAATGTGTCTTTACGTACCTTGAAATTTAAGTGAAAATATACAATGAATACAGGCAGATTTCACAGTCATTCATGCAATTGACTCTTCATTTGTGTTTTAAAAGTCTGCTAAAGAAGTACACTCTGTCTTCAGCTAATCTTCAACTATGTCTCTAGGCAGGGCTACTGAAGAAGTCAGTGCCAAGTGTATACAAATCCCACCCTTCTGTTCTGAGGTCCAATTCACCCTGCTGAAATGTAGTCAGGCACTTTTGATTAAAGCATTACACAAGTTAGGGAAATGGGATCTGGTGAATAACACATTAAAACAAAATTGCAAGAGGAATTTAGGTGCCAGAATGCTGAGATAACCACAGCTTGACCTGCCATTTGGAGCAGAGAGAGATCTTCCCGGCTTCTGAAGGAGTAACTGTAGTCTGGCAGCCTGGGGAAGGTGCTGGTAGCCAGAAACCTTGGTTTTGTTTCTTAACTGGCAAAGGAGAGGTTTCTGCTCTTTAGCACTCAAATTGACTATGGAGATGGGAAAAAACAGTTGAAATAGATTAATTTCTGTGAAAACTCACAGTTTTAAAGGATGTCTGGTTTCTTGCAGTTTCCAGACATTTCTAATGAAAGCATCATCCATTTGGAAAAGACAAACCAGAGTTATATTTCCTTAATACAGAGCAATATTTGAAGAAGCTTTTTACCTACTATATCACACTGCAGGAGCACACATTGTATTTCTGAACAATAACAGGCTAAATCTGAATGTCTGACTGTCCCCCTTTTGACTTGAACTAGAACTTCTAGTTCCAGATTTGTGGGTGGCATGAGGAGATTTGACTCTGATTCAAGAGAATCAGTTTGAAAGAAGATAAAGTATGTGGCAGACTCACCCAGGCAGGAAAAAAAAAAGCTGGGGCAATCTTCCCCAGTCCATCCACAGGTGTTTATAGTCACTCTGAAGTTTTGGCAATGTTGCTTCATTGGTACTGCAAGTTACAGTACTGCAAAGTAAGTTTACATTAAGAGGGAGTATTTCTGCCAATGGTTTTGGCAGCAGCTGCCTAGTTTCACTGTACAGACCTGATATGATCTGAGCATGAGAATGACTTTTTTTTTTCCTTTTCTTTCTCTCTTTTTTAATGCATTGCTAAAACACAGGAGCAATTTCATTGGGATTAGTTTGAAGGATTACTGAGCTTCTTAAACTGAGGTGGACAAATAGACTATATTGATTTCACAACTGAAAGTTAAAAATAAAGAAATGTTTACTCAAAAATCAAGAGGTTTTGAAAGCAGAGCAATAGTTCATGTGGACACACAAGAATGAGAAGAAACCTTTACTCTGTAGATGAAGATAATTTTGTTCAATTGCAGTCTTTTGTTCTTACCTTTCACAAGGGAAATAAAACTACCACATGCCTCCCAAGTGTGTGATATGAATGCATATATAGAAAATGATTGTATTAGTGGATGCCAGAGGAGGATTTTTCTTTACCTAGCCATTTTTCTATTTAGTCTTCAGTAGAGATAACTAATGGTAAGTTTTGAGGCAAGAAAAATAGTTTCATAGAAAATATTGTGCAAAAAGAAATGGCTAAACCAGAGAAGCAACTGAAGTTCTTAAAGCAGAGCTCTTCAGCTTCAAGAAGATGGGGACAAGGGGTGTGGAGGGCAGTGACAGCACCAGTGACAGCAGCAGCAGCAGCAAAGAATCACAGAAGCACAGAATCTGCCAAGCTGGAAGGGACCCACAAGGATTATCGAGTCCAGCCCTTAGACCCTGCACAGGACTACCCCCAAGGGTCACACCATGTGCCTGAGAGTATCATCCAAAGGCTTCTTGAATTCTGTCAGGCTTGGTGCTGTGACCACTTCCCTGGGGAGCCTGTTCCACTGCCCAACCATGCTCTGGGGTAAGAACCTTTTTCTAATATCCAACCGAAACCTCCCCTGACACAACTTCAGGCCTTTCCCTCGGGTCCTGTCACTGGTCACCACAGAGAAGAGATCAGTGTCTACCCCTCTTCCCCTCATAAATAAGTTGTAGACTGCACTAAGGTCTCCCCTCAGTGTCCTCTTCTCCAGGCTGAAGAGACCAAGTGACCTCAGCCACTCCTCATACAGCTTCCCCTCATGACCCCTCACCATCTTTGTTGTTCTCCTCTGGACACTCTCTAACGGCTTAATATCTTATATTGCAGACACCAAAACTGGACACAATATTCAAGGTGAAGTTGGACCGGTGCAGAGTAGAGTCTGAGGGAGAGTCAGACTTCTCTCAATAGCGTCCAGTGGGGAAAAAATAAAAAAAAAAAAAAAGAAAAAAGAAAAAAGAGGGACTGAGTTAAAATACTTTGAATAAGTTTGCCCAAACATTGTACTGGGTTACTTAGATGTGTTGTTTGGGATTTTGGGTTTAGGAGTCTCCTTTCTTGCAGCTATTCAAAACCTAACAGGATGCATGTCTCACCAACCAGCCTAAGGTCATCTTATTTTGAACAGAGACTCTGGACTAGAAGATCTCTGGAGGTCCTGCCAACATAAAGTATTCTGAGATTTCTGTGAAAACACCTGAATTATTTTTCAACTTTCTGCCCCTACAGGTATTCCTTTGCATATACTCAGACCTGTACCAGCCTTGACATTGAGAAATTGCAATGCAAGCAAGCTCAGGCCATGACATAGGTGTTGTTTTCCTGTTGCTTCTCTGACTTCATTGTGGCTTTGTTTATTAAGTTGGTAAGGTGTATTAAAGACACAATATTGACATCAATACTAACAAGTGCAATGGCAGTGCTGTTTTCTTTTATAATGCTCCTGGAAGGCTGCTTTGTAATTCCGTTCTATAAACTTTTGTGCTTTGCTTTTGAGTGTGAGAGCCAGGTTTAATATTAAAACTCTTATCTAAATAATCACCTTTGCTACCAGCTTCATGATCTATTTAGGCACTCATACAGTTGAGAAGTGACAGTTCAAACACTTCTTAGCTAGTGGAGTTCTCAACAGTTAATTTTGTAATAGCCATATATGCAAGTATTGTTTTACACCTGCTTATGTTCTCATGTGTGCTCATGCACATGTGCAGTACTTGAAGGTATTACCAAAATCACCACAGAAGTCTACTGCACCAGCACAAGAACTTGAAAGGACCCTGTAATATGTTTGTATGTTAGGAAAACCAAACCAAAACCAAACCAAACCAATAAGCAAACAAACAAACAAAAAACAAACGTCTGAAAATTTATTGCAAAGTATACCTTATTACAAGATATAATTCAGATGGGACTTTGTTAAGTGTTTCCAACAGGCATTTGGCAATTTAAGATGATGCAAAAAAGTTCACGAGTGTTGCACTGTTCTTTGCAAGGTCAATACAATTTTTTCATGCTCTATAATGAATAACATATACTTTTTTTTAACAATCTTGTTCTCTTAAATCTCCATTGCATTATGATGCCACTTCATGTCACTGTCAAAACAGAAAAATATAGAAAATTTTGTTTGAGATCTATAAGGGGCACCGTTATCCTGAAGGTAAGATCCACCTCTATTATTGCAGTGTTTTTTTTTTCCCTTTGTTTTGAGCAGTTTAATTAATTCTACATTAAATGAAAATCACGGTATAAAATGTAGAAGTGCTATAACAAGGAATATAAGCATATAATCATGGAAAATTAAGGTTGGAAAAGGTCACCAAGGACGTTGAGTCCAACCTTTGACCAAACACCACAGCACTAAGTGCCATGTTCAGTCATTTCTTGAACACTTCCAGCGATGATGACTCTACCACTTCCCTGAGCAGTCCATTCCAAGGTTTAACCACCTTTTCCATGAAGAAATTATTTCTGACATCCAACCTGAACCTTCCCTTGTGCATCTTGAGGACATTTCCTCTCATTCTGTCACTAGATGCCTGGGAGAAGAGGCTGACCTCCACTTTGTTAAAACCTTCTTTCAGGTAGTTGCAGAGAGCAATAAGGTCTCCCCTGAGACTCCTTTTCTCCAGGCTAAACAAGCCCAGTTCCCTCAGTCAATCCTCACGGAACTTACTTTCTAGACTCTTCAGCAGCTTTGTTGTCCTTTTCTGGACTTGCTCCAGCACTTCAGTGTCTTTCTTGTAGTGAGGGGCCCAGAACTGAACACAGGATTTGAGGTGCAAGCTTACCAGTGCTGAGGACCAGGGAACAAGCACTGGCCTAGTCCTGCTGACTACGCTATTTTTGATACAGCCCAGGATGTCATTGGCCTTCTTGGCCACCTGGGCACATTGCTAGCTGTTGACCAGCACTCCCAGGTCTCATTTGGAAGAATGAAAAATTCTACCCTCCTTTGAATGTCCTATACATTAAACTTTACAATACTTTCCTTCTATCTAGAACATTTTTAGGACTCATTTCATCTTAAGTTATTTCTGGAGTGTGGCCTACAGTCAACAGGAGATTGGAAGAGCTCTATCACAGAATTGTCTATGACTTCTGATTACTCTACCCAAGAAAAGTAAAATGTGTGTGTTTCAAGCCTGTTACACTGAGGGAACTATATTTGAAATGAATGCTCTAACAACTAAGGCACTGTGTAAAAATCTGACTAGTGGCACTGTTTCTCCTATTCACCTATGAACACAGGTAAAAAGCATGAGCAGCACGTAGTTGCTCTGTGAAGTTGTAAAAGGCCTTGTTTTGAGAAAATGAGAAAGATTATGGATATTGCTGTCATGTGTATGTTTTGACTTTTAGCACTTAAATTTTAATACATCTCTGCTGGTTCTAGGATTCTTCATACATTGCAATCTCCTTTTTTGTTGTTGTTTCTTTTTTTTTAAATCACCTTATTCTTATCCTTTTCTGACACTTTCAAGACAGAAAGTTCAGAATTTGGGATTCCACCAATGTAACTAAGTGCTATAAAACATCTAAAGCATCTGGTTGACTGAAAATATGCTTCTGTGAAATGATTCAGACAGTAGTGTTTCTTCTGTCTTAGCCTTAAATCAACCTCCCAGGAACTGACACCAATCTATAAGTCACAAAATCTATAAACTTCAGAGGAATCCCAGACAAATGTTGCTCTAAGTAGTGATTGTATTGATTCTGAACTGGACTAAAATAATATCTGTCCCAGAATATGGGCACAGGGAATGCTGGACTCTGTCTTCCTCATATGTGTAGACACAACCTTTCCTTTTTCCTTGCATCAGATACTTATTACTTGTGAATTTCCTGTCTTCTTAAAAAGTTAGGTCTGCATGAGTTGAACTTTTGTGCTTATCACATGTAATGTATGTTTATACTACATGAACATGGAAATCTGACAGGAAATACTCTAAATAAGAATAGTGTACCTATAAATAGCTAGTGAACAATAAACAGCAATAAAACAGATATCGGGGCATTTAGGTATAAAATAGGTGCCAGTGAATCCACTGATACACTGATGCACTATATATGACATACTGTAGAAACATTTATTTTAAAAGTGTTATAAAGGTTCTTTTTTAATATGAATTTTAATTATTTTACCAGGTTTTTAATTTTTCACCTAAACTAAAACCTAGAAATGTGTGAAAAATGACCAAAGAAAATGTCACATCTTCAAACTGTAAAAAAGGAGAAAAAAACAGAAGTGGCAACTATTGAAGAAAGGGCAGATAAAGATGCTGCAGGCAGTTGTCAAATTTAGTTATCCAGGACCTTTCAAATATATCATAGCACTCCAAAATCTGGATTTCTGTACACTTCTGTGATCCTGTTATCTTGTTTGGATAACACTTTTATTTGAACTCGACATGAGTAGGAAGGAAGCACTGCAACATGTAAGGAATGAAGATAGAATTGCAGAGAGACCTTGTGCCAAGCATGTCCTCCCACAGCTGCTCCCATGGCTGATCCAGGCAGCTGCCAGCCTTTCATGCCCCACAGCATCCCTATGACTGTGGTAGGTGCAGCACAGACCCACAGCTGCGGGTCTCTGCAGGGAAGCCCTCTGTGGGGACTGGGATGGCACCCGGAAGACTTCCCAGGACTAAGTGTTCTCACCGTCTCCCACATAAGTGACTATGTTTTTCTCTTCTGGATACCTGTGAATAATCCTTCCACTCTCCGGGTGTTGCAAAACCCTGTGACAATCCACCCTTAAGGGGCAGGAAGCATCCAAGATTCATAAATTCTCATGGTCCAAAGGAACAACAAAAGTCAAAGGGTCCACAAACAAACAGAAAATTTTGTTATTAAATTGCACACTTGGCATGGAAATTAGTCCCTGACCTGCTATATAATCACACAGAAGTGGGTCTGGGGCAAAGGGGTATTTCACTGTCTATGCAAGTTAGTTATCGTGTGCAGTTCATTCTTTCAAGCCTTTAAAGAAATGGGTTGGTGGAGGATTTTGGGGGTCTTTGCTGGTCTTAATCCCTGACTATAGTCCATGCCTACTTCTTGCCCTCATTCCTGTACTTGCACTGTACTGTGTTATGCTTATTTCCAGGAACTACCACAAGGCTGTTTGTTCCAGAAAAGTGCTGCCCTGTCTCCACATGGCTCCTCTTCTCCAGCCAAATCTTGTTCTTTCTCCTGGCACTTTAATACCAAGAGTCCTTGGTTATTACCAACAATTCTTGTTTGTTATTACCAACAGTCCTTGGTTGGTCCCACAGCCATTCAGCTATCTGTATTTGAAACATACACACTAGCCCCTTATCTTCCAGGATTCTACAAATCCACCTTTTGGGTACCCCTGAGCAAGAGCCCTTCCATGACTCTGTGTGTGTGTGTGTGTTTGTGTGTGTGTATGTGTGTGTGTGCATTCTGTGTCAATGTCCAAGCAGTAACAATGTCCTTGACAGCACATGGAACCCATAAACTGTAAAACAGCATTGCGGTGTCATCATGGGCTCTCCCATTTGTGAGTTGCGGCCGTGTGTTTTGGTTGTGAACTAGAGTTTGTCTGGGTTTGTTCCCTACATGAAGTTGTTTGGTGCATATCTGTGACAGCAGCCTTTTACATCTGATTCTACACAAGGGACCCTAGATGCCTGTTCTGTACTCAGTGTCTAATTAAGTGGAGCTACGGTTGTCAAAGGCGACCTACTCCTCCACATGTGTTATGGAAACAGCCTTTCAGGCTAACAGAAGCAGGTTTTTCCTTCATTTATAAATCAGCAAGTACAGCACTGCTGGTAGGGTCAAATGTCCAGTGCTTTACCAAAGCTGAAGGTACTCATGTGCCACATTGTGTTTGGATAAGAAAGGTAAAAAACCAGAAGCATTGGTTCAGATACAATAGGAACATATGGGAAGACTGTGAATACATGTGTGTACATGTGTGTATGTATGTTTCTGATGTTTATCTATTGAAACACATATATTCATATGAAACATGTATATATTTAGTTATGTACATGTAGAAATACCACTTGAGAAAGGAAAAAACCACTGATTCTTATCTAAATATTCTTTAGCAAGAAACATTAAAATAAGCTATGTAAGAAACTTTTCATATGTGACAGTGACACTTTTTACTTTCTAAAATTCATCCTGATATCTTAGTATCCTTTCACTTTATTATCTGTCCACCTTTGTCCACATCAACTATGGTGAAAAGCACTGACAAGAAAGAAAATACACTTTCTAATAACTGCTATGTCAACTAATCTGTGCCTAATGTACTTTCATGTTCAGACATTGCTACTAAATAAAGAAGGAGCTGATATAGACATTCACCAATAATTCACAAGTCAAGAGTCCTGGACACAAAGCTAGTAATATTTTACGCTGAGGATTAGCATGTGCAGAGTATGAGATTTTTAAAGACTGTAGAATTATAGATGCTCTCAGCAGATATTCTCGTCTGCTTGAAAATAAAAAGAGAACATTGTAATGTAACATCATTCACAAATAAAAATCAATTGGATTTTAACCTGAATCATATAACCCTTTTAGCAAAGAGATCTTTGAGTCTAGTAACAGTGAATCACTGAAATCTTACATATCTGATAACCTGCCACATTAAAAACCATGGCATTTTCACAGTGGCAGGTGTAATGTTTATTACTTTGTTTTCTTCCTGTGTTTACTATCAGTGGAAATACAGATGCATAGATACTAGATTTCCTGAGACATCTTAACCAGATTGCTCATATCTGCCATTGCAGCAGGAAGCATCTGTGCACAGTTTTAATCTTCAAAATAACAAGCTGCAACCTGATACCTTAGCTTTGTATCAGAGACCTTTGAAATACATCATGCAAGGAAATTTTTTGTCTGGCAGGATCAGAAGGTGTAGGCTTAGCCCCTGATTCTGCTGCCTGGATTTGGGATCCAATTGCTTTTATAGAAAAGAAAATGTGATGTTATGATAGCTCTGTGCCACTAAAGATATTCTCACACTGTGGGAGGGACACACCTGTTTCATCAAAGGGAAAATATAGAAGTACATTCAGCTGCCTGTAGGAAGTAATTTTAAGTGATGTTTGAGCTATTTCAACAGCACAAAGTGCACCTATTCTGGTGTGCATAGGCCATTCTGTAAGTGAATTTTAAGTATTACAGTTCTGTTTAAGAGACTAAGCCAAGCTGGATTGCCCATTTGGATGTTCTCACTTAGGTTAAAGAATGTCTTATATTGCTCTGTAGCTGTGGGGAAAAAAAAAGGATATGTACAGACACCCTATCTTTACTCTTACAGCTACCTCATGTTTTCTTTACTGTCAATTGCTGGTTGCAAAAAAGATTTCTATGGTTATTGTTAACATAAATGTGCATGTTTTTGAGAACTATGTAAGTGCACAAAAAACCAATAAAGGGCTACCTTATTATAAAATCCAGACAAAACACTGTATATAGCAATCCTCCCCACATTTTTTAGTTTAGAAATTTTATCTTACATCTATGTGACACTAATAACTTCGTACAGAAACTGACAATTATTCTAGTAGTTATATTTAGTAAGGACTAATCAAAGCTACTAGTTTGTTTCTAAAACATTACTAAAAGAAATTATGTCAGTGCCTTCCTTTTACTCTTTTTATAAATACCAGATTGAATGCAGCTTTTCTCAAGGGCTCAAAGACTTGGATTCCAAGTCCTTCTCACCGTCATGTCCTGACGGTAAGAGAGCATCCTAACACTGTACAATAATAGAACAAGTTGCATAACCTTGGTGTGCAGTTTAGAAAGGAAGACAGACTCTCCCATGAGAAAAGGCTGTGAGATTTGGGCTTGTTCAGCCCGGAGAAGAGAAGGCTCTAAGGAGACCTTATTGTGGCCTTTCAGTACTTGAAAGGGACTTATAAGACAGATGGAAACAAACTTTTTAGCAGAGTCTGGCGTGATAAGAAACTGAGTAAAGATTTTAAAATAAAGAAGAGTCTATTTAGATTGTATGTACAAAATAAGTTTTTCTGTAGTGAGAGTGGTGAAACATTGGCACAGAATGCCCAGAAAGGAGGCAGATGCCCCACGCCAGGAAATATTCAAGGCCAAGTCTGATAGAGCTCTGTGCAAGCTGATCTAATTAAAGATGTCTCTGTTCGTTGCAGGGGGGTTGGACTCTAAGACCTTTAAAAGGTCACTTTCAACTCTAACTGTTCTATGATTCTATGAATTGTCAAGTAAGAGGAAAGACCATCAGCAGAAATACAATTTGTCCATTCAGTTGGCAAAGCAGTCATGGTTCTTGTCTCTGCCACCACAATCAGCTCTGATTTTTGTCTGATGGTTACTTGGTGTAAAATTCAAGGATAAAAACAGCTTCAGTGCTTTTCAGCGGTGGTCAAATCCTGACAGCATGCATTGGAAGTACTGCTAAACTGGAATAATTGTGATATAGGGAGGAGCAAGTAGCCAGATTCTGTGGGTTATAGCCATTTAATGAATGTTTAGAAGCAGATCAACAATAATGTTTAAGGCCTTTCAATAGAGAAACACTTCTAAATGGAAAATAATATGGGTTTCATTTAAAAACAATATGAATTTGCATTCAAAATAGGACCTGTCAATCATTAAGTGCTTAAATATTCATTTTTTGGTTAGTGTCTTTTTAATTTTTTTCAACTATTGTGTGTTACAATTATTAACAATGATTCAGTTCATTGGTTTCTTTGCCAGACTGTTCATTTTTTTAATAGCCATGAAGTTCTGCAAATGAATTAGTTTTGTGCTGAAGACTTGTCTGCATACATGGGTTGGCTGTCACTGTGATTCAGACCCTCACTTTTCTAGTGCAGTCTACTTTTGTTATACAACTATTTCAACACCCATCAATTTGTAATAAAAAGACTTGTTTATGAGCCTAATAAACACAGAAAACATTATGGAATCATGAAACAGCTAATTAACTTTGTGAATTTAAAGTCCTGTCCTTGCATATGAAAACTACTTAGCGGTTATATGGATTCCTGAATTAAACTTCCTTCCTTTTTCTCTTCATGTAGTTATTAACTTAAATTCAAAATATCAGTAGTAATTTTCCCTTTTCTGAAAAGAATACTGGAGTTCATAGTTAATAAAAAGCTGTATTGCCTATACAGTCAGAATCTGCTCATAATTCATTGTCACTTATTTGTTTCATGCAGTTGCAAACAATTTATTCACATTTCATCTTAGAGTTACACACTGATCTCAGCTTTGTGGAGGAGGCTGAATTCAAGCATGACTCAATGAATAGTTCCCTAGAATTTAAAGTTAGGTTGTACCTGGTCTTGGGACAGGTATGTGGGGAAACAGGTTAGGATTCTTCCTTTCCTCTGTGTGGCTGACTTAGAATTAAACATAGCAGTGCCTCATGCTGAACTGAACAGAATTATGCCTCCACCCGACTTGTGTGGGGTCAGAAGTTTGGATAGTGATAGATGTTGCATGCCTTGACTTAGTGAGGAAGAAACAATGAGGCAAACTTCCCATGTCCTACTGACAATAATTGTGGCTACATGTCAGTTAGTAGTAGGCTGAAAGCATTTATAACACAAAGATCTACTCCAGCAAAGATTAGTGGTCCTACTTGCAAAATTTCTGTTGTTCCACATTTCCTAAACAAGAAGTTGCATATAGATTTTTTTTTTCTCCGTTTAGTTTTCCTTCAGTAGTGCTAGACAAGTTCAGTGACTTCTTTTTCAAAATGAAATTTGTTTATGAAGAAGATGTAGTTGTTTCAAATGGTGGAAATTAAAGTGGACTAAGGACTCAGTATGAGTTAGTTGTGTACCTACTGCAAAAAGAGATCCTGCCACAATGGCTGCTCTTCACAGAAGTGACTATAAAGTACACAAAACAATTATCCTGCCCTATTTCTGCCCTGAATTGAAGCATTACATTGAATCAGCAACTAACATTGCTGTGTAGGGGGGAAAAGAGTCAACAGTTTTAGAGTAGAAAACCTTTGAAGTAGAAAGTATAAAAAACCAAGAGTATTCTGCCAAAATTATAACTGACAAAGGATGTGATAACTATCACTGGAAATATGTACAGGATATCTCTAGAAAAACTCATTAATTAGAGAACAGATAAGTAGTAATGGGCCTGAACTGTGGAAAGACAGTCTTTGATTGGATATTAGACATATCTGCAAAGTACAAGCTCAGTTAAATGAAAAATCTTCCAGCATATTCAACATTACTTCATGCGCCTTTCCATTTTTTTCATCTTACTAGATGTAGTAAAGTAATGGCTTTCTTTTATTTATGTTTTATTTTACTTCTTGTTTGTTTTCCATTTCATTCATTTCCAACTTAGGTATCTTATTAACTGTCAGCTCTGCTTTTTGTTTGCTTTAACCTAAGACTCCAAAGTCTCCTGCTTACCCAGCCCAACACCAATCTTCACTACCACATGGGCTGAGAGGTCCAATCAAGCAGATAGGGAGGTCCATCCCAGTTTCTACATTAGTCTGCTTTTATCGATTAAACCCTAGATCCAATCCCCTTTCCATCCCTCTTGGTGACAGGTTTTTCTTTTCTCAGATGGAACTGACAGCTTGATACTCTGCATCCATAATGCTTTTATTGCTCTGAATTGTCTTTAAAGGTGTATACTGGGTCCTATTGACTTTACAAAAAGAAAAAAGTAGACATTCATCACTCCAGTAGAAGGTCCCCAAAAACATATATGCAAATTTCTTCCAGAAGATCACTTTCTGAGTTTGCTTCCAGAGATCTGCAAAAGCAGTCTCACAGAGGGTGATGATAATTGTAAACATTATACAGAAGTCTCTTATAGAGACTTCATTGTAAGTCAGCCTTTCTGGTGAATCTTTATAGTGGCAGAGGTATTCCTACATGTTCCACGTTTATACTAAGGGTTCGTTTAGGTACAGGCCTTTCCTAGAACCATACTTTATATCCTCGCTCCCCACACTGTGAGACTCTACAGAGCAGTCATACCTACAAGGTAAAGGCCGAGGGACTAAGTCTCAAAATCCACCATGAAGTCATGATTTCACACTTATTTGAGATTGTTCCACACTTTTCACTTTTCTGACTACAGAACCTCTTACCGTAAAGACATAATCCTATGGGCTGCAGCAGGCAGCTTACTAGGCTGTACAGCTCTATAGCATGAGACCTTGCCTGTCTAAGAATAACCTGAAGAATGATGATGTTACTAAAGTGATTGGGAAAGTGAGTTTACTAGTCTGGATAGCACAGAGGACCATGGAAACTAGAGAACAGTATCACAATTTATAGTAAATAATAGTGTTTACTGATGTCCCAGTTCTGAAATAGGCTCCTAGACTACTTAACATCCAGTATTTGCTAATATATAAAAGAATTAAACAGGGAGAGTTATAATGGGGCATGTCAGCATATTTATATAGTTTTCTCTGCCTCATGGGAACTTATCAAGCAAACATTTTTAATCTTTCAGATAACTTCAGTATCAAAGCTGGATCAATGTTGAGAGTGATTTCAAAGTGTTGTTTTTCAGGACAAACAGTACCTCTCTCCTAACTGTGAAATTAATAGGGAAGGTAGCATTGAAGAAATTTGCTGTATGCTGGGGCTGCTGACGTGACTGGAAAAAAATTGTTGCAGTATTCCACTCAGAAGAAATCATATGAGACAACAGATTTTGTAGCTACAAAGCACTAAAGGCCAAGTGAACATTGCTGAATTCTTAATTGCTTCTCAAAAACATTTTTCACAAGAAAATAAATTACACTAAAATCCTTCACTGAAAAAGCCTGTTATGAAAGAAGATTAATTCTCTCCTAATAAAAGCTGTATTTCATTGTTAATCTGTAAGTTTTGTAAAGTCCAAATAAACATCACTCCTAAACAGATCAAGAATATACAGTATTAGAAATGAAAATCTATATTATTTTTTTATGAACCTATGTATTATAAATAGCTTTTAAATCATTATACATGTGATTCAACACTAGGTTGTCCAGGAAAGGTCATCTCAGATGTAACAGATTCAAGTTTCTTTTTTAATTTCAAGATGAAAGCAAGGCAGCATCAGAGTAGACACAGTGACAGCAGACACAGATAAGCCTCATGTACTCTTTGCCCCTTTTGTTTCTTCACCAGCAAGGTGTCACAGGATTCTGTATTTATTTAGAAGCAGAGTTCAGGGAGGAAAACACAGTGGATTAAGATCAGTTACTCAATCCATACCAATCCACATGCTGCATTCAGGGAAGCTGAGAGAAATGTTTCTTGCAAGGCTGTTTTTTGACATCTTGGAAAGGTCATGGAGATCAGGAAAGTTCCTGGGTAACTGGAAAAAGCAAATGATGCACCCACCTTCAAGAGATGGAGGGAATGCCATTCACGTTAATTTCAGCAATCCTTTCAACACTGAATTCCACAATATTCTTGTATCCAGGTTAGAACACTACTGTCTGGGCAGGTGAATAACTACACAGGTAAAAAACTGGTCCAGTGATTGGGCTCAGGGGGTCATGGTTAATTGGTCATACCCTACCTTGAGGCCAGTAACATATGGAGTAATGCAGGGGTCAGTCCTGGGAACTCTCCTGCTTAATATCTTTATCAGTGGAGGAGGTGATGGAGCTTACTCATCTGATCTGCTGATGGCACCAAATTGGAAGAATACTGTGCGTGGGAGGGTAGGGCTGCCATCCAGAGAGACCTAGAAAGCCTGGAGGAATGGGTTAACCAGAAGCTCATTAAATTCAGGAAGGTCAGGTGCAAATCACTGAACCAGAGGATGAAGATCCCCTTGCAATAGATGCAGGTTGTGTCTTGACTGACTGGGGAGCAACCTTGTAAAAAATTCCCTGTAGGTGTGGCAGACAGTAAGCTGAATATGAGCTAGTAGTCATCTGACAACAAAGAGGTGTTCACAGCAGCAGAACTTGTAGATCAAAGGAATGGCTTATCCTCCTTTACTCAGCACCCTTTGGACAGTGTCTCAAATATTGCACCCAGTTTTGAGCTTCCAGTACCAGACAAACATCATTTAGCAGGACAAAGTTCAGTGCAGGGCCACCATAAGAGCTGGATGGAGTGCTTGTCCTATGAGGAGAGCATGAGGGAGCTGGGCCTGGGGAAGATACCTTCAGAGGGATTCATTAGTGGTGCCCTATCATATACTGGGAGGCATACTACTTTAATGTCCTTATTGAATATGTAATTCTGCTTTAATTTACTTTAATAATTATAAGGATTTTGTAACCTAAATGTATCAACTTGGGAACATATTTAAGAAAGAGGAAGCGGGAAGAAAGTTGTAAATCTAATGACAGCAAATTCTACTCATTCTACTAGACAAAATCAAGGCTTTGTCATACATTAATTTTTTGGATTAGAGTATGAATGCAGTAAGTAATAATGCTGTTTTGACAGTGATGATTTTGAAAACATATTTATGAGGTTGGGTTTTTTGGGTGGGTTTTTTTTTTTTTTTTTTTTTTTTTTTTTTTTTTTTTTTTACATCAGTGATGATGATTGAATACTTTTCAGGTCACCATGACACTGAAGAATTTTGACAAGATATTTATGAAGGCATTGTGGTACCAAAGATGGATGCAGATATGGAAGTGATGTAAATTAGATGAATTCATGAAAGACAAATATATCAAGGGCTATTAAGCACAAAGATATCAATTCTGCCTCAAGAAGTCAGACAGTTTAAAGCTGTGAGGTTATGCCAGGAAAGTATCACTATCTGTTTGTGCATTTCTTAAACTCTTTTTGTAAGCAGTATAGAATAATTAGAGATGAAGAGAAGATACTATGTTAACTGAAACTTTATCTGACCTGATATGTACAATCCAATACTTAAGGTACAAAGATACCCTGTTTTGAGATAATATAATTACCTTTAAACCTAAATGAAGCAGTGGACTAGGTGATGAAGATTATACAGTGGTATACACAAACAATTCTTCTTTAGAACTTTCCTGAAAATATTAATTTTAAAATCTGTTAAACACTTTCTTTGGCCAAGCATAAAAAAATCTCTGGCACTGATAATAAGATTTGGCTTTGCAAATTTTTTTTTTTTTTAATTATTATTTCAGAAATAGAAAGGCCTGCTTTTCCTCTTCATTTATGTGACTATGTTTCAATTAAAATATGACTGGCCAGAACCTCAACCTAAACTATGGAAAATACTAAATTGAAAAATACAAAAGGAAAATATTTTCTTTCAATAAATATTTTATTGGAGAATTTTAACTTCTTTTAAATAACATAATTTTTTGATAAAAATCTGAATCAAAAAAACTCAGTTTCTAAAAGAAACAAAAAAAAAATCCAGATTGTAGGACTGATCTTACTTTGATGTTTGGTCTTTTTTAGGACTGTAAACCTTATTTATAATCAACTGTTTCAAATAATCTTTCACCACCAGTAGTTTTAAGGAAAGCAATAACAAATGAGTGATGATATTTATTGCAATGGAAAGGGCCTGCCTCAAAGGAATATAGTAGTGTGCAAAACACGAACTTTTGTCTGTGATAAGAAGGTGAGGATTACATATATGAGATTAATTAACATGTTCAGGAAGCAGTGGAAAACAATGACTTTAAAAGTATTCACTTCTGTTGTGTGGTAGTTTTCCCATGTGATTAATATATTGACCCTCCTGAAATTAATACTCTAGGTTTCACCAATTCAAATGGGCAATAGATTTCAGCTTAATTGTGATGTCCTAGTGTCTATGCTGTTGGCACAGACAATTCCTGCCTTGGCGATATGTGAGCTTGTCCCAGTAGTGGAAATTCATTGCAGAGTAATGTTTTCATATCAAGCAACTTGGGACTAAAAGCAGCCTGACTGCACTAGCACGTCATTGTATCTGGCATTGAAGCCATGCTAGGAAAGAAATCATATAGACCTCTCCCTGAGTCCAAAGCTGAAAAACAAAGCTCTATTCATTACACTCCACTGCTACATTGATCTTTACAAACTATTTAAGTCTCTCTTAACTCCAGTGAAAACTGAAAATAAATATTTATTTTAAAAAAATTCCTGCCCATGCTTATATGGTTCAGCAAAGATCCCGCTCAGAAAATAGCCTAAATGAAGCATGGAGTCACAAAAATGTTTGAGGCTAGAAAGGTCCTCTGGAGATCATCTAGCCCAACCCTCTGCTGGTATAGGACTTTGTTCAGCTTCATGTCAGCTCAGTTCTCCATCCTGCCACGGTCCCTCTGAACCAGCACAATCATCTGGTCTATCAGCCACTCCTCCCAGTTATATAATCTGAAAAGCTTCTGTGGGTGTTCTCTCTGCTGCCATCAAGGGGAAAGGTAATGAATGAAGATGTCAGACATGACTGGACCCAGTAATGACTCAAGAAACACAGTGCTATTCACTAGCCTCCCATCTAGTGTTTGTGCTCCTGATCACAACACTATCAGATGGGCAGTTCAGCCAGTTTTCAGTCCACCTGTCTGTACACTACTCTAGCGTGTACTTCCTCAGTTTGTCCATGACAGTGTTACAGAAAACAGTATCAAAAGCAGGCTAAGGTCAAGATAAACAATACCTCCTACTCATTCCTCTTTGACCAAACTAGCAATTTTTCTTATAGAAAGTTGCCATGTTGGTCATGCATGTCTTCTCCTTTGTAAATCTCTATTTACTTCAAATCACTTTCTTCTACTTTGCATATTTGGAAATTTCTTCCAGGAGAATTTGTTTTATTGCTTTCCCAGAGACTGAGATGAAATTTACTGGTGTACACTTTCTCTGGTCCTCTTCTTTTTCTTGAAGACAGGACTGAAAAAGGAATTTAGGATGATGATTTAAGGATGAGAATGAACCATTACCTTCAAATGCAAAGCAGGTTTCAAGTTAAATAGCACATGGCTGAACCTGAAGCTTCTGCTTCTCGTTTTCAATTGTGAAGTATTACTAATTTCACCTGAATAATATCAACATGAATGGCACCTATAACCTATTATTTAAAATCTTTTAAATGGCATAAGTAATGCAACAAATGTTGAGTATATATATTATATAAGCAAATATCCTTTTTTTGCTTTTGAAAATCATAAGAGTAATTTAGTATGAGCAAGAATAGCTTAGTCTTATGAATGTTACTGAGTTCTTTAAGGACATGAAATTCTCTTCTGCAAGAATATAAACCTCACAGAGAGAGAAGGTATGTATACATCATGGAGTATTATTCCTCTGTGTCCACAATTTCTATTTTAAAGTAATACTTTGATAATGAAGACAAACTTTTAAGATAATATACACAAACTGAATAAAAATATCAACTCATTTGTACCTTTCTGACAACAGCAACCAGCAAACAGGGATGGAGAACAAGGCAATCCAGGGAGTAGGACACAACCATTCAAAAGATTAATCTCATCCAGCTTTAGGCATCTGAAACTTAGTTGTATAGAGTAGCAAACTGTCTAGACTTTAGATCCAGGAAAAAAAAAAATCCCTCTGTCACAGGCATAACTTTTAAGGTGGCATCAATCACTTTCTAGCTAAAGATCCAAGGGATGAGGCTCAACTTTCTTGTGCAACCAAATCCTTTGGTATTCCCTTGCTTACAATTTAGAGTTATATAGTCAGGAAAACATAAATTTTTTTTTCTGAAAAAGTGAGGGGAAAATAAATTAAAATATTAAAATACATTAAAATGTATGAACAGGTGGAATTGAGAGCTCTTGTTAGCACAGTCCTGGATAAGTCATTCAGTCTGTGCCAGCAGATCCAAATACAGAAACAAAATAATACCAGAGGATGCAATGGTACCAGCTGTGTTTTCAGCACTTTTGTATTTACACACAGGCAAATTGAGTGAACTCTACTAAGGCAAAAAATAAACCCCTACATTCATAGTAGGCTACCAAGCACTCAGACTGCCTAAGGAAATGTGAAGTCAACGGATGATGTAGATTTTTTATGGCAGATGAATTGTCTACATTTGCACTCCAGATTATGTTTTCTAGGTAAATGAGTGCTGTCATTGACTTGTCCTATAAATCCTGCCAGTGTGATGGAACTGGCCACATCAGGAACTAACGTGGTGAAATTTTAAAGTCACACACAAAGCAGGTTGTGCTTTGAGGTATGTAAATCCTACTGAGTTATATGCTAGTTGCTTTTGTGGTTTTGAGGAAAGAACTTTGCCAAGAAGAAGGTTTTTTGTGTATTGTCTATGAAGATATGTTAATTTACCCAAGTTTTCTGCCTACCTTTTCAGTGTGTGGTATAATCAGGTAAGGTGTAATTGAGAAGACTGTTAGAAAGCCTAAACAGGTCTGTGAAAATGTAGATATGATGCATATTAGTGCTTTCTTGGCATCTTGTTTCATGTCAGTGCTCTTTTAGTAAGCAAGATACAAGTGCTAGAAATCTGAAGGGATTCACAGGCACCTTCTAGAGTCACCTTCTCAATAGCATATTTCTAGGTGCATCATATATTCACTCTTAGAGAAGAAGCAAAATGAAAAAAAACCCCAAGTAATCAAAGCTAATTTATATGGTGAAGTTCTTCCAATACCTGCATGTGACCAGCTGAAGCCCTAAGGTGGCATTGCTTAACCACAGAGACAGCTGCAAGTGTTGCTAGTATGGCCAGGTCCAAAACGCAAGACAATACACAGTTGAATTCAGAGAGCTTGTGAGTCATCTTTCATAACCACCTGCATTGTACAAAGAGACTCAAACATTGATTCCAGAATTTGGTTCAAAGTCCCATTTATAAAGTATATTTCTATGCAATCCATTCTGGCATGTTATTTCAATGTTTAACTAGCCTTCTCTCTAGGATGCTAAATTTTGTTTTGCAATTAAATATTTCTAAGCTCTTTTACAACCTCCTGAGACTTTATTTTAATCATTTTTGATAATGCTGAAAATCAATGAAGGGCTTCTATCCGCCTCAAAACAAACATAACATTTATGCTTCCATTTACATAATCTCAAATCAGACTCTTTCTTCCCCGTGTTACATATCTGCTTACCTTTTCATTTTTGTGCTGAAAGTCCTTTCCCATGGCTCACTACATAAGCCTTAGAAGGTAAATCAGTCCAAAGCAGATGTACAAACGGACAAGTTGGAAAGAGGAGAGGAAACTGTAAACTGAGTAGATACATTTTCTTGGAGCTCAAGTACATTACCACTGTTGGTCCTCGAATTACTTGCTAGACAACCTTATTTCCGCTGTCAAAATATTTTCTCCACTTTAAGTATTCGCAGCAATCAGTTTTATTAACTCCCTTTTATCTGGTGAGATGAATAGGACAAACTCCTTAATTCTGCATAATGGAGTCTGTCTTTCATCCCATTGTTCATTTTGTGGTCCCTGATCTTGGCTTTGTATTCTAAATCTTTTCATATATATATTTAGCTTACATGGCAAGGTTTTGGTAGTGGAGGATCTGCAGGGGTGGCTTCAGTAACAGGACACCAGAAGCTGCCCCATGTCCAACAGAGACAGTTCCAGCTGGCTCCGTGACAGACCCACTGCTGGTCAAAGCTGAGCAATGTTGGCAGAACCTTTATGACAATGTATTTAAGAAAAGGTAAAAACTGCTGCACAACAGCAGATGGGAGAGAGGTGTGAGAAAATGTGAGAAATAACTCTAAAAGAACCAAGGTCAGTGAAGAAGCAGGTGAAGGAAGTGCTCCAGGTGCCAAAGCAGAGATTCCCCTGCAGCCTGTGGTGAAGGCCATTGTGACACAGGTTATCCCTGTTGTATGGAGGTCAACAGGGGAGGAGATATTCACCTGTAGCCTGTGAAGGACCCCACCCTGGACCAGTTAGATATGCCTTGAAGGAACTGGGGCCTGTGGAGGCCTGCACTGGAGCAATTTTCTGGCAGGACCCTGTGGAGAGGAGTCCACACAGAAACAGGTTTCCTGTAAGGAACTGTAGCCCTGCAGGGGACCAGCACTGGAGCAGTCTGTTCCTAAGGGACTGCACCCCATGGAAAGGACCCACACTGGAACAAGTTTGTGAAGGACCCACATTGGAGAAGTCTGTGAAAGGATATTCTATGGGAGGCAACCCCCACACTAGAGCAGAGGAAGAGTGTCTAAAGGAAGGACCAGCAGAGACGTGAGGAACTGGCTGCAACTCCTATTCCCTATTCCTGTGGGCTGCTTGGGGGAAGGATGCAAAGAAGTGAGGAGTGAAGTTGAGCTTGGGAAGAAGGGAAGGGAGTTTGAAAGATGCTTTTAGATTGCTTCCTATTTCTCATTATCCTGCTCTGTTTAATTAGCAATAAATTAAATTAATTTCCCCAAGCCAAGTCTGTTTTGCCTGTGATGGTGATTAGTAAGTGAACTCCCTATCCTTATCTCAGTTCATGAGCATTTTGTTGTGTCTTCTTCCCTTGTTCTTGTTGAGAAGGGGAGTGATAGAGTGGCTTGGTGGACACCTGGAGTCCAGACAAAGTCAAGCTACCACAATACAGCAAGATTTAAAAATAATATATGACCATAGAAGTTCCTGAGTGGAGAGGAAAAAAAAAAAAAAAAAAAAGAATGGAGATTCCATCTGCAACCATCCTGAGCAATTTATGCCAGTACTCAGTTACCCTCACAGGGCAAAGATTTTTCCTGATGTTCATAGGGAACATGCTGTGGTTCAGTTTTTGCCCATGGGCTCATGTCTATCACTGGACATCACTGAAAAGTGTCTGTCTCCGTCTTTGTTACACCTCCCCTTCAGGTTTGTTCGCATATTGATGAGATCCCCTCTAAACCTTCTCTTCTCTACACTAAGCAGCCCCAGTTCTCTCAACCTTTTCTAATTTAAGTGATCTTCCAATCCCTTAGTCCCTGTAATGACCCTTCATTGAAGTCTCTCCTGTAGCTCAATAATCTCTCTTGCACAGTAGATCTTTATGCAGCCATTAAAAAATCTTGGACCAGTTTCCATCTTTTGCTTACAGTCCCCAGCCTCTGAAAAGGGGAAAAAAGTCCTCTGGAGAAATCATTGGCCTTATGATCTGATGATTTGAATCAATAAAAAGCAAGAAGAAGTCTTTAGTCTTTTAGGAAACACTGTCCCATGCACCCACATTATAAAGCTCTCCTGTATATTACAGTTAAGCAATACATGTCATATAAATATCTGTTATTGCTATTTTCTGTGCAGTTTATCTTTATAGTCTGGTTTTAAGTATGAGATGCATTTTCATTGCTCCTTTTATTTTTCTTTCATTCACGTATTTTTGTATTTCTTCTTATCAATACTAGGTCTACTTCATTATCTGACTGTTACTAGAAAATACTCCCTTTCTCATTTTACAAAATCATCTCAGAAGATCTGTAGTCTCTAACATTACTCTTTTGTCTCCACTTTCTGTTAGCAGCTTCCCTTAATTACAGTTTTCAAATGAAAAAAAAACAACTTTTTTTTTTTTTTCCATGAAACTCAGACAATCTAATTGTTTCTTCAGGATTTATTCTTTGTGACTCAACAACCAGGATGCTGAATAAGGACAAATCAATGAGAACTATCACTGTGTCATAGAATCCTCATCATGAACACTGATGTAGATGGTAATTTTTCTCTGATCATTAACTAGTTGACTCAGGATCCATTTGAAGCTTTATAAAGCTAAATAAAAAGCATTTTAGGTGTCGTCCGTTAAATTAAAATTCTGGGCCTTGGGGTCATTATATGAATATTTGATACTCTTTTGAGGAGTCAGAGTTTATACACTAATGAATGAGGCCTAGTATACTAGTTTAATTGGTGACAATTAATCTTTCTCCAGTATTCTTCATGCTCTTTAATAGCAAACTCTGTCCATTTTATTTAGTCTGTATCCTTAAAGATCAGAAGCATTTTGCAGCATAATTAAACTGTGAAATATATTTGAGACTAATTGTTTCTGACAACTGTCATTAGACATATATTTGCAAATGCATTCCCTAACTCCTTAATAGCAAGAAATTCTTATTGTCTTTTGAACTTTTAGGCTCTGTTGTGAGCAACAAGATAAAAACCACTTTTGCTTTAACTGCTTAAGCACTGTGTAAGAGAACAAGTCACAATTACAAACTACTGCCATCAAAGGAAGCAGTACAGATCATGCAGAGTGTGCTGGTTGATTCTATACATTGATGCTGACTAGACTGCAAGATGTGGGAAGAAATGACACCTACATTTTTACGAAATATTCTTTAGAGACTCTCAGTAAGGAAGTCTAGTATTACCATTTTTAATGCTGCACATGTAAGATAAACTCTTTTGCTGTTTTCTTACTATTTAAAAAGATGATAATTCAGAATTCATTAATAGAAGATTATTATAAACCTTTTATCACATATTTCAGAAAACCATAGAATACTTCATGGTAAACATGCACTGTAATTAAATTACCAGATGCTGTTTCTCAGATGAATCAATCATACCTTGTATTTTTTGAACTGTAGAAAATGGGGGTACAGTTACTTTATGACATCCCCACATTTACCAGCTGATGTTTGTTGACATACATTATAAATCATAGACAAAATGCCAACAGTTATCTCTCTTCAAAGTTTAAAAATCTTAATTAGTAAAAGAAGACAAAGCAAGAAAATGGGCAGAATTATAATTCACATTTAACTTCTTAAAACTAAAGCTGAGGAAAAAAATTGCAAAATTTTATATAGGAATAATGAATCACCCTTTTCAGGTGCTTTTCCCTCTCCATTAACTCAAGAAAACCTTGATTAGATGCCTTACTTTTCTACAGAAATCATTAACTGGGATGCATATCACTGAGTGATTTCCCCTAAATCAGGAAGTTTCTGTTTCTACCAAGACTTGGTTCAATATCTGATGAAGTCTAGTTCCTTACTCACAGGCCTCCAAGTCCACTTCATCACTATATGGTGATGAAGGAATGGAGTGTCCTTCATCACAACTCCTGCTGAATCTAAATTACAGTGGGAGAAAAGTTTATTATACAAAGAGTAATAGTGCCAAGAGAAAGCAGTGAACCCCTTTGTCAATGTGCACATTTTAAGCTAAAATAAGATGAGCATCCTTGCTTCCTGATTTTCAGAGACTTTTAGCTAAGTCATGTGAAAGATAATTTTTTTTTTAATTAGCAAAGCTAACCCCCAGTAGGGAGAAATAGTTTTATCTAGCCTATTCAAATACAGTGAAGATTTCAACAGGAAAGATTTATCTACCCTCCTCTGAACAGGAAATTAGTTAGGTAGCAACTGTAATGAACTTAATGAAGACATATTTCATACTGCTATTACACTCTCATTTTCTATGGCTTTCCAATCTTTACATAGAGGAACATAACGTTAACATAAGGCTAACACTAATACCAGAATCTACTTTAAACTACTTTTCACTTTTAGACTTTCATTAGATAAGTCGTTAGCATTTTGGATAAAATGTTAATGTCATCACAACTAAAATGTTTTTGCCCTGTACAAATCTGAATTTATTTTGTGTGTGTGTGTGTTTGTGAATTTTTTCTAAATAGCCAGCATCTGATATCTGATTCTAGAATATATTTTGCTGAGTAGAGAGTTTTCTGCGGGCACTGGAACTAGTAAAGCCCAAATAGTTTATTTAGCTTTGTCTTTTTCCATCTCATTCGATTGCAATATCCACATGCTCCTTCCTCTAAGACTTCCCCCTAAACCTCTGGTTTGTTCTCACATGGTATTTCCATACACTCTTTCAATCCAGACTGTATTCCTGACTGCTGTAAGTTATCTCACTTCTATATCTCTCTTTATTTCAGCAAACAGGAGGTAAAGAGTTGTGGTACAGCTCCTGTGGAGACGTGTGAGCTAATTGGTCAGCCAGTATTCTATTGGCAAAGATTACCAACTGTCCATGCACTAATGAGTTCCTTGGATCTTTTCCCCATAGAAACAATAATATAATCTTTTCTAACCAGCTGCTAATATTTATGAAGGCTTTGGGAACTGGTATCTCTGAAACTTACACAATAGATTTGTGTGAAATGAAAAATAAGTCAAGTGACAACCAGATATTAGTGACACAATCAGACTTAACTAGTTTACGTGCTACACATAAACTAGTAACACATGGGCAATTAAACTAAAAAAAATTACTAAACCTCACCCAAAAAAGGGCCCCTAAAATAAACACGAAACCTTCCCAAAACATCAGTGTGGTGGGATGCCAACTGCCCATCAAAGCCACTCTATCTGTCCTGTGCAAACAGGCATTTGCCTTTCTCTCCTCTGCAGAAGTTTTATCAAGGAGTTCAGCAAAATTACTCTGGAAAAGAGACTAAAAATCTGTAAGTCAGAACTGTAAGTGTCACTGTGGGTTTTAACTACCTGTCTACTAAAAGATTATGAATATTCCTCTGTATCAGTGACTGTGCTTAAGCATAGTTCATCAGCAAAGTGCTAACCCAGTCTCCCTTCTCAATATGGAGCCTCGAAAGTGATGGCAACTACCATCTCCTCCATTTTGTTTACAAGATATAGCTCCTGTGGGAACCTTCTGACAGTTTTCACTGTTTCCTAGGCACTGTTTTTTACTACTCTGTTCCTCTCCATTATTTTCAGTGGAAATGTTTCCCAAACACAGTATGCAAACCTTCTGGGTTTTTGCTGGCTGTTTCTCTGCAAGCCACACTGGCATTTCTTCTCTCTCTCGTTTCTCCTGTTCATGTCTAGTCCTTTTTACTTCATTCCTATTCCTTCAGTACCCTATTC
This sequence comes from Acropternis orthonyx, assembly GCA_035583155.1. NCBI lineage: Eukaryota > Metazoa > Chordata > Aves > Passeriformes > Rhinocryptidae > Acropternis > Acropternis orthonyx. The sequence continues at coordinate 20,312,809 of JAWWEU010000040.1, forward strand.
CTTTTTCAAACCAAGAGTGTTGGCTTTTTGGTTTTGGGGGTTTGTTTGTTTGTTTGGGTTTTTTTCCCCATGTAGATTTTGTTTACCACATTTCTTCCTGTGTTATTATGATTCTCTATTTTTTATTTCTCTTCAGTGATTTGAAGCTGTATTGCCTGCTTATCAGTCTTCCTGGAATACCACTGCTTGTTAGTTTATTTCTTTGTTTCTTTCTATCTTTATTATCAAACAGAAGAATGAATATATCAGACATCCATATATGTCCATTCCCTTCTTGTATCTTATCTTTGACATCTTTATCCCAGAAGACAAGTAACTTTTTGTCATTGCACTCTTGCCTTTGTTAAGAATATGCCTTTTTCAAGGAATAACACATCTGACAGCCTGCACCAGAGTGATCAGATCTAGCCTACTCCTTAAATATACATTTATTCAGATATAAATAGTGCTCCAGGGATCAGAATCCTCGTTCTTGATAGTACTGGGTTCATTTTTAAGCTAGACAGTGCAAAAATACAGTCCTGGTCACTTCTTTGAAGATCCATTAAGATAAACACCACAAGAAAGTAAATTACATGGAAACATATTACATGCAAATATACAAGCACCTATACACGCAGGGTTAGTCCCTACTTAAGGTCAGAGATAACAGATCACAATTGCACCGATCCTGTTTGCACAGTCACACTATCTTCTCAGAGATGCCTTGTGCTACAGAGAGGAGGCAAAGCTGTCAGTAGAGAAAGCACCCAGAAGCAAAGTCCTTTAAATTTTTTGTACAATGGCAAGAACTTGTGGTTCTTACATTCCTTGCTCAGTCTATTTCAAACTGTGACCAGAATAAAAGTAGATAACAATTAGAGGACAAGCTGTTTGCTTCCATGTAAGAAAAAGGGCCATCACATTCACTTATCTGTTTTCCTGAATAAGGACTTTCCAACCAAACAATATTGTAAGAAAAGACATGGGCAGTGATATGAACAATAGTAAAGATAGAAGTGTACTGCCTATCAGGAGATCACATTGTGGTAGGGACTCTACAAAAATGGGGGAGAAAAGCTGTTTCTTGGTCCAAAATATTTACAACTAAATATGAAGGGCTTATAGAAAGAAATCAAAAGAAAACCAGAAAGAGAAATACAAAGAGCAAATAAATAGGTAGTAGAAGAAAACAGCAACTGCTTTCCTGAGGGTGTACATCAAATTAGCTTTCTGAATGTATAATTCATGAAACTTACTGGTCAGAGACAAAAATCAGTCTCTTGGTGACAACAGCTTTCAGATTTTTTTTTCTTATTTGTTTTGTTTACTTGTGATGAAGAAAAAGGGACTTCTTTCCATCAAAACACAAAGATTTGTTTTTAAATAAAAAATATAAATAATGATATTCCTAGATAAACCAGATTTTTTTTTCATTTGAAGAAAAACCTAAAATTGCCTTTTCTCCTTCCATCACAGCCTTGCTTATGTCACATCTGCATTTGCCCTAACAGTTTTGGTGTGTTATGCTGTGTGTGTGGCAGACGACACACATTCCAGCTGTCAAAGACATGCTATTTATATTGCTTTAGAAGGTACTAAAGGTACTTCAAACAAATATTGCACCTGAGTTAGTCAAAATTCCTCAGAAATCCACTACCATATGTGTTTAAAGGTGCACTTATGATTCTTAAGGGCTTTACTATCAGATTTTCAAGATTTCTTAGAAATTGGCTTATGTTGTTCTATTTCTTATTTGTGTTGCATTGGTTTGCCTCACACAGGCATGATTCAGTAGTCTTTTCTTATTACAAAAATAAAAGAATAGTAACTTTCATTCCTCAATTACTAACAGATACACTATAAACCACAATTGTCTTATAAATAAATCCAAGAAAATTAGTCTATTTATATTATTCCACACAGTATGCCTTCACATTTTTTCTAGACTTGATCACTAGAAAAAGACTATTAGTAAACCAAATGCAGTCCAGGACAGATGACTACTACCAAAACAAATTTATCTAGTTCAGAAGCTCCTGACTGAAAAAATTATGGTGACACTTCACACTAGTGAAGAACTCTCTTTAAAAGACATTTGTTACAAGCATAATGCCATCAGAATATATGCATGGACAAGGGGGAATGATTAGAGGGAGTGATGATACAGAGGGATAGAACACTCCTTTGGAGAAGGGCTGAGAAAGTTGGAGCTCCTCAGCCTGGACAAGAAAAGACTCCAGGAAGATCTTATTATGGTGTCTCAGTACTTAAAGAAAGCTAATAATAAAGAGAGAGAAGGACTTTTTGCCAAAACCATAGTGATAGGAAAAGGGGAAATGATTTTAAACTGAAAGAGGGTAGGTTTAGATTGGACATAATGAAGGCATTTTTTATGATGAGTGTAGTAAGACACTGGAACAAGTTGCTGAGAGAAGTGGTGGATGCTCCGTCATTGGAAGTGTTCAAGTTAAGGTTGGACTGGGCTTTGAGCAACCTGATCTAGAGAAAGATGTTCCTGACCATAGCAGGGGGATCGGCCTAGATGGTCTGTGAAGATCCCTTCCAACACAAACCATTCCATGATTCTGTTTTAATTATTTTTATTTTTTTTTTACTATTTCTCTTAAGTAGAGTCCATTGTGAGGTCTGGCATAAACTCAAAGGATACTTAAGTGTATACAGTACCCGTGTATATGTCTTCCAACCTTTGTGTGTTCTTGTGACTTCCTAAAACAGAATTTTCCTCCTAATTCTTACCTATTTAACTTTACCTACTCTTATTGTTTTGGTTTGACTATTGGCAAAATGCCAACCACCTCCCAATGCGACAGAGTTTCAGTTAAAAGAAGTGAGGAAAAAAAACTTTAAAACTGAAACTGGTATATATACATATATTTACACAAATTTACAGCATATATATGTATAAATATAAAAGACAAAC